>CM062297.1:265052421-266282421 GCA_031216915.1 Pictodentalium vernedei
TCAGAAAACCAGAATGAGCTTTATCAGATTTTATTTAGTCTTATAAGAAAACCAAAAAAAAAGAACCAAAACCGAGGTTTTACTCCGTCTGAAAAAAACGAAACCGAACAAGAAATTTCAAAACCTACAGCCCTACTACAGATCGCCATCGGGTCCGCTCGCCCCCAAATGGATCAATGCCTCGTGACAAAAGAACTTATGAGAAGGTTTGAGAAACTAACAAGATGTGGCATGTGTACATGTTTTTATTATGTGAATAAGACATAAAACGAAGCATTTTGATATATATATATATTACACACAAAAAATAATATGACCTTCCTATACACCGCTTGTGTCCAGTCACAGGCGTCTGGGGACCTGATCTAGAGCGATAAATAGCACCTAGAAGGTCTAAAATCACCCAACATCAAAATACCCTTCCTGTATTATAAATATACACAAGGCTGGAAACTTCCAACGCTCGAAATTTTATACCACGAAATTAGAAACCACTCGTTTTCAAATCAACGAAACGCGTTGACAGCTCGCATAGCATGTTTATCGATGCATAAATGAATACACTTCAAGTCTGCAGTGAACCCCTTAGCATTTTCTTTGCAGAGAATGCCTTTATTTTCACTCCAACTCGACAAAAACACACACAAAATTCAGCTAGACGAACTTCCATTCCACGGGAATCTCCGCACTGAATTTTCTCTCTAGCGGGGATATCGGCTCAGGACGTTCAAAATTCGCATTTTTTGTGTATCTTGCACTGTTAAAAAAAGTTAAAACATACATGGCTGTGGATAACATATTTGGGTCTGAAAATAATTAGTTTTGATTTCATGTTTGGTCGAAAATTGACAAGACTCAGAAAGAACCTCAACGCAGCTTCCCGCAAGTTTTAACACGTAAGACCTCGTACCGGATTTTGCAAAGCGCCGTTTTTCGCGTTTGAAATGCTATTTTTTCAACTGCGCATGTGAGACAATTTTTTTTTAAATTTGAAACACGTCATAAATTTAAACAGCGCATTCTCCCCGCGTTCAATTTGAATTTGTAACTTATTCAAAAACAGTATTACCCCGCGATAACCTAAATGCGAGACGCGATTTTTTGGGCAGTTTTCGCTTTGTCATAGTAAAAAATTGAAAGTTGAGAAAATGCAGGCCCTTACGAAGACACTCACGATTTTAGAAGAAAATCTTCATGTTTCATTGTGGTAAGTGAATAGATTTATTGAACATTAATTGTCCGTAAGTGCCAACTTAGTGTTATGTGGCAGCGGGTCGGTGGATCCCTTATGAAAATGTACCATGGTACAACCATGGTATGTCCCAAAATACCGTGGTATTACCATGGTATACCATGGTATACCATGGTAATACTATGGTATTTTGGGACATACCATGGTGTACTAGGAGTGTAAGCTTCGGGGGGGAGGGGGGCGCTGTGAAAAGAAAGCTAAAGAACCACGGGTTGTTTGGGGGAGCCAAAGAAAGTGGAACCAGGAATCGGCGGCACGAGTGAAATTGGGGGAGAGGGGCGGGGGGGGGGGGGGGGCAGAGCAAGATTATGGAAGGGTCAGAACTATGTTGGCTAACCTGTGAGCCTTCTACGCCCCGATCCAGGTATCCCTTGGCTCACGAGTTGAGGGGATGCCTGACTCGGGACGTAGAAGGCTCACAGAGTGGAGCTTCCGCCTACTGGGATATCCAAACCTACATGTATAAGGTTAGTAGGGAGGACTGCCCCTTCTATATGTGGGGTGTATATGGGGTGCGACCCGGGGAAAAGTTTTGAAAAAATAATTTCTCTAAACAGGTATCTGTAATGATTTGACATTACTGGGTGGACATTGTGCAAAATGACTTAGAAATTAGAAATTTTTGGGAGCGTGTGGAAAATTGGGGGGGGGGGGGGGGGCACATGCCCTTTGTAGTGTAGCCCCCCCCCCCCCCTCTCGTGGCTAAGCGACTGCAAACCAAAGAGAAAACATTAATTTTATGTTCAGCTATCAAAACATAGCCCGCGAGTTTTCACCAGAATGCAGAGACTGGCTGTTCGGGGGGGGGGGGGGGTGGGGGGGTGGAGGGTCATGCAGATGCCTTTGGCATCTGCCGCGAGTGCAGAAGGTATGAGCTTTGAAGTATTCTTTGGGGGTTGTCCCCCAGCCAACCCCGAGTTTCATTGGAACTCAATAAATTAATAAAAAATTAATCAGTGTGTGTGTGTGGGGGGGGGGGGGGGAGTTGGGGGGCACAAATCTTTAGGTCACCTTGTCATTCTATTGTTATGGGCTATATAACTGCTAGATGAGGGGTCGGAAACTGCAAATTTATACACTAGCCTGAAAACAGAATGTTGCGAGAAGCCGGGCACACCGGCCCGACCATGGTTTCGGCCGGCAAGAGAAGATTTCAAGGTGATTTCGATCTGACACCCGATTTTGAGAAGATATTCTGTTCACAGTTCAGAAATTATCGAAAATTTATATTATATGGAGTGAATGGAGTGAAAATAAAGGCATTCTCTGCAAGAAAATGCTAAGGGGTGCACTGCAGACTCCGCACTGAATTTTCTCTCTAGCGGGGATATCGGCTCAGGACGTTCAAAATTCGCATTTTTGTGTATCTTGCACTGTTAAAAAAAGTTAAAACATACATGGCTGTGGATAACATATTTGGGTCTGAAAATAATTAGTTTTGATTTCATGTTTGGTTTCTTGCAGAGAATGCCTTTATTTTCACTCCAACTCGACAAAACACATACAAAATTCAGCTAGACGAACTTCCATTCCACGGGAATCTCCGCACTGAATTTTCTCTCTAGCGGGGGATATCGGCTCAGGACTTTCAAAATTCGCGCGCTACACAGGAAAGGACCATACAGAATAACTACCAAAGTCAGTCACGACCGTCATACTAAAACAGCTTGTAATTTGTTGATTGGTACACATTAAAAACAACCAGTGCAGCGCTAAAATATTGTTGTTAGTGGAAAATGTAATCTTCTTCTATACATTAGAGGTTTATTTGTGGTGTGTGGTGGGGAGGGGGAGGGGGCTATGTGTGGGTGTCTGTGAAAGAGTGTACCTGTCTGTCCGTCTGTAACGAATAGACTAGATCATCTAATAGTTAGGCGGATCGGGGGCGAAATTTGGCATGCATATTCAGTTAGACCCCGGGAAGATTTTTGACTCGGCAAACTGGGGGTGTGTGCATCCGGCTTCGCACATGCGCAATAAAGATCTCGGAAACTGCTGGGGCCGATCAAGACCAAAGTTGGGATTTATAGTAAATGGCCAACGTGTAGTGATTTGCCACCGTAGTCTTGGGAGTTGGGGTGCCGCTTCGCACACACACAGTGATGATCTCGGAAGTTACAGGTCCCACCGGAATGAAACTTTGAATGTGTGTTCGTGTTCTACACGGGTATTTATTTTGCAATGTTTTGGGGAGGTGGTGGGGGTGGGTCTTTGCACAGATCTGAGCCCCGGGCATTCCGAGCCAATCAGCTAGTAATATAAATTTTCGATAATTTCTGAACTGTGAACAGAATATCTTCTCAAAATCGAGTGTCAGATCGAAATCACCCTTGAAATCTTCTCTTGCCGGCCGAAACCATGGTCGGGGCCGGTGTGCCCGGCTTCTCGCAACATTCTGTTTTCAGGCTAGTGTATAAATTTGCAGTTTCCCGACCCCTCATCTAGCAGTTATATAGCCCATAACAATAGACTTACAAGGTGACCTAAAGATTTGTGCCCCCAACTCCCCCCCCCCCCCCCCACACACACACTGATTAATTTTTATTAATTTATTGAGTTCCAATGAAACTCGGGGTTGGCTGGGGGACAACCCCCAAAGAACACTTCAAAGCTCATACCTTCTGAACTCGCGGCAGATGCCAAAGGCATCTGCATGACCCTCCACCCCCCGAACAGCCAATCTCTGCATTCTGGTGAAAACTCGCGGGCTATGTTTTGATAGCTGAACATAAAATTAATGTTTTCTCTTTGATTTGCAGTCGCTTAGCCACGAGAGGGGAGGGGGGGGGGGACACTACAAAGGGCATGTGCCCCCTCCCCCCCCCCCCCCAATTTTCCACACGCTCCCAAAAATTTCTAATTTCTAAGTCATTTTTCACAATGTCCACCCAGTAATGTCAAATCATTACAGATACCTTTTTAGAGAAATTATTTTTTCAAAACTTTTCCCGGGTCGCACCCCATATACACCCACATATAGAAGGGGCAGTCCTCCCTACTAACCTTATACATGTAGGTTTGGATATCCCGGTAGGCGGAAGCTCCACTCTGTGAGCCTTCTACGTCCCGAGTCAGGCATCCCCTCAACTCGTGAGCCAAGGGATACCTGGATCGGGGCGTAGAAGGCTCACAGGTTAGCCAACATAGTTCTGACCCTTCCATAATCTTGCTCTGCCCCCCCCCCCCCCCCCCGCCCTCTCCCCAATTTCACTCGTGCCGCCGATTCCTGGTTCCACTTTCTTTGGCTCCCCAAACAACCCGTGGTTCTTTAGCTTTCTTTTCACAGCGCCCCCCCCCCCCCCTCCCCCTCGAAGCTTACACTCCTAGTACACCATGGTATGTCCCAAAATACCATAGTATTACCATGGTATACCATGGTAATACCACGGTATTTTGGGACATACCATGGTTGTACCATGGTACATTTTCATAAGGGATCCACCGACCCGCTGCCACATAACACTAAGTTGGCACTTACGGACAATTAATGTTCAATAAATATATTCACTTACCACAATGAAACATGAAGATTTTCTTCTAAAATCGTGAGTGTCTTCGTAAGGGCCTGCATTTTCTCAACTTTCAATTTTTACTATGACAAAGCGAAAACTGCCCAAAAAATCGCGTCTCGCATTTAGGTTATCGCGGGTAATACTGTTTTTGAATAAGTTACAAATTCAAATTGAACGCGGGGAGCATGCGCAATTTAAATTTATGACGTGTTTCAAATTTAAAAAAAAATTGTCTCACATGCGCAGTTGAAAAATAGCATTTCAAACGCGAAAAACGGCGCTTTGCAAAATCCGGTACGAGGTCTTACGTGTTAAAACTTGCGGGAAGATGCGTTGAGGTTCTTTCTGAGTCTTGTCAATTTTCGACCAAACATGAAATCAAAACTAATTATTTTCAGACCCAAATATGTTATCCACAGCCATGTATGTTTTAACTTTTTTTAACAGTGCAAGATACACAAAAATGCGAATTTTGAACGTCCTGAGCCGATATCCCCGCTAGAGAGAAAATTCAGTGCGGAGATTCCCGTGGAATGGAAGTTCGTCTAGCTGAATTTTGTGTGTGTTTTGTCGAGTTGGAGTGAAAATAAAGGCATTCTCTGCAAGAAAATGCTAAGGGGTTCACTGCAGACTTGAAGTGTATTCATTTATGCATCGATAAACATGCTATGCGAGCTGTCAACTCGTTTCGTTGATTTGAAACGAGTGGTTTCTAATTTCGTGGTATAAAATTTCGAGCGTTGGAAGTTTCCAGCCTTGTGTATATTTATAATACAGGAGGGGTATTTTGATGTTGGGTGATTTTAGACCTTCTAGGTGCTACTTATCGCTCTAGATCAGGTCCCCAGACGCCTGTGCACTGTATGATCCATTAGTTACACCACAACTGCGACATTATTTTCAGGTTTCACGAATTAAAACTTGTCTTTATATGCGTCGAAACAATTTAAGCAGCGAAAATAATTTTAGATTTGGCGGAAAAGAGGATAGAAAACAGTCTCCTTGAAAAAAAGAGTTCGAAAAAATAAAACACGCCCACAACTGGTTGACCGGCTTTCCTTGAGCGCCTTCCATGTTTCGGGGGAACACTTTTTGGGTAATTGAAAATTGGCAATGGACACTCAGCCGAAACGAAGTCAAGTAACAAGTTTTAAAGAAGATTCTTCAACAAAAACGCCGATACAAGCTGATACGAGCGTCTTAATATCAAAACATTTAACAGTTTTCCCGGAACACGTTCTAAAACAAAATAAAAACTGTGTTTCAAATAAAATCGCCAATCAGCATTCTACTCTTATTCTCGAATAAAACGGAAATTATATTGACAATAACGAATGATCGATCTCATCAGTGCAGGGCCGTCGAGGAATATCCAGGCCCCGATCGAGAGAAAAAAAAAGGGCTCGTGTAGTCCAAACTTGGACCTGAAGTCCGTAATATAATTTTTTGGCGTGATATGCCCCAAAGGACTTATAACACCAAAATAATATATAAAGGACTTTGGGTCCAAGTTTGGACTAGGCCCCGTGTTAATGTCTAGCTGCGAGGCGGTGCGCATCATACCCAGTCGTATGGCGACGAGTGGAGGCGAGTACGAAAGGGGCGTCCCTTTCTCGTAGGTGGTGGAAGGTGTCAGGGACACCTGAGGCCCCGTAAGGCCTGGGCTGACGTGGGGTTATGTAGTCCCGCTGATGAAGGTGCGGGAAAATTAGACCAACGTGGAGGGTTGAAATCCAAGTGTCGCGAACTCGGCGCAGGGAGCTGAGTTAGACCGACGCCGTGATTCCTTCTCTGCCAAATTGGCCTGAAATAGGTTCGATTTCCGTTAGGTGTGATTCCTAATCACTTTAGGCTGTATAATGGAAAGAATGATTTAAGGTAACAACGATTCTTTTATTTACACACAAAAATAAATCCGTTTCAATATTTCAACAACCAACAATTCGATTCTTTTCACATAAAATGGGTTTCTGGGTTAAACAATTCTCAACAATCATATAGTCATCCTGTAGCCCTGTACTGGTACTATAGTCTACACACTGGAAATGTTACTACCGTGAGTTCCCCATAAGAGCTTCACAAATCTGAAATGTTATTACTGTGACCTCGCCATAAGAGCTTCACCCGCTTAGGCTCAAATGTCAACGTCTGCGCGTAACTGTACCTCTGGCTGTCGGTGGGTTCCGACCAGCAATGTTCGTCATCTATAAAGCCACCGTACTTCTGATTTGGGTCAGATATTGTCTACTCATACCTCATGTGCCTTTTGAAAGTCCTCCGTGAAAGTCCTATTGAAATATTCACGGTTCCTGGTTGAATTCACGATTCACAAATGCCCCTTTTTGTGCTAGGGCGAAATTGTTACTCACACCGATCTCCAGTCGGTGTTACGATGCTTCGACAGCAAAACAAACTACCCAGAGCGCAATCAGTCTGACGCTTCAAAGGGTTAATACGCACAATACAATTAACCTACATTCTGACTACTGCAGGCTGATACCTGCTACTCGACAATCTAAACTTTAACGTTCCACCTGGGTGTTCCTTCTCAACGAAATTCGGCTCTTGTAGCCGCCTATCCACCTTAAGCTAAATCAATCATGGAATGCCCTCTGGCGATTCCAGCCGTTTCAGGGTCCTGTGATCGAAGGTACCCCTATTCCAGGAAACAGAGTCCGCTTGTCCTGGACTTCACCAACGTGTGTGTGACCCCAAGTGTGTGTCTAATGCTCTGCTCTTCAAGGTATATATACTTTTTACCCTAAACTGTCAGGTGGACCGACGCTCATCTGTCCACCTGTCAAAACGGTAGGAGATGACGTATATCGAGACAGAATCAATACAAGTCATCTCGCGCGTGACTTAACGGTGATTTCACTTGTCGAGAAAACCGATTCGTTCTTGCCATTATTGCTACCTAATGATCAGGTGACGATACGATAGACATTTCTATCGTTTTAGAGTCTCGTTTCTCAATTGACCGTGACGATATCTTGCCACCAACCGATTACGTCTCGTAAGACTCGCGACTACTGTATAAATTAAATGAGATTAGACCTTATCTAACATACCGTTTCTCCCCTGGGTCCCTGCCCTGAAGCTGGATTTTCACCACATGTGTTTTTCCATGTCCAGCTTTGCAGAGAGGTGAAATTCAAGTAGGGTTTTCGCCTTGATGTGGAATAAATTTTGAACTTACAATATCTTTAAATATGAGGCCCCTTGCCCCTATATTTAGGCTGGCTTTGCCCTGATAACTCCCTTCCCGAGAGAAACACCCTGTGTATCTCTTAAAACACAAGG
The DNA here is from genome assembly GCA_031216915.1 of Pictodentalium vernedei. Taxonomy (NCBI): domain Eukaryota; kingdom Metazoa; phylum Mollusca; class Scaphopoda; order Dentaliida; family Dentaliidae; genus Pictodentalium; species Pictodentalium vernedei. The sequence continues at coordinate 265,060,489 of CM062297.1, forward strand.
GGCAAAGCCACGCACGCTCGCCTCTCACACCTTTTTACAGTCTACCCATCATGTTCAAGACTAAAAAAACTGTACCCTAGTGGTCGTGGGGGTCATGACCGGGCTCATGCGTCGGCCATGTCGATTCCCACGACACACGCGCCACCACATGCTCCCGTCTTGCGGGTTTACATATGGAGAGTAGCCTTATCCTTAGATTTGCAGCACTCTCTCTCCCTAATACTATATATTTACACCTAAACATACACATTTTATACACATTCGCCCATTTTGCAAACAGTTCACTTGGCACTCACTCCGACGGGTAACACCGTCCGCGCCATTGCGGCAGATGGGTTAATTCCAACGGAGTGTAACTTCACCTCCCGTTCCCCTATGTCTTGTGAAGGGGCAAACGACCCCTGCATTATGTTGAGCCTCACCCTCGCAAAGCTCAACCAGGGGATTAAAATTGTGCCTCACACATTCACACATTCAATACATAGATTTCCCGATCGCGCCTTTGCGACAGACGGGGTTAGTGTGCCTCACACCCACAATAAACTCTCGTCAATAAAAACAAAACAGTTTCCCCGGACCTTAACACTGGGTTTGTGCATCCCACACTTACAAAACTCGACACACAGGCTCTCCGTCCACGCACATGCGACGAACGGGGTAGTGTATCTCACATTCGCACTCACAAATAACTCTAGTCAGCAGTCAGAGCAATAATAATACTAAAACTAGAGAAACAGAATTTACTGCATCCAGTAAATTCAAGTCTGTGTGAAAAGGGTTAAAGTATCAGGAATAAACTCTACAGAAAGAGAATTTATGGAGGCTTATCTTCTGGTGTAAAATATTTTTTAACAAATCAGAAATGGGTTTTTCATTAACAGTATTTACAGATATTCATACAGGAATCAGTACAATTTTTATAAGAAACCAGAAAAGGCATATATGTGACCAGCATTTAAAGGGTTCGATACACGAATCAGAAATGGACAATTTTGGCTCTGCCCACTAATTTGAGTGATGAAATACATTCATAAACTTTAGAAATACATTAAGGTGTAAATGCATTTCCCAGTCTTTCTGAATAATATGCACTTGATGACCTCATTCAGGTGGACCATATATTGAATCTCCAGCAATGTGTAACTCAGTCGGTGTAGTCCCATGTCCACATCTACATTGAAGAATGAGCGCAACCCACTTTGAAATAATGGCTCCACCAACTTCAGATCTGTCATCTGACATTCAGATCGAACGGGTGAAAAAAACAGATAAGTGCAAACTGGTTATTGTTAACCAGCATGCAAAAATGCATAGAGATAGGACAGTCCGTATTTGAGTTGTCGCGCTGACAAAGGGTGCATAAACTCTATGTCGGAGATATTGTCATAAAAACCTTAAAAAACCCCAAGAGCTCATTTGAAAGCCTGCTTTTAAAAGCATCTAGTGACCTAAACAAGGCATACATAAAACTAGAACTTCTCTAATAAATTAATTTTAAACAGTCATAGCACTACCACAGTTAACAGAACATTCAACTATGTCAGTATTGCATCTTTTACCGGCATCCTGACAGTATTGTGATAGGTTTCAATAACAAATCTAGAGTGTAGTTTTACAATTACATGTACACTGGAATTCTTCATTATCAAGTTGCTTGTTTTTATATTAACTTGGTTTGGGAATTAATTCTGTACAATGAGATTAAATAAATAGATCATGTTATTGTATTTGACAGTCAAAGCTTTCTCCCCACTGCTTTTTGTGAAATTCTTTCATGGAGAAAATATTCATACAGGAATCAGAACAATTTTTCTAAGAAACCCGAAAAGGCATACCGAGGTCCCATCTATATCCATGTGTGTTTGGAACAACACTGTGAGAATGGAAATGGTTTTCATTATTCTCAATGATTTTTTCAAAGAGAGGTGCACCATCGAAGTGCAGTACACTTTAGTACACAGCGCCACCGTGCCCCCATATTAAGATTTTCAGAGGGTTAAAATATTCGCTTTAAATATTCCATTTTAATCCTTTAACCCTTTACCCAGATGGTAGAGGTGCAGGCTGCAAGCCGAGAGGTCCTCGGTTCGAATCCCACCTGCGGCAACCGCGTTGTGTCCTTGGGCAAGACACTTCACCCCCATTGCCCACGTAGGGGCACGGTGACGCTGTGTACTAAGGCGTACTGTACGTCGATGTCCACCTGTCTTCAACCAATGCTAACCCTGCTTGTGTGGAGTTGGTATGTTGGGGAGCTGACAGTTGCTCGCCGTTGCTCGGTGGTTCTCTCCGGGTACTCCGGCTTCCTCCACCCGTAAAACTGTCACGGTCATGGTTAGCCATTGTGCAGAAATATGTGACCTTAAAACACCAATAAAAATAAAAAAAAACCTTTGCCCAACGAATCGGCCGCATCCGCCCGCGTAATATGCAAATTGAGAAGTTGAAAAAATATTAGTTCTAACGAGGGGTCCCATGATATGGTTTTGTTGAAATTGTTTGAAAAATTTGAAAAAAATTATATTTGAAATAATAAATTTAGCTATCGTCTCCGTTGGGTAAAGGGTTAAATGGGGGCACAATGGCTGAGTTGGCAGAGGTGCAGGCTGCAAGTCGAGCGGTCCTCACTCTGTCCTTGGGCAAGACACTTCACCCCATTGCCTACGTGGGTGCATGGTGGCGATGTGTACTAAAGCGTACTGCACATCGATGGTGCACCTGTATTCAACCAATGCTAACCCTGCTTGTGTGGAGTTAGTATGTGGGGAATCTGATAGTTGCTCGCTGTTGCCCAGAGGTCCTCCTCCCCAGGTACTCTGGCTTCCTCCGCCCGTAAAACTATCCTGGTCATGGTAAACCACTGTGCAGAAATATGTGAAATTAAACACCAATAAATAAATAATCCTTTAAAAAATGAGCTCATTCCAATGAAGGGTCATAAGCTATGTTTTTTCAAGCAAAAATGAAAAAGTAATTAAAACTGAATAGACATTTCTGTGTATAAAGCTGGCCGGTTTTTGCCGTTATGTTGGTTAAAGGGTTAAGAATCCCTTAGTTTTGGAAAGCACACTGAAAAGGTGTCCCATTCCACATAGAATTAAATGTTTCAGAAAAGAGAGCGAAAAACATTCTGTAGCCATGAGTTATATTAAAGATATTTATTTACTCACATCGAAGTATTAAGAGGGTTAAAATCTGACCATTCAAATATTCCATTCTATTACTTTGTAACTGTGATAGGTGTTTTGAGAAAGCCACACACCACTCCATCCCAAAACCTCTCAATCCTGAGTTATGATTGAGAATAAATAGATTTTTTAAAAAAAATGCTTTGAAAAGTGAAGGTTTCTCTCTCTCTTCAATGACTGAGACTGAAGTTTTCTAACATGATACAACATAAATATACAGTGCTGTTCAATGTAACAAAGAATTCTATCTCAGCTTTCTCTCTGGAGATTTCTGTTTTAGATAATGGTTACTGCTTCAGCAAACTCATTTCCCAGCAAATGTTGTAAACATATTTTTAACAGAAATGCATGTGTGTATGTCAGGAATGCTTTAGGGTGTCAAAAAATGTGATTTCTAGCAATTATAAAAAATGCACTTAATGACCCCTAGGTGACCTCCATGACCTTGACCAATATTCTGAATCTCCATCGAGTTTCGACTCATTTGGTGTTGATCCCAGGTCCATACGACATACCATGCTTGAGATATGAGCGTGACCCACTTTCAAAAATTTTGGCCATGCCCACTTATTTTTACATCAAAATACATGTGTGTACGTCAGGAATGCTTTAGGGGGTCAAAAAATGTGATTTCTAGCAATTATGAAAAATGCACTTAATGACCGCAAGTGACCTCTGTGACCTAGACCCATATTTTGAAGCTCCATCGAGTGTCAACTCATTTGGTGTTGGTCCCAGGTCCATACGTCATACCATGCTTGAGATATGAGCGTGACCCACATTCAAAAATTTTGGCCACGCCTACTTTTTTTACGTCAAAATGCATGTGTGTATGTCAGGAATGTTTTAGGGGGTCAAAAAATGTGATTTCTAGCAATTATGAAAAATGCACTTAATGACCCCTAGGTGACCTCCGTGACCTTGACCCATATTTTGAATCTCCATCGAGTGTCGACTCATTTGGTGTTGGTCCCAGGTCCATACGTCATACCATGCTTGAGATATGAGCGTGACCCACATTCAAAAATTTTGGCCACGCCCACTTTTTTACGTCAAAATGCATGTGTGTATGTCAGGAATGTTTTAGGGGGTCAACAAATGTGATTTCTAGCAATTATGAAAAATGCACTTAATGACCCCTAGGTGACCTCCATGACCTTGACCCATATGTTGAATCTCCATCGAGTGTCGATTCATTTGGTGTTGGTCCCAGGTCCATATGTCATACCATGCTTGAGATACGAGCGTGACCCACTTTCAAAAATTTTGGCCACGCCCACTTTTTTCACGTCAAAATGCATGTGCGTATGTCAGGAATGCTTTAGGAAGTCAAAAAATGTGATTTCCAGCAATTATAAAAATGCACTTAATGACCCCTAGGTGACCTCCGTGACCTTGACCCATATTTTGAATCTCCATCGAGTGTCGACTCATTTGGTGTTGGTCCCAGGCCCATACGTCATACCATGCTTGAGATATGAGCGTGACCCACTTTCAAAAATTTTGGCCACACCCACTTTTTTTACGTCAAAATGCATGTGTGTACGTCAGGAATACTTTATAAAGGGGGTCAAAAAATGTGATTTCCAGCAATTCTGAAAAATGCACTTAATGACCCCTAGGTGACCTCCATGACCTTGACTCATATTTTGAATCTCCATCGAGTGTCGACTCATTTGGTGTTGGTCCCAGGTCCATACGTCATACCATGCTTGAGATATGAGCGTGACCCACTTTCAAAAATTTTGGCCACGCCCACTTTTTTCACGTCAAAATGCATGTGCGTATGTCAGGAATGCTTTAGGGGGTCAAAAAATGTGATTTCTAGCAATTATGAAAAATGCACTTAATGACCTCTAGGTGACCTCCGTGACCTTGACCCATATTTTGAATCTCCATCGAGTGTCGACTCATTTGGTGTTGGTCCCAGGTCCATACGTCATACCATGCTTGAGATATGAGCATGACCCACTTTCAAAAGTTTTGGCCACACCCACTTTTTTTACGTCAAAATGCATGTGTGTACATCAGGAATACTTTAGGGGGTCAAAAAATGTGATTTCCAGCAATTCTGAAAAATGCACTTAATGACCCCTAGGTGACCTCCGTGACCTTGACCCATATTTTCAATCTCCATCGAGTGTCGACTCATTTGGTGTTGGTCCCAGGTCCATATGTCATACCATGCTTGAGATATGAGCGTGACCCACTTTCAAAAATTTTGGCCACGCCCACTTTTTTCTCATCAAAATGCATGTGCGTATGTCAGGAATGCTTAAGGGGGTCAAAAAATGTGATTTCCAGCAATTATAAAAAATGCACTTAATGACCCCTAGGTGACCTCCGTGACCTTGACCCATATTTTGAATCTCCATCGAGTGTCGACTCATTTGGTGTTGGTCCGAGGTCCATACGTCATACCATGCTAGAGATATGAGCGTGACCCACTTTCAAAAATTTTGGCCACACCCACTTTTTTTTACGTCAAAATGCATGTGTGTACGTCAGGAATACTTTAGGGAGTCAAAAAATGTGATTTCCAGCAATTCTGAAAAATGCACTTAATGACCCCTAGGTGACCTCCGTGACCTTGACCCATATTTTGAATCTCCATCGAGTGTCGACTCATTTGGTGTTGGTCCCAGGTCCATACGTCATACCATGCTTGAGATATGAGCGTGACCCACTTTCAAAAATTTTGGCCACGCCCACTTTTTTTACGTCAAAATGCATGTGTGTATGTCAGGAATGCTTTAGGGGGTCAAAAAATGTGATTTCTAGCAATTATGAAAAATGCACTTAATGACCTCTAGGTGACCTCCGTGACCTTGACCCATATTTTGAATCTCCATCGAGTGTCGACTCATTTGGTGTTTGTCCCAGGTCCATACGTCATACCATGCTTGAGATATGAGCGTGACCCACTTTCAAAAATTTTGGCCACGCCCACTTTTTTTTACGTCAAAATGCATGTGTGTACGTCAGGAATACTTTAGGGGGTCAAAAAATGTGATTTCCAGCAATTCTGAAAAATGCACTCAATGACCCCTAGATGACCTCCGTGACCTTGACCCATATTTTGAACCTCCATCGAATGTCGACTCATTTGGTGTTGGTCCCAGGTCTGTAGGTCATACCACGCCTGAGATATGGGCGTGACCCACTTTCAAAACACCCCTACAGACACCCCTGATACCCCAGGAATCTGAAAAATATTCAGTGCCAAGAACTTGTGGCTGTCTATCAGCATGCCAAAAATCAACAAGATAGGGCAGTTGGTTTTCGAGTTATCTTGCGGACAAAAAAGTGATGAGAAGACAGAAGACAGGAGAAGAAGAAGAAGAAGAAAAAGAAGACGAAGAAGAAGAAGAAGAAGAAGAAGAAGAAGAAGAAGAAGAAAAAAAAGAAAAAAAAGAAAAAAAAAGAAAAGAAAAAGAAACTGTGCAAAAACAATAGTCTGTGTGTTTCACACAGACTAATAAGAAAATTCCTTCCGGGCCTTAACACCGGGTTTACGAAACTCATCACCTCGCCCACAAAAATATTTGCGACTGGAGCCCCCGTCCCAGACACCAGGCCCACAGCCACCCAACTATTGCTTCTTTATAACCACCGACCATTGGTAGGGGCCCGGTTCCCAGTATCCCCTTGGGTAACCCTTGACACACCCCTACTTCTCGGCCCGTTATTTCTACGTGTATTCCACCAGGGTCTCCATACCCTGTCACTGTTGCATCCCCACGAGCTTCCCTTGGCGCTATACCCCCCAGGCTCACCCGTTCCGGCGATTACCTTCGTTCGAACGACACTGGCCGCCCTTGGCCCTTGTGCCGTCGACCCCCCGGTCCATTACGATGACCTCTTGCGCACCTTGGGCGATGTGTGCCCCCGGCACTCACTGCGTGGTTTCCGTCCCCTAGGATGCTTCTCCTTTGGTTTGTGGGCCCTTTCCTCGGCCCCCTGGGCGCCGACCTTAGCGGTCCCATCCACTTCAACACCCTCAACTTGTGTTGACCCGTGCCCTCTCAATTCGGGGGTAGTTTGCCCAGCCATTTGCGTGGGTCTGGCCTCCCATCTCCACACGAGTGACACCGACTTCTTGGGGCGCTCAACTCCCCCACATAAATTTGCTTGAGGGACTTTCCCCAATGACCCCATTGGGTTTCCTCGCTGTTTGGCGTTTCGCCTGGACCGCCTGCGGCCCCTTCTCCCCAGTTGGACAAGAGTCGTCCCTCCTGAAACTTTCCGACATTTCGTCGTGTAGGGGCCATCCCCTGGACCATCGGATTGGTTCCCCCTGGGAACCTTCCCTTCCTTAGTCGGTACGTTACCGAGTGCAACCGCCGGGGGTCCTTGCCCACCGGCTTGAACTTCGTTTGCCCTCGTTGGGCCCTCACTTGGCCCCCTACCCCTGGACCATAACTCATCAGGGCTTGCCTTCACCCCTGGAATATTACCTATGACCAGGTCGTACACGGGTGATTCAATGCACATGGCTTCCACTTCGCCACAATAAAATGGGGTATCCACAGTTATCCTCGCGATGGGGAACCTTCTAACGGTCCCATCTATCAAAATACACAAATGGTCACGACCCAACAATTGCTTGTCGTCAACCAGTTGCCTTCTAACCGCTGCAGAGGAGCACCCAGAATCCCGGAGCAGACGGATCTCCCTTTGTCCCACATACCCTGGGTACACTGGCATACTAACCTTCTCCTGCGAAGTTGTGAGCCTCTCGCACATGCCACTTATTATCGGGACAACCTTCCCGCCTTCCAGCCTCAATTCTCCCTCTTGTATACATTCCCGGAGGGGACTGTGTTCTGGACCGATAGTTTGACAGAACGCTGCCGTCTGTCTATTGGGCCCTAGATCTACGCGGTCACCTTGCTTCCAACCCCTTGGTGCTGCGTTCCCGACCCCCTGCTGAGGTGGTCTAACGTTCCCAGTGGTCCTAACCTGTTTCTGCCAGCAGTCCCTGGCAATATGTCCCCGCTTGTTGCAGATGAAACAAGTTGTGTCTTTGGGGGCGTTCCCATTCCGGCTGGCCTGCGACGCAGGCGGATTGGGGTGGTGTTGCCTTACAGGTGCCATTGCCAACCCGTTTGCCCCACCCCTAGCCGATTTGGGTGCGTTTACACTCCCACCGTGGGCCTCGATGTAGCGTTCTGCCACAGTTGCCATCTCATCATAGGTGGGCGGACCCCTTTCCTTGATGAACAGGCCCAACTCCTTGGAGCATGTAGTTAAAAACTGCTCCCGGAGAAATAGATCTCGCAGGGCTCCATATGACTCATTCACTTCTGCGAGATCAGTCCAGCGGTCAAAGTATCGCCTAACTCGGGCAAAATACTGAGGTTATGTTTCTCCCTTCTCCTGCTTAATTTCTCGGAACTTGGTCCGGAATCCTTCTTCAGTGAGCTGGTATCTCCGAAGGATGGCATTCTTCAGCTCACTGTAGTCTTTAAGAAGTGCAGGAGGCATACTGGTATAAGCCTCGAGGGCTTTACCTGACAACAAAGGGCTCAAGCACATAGCCCATGTGTCTTCTGGCCACATTTGACTGGAGGCAAAACGCTCGAACCTCTCCAAGTACGAGTCCAAGTCATCTGTGTTTTCATTGAAATGAGCGAGATGGGGGCGTGGGGCATGAATTGCTACCCCTGCACTCCCATCCCCTGAGCGCCGACTTTCATTCTCCACATCGGCCCTTGCTCTGAGGAGCTCTAATTCTCTCTCGTGCCTCTGTTGTTCGAGCTCTCGTTCTGCCTCCTTTGCCTCCCTTGCTAATTGGGCTTCCCTCTCTCTCGCCTCATTTGTTAATTGAATCTCTCTCTCTCTCTCTCTCTCTTTCGCCTCTCTTGCGCCTTTCTCACGTTCTCGTTCTAATTGGGCTTCTCTCTCCCTCGCCTCTCTTGCGTCTTTCTCACGCTCTCGTTCTAATTGAATCTCTCGCTCTTTTGCCTCTCTTGCGTCTTTCTCACGCTCTCGTTCTAATTGGGCTTCTCTCTCCCTCGCCTCTCTTGCGTCTTTCTCACGCTCTCGTTCTAATTGAATCTCTCGCTCTTTTGCCTCCCTTACTGCTTGGGCCTCTCTCTCTCTCTTGTGTCATTACGTAAGGCAATCTCCTTGGCCTCACGTTTCTGCTCATCTTTAACGAACTTATGAAGTTCGGCCCCCTCAAGGCCCATTTCCTTGCCTAATGATACCAGTTGGGCGAGGGGTGTAACAACATCCATTTTGATTTTTTTCTTTCTATCTTCAACACTCGTCAGAAAGAACGAAGAAGGAAAAGAAAGAAAGAAAAAAAAATATGGCAATTAATCTTAATTTACCTCTGTAATTTAACGTAATTAAACGCCCCAAATATTCTGAAACCTACCGCAGTTATAGTGGCTATTAAGTATCCTTTTGGGGACTACTGTATTGCGATATTAAACCCTTGAACGGCATCAGCTGACCGAACGCGTCAAAACATAAACAGAACCGCCGTTAAAATAAAACAAAATTTCCATATAGCCATTTTTTACCTTTTAGAAATATCCTGGTTAGCGCTCGCCAATCAATGTCAGGGACACCTGAGGCCCCGTAAGGCCTGGGCTGACGTGGGGTTATGTAATCCCGCTGATGAAGGTGCGGGAAAATTAGACCAACATGGAGGGTCGGAATCCAAGTGTCGCGAACTCGGCGCAGGGAGCTGAGTTAGACCGACGCCGTGATTCCTTCTCTGTCAAATTGGCCTGAAATAGGTTCGATTTCCGTTAGGTGAGATTCCTAATCACTTTAGGCTGTATAATGGAAAGAATGATTTAAAGTAACAACGATTCTTTTATTTACACACAAAAATAAATCCGTTTCAATATTTCAACAACCAACAATTCGATTCTTTTCACATAAAATGGGTTTCTAGGGTTAAACAATTCTCAACAATCATATAGTCATCCTATAGCCCTGTACTGGTACTATAGTCTACACACTGGAAATGTAACTACCGTGAGCTCGCCATAAGAGCTTCACAAATCTGAAATGTTATTACTGTGAGCTCGCCATAAGAGCTTCACCCGCTTAGGCTCAAATGTCAACGTCTGCGCGTAACTGTACCTCTGGCTGTCGGAGGGTTCCGACCAGCAATGTTCGTCATCTATAAAGACACCGTACTTCTGATTTGGGTCAGATATTGTCTACTCATACCTTATGTGCCTTTTGAAAGTCCTCCGTGAAAGTCCTATTGAAATATTCACCGTTCCTGGTTGAATTCACGATTCACAAATGCCCCTTTTTTGTGCTAGGGCGAAATTGTTACTCACACCGATCTCCAGTCGGTGTTACGATGCTTCGACAGCAAAACAAACTACTCAGAGCGCAATCAGTCTGACGCTTCAAAGGGTTAATACGCACAATACAATTAACCTACACTTCTGACTATTGCAGGCTGATACCTGCTACTCGACAATCTAAACTTTAACGTTCCACCTGGGTGTTCCTTCTCAACGAAATTCGGCTCTTGTAGCCGCCTATCCACCTTAAGCTAAATCAATCATGGAATGCCCTCTTTGGCGATTCCAGCCGTTTCAGGGTCCTGTGATCGAAGGTACCCCTATGCCAGGAAACAGAGTCCGCCTGTCCTGGACTTCACCAACGTGTGTGTGACCCCAAGTGTGTGTCTAATGCTCTGCTCTTCAAGGTATATATACTTTTTACTCTAAACTGTCAGGTGGACCGACGCTCATCTGCCCACCTGTCAAAACGGTAGGAGATGACGTATATCGAGACAGAATCAATACAAGTCATCTCGCGCGTGACTTAACGGTGATTTCACTTGTCGAGAAAACCGATTCGTTCTTTCCATTATTGCTACCTAATGATCAGGTGACGATACGATAGACATTTCTATCGTTTTAGAATCTCGTTTCTCAATTGACCGTGACGATATCTTGCCACCAACCGATTACGTCTCGTAAGACTCGCGACTACTGTATAAATTAAATGAGATTAGACCTTATCTAACATACCGTTTCTCCCCTGGGTCCCTGCCCTGAAGCTGGATATACACCACATGTGTTTTTTCCATGTCCAGCTTTGCAGAGAGGTAAAATTCAAGTAGGGTTTTCGCCTTGATGCGGAATATATTTTGAACTTACAATATCTTTAAATATGAGGCCCCTTGCCCCTATATTTAGGCTGGCTTTGCCCTGACAGAAGGGAAAAAACAAAATCGTTTTTATGGATGTCAAAAGATGAGGTTTCCTTAATTTTGACACATGATCATGAATTCTTGCGTGAGGGAGTGGGGGAACGCGGAATTCGCGTAATATTGAAATAACCACCAGAAAACATGGTTTCAACTGCATATGAGTGCTTGATGTTGTACTCCAGCAGTGACGCGAGTGGGACCCATTAACGTCTGCCTCTTGTTACTACATCCCCACCCCTCCTACCTCCTGTAGACGGCCTGCACCACTGGTAGTGCCGGGTCACTGATATAGGCCTAGGCCCCCTCACCAGGGAAATACAGCAATCCAGCTTCACCCCCCCCCCCTCAACATTTGCCCGTCTATATATGATGTGCCACCCGGACATTCGCCACCAGGAAATAAGGCCCTTAGTTCAGCTCCTGTCCGGGTGGTAAATATTCAGGTGATAACTTCCGGTTGGACAGGTCTCCTGGTGGTGGGGAATGACCGACATTCATTTATAAAAGATAACATTAAATATGTTTGGTAATACTTTTATTCAATTTTAGCTCCGAGTTATCAATCGGTCGTTTAAGTATGGGTATAGCACACTACTATCTACCCCCCCCCCCCCCCCACACACACACACACACACACACGCGCGCGCGCGCGCGCGCATTGTCCCACGCGCGTACACAGGCGAGGCGATGACTACAACGAAAAGGGGTCTACCACTCTCGTCGGCGGGATTCTGAAGCTTCAAACGGAAAAAAATGGAAATTGGCACTTGTGGAAGTTCAGTGTGGTCCATCGGGGGCTTTTTACACATGACCACACTATATTCCGACCAACATATTCATGCTGGTGTGGATTCATCGCAAAGTTTGAAAATGGGAGAATATGTGATTTCTAACGAGTCACGAGAAACCGCACAACCTTGAGATTTCGCGCATTGCATAGAGTGAAATATTATCTGCGAATGCCGGACATGTGCCCCCCCCCCCCCCCGGACGAGTGCCTCCCCCCCTTGACATTTGCCCCCGGACATGAGCCCCCCGGACATGAGCCCCCTCGTTATAGCAAATCTGGACATGAGCCCCCCCCCCCCCCCCATTCCCGGACAACTGCCCCCCTCCCCTGTCTGTCATCATTTTATTACTGCTTACTGCGAAAAGCACTTGAACAACGGTATACAATAAAATGTTTCGTGTCGGACACAATAAAACAATGACAGGCAGGGGGGGGGGGGGAGGTGGTCAGTTGTCAGGGCCGTCGAGGGGGGGGGGGCGGGTAACCGATGTAGTAACACCGGAGCCAGCCGTTAATGGATGGCACATGACCATGAATTCTTGAGGAGCGGCGTGTAACATTGAAATATCCACCACAAAGCATGTTTTCAATTGCATAAGAATGCTGGAGCTTGTACTCCAGCAGGGAAGCTACCGGGCATTGGCGTATGAATGTGAAAAAAAATGGATTTATCGGGCAATTTCATATTAAAAATTGAATTTTTCGGGCAATTTCATATTTTTTTCGGGCCAATTGGAGTTGCGGCGAAAGCATTTTTCGGGCAAATATCCCAGCCCCCCCCCCCCCACACTAAAACATTAACCCATACGCCTATGCTACCGGGCCTGCATTAACGGCGGGCTCCGGTGTTACTACATCGGTTACCTCCCACCTCCCCCCCCCCCACCTCGACGGCCCTGATAACTGACCACCCCCCCACCCCCACCCTTCCTGTCATCATTTTATTATTCTAAAAAATTACTATTTAATAGGACGTACCCAGAAAATTATATTACGGACTTTGGGTCTCTCTTATTCTTTTGGATATTCTTTCGCCAGCCTTGGCAGTTTCCGGTAAGGGGGGGGGGGGGGGGTGGGGGGGGGGGGGGGGCTCAGGCATTCAAATGTTTTTGTTGAACATATTTAATACGATGCAGTTGTGTACAAACATTTGATATATGAAAATAAAAAATAATAAAAAAAAAATTCCAAGTGTTGTTAGCGTATGTCACGATACAATATAAGGTTTTGTTCGTCCACACACACCCATGCATGTGTTATTGACCCATGCATGCGTTATTGGCCTTGTGGTGTGTTGTGTATATATGGTGATGTGTCCAGCATTGAGTTACAAAGATATTTACATATTTTGATCAGTTAGGCGAATGCGGTGGCGGTGTGGGGGGGGGGGGGGGGGGGTGGAGGGGGCTAGCTCAAAAACATATTTGCAACTTTATACCCTTGTCTACCAGGAAGGAATTGGAGACGAGCCCCTAACATGGCTTTTTATCGAATCTTATGTGTGTGTGTGGGGGGGGGGGGGGGCTTGCTACAAAATGGCTGTCCCCCAAATGTGACCGATTTCCTCCCCAATTACAAGGTGGGAAAGGCAGCCGTTGTGTTTGTGAGCGGGGGCTCTAAATTCGATCTCAGGCCATCATATTTTTCAAAATTTCTCTGCAGAGATCCCCAGGCCACATGCAGGCAGTAAGAAGGGGGAAGAGGGGCTGCCAATTTTCACACACCCACCTTGGTGTTACGAGCCTCGATAATGCACGCGGGATCATTTTTTGAGCAAAATCCCCCCCCCCCCCCCCCCACACACACACACATACACCGGTTGCCTTTCCGACCTTGTAATTGGGGAGGAAATCAGCCCCCTCCCCCCCCCCCCCAAAAAAAAAGAAGAATGAAGTGGAACAAGAGAGTACCCCAACTTTCAATTTGTTCATATACTTCACACACAGGGTCACGTTACACACGATTTTTATGTCCCAAATAATATTTATTCGAAAATCATACTGGTCAGCCCAATGATCATAGTATATTATAAATAGCGGCATATTATACTATTATCATGTGGGCGTCGAGTATGATTTTCTAATAAATATTATTTGGGAATTAAAAAAATAGTTTGTAACATACCACTGTTTCACACTTTTGCGAGTTCATTATTCATTGTTTTCTTCTGAGTTTGATTGAGGTCACTTGCTCTGACAGCTCAAACCGATGTCGGGAGTGCCAAATAAAAAAAAATATTGTTTGTCTGAAGGATTTATGTGAAAAATGGGCCAATTCCCATTTTTGTATCACGTTGCCTTTTAGTTCCCTCCCAATTCAAATGTCGTTCTAAAATTGGCCCGCTTTGTGGCTCCCGAGTTTAGGATTTGACTGTGACGTCACGGTGTGATGGTAAATCCCACTGTGAAATTTGGAAATCTTGTTGAAGTTTGCTAGGGCTTTGTCGAATATTGAACATTTTTGGAATAACAAACATCGAACTGGGCAATATTTTTGTGCAGAATTGTTTAAGAGGTGACCAACTTGAACTGCAAACTGGAATAAGCTTGTGAAAGGAGGTAATTCAGGCATTTTTATACACCCAAACCGTTCGTACGGAAAAACCGTTACGAACGTCCGATTGAAAAATCGCCTTTAAATTTCTAGCTGAGAACGAGCACATAAAATTTCAAAATCATAAAATAAGCTCGTTCGAGGCTAGAAATCTAGCTGAGAACGAGCACATAAAATATCAAAATCATAAAATAAGCTCGTTCGAGGCTAGAAATCTAGCTGAGAACGAGCACATAAAATTTCAAAATCATAAAATAAGCTCGTTCGAGGCTAGAAATCTAGCTGAGAACGAGCACATAAAATATCAAAATCATAAAATAAGCTCGTTCGAGGCTAGAAATCTAGCTAAATGTCTGGCACCAGATAAATCGTGTTAGACATTTCAGAACTGAGTCTGACATTCTAAATAACACCTGAAAATAGGCTTTATAAGTTACTTTGTACTAGAAATAGCACCCCTCCCCCCCTAAAAAAAAAAACAAAACCAAAAACAGCTTATAAGTTACAGTTAAAACTAGAAACGGCTCCCACCCCCACCCTATGCCTGTGACCTTTGTACATGTATAGTCGCACCCCCGATTTGGGTTGAAAGACTTCCGACCCATAAACTGGGGATAGGACCAGATCTGAATCCATCATGCTTTGTGTTTACAAATACAGCGTCACCTGTTCAGACTTTCGATTCTGGAAAACATAGGGACGCGGTCAATCGGGTGCCACGTTTGGAGATTACAAGCGCGGTTTGGAGAACAACGCTTTTTTCTACGTGCTTCAAAAATGTAACACAAAGCATGGACAATTCAGCAGGCCTTTTAATTGCATGCTCCCTATCCCACGCCTTTTATCGTTTAATGCGGAAAAGGATTAGACCGACCCGTCAGTTGGCCCACTTCCATAGGTAAGCCCACCCCCCTAACTTTCAGAAAAACATATTTCATTGGGAGGACCCCCAAGAAAAGCCCACCGCAAATTTGCCATTATTTTTTCAGGTATCGGTAACAAGTCATCACGAATGCTCTGGCCTCTGGGGAAAAGAAATATGACTTCGTACCTTGAATTTGATGTTCACTTTGTCGAATTTGACATGAAATATGTGGCCCCCTGGGCTTACTGACGGTACCGGTATGCATAAAATTTAATTACAGCAACCGCCCCTGTAAATGATGACGTGCGTTAAAAAAAAAAATAACCACTATTTTTCTATGGCGCGCACACAGTTGCATAGGGGCGCAATTAATTGCGCGACTCAGTTCAATTTTTTGAGCGCATAGGGGCGCAAACACGACAGCGCGCCTAAAAATCGAAAGTCTGCCTGTTTGCAAGTTCAAAAAATTGTTTGAAATGCCACTAATCACGTCGGTTCAGGGTTGTTTCGACTGGGGCCGAAACGTCCCACCTGTCAAGGCTGAAACGTCCGGATTGTTTTGTTTTTTTGTTTTTTTTTTTAATATTTTTTTCGTCTTCAGTTTTAAAAAAAAATATCGAGGCCGAAACATCCTGTGGCCGAACTGGTAAAAGGCCGAAACGTCCCGCTCCCTCACGTCAGATGGCTTGTTACATTTTGATTTTTGTAATGACTGCTGCCATTGTGTTGTTTGAAACTTATGTCGAGTTTCCAAGTTAGGCGAAATAAATAAATTTGGGAGGCAAGATAATTTTTGGAATTGATGATATATCTTACGCTCACCCTTGCTTGATATAAAAATAACCAACATATGTGAAAATGAATCACATATAATTAGTTATGGACATTCGAGTAGGGCAATAAAAACCACAAAGGTTTGTTCTTGTTGTGTGTTTTGGATTTTCGAAAAATATCGTTCGCAGACGAATTGCTTCTTCAAAAGAGTTGCGGTAATTTTTAATCTATCAGGAAAAAATTCCGATTCACGATTTTCTAAGACAGGTTGTGAAAGAAATTTTCTTTTTGGCAAAATAAATGTGTGAAATCTGGTATTTCCAGCAGTTGGACGTTTTGTCAGCGAGACGTTTTGTCCTCGATATGGAAATTAGTAACGTGCATGATGATTGCATAATTATTAACAGGTGAAACTGGAATGTGTCGAGTTATTTGGTGATTGTGTGGGCGTATTCTTCGTGCAAGTGTGTAGACTGATAACTGTTGTGGGCGTTAACAATGCTCGATTATTGACAGACAATTTGCTGAAGTAACCTTACTGCACAGGTTTAAAGAGCACTTCCTTTAGAAGTGTTGTTGACATATGAAAACAAGCCGGTGTTTAAGAATACTGATCAAACTTCGAAGGCCTGTGATTTGGGGAAGATAATTTTCACCTCTGACATTTTGACCGTCTATTTTGACAGTCCATCGGACATGGACGATTTCTTGTCGGACAATGTCCGTGTCCGACCACTTATTTTCCGCCTTGGGCGTTGATGAATAATAATTCTTGTATGCTGGTTCTTTTAACTCAGAATGATGACACCTTTGTCAAAAAACAATAATTTCCATACTTTTTCAAGACCCCCAAGGCTCGACACACATATTTTCAAACCTTTTCCAAACCGCCCCGAATTTCCATACTTTTTCCAGTTTTCCAGACCCATGTACGAACCCTGAATGTAAAGTTCACTGGGAATTGCATCAAAAAACCACAAAACACAAATTCACAGAACTCCTATGTGTTGACATTATGTTGATTTCAAGGTGAAAAACTTATTTATATTAATATGATCTCTGGCATAACTCAAGTAATCACAGTCAGAGAATTTCTTAATGTAAATTAACTTTTCGCCTCTAAATCCAAAGTATATATCTCTAAAAGTATGTAATGTAGTAGGTGATAATTGAGAGTTCAAACACACCTGTACATGTTCGTGTACATGTACACCTCCATAGGATTTAGTGTTAAAATCGTGTACATGTACAAGATTTTTAACGTTTTTTAGGGTGTGTTAGAATATATTTAACACTGAACCCTATGGGAGGAATCCGTAGTTTTACGTACACGTTCATGTACCGTTTTGATTGAAATCAGCAGATGAGTTTTCCCCATTGGATTCAGTGTTAAATTGCGAGCAAAAAAACGTTTTGAGAATTCGAGCTCATCATCTTACCGATTTTAATAATCCGCGTCCGATTTTAACACTGAAACCCTATGGGGCGTACACGGAGATCCACTTGCGGATTGTTAGAATCGGCAAGATGATGTGTGAAGAGGTTGAGTTCGAACTCTCAAACCCACTGTCGCGTTTCTCGAAGTGAGAATAGCACACGTTATTGCGAGGTGATTGCGACGAGCACTTGATGGAAATGTGTGAAGAGGTTGAGTTCGAACTCTCAAACCCACTTCGCGTTTCTCGAAGTGAGACTAGCGCACGTTATTGTGAGGTGATCGCGAAGTGAGGTTGAGTTCGAACTCTCAAACCCACTTCGCGTTTCTCGAAGTGAGATTAGGGCACGTTATTGCGAGGTGATCGCGACGAGCACTTGATGGAAATGTTTTGAACGAAGAGTGTTGTTGTCGGTGTGTTAGAAATTCGCGAGCCTGCTGTCACGTTTTTGATTGATATATATAGGGGGAGAAAAAAAATATAAATAAATAGTTATTTAAAAAAAATAAATATATCAAATCAAATAGATAATAAAGCGTAAATCATGAGCGATTCTCAGGATATTAGAGTAAGGTTTCTTTTAAAAATGCTGATGAGAGCCTACGCATTCTGCGTGAATGAACAACTAGGTCGTCTCTTGTTAGAACGATGCGTCGGATGTCGGGATCACCTAGACTTCGATCACGAGAATCATTCGTGTCTGTGGATGGAAAGGGAAGATATGGTCGTCAAGTATTTCGAACCGGCATTCGAACGCGTTCAAATCAATGAAGTGATCGCGTTTTGGAAGAGATTACTCTACTCTAAGAATCAAAGCAAGCCCACAGATTTGGAAGAACAGAAATTGGAGCGTAAAAGTCTGACTTTACGAGATAAGGGATGCATCTTGAAATTATTGTTCAGCGAAGCATACGTCTAAGTTTTCTCGTTGATATAAAATAACGGAGAATAGAAAATAAAATAAATACACACATAAATTTTTTATCTAATATTAGAAAGAAAAAAAACAAAAATGAGAACCACAAATAAATTGTATTCGACGTTAGTGGACGACGAGGACGAGAAGCCGATCGACGTTTTGCCGACGGCGCCGTCGCTAGAAGAAAGAGAAAGAGGAGAGAGGTATCGCATCAATCAAATCAGTAGAATCCAAGAGTATCTAACTCGAGAGAGAGATTCTCATCGTTCCCTCAAGAAGAAGTATTCGCGTTTCGTGAAATTCGTCAATGCGATCGACACAACACTCATCACGATTTCCATGGGCTTTCACGCGGCCGGCATCGGATTGTTGTTGACCGCGGTCGGCATTCTGATCGTGTTGACCATAGAAGGAGTGGCTCTCGCCGCCGGATTGTTTAGCACGCTCGGAAACTTTTTGAGTAGGAAATTATATCTGAAGGCGAGGAAACGCAACAAGAATCGCATCTTGGCCGACTCCAAGATCGACACGATATCCGAAATGATCTCTATGGCGTTGAAAGACGGTAGGATATCGGACGGTGAATACTTCGCGATATTGAGTGAGAAAACGAAATACGATGCCATGAAAGAAGCCGTGAGAATCAAGACTCGTCAGATCAACAAGGAAGAGGTGAAGGATTCTCTCGTGGAAAAGGGGAGGAAAGAGGCAAGGGAGGAATTCAGTAAGATGATAGAACTCAAGAGCAGCGATTGAAAAAAAAAAATATATAATAAGAACAGAATTGATTCATTATTAAATTTATATATAAAATAAAAAAACGAAATTAATTTAAATAACTCTTAAAAAATGTATTGCGTAAAGTGTAAGAGAGTTACCGAGACGAGTAATTCTCGAGAAGTGCGAACTAAAAACGACAGACAGATGCTTCGCGGAATTTGCGACGTGTGTGGTTCTGTCAAGACGTGATTCGTCAAGAAAAAAAAAAGAACGCGAGCAAAGGTAAAGGCATCGTGAATAAAATGATCAACAATCTACCTTTCGAAATGCATCTGCCTGGTCACAGTTTCACGGGACCCAGAACGAAATTGAACAAGAGACTCAATGCCGATCTGACTCCCAAATCTTGGAGCAAACCTGTGAATAGGGTGGACGCGGCCGCGTATGATCACGATCTGTGCTACGTCGAACATCCGACACCAAGACTCGCAATGACGTCTGCGATAAAAACATGTTGGGGAAATTCAGAGGCATATCGAATCCGACCAGGAGAGAGAAGATGGAACGTTCGCTGGTCGGCAATCTGATCGGTGCGAAACGTCGATTTGGATGGGGCGTTCAAAAAAAAAAGCGCATCTGAAAAGAAGAAGAAACGATTATTGAAGAGCGAATTGGCCGAGGAGTTACACAAACCCATAGTGCGTAAATTTCAAAAGAGAAGGGTGTTCGTGAAGGGTCTGGATGATATTTGGTCTGCCGACTTGGTCGACATGAGATCGTTTTCGAGGTGGAACGAGGGCGTCAAATATCTATTGACGGTCATCGACGTGTTTTCCAAATACGGTTGGATCAGAGCTTTGAAGAATAAATCGGGACCTTGCGTCGCCTAGGCTCTGAAGAGCGTGTTCATCTCGTCTTCTCGAAAACCGAGTAAATTGTGGGTGGATAAGGGAAAGGAATTCTACAACAAGCACGTTCATCGATTGGTAGACCTCTACTCGATCGAAAACGAAGAGAAAGCCAGCATGGTGGAACGTTGGAATCGAACGATGAAGGAAAAGATGCACAGATACTTCACGGCGAATTCGACCAAGAAATACATATACGCTCTGAACGGTCTGGTCAAAGATTACAACAACACGCGACACAGATCGATCAAGATGACTCCCGTGGAAGCTAGTGATCCTCGAAACGAAAAACGGGTCTACGTGAATCCATATCCTGAGAGATCTAAGATCAGGAAGCAGTCTAGAACGCCGAAATTTGCGGTCGGTGATCGAGTGAGAATCTACACTTATAAGAAGCACTTCAAAAAGGGTTAAACTCCTCGATGGACCTCGGAAATCTTCGTGATAATCAAAATATTTCACACCGATCCGGTGACTTACGAAATCGAAGCTTTGGATGGAGAAGAGATCATCGGAAAGTTTTACGAACAACAATTACAGAAGACGAAGTTTTGATGAAGAAGACAAAATTTTTTTTATTTACTCTCTTTAACATTTTCTTGTTTACACACATATATATAAGAGAGAAAAAATAATAAAAAGTAATTAAAAACTATTTTTAGATAAAGAA
The DNA here is from genome assembly GCA_031216915.1 of Pictodentalium vernedei. Classification (NCBI taxonomy): domain Eukaryota; kingdom Metazoa; phylum Mollusca; class Scaphopoda; order Dentaliida; family Dentaliidae; genus Pictodentalium; species Pictodentalium vernedei. The sequence goes on from CM062297.1 coordinate 265,081,509, forward strand.
AGCAAGTTAATTAATAAACAAAAAAACTAAAAATCCTTTAAAATGACAAATATACTAGATATAGCACAAAGCATAGTGAAAGATGAAAGTATTCAAGAATATGAGGTTCACGAATATGAACCGGTAACCAGAACGAGTTTGAACAATGCGGGAGAGATAAGAATCAACGTCAAAACTCAAGATTTTTTCGTACATCCTAGCGAGAGTTACATAGTGGTGCAGGGACGTCTCACCAAGGAAGATGGGAGTGACTACGCCGACGACGACACGGTTACTCTAGCCAATAATGGCATCATGCATCTATTCAGTAACATAAAATACATGCTATCCAGACAAGAGATAGAATCTGTTTTTCATCCCGGTCAGGCCACCACGATGTTCGGACTCTTGACGTATCCTGATGATTTTTCGAAATCCAGAGGACTTAATCAGTTGTGGGTGAAAGACACTGTCGGCCCTGCTAGCGCCGGTGCCGCCTTGATATTTAACTACGTCGTCAAGACGTCCAGACCTAAAGGAACGTTTTCGTTCAGGATACCTTTGAAACACATCTTTGGATTTGCGGACGATTACAACAAGATCATGTCACAATCTGACATTGATTCGAAAAGGAAGTGACAACGCAATAGTGAGACTCACTGCAACCAATGTGGGTAAGATAACTCTACACAAGATATCGTGGTTTGTTCTGCACATGGAGCCTTCGATCGTGGAGAAAACGCGTCTCTACAAGATCATAGAATCTAAGAGTAAATTACCCGTGGGATTTAGAATGAGACAGTGCGACACGGCTAGCATTCCTCCCTCCACGAATCACTTCGATTGGAGATTGACGGTGAAATCCACTTCCGAGAGACCGCATTTCATCGTGGTTGCGTTTCAGACCGATAGGGACGGGTCTCAGGAAAAGAATGCATCGCTGTTCGATCACTGCCATTTGAGAAACATGCAAGTGTTTCTGAACGCCATGAGATATCCAGCAATCGATTACAATGCATCGTTCGACAAGAACCATTTCTGCAGACTGTACAGCGACGCCGCTGAATTTAGAAAGAAGTATCACGGTCTAGACGAATTGATGAGCAACCCTAACATGTCTCCTGGCGAATACAAGTCAATGTATCCCATGTTCGTATTCGATGTCAGTAAACAGAGTGAATGACTCAAGAGTAGCGTCTTAGACATTCAGATCAAGATGCAATTCGATAGGAACGTGCCGAGAAAAACTGAAGCTTTCGCCCTGGTCCTGTCAGACAGAGAATTACAATTCGAATCGGATGGAAATAAGATGTCGATCATTCGATGAGAGAAGAGTGTGTGAAAACTGGAGATTGATATATTAGTGGCATCGTTTATTTGATATTTTTTCTTTCGTGATTTTGGATGATATTTTTGAGTTTTCTTACTTATTTTTGCATCATTAAAAAAAGTAACGCAAAAATCGTAAAAAAAAAAAAAAGTTTCATCCGAGAAAAAAAATCGTCTTTTTTCAACATTCTCGATGTACAAAATGTTACAATTTCTAAGTAGTCACGTAGAAAACGAAATACACATTCCATTTTCACATTTGAAAAAAAAAGATTTTTACGATTACGTTCTGAATTATTTAAAAGATCGCATACTATTCACTCGAGAGAAACAAAAAGGATATTTCGTGACGAAGATATTAAAACTCAAACAGATCTTAGATTGTTCGATCCTGTGCGATCGTCTCTCTGTTTCTGTCAGATGTTCCATCCTGTGTTGCAAGTCCAAAAACAAAAAAAAAGATGTGGAAAAATGGTTAGATAAACAGCAGGATAGACGGTTGGAAATGAAAAGGATGAGATGCTTTCCACCGTCACCACTACCTTCTGAAGAGAATGGTGATGATGTGAGTGTTACTAAGAGATGCACAACATTTGTTCATAATTATGATTCAGATAAACAAAAATGTTGTTATAAACGTATCATATCACAAAAAAAAGAAAAAGAAGAATCAACGCTGAAAATTGAGAAAAAAGGAAACGTTATTATAATATATAGTGATAGTGAAGAAGAAGGAAAACAAAAAAAAATTGAGATCTAAAGATGATCTCCTTACTTTTTTTTTGTTTTTTTTGTTTTTAATAATCACACATTATTTTTTTTAATTCATTATTTTCCACGCATTCACTGTTTGTTCAAAGAATCCAGTTCGATCAGTAGACTCACCACGGAAGTGGCGGCTTCGGGATTATTGGTTTTCATAACGAAATTAATCCTGTCTCCGGCGTTCACTTTGAGAGGCGTGCCGAACGTGCTAACATTCGCGTGTTGTTTCTCAGTCTTTTCGACGCTGTATCTCTTATCGCTCTCCACACCATTCACCATGAGATTAACGACCGCTCTGTTATTCAAATCTGAGGAAGCCAGACTCATTCGAAGGATTTCACCTCCCAGCGGCATAGGATATCCCACCTGACCATGTTTCGATCCGCTACCTCCATTTCCGAAAGACCACTCAGGTTTTCCCTCATCTAAGGTGCCGGCCTCTTCAGCCCACACAGTGATCAATTCTCTAGCATATTTAACTTTCTCCACCACCGAAATCAGGGTGCAGGCATCCGTCATGTTCACGGGATCCGGTAGATTCGTGAGCGCGTGTCCACCCATGTCTAGTTTATCTTCCATGATGTCACCCTTTCTCCAGACCGAGTTGTCGTCCACGTAGTTCCTGCTGACCGTGCTGGAATCGAATTCTGGATCGTGACTGAGTCCGAATAAATTCTTACCGTTCATGCCGATGCCACCCTCCATGGTTCCGCCAGATTGTTTGTTCAGGTAGAGATCGTCCACTTGCGATTCTAGGTATTCTTGTGATCGTATCACGGCAGAATCCACATAGCCCGTGTTGACCGCGGTTGAGTCCACATCCATGTCGTCGATTTCTTCGACAGATTCAATATCTTGTTGAATCCCGCATTCAGATCCGATTTCATTTCTCATCTGTCAGACTTTCTCTGTTCTAGATCTACATAGTGTTTGGTCGCCATGTCCTTGGGATTCGTGGGAGTGGCCACATTAATTATCTTGTTATAATTGGCATTCAATTCCGAGTGCATCGTTTTCTGAACGTATCTATTTCTCAGGTGTTCGCTGAATCTCACGTGAGAGTCGTCCGCGTATTTCTTGGTCACAGCATCAGTGGGATCTATGGGATTCGCGACGTTCATGAAACGTTTGGATTTCAGATCGAGATCGTTGGTCATTGTTTTATAAACGTAATTATCTAGCAGGATTCGTTCGAAATCGGCGGTCCCCCTGTCGACGTATTTTTTAGTCGCAGCATCTGCAAGATCTATCGGCTCGGGAAGATTGTAGAGCTTCTTATCGTTCATGTTCAAATGTTCTTCTCGAGGTTCATATCTCCGAACGTAACGTTCGTCCAAGTTGGCAACGTCGTAACCATCGTCGACTTCGAACGTCTTCCTCTTCTTTCTCGGGTTGACTTTTTCGTCGTCACTTCTACCAAATTTATCGACTGGCATGTTGTGGGATTTTTTGTTTTTAGAAAAATATGTTCAAACGCAGTTTATTAAAAATGAACTATGTTATTTTATTTTTCGTTTTTGTTCGATTAAAATTTTTTTAAAATAATTTTTTATCTTTATATATACTATTAAAAAAAAATCTCTCTCTAATGTAAGTCATTGAGAATGTCTTGAAATTGATCTCTTTCAGACCATCTCTTGAGAACGTAGAGACACAGGTGACCGCAAAACACTTGATGTGGTGATTGCACTTGTTCCGTGTTGTAACGAACCATCGATTTGTTGAAATAGTTCTTTATTTCTTTTGGCGGCGAGATTCCGTAGCTGTCGAAATAATAATTTTTCTTCTTCCCGTTCTTCATCCACGCCACCCAGTGAGTGCCTTCACCCGATGAATCATCTAGATTTAAAATTCCGCATTCCGATTGTCGAGGTCTTCTCTTCGGCAAGGCATCTCTGGAAAACACGCCTAGAAAATCTTTGATTTTCAAATCTTTTGCCGCATTCAACAGATCGATGTTGGATAGGGGTTCGTTAGGTAAGATGACACCTTCTACGGATATCTTTATTTTCTTATTCATAAATGCGTATATATTTTTTTTATTTATTTTATTATAATTTACTAAAAAATGACGTTATTTTTTTCTGTTTTTTTTCTTTTTCTTTTTAAACTAACACTCTCGATGTCTCTATCGATTTCTGTAATTTTGAATCCATATAATTCCTCTTGATTTTCTGGAATCCAATCATCCACATTCATATTGTCTATAATTAGATCTAAAGTCCAATGTCCGAGTGCCAAAGTGCTTATTTTATCGTCTAATATGAATCTCTTATCGTCGTCGGCCGTCAGCGAAATCTTGTTGACTATTTCGGTATACTAGTCGTGATTTTCGCTTCGGATCGATTTCATAGTCTTATACACCGGACCACTTCCTAACAGACAATCTTTATACTCTTGGAAAGAGATGTTTTTCTTCACCACGCACGCTTTAACTCCTTTGCACTTCTTGATCTCTTCATCATCTTCTAGACGATAAGCATACAGTTTAGGTCTCAAGCCCACAAATTCGACAATCTGTTTACCGCCGCTCTCATCCTTAAATTTACCCAACACCTTCTTGTTGTCGTTCGATTGAATGTTGGACGGGTGATCGACAGGATAATTGCTCGTGTCGAACCACTCGGCCACGTCCTGAGATATATCTCAGTAGACGTCTTTCGTCTCTAGCTCATAAACTAAACTGTCCGCGTCGGTGAACAGTAGTTTGGCTTTATCACCAAATTTTCGTTTGACGTAATCGTAGTGAAACTCGTACATCAATCGCTTGCTGACATCTAAGATGATCGGTTCGAGATAATACGGTTTGTCGAACTTCAGGTGCGTCTTTTGCATGTGAACGGCCACTAGATTTTCATTGAATATGGTTCAGTGTTTGTAATTGGGTTTCGCCACTAATGTTTTAGCTCTTTTCTCAGATGTGACGAGTCGAACGTCGGTTCTCCTCCTGATGTTTTCCATTGATTTACCGTACACGCAGTTGTTCATGAGTTTGACGAAATCTTTTTCGAAATCGTTCTTGGCTCGAATTCTGAGATTCGTGTTGAGATCGATGTATTTTTCATTCAAGGCTCTTCGTCGAATCGAATGATGCGATGTATGTCGACTAATTTCTTCCCGTAATCGACGTACTGTTTCAAATTCTCGCTGTAGACGACGTAGTTACGTTTGTTAAATAAATTGGGAATGAGTTTTTCCTCGTCTCATTCGTTCGGTTCCATTCGTTCGGGAGCCAGCGGATAATCATTGTGTGGATCGTGTAATTCTTCAGGATAGTTCAAATCGACTTCTAAAATGCAAGGATAGTCTCTCCATTTTTGCATCTCTTCCGGTTCCTTCACCCATTAGAAATTTCCAATCGGTAAAGGATGACTCATAGCCCAAACCGTACAGATTATTAGCGTCCCAATACTGTATATATTTAGTCGATTGCTTCGAATCGAAACCTTCTTTCATGTAGGGATTGTTAGCCTAAGAATATCTGTGGGAGATCATCGATACGCCACCTCTCGCAGCCTTTTCGAACATGAGCAACATGTCCACGTCGGATAATAATTCCAATTGGACTTTGGTGGTCTTCAACAGAGCGTCCCACGCCAGACCGGGTGTGGTGAAATACCAAGTGGGATCCAGATCGTAATTTCGACAACAGGCGTCTCGAAAATTTTCGAACACGTCTGTCAAGAGTAGAACGTCGGTCTTCAGATAGAGATCGTGATAATCTCTCATGGTTTTCATATCGAATGATTTCAACACGTTTTTAGCGTGTTCGGAATTCTCGTCGGAAATGTCTGATTCATATAATTTCGAATAAAAATCTTCTTTCGAAGGCAGTGCAGTGTCTTCGAATCTCTTTAGATCGTTCATGTAATCGTAAGGATAGACTCCTTTCCTCACCATGATGTCTACTCGTTCTCCGAAATGTTTGCTCGTGATTTTAAATTTATCCTTGCTCATGTTATCGACTAATTTTTCCAGAGCAGTCGACATGAATTTAAAACTGTTGATGAAACGTATTGGCTCTACGAATAGGTTTCATTTTTTCTTCCAACGTCTCTCTGTCGATTACTCTTTTCTCCTCCATGGGCTTCCATTTTGTGAAGGAAATGTATCTTTCTTCGCTGTTCGATTGTGAAACATCACCGGATAGAAAACAGCGTCTCGATATTTTAAATTACACTTGCTGTGAGCCTGACCGCGATACAGACCTGTGTAATGATCGTGGTCTCTGACCTTCCTATTTTCCTTCGAATTCTCGTCGAATGATTGTTTGCATATGTGACATTCGGTGGCTCTGTTATTTTCGTCCTGCTGCTCTCGCGTGATGATCATTTTTGCCGGAGTTTTGAATTTGTCATATAACATTTGAAGTTTCCATTCTAACTCTTCCATGAACCTTTGAGCCACGTCGTCAGCTTCATACTGTTTCGTGTAGGTGAAGGGACCCATGTCGTGTTGCGAGTCGAAAGCACATTTCACGTAAATGCAATAGCCCGATGGTATGAGTTTTTGATATCTTTCGACGTAACTGTGAAGAGCGTTGGGTTGACAGGAACTCATTTTCGCGGTGAAACATTCGAAATCGGTGTACACAACGAATGGTACTTTTAACCTTCTATTGTGATTTTCAAACTTCACGATGGTGTTAGGTTTTGGCATTTCGACGGTGACACCTTGATTTTTGTTGCAATATTCCCAATGTTTCGCCAACAAGTCTTCACTGTGAAACACGTTCATGCAATTGTAACATAAAGATATCTTTCCGTTATGATTATTATTTTGTTTCGACAGTAATGGGCTCGGATGTTTAACCCAACAATAATGACGATTGTCACCATTCGAAATCACTAATAAAATAATCGTATTTTCTCTTCCGAGATACGAAGTCAGTTTGAGAGGATGGATCTTTCGTTTTTCGTTGTCGTATCCCAAGACGTTCACCGCTACCGTGGGATTTTGAGCTTCGAAGCGTTCGATGTGTTTTAACTGCGTTGGAAAAGTCACTCCGGTCCAATCAAGTTTTTTAGAAGTTTCCTCGTACTGAGAAACTCTGTCGGAGTTTATTTTGACAGGGTATAAAGCAGAGGTGACTGCCCATTTAAAACACTGATCATCGTTATTTTTCATGTTGATCGTGGCGTATTTCTTAGCGAGGAAATACGGTAATTTCACGTAGGAAGACCCTCTCAACAAATCGTTTTTAGTTATGTGAATTTCGAGTTTCAACATCTCATCGAACGTCCAATTACTACCTTCATGTTGATAATTCGCGAGAGACGTCAACATCTTGTCTTTCATCTTTTCGAAAACATTCGATAAATCTGAACCTCGAAATACGGGTTCGACGTTAGATCTGAAATATGCATTTTTCATGATGCTCTCGCCGGACTTCACGTCGATTTTATTCATCACGCAATGGAGTATCATCTTAATTTTTAGTCCCACGTCCATGTATTTGCGAAACAAATCCAATATCTTTTTCTTCACCCGTTCCATGAACAATTTCAGATCAATTCTTTTCAACGAGGGAACCACGTCAAAAGTTTTAAAAACGCCTTTGATCGCACTTTCCCGTTTCACAGACTTCGATTGAAATAGTTCCGCAGTGAGTCACGCTAGATATTCTTCTCCTTTCCCTTCGTCTATTGCTCGTCGAAGTTCTCTCGATATATCTCGTTTGCCTAGAATCTGATGTGCATCACTCATTTTCGTTTTTCTGTTCTTTTCTTTGGAAACTTGAAGTTCTTCTTCAACAGCTTTTCGTTTAGTCGTCTTCTTATTTTTCACAATCGAAACGTTTTCGGTTTTTTTCGACGTCGGCATTTCGATTACTTTTACTATCTTTTTCTTCTTCTCATTTTTCACAACCGATGCATTCTTTGACATCGTTGCTATCGGCATTTCGATTCCTTTTACTATCTTTTTCTTCTTCTTCTCATTTTTCACAACCGATGCATTTTTTGACGTCATTGCTATCGGCATTTCGTTTGCCTTTCCATCATTTCGCAAATGTTTCTGTATGACTTCAATCTTTTTTAATTTAGTTCTATGATTTCTGAAATGTGAAATTTTTAATAGTTTACAAATCCCGTTTAACTGAGGTATGGTTTTCTCATTTAAATTTTCAAATTTTTTTTTATCTGTTTGTTTCATTTTGAAAGAATATATTTTTTTCCGAATTTTGTATTTAAATAATTTGTTTAAAAAGTTTTGTTTTTCTTTAATATGAAAAAGTTATTTTTTTTAAATTTTAATTTTTATTCAAAACAATTTAAGATCGCTTTTATTTCTCATTTACAAAACGAACACGTTTTCTCATCTTCAGAATAACATTCTCTACAACAACACAGGTGTGTGCACGGTAGAAGCAAGACGTTTGCGACACCTTCGCAGACCAAACACTTTGTGGACGTTTTGCTCGGCTCGTTTTTGACGAGTGACGATAACTCGTCCACTTCCGTCATGAATTTGAGGAGATGTTCTAAAGTTAGGAATTGAGACAGGGTCTTGTTCGCGTTGTTTAACGCATTGTACAATTGTTCCTTGGTGTATCCGAGTTGTAACATATCCATCAATAATTTTTGGTTTTTATCTCTATCCCACTCTTCGTCTTTGATTTTGATCAATCCCAATGTTAGGATCTTGTTCAAATAATCACATTTGCCTTTTTCAGTATTATTTATGAGTTCTAATAAAGGTCTGTCGTGAGGTTCCTAATTCATCAAATGTATGTCACAACAAAAACATTTGACTTTGTCGCTTCTACCCACATAAACGAAACCTGCGGCGGCTAAATCTTTGGGTTTTTGAGCGAGATGTGAAGGCCAATTTTTAAACGTTTGAAATCTTGCACGTTCTAAACTATAATTCGGATGTTTTGACTTGATCATTGTTTTTCCCTCAAAATTGAGTTTGTAAGAATATTTTTTTTGTTGAATTTTTGTATTTAATGATAATTTGTTTCACATTAAAGAAATTAAAATTAAAAAAACAACTATTTTTATATATATAAAGAGCAAAAAAAAACTTTTTTTAAACAAATTATTAAAATACAAAATTTTAAAATATACTTTATTTGCAAGAATTCGTAAAACAAAAAAAAATTAAATAATCGATCATGACGACAACATCCACAACAGAATCTCGACATAAACGTCGATGTTGTTTAATAAGTCGTTATTCTCCAAAAAACCAAGAAGAAAAAAATCGTAATTTATATTTACGCGTTTTGAAAGAAAATGATATGATTTGCGATAGAAAATCGAATTGTAATACTATTAGCGAACAAAAATTAATCGACAATGTCGTTCAAACTACTAAAAAAGAAGAAGAAGGTTTAAGACAAATAAAACTCTTATGACTTTTACGCGAAGTCTCGCACGAGTTTCAAAACAAACTTCCACGAAGCAGACGCGAAAAAACAACTTTATATATATATATAAAGAGAAAAAACTTTTACAAAAAAATTTTTCACATTAAAGAAATTAAAATTAAAAAAAAAACAACTTTTTTTTTATATATATAAGAAGCAAAAAAAAACAACACTTTTTTTAAACAAATTATTAAAATACAAAATTTAAAATATACATTATTTGCAAGAATTCGTAAAACAAAAAAAACAAATAATCGATCATGAGGACAGCAACACCTAAAAGATGTGAATTGAAATTGAAACGAGTCAAAACGAATAAGAAATTTGGTCATAAAATCTATAGATTACAACGACACGATCCCATCGAATTGAACGAGGTCGAGACGAAGGGCTTAGAGCACAAATACGACAAATATAAGATGCCTCTGAAATTGGACAAAGCCACGCTCGATTTGATTTACGAGTACCAAAGCGATCTGCAGAACATCGTCATCGCCGAAGACAGAGAATTCGACAAGGACGATTTGTCGTTGCCCTATGGAAATTACATATTTCCAAACATCTCATTCGAACTCGTGAAGAAATTGGGTGGTGAGAGCGAGTTGACCAATGTAAAAAAACTCAAAAGAGTAAAGATAAACATTCAACACGTTTTCGAAAAAGGAGAAGACACGAGTGTCAACATGCTAATAACGGACTTGGAAATATAAACAATAGAGTGATTGATTTTTAGTGAAGAAGAAGGAAAGAAAAAAAACGTGATGAGATCATCTTGAAAACATGAGTGTCAACATGCTAATAACGAGCTTGGAAATATAAACAATAGAGAGATTGATTTTTAGCAAAGAAAAATGAAAAAAAAGTAATGAGATCATTTTTAGATCTCATTTTTTTTTTGTTTTCCTTCTTCTTCACTAATACCATATATTATAATAACGTTTCCTTTTTTCTCAATTTTCAGCGTCGATTCTTCTTTTATTTTTTTATTTTTTTTTGTGATATGATACGTTTTTATAACAACACATTTGTTTATCCGAATCATAATTATGAAGGAATGTTGTACATCTCTTGGTAACACTCGCATCCTCACCATTCTCTTCAGAAGGTAGTGGTGACAGTGGAAAGCATCTCATTCTTTTCATTTCCAACCGTCTATCCTGCGCTTTATCTATCTCTTTCATCAGTTCTTTCCTCATATATCCATCATTAGCGTCTAACCATTTTTTTGTTTCTTCGGACTCTGTCGCGCGATATTCGTCATTATCGTCAAATTGTTTCCCCACCTTTTCATCCAGGTGATAAATTTGTTTCTCCACCTTTTCGCCCATTTTAAATATATTATTTTATACTTTCTATGATTTATATTTTATACAATCTAATATTATAATAATATATTCAAAATCGGTATGTTCTTAAACGGCAAATTCTCACCGAGCAACAAACCCTTGCTGAGTCACTCGACGTTCTGTCCACTCTTCAGATAGAGACCGTTTCCTCTCAGAGAGTTGCCACCTCTAACGGGAACTAGATACAATCCTTTACCGCTGTCGTCTACGTGGACGCGACACACGGCTCCTCCCTTCAAAAACAGTCCGCTGCCACCCATTAATTTCTCAACTCCCGAACTAGTGAGTCCTGTGAGAGCTCCCACGCCGAGAGTCTTTCCGAGAAAGGGTAGTGCCTTTGCGGTGAAGGGTAATGCTTTTGCGGCTATTCCTGCCAATAGCGGTAGGAAACCGCCTTTCATTCTCAAATTGTATCTCAATTGAGCGGGACTCATTCTCACCGTCAACGCTCTTCCATCGCAAATCACTTTCTCCATCCTTTTGATTTGACTTCTGGTCCAGGCGATCGAATCCTGGCCGCCTCTCGTCAGATCTTTGTGAGTGAATTTGAATCTCACCGCCTCGCCTTGAGTTGTTAATGCTCTCTTAAGTTTCTTCCTCTGTCCTGCGGATATGTTCACGTTTTTAACCACGTATTGTGTCATAATTCTGTTTTTTAAAATATATTTACTTCAATTGTTTCTTGTTTAATAATTATTTTAAAATAATTTTGTAAAATTAATATTGCGGTTATTTTATTTTTGTTATCTATATATATACAATATTTTTTGCTTTTATATTTCTCTTATGTGAAATCGTATCGCCACCCTCTCTCCACGAAGATCTAACAGTTCACTATTTTGATCCGTCAACGTGGTTTTGAGACTATACAACGTGTCTAAAATCACTGATAGATAAACTAAATTTCGAGGTCGCTCCACGATCTTATAACCTGGCGACACGTTTGGAAAGAAGGAATAGATCGTCGGTTGAGTGCTACCATTCACGTAGCTTCCAGCAATCATGTCCACGTTCACCAGAATGCTATTGACTGCGAGAATGTCGACCGTATTTTCAGATGCCGCGTGGCCTCAATACATCTTTCGATCGAATCCCAACATCTTCAGTCCTTCGATTTTGAAAAACCCAGGTGCGCATTTAGTTGCTGGCTGCTTTTGGGATTCAGGTGCGCAATTTTTGTGGGGTGCGCAACATCAGGCTTGTACACATTTTTTCGAGACTCACTTGCCCAGGGCAACTGAGTTGTAAAATTCCACTTGCCCCCAGTAATTATGTACTTTCAGGTCATAAATGAAATATAAATCAAATTTTGTTTGGGATTATTCAATATTATGTTGAAAGTCAGTTCGTTTTAGAATGAAAAACTGTTCAATTCCTGTCAAATCGGTCAATATTTTACTTAACTTCCACTTTGGAAAACCCCCACTTGTGTCAGTGACTGACAACACAAAAATAGTATTGACGTGAATAGAACCAATGAAATGCTTCAGTCAATAAAAGTGTAGGGATCCCTTGCTAAATTTAGGTTATTGAGCAACACTGCAGTAACGTACCGTTCTATTGGTTTAAAACTGAAGTGGGACAAGCGCAGATCACGTTTATTTCCCAGTCTCATATCACCAACTTGTCCGTGTAAATCGAGAAAGACTTTAAAATTTCCCAAATCTGTCAGCTCTTTAAATAAATATAAAGCATCAAACCTTTCACCCATAACAATCAAGCTGTTTTTCACCAACGTATAATACATTTCAATAATTGGAGAATACATTTTTCTTGATGTATCGGGCCCCCCAAAAAGCGTGTCTTGTAAGTCAACTTGCCAATTTCCAAATGTCACTCTGATTGACATACTGGACACACCTACTATGCTTTCGTTCATTCTCTGCATAACAGATTTTGCAACAGTCAACTCAACTAAAACTGACAAGAGGCCATTGACGGTGATTGGTCACGCCTCTGAAACACTTCATTCAAAAGTCGACAAGCGAACTTAACTTGTGTCATGACCAGATGACTGAATCTGACGAGCAGATAATACGTACATGCATTGTACTCACGTGTTAGTACAGTTACATGCACATCTAAGTTGATTTTCCAAAAAACGTGAAACTTCAAAGAGTTAGTGATGCTTTGATGTCGGGTCATTGTGATAATTTTGGAATGAAATTAACGCACCCACTTGAGCAGGATTTTCGAGGTGCGCTTTTGATCGCTCGCTGGTTTGGAAATCTGTGTGCGCCATGGTGCGCAAGCGCCATAGCGCGCCTCAAAATTGAAGGACTGCATCTTGCCTATAGAATCGTCCGTGTTGAAATCCACTCGAAAATTATCTTCCAAATCCAACATCGTCTGTAAGGTATTAGGATTGGGAGTGAGTCTGATCTTGTTGCTTCCCTTTCCATCCGTCTTCATTCGCGTCTGAATGTAATTGTTCAAATCATCTATGTCGTAACTCCCTTTGGGAATTCGAATCTCCAACCAATCCACTCCATCGGAATACTTGAACGAGTTATTCTTTTCGGTGACGTTGGAAAAGGAATAATAAGTCTCCAGATTCACCAAAGCCATCTCGTAACTTGTCTATCTATTCAATTCGATGGAAGGTTCGAATTTTGTAGGGAATCGAGTCGAATCGCCACTCACCACGATTTGAATGGATTGTTTCGCAGCCGTATTCTCGGCTATCCGTTCTAACAATTCTCCATGTTCGAACATTATATTTATTTTTATTTTTTTTATTCAAAACTATTATTTGAAGATTTATTATGTTCTAAATTTTATTTTCACGCTTTATCTTATTATTATCATCAGAAACATAAAACTTGTCGAATCCGCACCGATATTTTCCGCGATTAAATTCGCTTGTCAAATCGATCACGACGAAATTGTAAAGTCCACCATCCCAAACCCTCTTGCAGAATCTCCTGAATTCTGCCGCGCTCATGTCGTTTGCGACGTGATCGCCATAGATGTGATTGAGATTGTTGAGATCTTGGCGAAAGAGACATAGAAAATTAGCGTTCTCCCTTATCATCTGTCTGGGAAATCGAAAATAATTCTGCGACAGGTAGAAACAGTCCACGTTGCTGTGTCGACCCCTAACGTAATACGATTCGCATCGGTTCTGTCTCTCCAAAAGCAGATCGTCGAAAATCATGAGATTCTTATCTTCCGATTTCAGTTCCCTAGGATCAGGAACGTCGCTAGCGTTCTCATAAAATCGACACTCGACGTTCTAAGTTGCATTTCTCTTCATCAGCTCCGTCGCCGCACCGTCCAAAATGGTCGAGAGTGGAGCTCCACTCTTGTCAAATTCCTCCCTACTGTCAAAGATTCTGGCTATGACGTCCTTGGGCAATCTACGATCCATGCACTCTCGAAGCAATCTGTATTCGGGTTGAAACAAGCTCTTGCCAAACATGAACAATCTGTCGTAATCCAACCAGTCGGGTCAGGACAACAGATTCATCAACAGATTGGTCTTTCCACAATTCGATTTTCCCACTATCAAACCTCTTATGCTTTTGGGAAAGAACTCGTTATTCGACCTCTTGGTCGCGGCGTCGTTCCAAGACATATCTTTAATGTTCATCTTTGTTTTATTTTGTTTGTTTGTTATTTTAGATTCTTTTCAAACGCAAATTTTTATGTTTTTCAAACTCTATTTTTAATGTTATTATTTATTTATATCGCACCGTCGCGAGTTCTCTTCAATCTGGATGCACTCGTCATTTTGGCTAAATCTTGTATGGGTACCACAGCATCCTTAAAATCTTTCCAACTTTTCGGCGTTCGCTGTAACGCAGCTCGCTTCGCCGGCGGACTGATCAACTTGTCGGCTGCCCTCTTGCCAGCAATAGAAGCTATCCTACCACTGGCTTCAGAAGCGGCTTTCTTACCAGCATCCAAAGCCGTCTTCTTACCGACCTCAAATGCGGTCGATGTGAGTTTTCTACCCGCATCACTCGTGAACGCTCGCATTATAGAATTGACGATGCCAGAACCGCCTTGAACGTAAGTTCTGACGTATCCCCTGTTCTTTATCACCAACATATTTTATTTTTATGATATATTTTTGTTTTTTTCACTGGTAAATCGTTTTTGCCGTTTAAATACTTTTATTATTCTAGTGTAAAAATTTACTCTTTTATTTTTGTTTGTTTGTTTGTTTCTCTCTACTTATTATATACACATCAATCCTTCAATTCGTTCATCAGCCTTTTATAGTGGTTTTATTCAAAACCTTCTGTATTAACAATTCGTCAGATATTGTAACTATCTGATTATCTAATCCTGTGTTACCAGCCCATCTGCTCGCCATCAACAAACTCAATCTCTGAGACAGAGCGTCGGAATCGCTCGGAAGAAAAGTGGTTTTCACCCCTTTGCCAGTCACCGATTCGATGAACTTCTTGTTCATATCCCATATGGGTTTCACCACTTTCGTCCACTTGTAACCTCTGTTGGCTTTGGGTCTCGTCTCTCTGGCATCGTTATTTCTCTTCATGGCGTGGGTCTGGACCAGAATGTCACCGTAATTGTCGAAATCTCGTTCCGTGTAATCACTGGGCTTGTCGTAAAGGAGCAATCTCCGCAGACCATCAGTCAATTCGTATCTGTTCGAACCGACGATTAATTCGTCATCCCCGATATCCACTTCCGTGTCACCTACAAAAATCCTTCCCTCCGAATCCTTATAAAATCCATACAACTGATCTCTCTTACCGCCATCATCATCGGACGATGCGACGCTACTAGTGATGATAGTCGAAGCTGTATCGTCGCTCTCGCTCAAATCTGTTTGAATTCCCGTGGGAACGTAATCCAGTGTAGATTGAATGGAATACCGATTTCCAGAACTAGGAGGCAACGAACCCATTCTCAAAGAACTCTCCTTTATGGGTCTCAATTCTTCGACTATCTCCTTCCTGCTTCGCTCTTGACCCTCCGTCACGGGTTTAAATATTTTTGTGGCTTCGCGTTTGAGTTCCATCTCACCAAGACGTCTGCTGCTATCAGCTGACTGAATCCCCTTCTTAGCACGTTCATGCTCATCTAGAATTAGATCTCGGCGCCTAGGATCCATCTGTAAAAACATCTTTCGTTTTTAATTGTTTTATTATTTTCAAAATTAAATCTTTAATTATATTTTTATGTTTTTAAGTAATAAAAATCTTTCCGTCTTTAATATAATAATCTGAAAATATTCACATCTCAACTGACTGTTAATTGATTTGGAGAAGTTTAAGAATACGTTTAAACGGTACATGACAAACTGGTTTCTGATTTAATGCATTTTGACAGTAGTTTTTACATTTTGTCAAATGATTTCCATTCACACATCAAACAACCATTCACTCAGTGTCGAATTAAGAGAGAATCCCTTTGATGACTGTTAAAACAGTTTCAACACACAAAAGAAAACTGATTTTAACGCTGAGAACTTAATTCATTTACAAAATCTCTCTCTCCGATTGCTATCATGAATATATTAAAAATTTTACCACTCATAACCTAATTGAGCGGAAAATGCGTTTTAAACATTCCGCTAAGTGTTTGACTCTTTCCAACAATATCCCCCAAACTCAATTTCTATTCGTCTCATCAAGACAAAACACGAATGTCTATGATACAGACCATATTCATAATCGACTCTTTTTGAACAAAAAACCTCATTCAGTCATGATGATAACATGTAGTTGTTTGTCTTCAATCACATTTAAAAACAGCGTAGACAGGTTAATCTATATTCCATTGACAAACAGAATATTGTTTCTTCAGTGTAATTAAAGTACCGTGACTTACACGCGACACATCAATAAGTGTTAGTTTTTACTTCAGGAAGACGTGACTGGGTTCACGAATTTCTAACACACCGACAACAACACTCTTCATTCAAAACATTTCCATCAAGTGCTTGTCGCGATCACCTCGCAATAACATGCGCTAGTCTCACTTCGAGAAACACGAAGTGGGTTTGAGAGTTCGAACTCAACCTCACTTCGCGATCACCTCGCAATAATGTGCGCTAGTCTCACTTCGAGAAACGCGACGTGGGTTTGAGAGTTCGAACTCAACCTCTTCACACATTTCCATCAAGTGCTCATCGCGATCACCTCGCAATAACGTGTGCTAATCTCACTTTGAGAAACGCGAAAGTGGGTTTGAGAGTTCGAACTCAACCTCTTCACACATCATCTTGCCGATTCTAACAATCCACAAGTGGATCTCCGTGTACGCCCCATAGGATTTCAGTGTTAAAATCGGATGTGGATTATTAAAATCAGTAAGACGATGAGCTCGAATTCTCAAAACGTTTTTTTGCTCGCAATTTAACACTGAATCCTATGGGGAAAACTCATCTGCCTATTTCAATCAAAACGGTACATGTACGTGTACGTAAAACTACGGATTCCTCCCATAGGGTTCAGTGTTAAAAAAATTCGAGCTCACCCTAAAAAAACGTTAAAATCTTGTACACGTACACGATTTTAACACTAATTCCTATGGAGGTGTACATGTACACGTGCACGTACATGTACAGGTGAGCTCGAATTCTCGCGTATCACCTACTAACCCACTTCACGTTTCTCGAAGTGAGACTAGCGCACGTTATTGTGAGGTGATCACAACGAGCACTTGATGGAAATGTTTTGAACGAAGAGTGTTGTTGTCGGTATGTTAGAAATTTGCGAGCCCGCTGTCACGTTTTTGATTGATATATATAGGGGAGAAAAAAATATAAATAAATAGTTATTTAAAAAAAATAAATATATCAAATCGAATAGATAATAAAAACGTAAATCATGAGCGATTCTCAGGATATTAGAGTAAGGTTTCTTTTAAAAATGCTGATGAGAGCCTACGAATTCTGCGTGAACGAACAACTAGGTCGTCTCTTGTTAGAACGATGCGTCAGATGTCGGGATCACCTAGACTTCGATCACGAGAATCATTCGTGTCTGTGGATGGAAAGGGAAGATATGGTCGTCAAGTATTTTGAACCGGCGTTCGAACGCGTTCAAATCAATGAAGTGATCGCATTTTGGAAGAGATTAGTCTACTGTAAGAATCAAAGCAAGCCCACAGATTCGGAAGAACAGAAATTGGTGCGTAAAAGTCTGACTTTACGAGATAAGGGATGCATCTTGAAATTATTGTTCAACGAAGCATACGTCTAAGTTTTCTCGTTGATATAAAATAAGAGAGAGTAGAAAATAAAAATAAATACACACATAAATTTTTTATGTAATATTAGAAAGAAAAAAAACAAAAATGAGAACCAGAAATAAATTGTATCCGACGTTAGTGGACGACGAGGACGAGAAGCCGCTCGACATTTTGCCGACGGCACCGTTGCAAGAAAAAAGAGAAAGAGGAGAGAGGTATTGCATCGATCAAATCAGTAGAATCCAAGAGTATCTAACTCGAGAGAGAGATTCTCGTCATTCCCTCAAGAGGAAGTATTCGTGAAATTCGTCAATGCGATCGACACGACACTCATCACGATTTCCATGGGTTTACACGCAGCCGGCATCGGATTGTTGTCGATCGCGGTCGGCATTCCGATCGTGTTGACCATAGAAGGAGTGGCTCTCACCGCCGGATTGTTTAGCACGCTCAGAAACTTTTTGAGTAGGAAATTATATCTGAAGGCGAGGAAACACGACAAGATTTGCGTCTTGGCCAACTCCAAGATCGACACGATATCCGAAATGATCTCTATGGCATTGAAAGACGGTAGGATATCAGACGGAGAGTACTTCGCGATATTGAGCGAGAAAACGAAATTTGATGCCATGAAAGAAGCCGTGAGAATCAAGACTCGTCAGATCATCAAGGAAGAGATGAAGGATTCTCTCGTGGAAAAGGGGAGGAGAGAGGCCAGGGAGGAATTCAGTAAGATGATAGAACTCAAGAGCAGCGATTGAAAAAAAAAAAAATATATATATAATAAGAACAGAATTGATTCATTATTAAATTTATATATAAAATAAAAAAACGAAATTAATTTAAATAACTCTTAAAAAAATGTATTGCATAAAGTGTAAGAGAGTTACCCAGACGAGTAATTCTCGAGAAGTGCGAACTAAAAATGACAGACAGATGCTTCGCGGAATTTGCGACGTGTGTGGTTCTGTCAAGACGTGATTCGTCAAAAAAAAAAGAACATGAGCAAAGGTAAAGGCATCGTGAATAAAATGATCAACAATCTACCTTTCGAAATGCATCTGCCCGGTCACAGTTTCACGGGACCCGGAACGAAATTGAACAAGAGACTCAACGCCGATCTGACTCCCAAATCTTGTAGCAAACCTGTGACTAGGGTGGACGCGGCCACGTATGATCACGATCTGTGCTATGTCGAACATCCCGACACCAAGACTCGCAACAACATCTGCGATAAAAACATGTTGGGGAAATTGAGAGGCATATCGAATCCGACCAGGAGAGAGAAGATGGAACGTTTGCTGGTCGGCAATCTGATCGGTGCGAAACGTCGATTCGAATGGGGCGTTTAAAAAAAAAAGCGCATCTGAAAAGAAGAAGAAACGATTATTGAAGAGCGAATTGGCCGAGGAGTTACACAAACTCATAGTTCATAAATTTCGAAAGAGAAGGGTGTTCGTGAAGGGTCTGGATGATATTTGGTCTGCTGACTTGGTCGACATGAGATCGTTTTCAAGGTGGAACGAGGGCATCAAATATCTATTGACGGTCATCGACGTGTTTTCCAAATACGGTTGGATCAGAGCTTTGAAGAATAAATCGGGACCTTTCGTCGCCGAGGCTCTGAAGAGTGTGTTCGACTTGTCTTCTCGAAATCCGAGTAAATTGTGGGTGGATAATAGAAAATAATTCTACAACAAGCACGTTCATCGATTGGTAGACCTCTACTCGATCGAAAACGAAGAGAAAGCCAGCGTGGTGGAACGTTGGAATCGAACGATGAAGGAAAAGATGCACAGATACTTCACGGCGAATTCGACCAAGAAATACATATACGCTCTGAACGGTCTGGTCAAAGATTACAACACGTGACACAGATCGATCAAGATGACTCCCGCGGAAGCTAGCGATCCTCGAAACGAAAAACGGGTCTATGCGAATCTATATCCTGAGAGATCTAAGATCAGGAAGAAGTTTAGAATGCCGAAATTTGCTGTCGGTGATCGAGTGAGAATCTACGCTTATAAGAAGCACTTCAAAAAGGGTTATACTCCTCGATGGACCTCGGAAATCTTCGTGATAATCAAAATATTTCACACCGATCCGGTGACTTACGAAATCGAAGCTTTGGATGGAGAAGAGATCATCAGAAAGTTTTATGAACAACAATTACAGAAGACGAAGTTTTGATGAAGAAAACATTTTTTTTTTTATTTACTCTCTTTAACATTTTCTTGTTTACACACATATATATGAGAGAAAAAAATAATATTAAAAAATAATTAAAAACTATTTTTAGATAAAGAAAGCAAGTTAATTAATAAACAAAAAACTAAAAATCCTTTAAAATGACAAATATACTAGATATAGTACAAAGCATAGTGAAAGATGAAAGTATTCAAGAATATGAGGTTCACGAATATGAACCGGTAACCGGAACGAGTTTGAACAATGCGGGAGAGATAAGAATCAACGTCGAAACTCAAGATCTATTCGTACATCCTAGCGAGAGTTACATAGTGGTGCAGGGACGTCTCACCAAGGAAGATGGGAGCGACTACGCCGACGACGACACGGTTACTCTAGCCAATAATGGCATCATGCATCTATTCAGTAACATAAAATACATGCTATCCGGACAAGAGATAGAATCTGTGTTTCATCCCGGTCAGGCCACCACGATGTTCGGACTCTTGACGTATCCTGATGAATTTTCGAAATCCAGAGGACTTAATCAGTTGTGGGTGAAAGACACCGTAGGCCCTGCTAGTGCCAGCGCCGCCTTGATATTCAACTACGTCGTCAAGACGTGCAGACCTAAAGGAACGTTTTCGTTCAGGTTACCTTTGAAACACATCTTCGGATTCGCGGACGATTACAACAAGATCATGTACGGATTCAAACACAATCTGACGTTGATTCGAAAAGGAAACGACAACGCAATAGTGAGACTCACTGCGACCGATGCGGGTAAGATAACTCTACACAAGATATCGTGGTTCGTTCCGCACGTGGAGCCTTCGATCGTAGAGAAAGCGCGTCTCTACAAGATCATAGAATCCAAGAGTAAATTACCCATGGGATTTAGAATGAGACAGTGCAACACAGCAAGCATTCCTCCCTCCACGAATCACTTCGATTGGAGATTGACGGTGAAATCCACTTCCGAGAGACCGCGTTTCATCGTGGTTGCGTTTCAGACCGATAGGAACGGGTCTCAGGAAAAGAATGCGTCGCTGTTCGATCACTGCCATTTGAGAAACATGCAAGTGTTTCTGAATGCCACGAGATATCCAGCAATCGATTACGACTCATCGTTCGACAAGAACGATTTCTGCAGACTGTACGGCGACGCCGCTGATTTTAGAAAGAAGTATCACGGTCTAGACAAATTGATGAGCAACCCTAACATGTCTCCCGGCGAATACAAGTCGATGTATCCCATGTTCGTATTCGACGTCAGTAAACAGAGTGAACGACTCAAGTGTAGCATTTTAGACATTCAGATCAAGATGCAATTCGATAGGAACATTCCGAGAAAAACCAAAGCCTTCACCCTGGTCCTGTCGGACAGAGAATTACAATTCGAATTGGACGGAAATAAGATGTCGATCATTCGATGAGAGACGAGTGTGAAAAAAAAAATATATATAAATAAAAATTAAAAAATTATTATAAAAATGAATGATAAAGAAAGAGAATACTTAAGAAGAAACAGACGTGTTTTGATTAAAAATATTTCACAGGATTCGTTAGCAATAATTCTAGACACTTTAGTCGAAACAGAACCTTTAATATTGACTGGTTATATGAGACGTGAAATCGAAAGTAAAATCTTGATAGAAGATAAAACCAGAAAACTTTTAGACACGTTGACGTATAGAGGACTGACTGCTTTTCGAGAATTTATAAAAGCTCATCGAAATGCTAAAATAGATGTCGACACGTGTTTCGAGATAGGTGATCTAATTTCACAAGATGAAACATTATGAGAAATAACGTATTAAAACAAAACCTCAAAAAAAAAATAAATAAAGTAATGTGATCTAGAGAGATTGAACATCTTTCTAAATCTCATTACTTATTTTTTTTGTTTTTTTTGTTTTTAATAATCACACATTATTTTTTTTTTAATTCATTATTTTCCACGCGTTCGCTGTTTGTTCAAAGAATCCAGTTTGATCAGTAGACTCACCACGGAAGTGGTGGCTTCGGGATTATTGGTTTTCGTAATGAAATTAATCCTGTCTCCGGCGTTCACTTTGAGAGGCATGCCGAATGTGCTAACATTCGCGTGTTGATTCTCAGTCTTTTCGACGCTGTATCTCTTATCACTCTCCACACCATTCACCATGAGATTGACGACCGCTCTGTTATTCAAATCCGAGGAAGCCAGACTCATTCGAAGGATTTCACCTCCCCGTGGCATGGGATATCCCGCCTGACCATGTTTCAATCCGCTACCTCCATTTCCAAAAGACCACTCAGCTTTTCCCTCATCTAAGGTGCCGGCCTCTTCGGCCCACACAGTGATCAATTGTCTAGCATATTTGACTTTCTCCACCGAAATCAGGGTGCAGGCATCAGTCATGTTCACGGGATCCGGTAGATTCGTGAGCGCGTGTCCACCCATGTCTAGTTTACCTTCCATGATGTCACCCTTTCTCCAGACCGAGTTGTCGTCCACGTACTTTCTGCTGACCACGCTGGAATCGAATTCGGGATTGCGACTGAGTCCGAATAAATTCTTACCGTTCATGTCGATACCACCCTCCATGGTTCCGCCAGATTGTTTGTTCAGGTAGAGATCGTCCACTTGCGATTCTACGTATTCTTGTGATCGTATCACGGCAGAATCCACGTAGGCCTTGTTGACCACGGTTGAGTCCGCATCCGTGTCGTCGATCTTCGACAGATTCAATATCTTGTTGAATCCTGCATTCAGATCCGATTTCATTTCTCGTCTATCAGACTTTCTCTGTTCCAGATCTACGTAGTGTTTGGTCGCCACGTCCTTGGGATTCGTGGGAGTGGCCACATTAATTATCTTGTTATAATTGGCGTTCAATTCCAAGTGCATCATTTTCTGAACGTATCTATTTCTCAGGTGTTCGCTGAATCTCATGTGAGAGTCATCCGCATATTTCTTGGTCGCAGCATCGGTGGGATCTATGGGATTCGTGACGTTCACCAAACGTTTGGATTTCAGATCGAGATCGTCCGTCATGGTTTTATCAACGTAATTATCTAGCATGATTCGTTCGAAATCGGCGTTCCCCCTGTCGACATTTTTTAGTCGCAGCATCTGCAAGATCTATCGGCTCAGGAAGATTGTAGAGCTTCTTATCGTTCATGTTCAAAGGTTCTTCTCGAGGTTTGTATCTCCAAACGTAACGTTCATCCAAGTTGGCAATGTCGTAACCATCGTCGATTTCGAACGTCTTCCTCTTCTTTCTTGGGTTGACTTTTTCGACGTCACTTCTACCAAATTTATCGACTGGCATGTTGTTGTGGGATTTTTTGTTTTAGAAAAATATGTTCAAATGCAGTTTATTAAAAATGAACTATGTTATTTTATTTTTCGTTTTTATTCGATTAAAATTTTTTTAAAATAATTTTTTATCTTTATATATACTATAAAAAAAAAATTTCTCTCTAATGTAAATCATTGAGAATGTCTTGAAATCGATCTCCTTCAGACCATCTCTTGAGAACGTAGAGACACAGGTGACCACAAAACACTTGATGTGGTGATTGCACTTGTTCCGTGTTGTAACGAACCATCGATTTGTTGAAATAGTTCTTTATTTCTTTTGGCGGCGAGATTCCGTAGCTGTCGAAATAATAATTTTTCTTCTTCCCGTTCTTCATCCACGCCACCCAGTGAGTGCCTTCACCCGATGAATCATCTAGATTTAAAATTCCGCATTCCGATTGTCGAGGTCTTCTCTTCGGCAAGGCATCTCTGGAAAACACGCCTAGAAAGTCTTTGATTTTCAAATCTTTTGCCGCATTCAACAGATCGATGTTGGATAGGGGTTCGTTAGGTAAGATGGCACCTTCTACGGATATCTTTATTTTCTTATTCATAAATGCGTATATATTTTTTTTATTTATTTTATTATAATTTACTAAAAAAATGACATTTTTTTTCTATTTTTTTCTTTTTCTTTTTAAACTAACTCTCTCGATGTTTCTATCGATTTCTATAATTTCGAATCCATCTAATTCCTCTTGATTTTCTGGAATCCAATCATCCACATTCTTATCGTCTATAATTAGATCTAAAGTCCAATGTCCGAGTGCCAAAGTGCTTATTTTATCGTCTAATATGAATCTCTTATCATCGTCGGCCGTCAGCGAAATCTTGTTGACTATTTCGGTATACAAGTCGTGATTTTCGCTTCGAATCGATTTCATAGTCTTATACACCGGACCACTTCCTAACAGACAATCTTTATACTCTTGGAAAGAGATGTTTTTCTTCACCACGCACACTTTAACTCCTTTGCACTTCTTGATCTCTTCATCATCTTCTAGACGATAAGCATACAGTTTGGGTCTCAAGCCCACGAATTCGACGACCTGTTTATCGCCGCTCTCATCCTTAAATTTACCCAACACCTTCTTGTTGTCATTCGATTGAATGTTGGATGGGTGATCGACGGGATAATTGCTCGTGTCGAACCACTCGGCCACATCCTGAGATATATCTCGGTAGACGTCTTTCGTCTCTATCTTGTAAACTAAACTGTCCATGTCGGTGAACAGTAGTTTGGTTTTATCACCAAATTTTCGTTTGACGTAATCGTAGTGAAACTCGTACATCAATCGCTTGCTGACATCTAAGATGATCGGTCCGTGATAATACAGTTTGTCGAACTTCAGGTGCGTCTTTTGCATGTGAACGGCCACTAGATTTTCGTCGAATATGGTTCGGTGTTTGTAATTGGGTTTTGCAACTAATGTTTTAGCTCTTTTCTCAGACGTGACGAGTCGAACGTCAGTTCTCTTCCTGATGTTTTCCATCGATTTACCGTACACGCAGTTGTTCATGAGTTTGAAGAAATCTTTTTCGAAATCGTTCTTGGCTCGAATTCTGAGATTCGTGTTGAGATCGATGTATTTTTTCATCCAAGGCTCTTCGTCGAATCGAATGATGCGATGTATGTCGACTAATTTCATCCCGTAATCAACGTACTGTTTCAAATTCTCGCTGTAGACGACGTAGTTACGTTTGTTAAATAAATTGGGAATGAGTTTTTCCTCATCTCCCTCGTTCGGTTCCATTCGTTCGGGAGCTAGCGGATAATTGTTGTGTAGATCGTGTAATTCTTCCGGATAGTTCAAATCGACTTATAAAATGCAAGGATAGTCTCCATTTTTGCATCTCTTCTGGTTGGTTCACCCATTCGAAATTTCCAATCAGTAAAGGATGACTCATAGCCCAACCATACAGATTATTGGCGTCCCAATACTGTATGTATTTAGTCGACCGTTTCGAATCGAAACCTTCTTTCATGTAGGGATTGTTAGCTTCAGAATAACTGTGAGAGATCATCGAGATGCCACCTCTCTCAGCCCTTTCGAACATGAGCAACATGTTCACATCGGATAATAATTCCAATTGGACTTCGGTGGTCTTCAACAGTGCGTCCCATGCCAGACCGGGTGCGGTCAAATACCAAGCAGGATCCAGATCGTAATTTCGACAACAGACGTCTTGAAAATTTTCGAACATGTTTGCCAAGAGCAGAACGTCAGTCTTCAGATAGAGATCGTGATAATCTCTCACGGTTTTCATATCGAATGATTTCCACACGTTTTTAGCATGTTTGTAATTCTCGTCGGAAATGTCGGATTCGTATAATTTCGAATAAAAATCTTCTTTCGAAGGTAGTGCGGTATCTTTGAATCTCTTTAGATCGTTCATGTAATTGTAAGGATAGACTCCTTTCCTCAACATGACGTCTACTCGTTCTCCGAAATGTTCACTCGTGATTTTAAATTTATCCTTGCTCATGCTATCGACTAATTTTTCCAGAGCGGTCGACATGAATTTAAAACTGTCGATGAAACGTATGGCTCTACGAATGAATTTCGTCTTTTCTTCCAACGTCTCTCCGTCGATTACTCTTTTCTCCTCCATAAGCTTCCATTTCGTGAAGGAAATGTATCTTTCTTCGCTGTTCGCGATGCAATTTAATTCTTCGTGTGAGGTGCCAAGATTTTTCACGAAGAGGTGACTGTCGTAACCTGAGAGATTGTGAAACATCACCAGATAGAAAATGGCGTCTCAATATTTTAAATTACACTTGCTGTGAGCCGGACCACGATACAGACCCGTGTAATGATCGTGGTCTCTGACCTTCCTTGGAATTCTCATCGAATGATTGTTTGCATATGTGACATTCGGTGGCTCTGTTATTTTCGTCCTGCTGCTCTCATGTGATGATCATTTTTGCCAGAGTTTTGAATTTGTCGTATAACATTTTAAGTTTCCATTCTAACTCTTCCACGAACCTTTGAGCCACGTCGTGGTCTTCATACTGTTTCGTGTAGGTGAAGGAACCCATGTCATGTTGCGAGTCGAAAGCACATTTCACGTAAATGCAATAGCCTGAAGGTATGTGTTTTTGATATCTTTCGACGTAACTTTGAAGAGCGTTGGGTTGACAGGAACTCATTTTTGCAGTGAAACATTCGAAATCTGCATACACGACGAATGGTACTTTTAACCTTCTATTGTGATTTTCAAACTTCACGATGGTGTTAGGTTTTGGCATTTCGACGGCGACACCCTGATTTTCGTTGCAATATTCCTGATGTTTCGCCAACAAGTCTTCGCTGTGAAACACGTTCATGCAATTGTAACATAAAGATACTCTATCGGAGTTTATTTTGACAGGGTATAAAGCAGAGGTGACTGCCCATTTAAAACACTGATCATCGTTATTTTTCACGTTGATCACGGCATATTTCTTAGCGAGGAAATACGGTAATTTCACGTAGGAAGACCCTCTCAACAAATCGTTTTTTGTTATGTGAATTTCGAGTTTCAACATCTCATCGAACGTGCAATTACTACCTTCATGTTGATAATTCGCGAGAGACGTCAACATCTTGTCTTTCATCTTTTCGAAAACGTCCGATAAATCTGAACCTCGAAATACGGGTTCGACGTTAGATCTGAAATATGCATTTTTCACGATGCTCTCACCGGACTTAACGTCAATTTTATTCATCACGCAATGGAGTATCATCTTAATTTTTAGTCCTACGTTCATGTATTTGCGAAACAAATCCAATACTTTTTTCTTCACCTGTTCCATGAACAATTTCGGATCGATTTTCTTCAACGAGGGAACCACGTCGAAAGTTTTAAAAATGCCTTTGATCGCACTCTCCCGTTCCACGGACTTCGATTGAAATAGTTCTGCGGTGAGTCGTGCTAGATATTCTTTTCCTTTCCCTTTGTCTATTGCTCATCGAAGTTCTCTCGATATATCTCGTTTGCCTAGAATCTGATGTGCATCACTCGTTTTCGTTTTAGTTTTTCTTTTCTTTTCTTTGGAAACTTGAAGTTCTTCTTCAACGGCTTTTCGTTTAGTCGTCTTCTTACTTTTCACAATCGAAACGTTTTCGTTTTTTTTCGACGTCGGCATTTCGATTCCTTTTACTGTCTTTTTCTTCTCATTTTTCACAACCGATGCATTTTTTAACGTCGTTGCTATCGGCATTTCGATTCCTTTTACTATCTTTTTCTTCTTCTTCTCATTTGTCACAACCGATGCATTTTTTGATGTCGTTGCTATTGGCATTTCGTTTGCCTTTCCATCGTTTTGCAAATGTTTCTGTATGACTTCAATCTTTTTTGATTTAGTTCTATGATTTCTGACAATGTGAAATTTTTAATAGTTTACAAATCTCGTTTAACTGAGGTATGGTTTTCTCATTTAAATTTTCAAATTTTTTTTTATCTGTTTTGTAAGAATATATTTTTTTCCGAATTTTGTATTTAAATAATTTGTTTAAAAAGTTTTGTTTTTCTTTAATATGAAAAACAAATAAAATATTTTTTGATGAAATTAATCAATTTTTATGTTCCTTAACGTCAAAAATTGAATTAATTCAAGAAAAAAGGATGTTAAAATTTAACTTATATATATAAAGAGAAAAAAAAAACTTTTTAAACAAATTATTTAAAATACAAAAATTTAAAATATACATTATTTGCAAGAATTCGTAAAACAAAAAAAACAAATAATCAATCATGACGACAACATCCACGACGGAATCTCGACATAAACGTCGACGTTTTTTAATAAATCGTTATTCTCCAAAAAACCAAGAAGAAAAAAATCGTAATTTATATTTATGCGTTTCAAAAGAAAACGATACAATTTGCGATAGAAAATCAAATCATAATACTATTAGCGAACAAAAATTAATCGACAATGTCATTCAAACTATTAAAAAAGAAGGTTCAAGACAAATAGAACTCTTACGACTTTTACGCAAAGTCTCGCACGGGGTTCAAAACAAATTTCTGTGAAGCAGACACGTGTTCATGTCATCCGATTCCTTCTCAATAGATGATGATAACTGCAAGATGCGAAAGCTAATTTTTAAACGTTCGATGTCTTGCCCGTTCTAAAAACTCGTGAAAAAAAAATTCAATTAATATGAAAAAAAGGATGTTAAAATTTAACTTTATTTATAAATAAAGAGAAACTTTTTTAACAAATTATTATTTAAAATACAAAATTTGAAATATATATTATTTGCAAGAATTCATAAAAACCAAATAATCGATCATGACAGCAACACCTAAAAGATGAGAATTGAAATTGAAACGAGTCGAAGCGTGTACGAAATTAGGTTTTAAAATCTATGCATTACAACAACACAATCCCATCGAATTGAACGAGGTCGAGACGATGGGCTTAGAGCGCTACTACGACAAATATCATATGTGTTTGAAATTGGATGAAGCCATGCTCGATTTGTTTTGCAAGTGCCAAAGCGTTCTGGTGAATAATATCATCGTCGCCGAAGACAGAAAATTCGACAAGGACTATTTGTTGTTGTTCTTTAGAAATTACATATATCCAATAATCTCACTCGAACTCTTTGACAAATCGGGCAGTGAGAGCGCATTCACCGATGTAAAAAAACTTAAAAGAGTAAAGATAAACATACAAGACATTTTCGTAAGTGAAAAAATGACGCATGTCAACATGCTAATAACGGACTTGGAAATATAAACAATAGAGAGATTGATTTTTTAGTGAAGAAGAAGGGAAAAAGTAATGAGATCTAAAGATGATCTCATTACTTTTTACAAAAAAATTTTCACATTAAAGAAATTAAAATTAAAACAACTTTTTTTTTTAATATATATAAGGAGCAAAAAAAAAACCAAAACTTTTTTTTAAACAAATTATTAAAATACAAAATTTAAAATATACATCATTTGCAAGAATTCGTAAAAACAAAAAACCAAATAATTGATCAGGAGGACAACAACACCTAAAAGATGCGAATTGAAATTGAAACGAGTCGAAACGAATAAGAAATTCGGTCATAAAATCTATAGATTACAACGACACGATCCCATCGAATTGAACGAGGTCGAGACGAAGGGCTTAGAGCACAAATACGATAAATATAAGATGCCTCTGAAATTGGACGAAGCCGTGCTTGATTTGATTTACGAGTACCAAAGCGATCTGCAGAACATCGTCATCGCCGAAGATAGAGAATTCGACAAGGACGATTTGTCGTTGCCCTATGGAAATTACATATTTCCAAACATCTCATTCGAACTCGTGGAGAAATTGGGTGGTGAGAGCGAGTTGACCGATGTAAAAAAAACTCAAAAGAGTAAAGATAAACATTCAACACATTTTCGAAAAAGGAGAAGACACGAGTGTCAACATGCTAATAACGGACTTGGAAATATAAACAATAGAGAGATTGATTTTTTTTTTTTTGTGAAGAAGAAAGAAAAAACGTGATGAGATCATCTTGAAAACATGAGTGTCAACATGCTAATAACGAGCTTGGAAATATAAACAATAGAGAGATTGATTTTTAGCGAAGAAAAATGAAAAAAAAAAGTAATGAGATCATCTTTAGATCTCATTTTTTTTTTTTTTTCCTTCTTCACTATTACCATATATTGTAATAACGTTTCCTTTTCTCTCAATTTTCAGCGTTGATTCTTCTTTTTCTTTTTTTCTGTGATATTATACGTTTATAACAACATTTTTGTTTATCCGAATCATAATTATGAACGAATGTTGTGCATCTCTTGGTAACACTCGCATCATCACCATTCTCTTCAGAAGGTAGTGGTGACGGTGGAAAGCATCTCATTCTCAACCGTCTATCCCGCACTCTATCTGTCACTTTCATCAGTTCTTTCCTTAGATATCCATCATTAGCATCTAACTATTTTTTTATTTTTTCGCTCTCTGGCTTGCGATGTTCGTCATTATCGTCAAATTGTTTCTCCACCTTTTCATCCATTTTAAATATATTATTTTATGCTTTCTATGATTTTATATTTTATACAATTTTGTATTATAATAACATATTCAAAATCGGTATGTTCTTAAACGGCGAATTCTCACCGAGCAACAAACCCTTGCCGAGTCATCAACGTTCTGTCCACTCTTCAGATAGAGACCGTTTCCTCTCAGAGAGTTGCCACCTCTAACGGGTTCTAGATACAATCCTTTACCGCTGTCGTCTACATGGATGCGACACACGGCTCCTCCCTTCTTCAAGAACAGTCCGCTGCCACCCATTAATTTCTCAACCGCCGAACTAGCGAGTCCCGTGAGAGCTCCCACGCCGAGAGTCTTTCCGAGAAAGGGTAGTGCCTTTTGCGGCGAAGGGTAATGCTTTTGCGGCTATTCCTGCCAATAGTGGTAGGAAACCGCCTTTCATTTTCAAATTGTATCTCAATTGAGTGGGACTCAATCTCACCGCCAACCCTCTTCCATCGTGAATCGCTTTCTCCATCCTTTTGATTTGACTTCTGGTCCAGGCGATCAAATCCTGACCACCTCTCGTCAGATCTTCGTGAGTGAATTTGAATCTCACCGCCTCGCCTCGAGTTGTTAACGCTCTCTTAAGTTTCTTACTCTGTCCTGTGGATATGTTCACGTTTTTAACCACGTATTGTGTCATAATTCTGTTTTTTAAAATATATTTACTTTAATTGTTTCTTGTTTAATAATTATATTAAAATAATTTTGTAAAATTAATATTGCGTTTATTTTATTTTTGTTATCTATATATATACACAATTTTTTGCTTTTATATTTCTCTTATGTGAAACGGTATCATCACTCTCTCTTCGCGAAGATTTAACAGTTCACCATTTTGATCCGTCAACGTGGTTTTGAGACTATACAACGTGTCTAAAATCACTGGTAGATAAACTAAATTTCGAGGTCGCTCCACGATCTTATAACCCGGCGACACATTTGGAAAGAAGGAATAGATCGTCGGTTGAGCGCTACCATTCACGTAGCTTCCAGCAATCATGTCCACGTTCACCAGAATGCTATTGACAGCGAGAATGTCGACCGTATTTTCAGATGCCGCGTGGCCTCGATACATCTTTCGATCGAATCCCAACATCTTGCCTATAGAATCATCCGTGTTGAAATCCACTCGAAAATTATCTTCCAAATCCAACATCGTCTGTAAGGTATTAGGATTGGGAGCGAGTCTGATCTTGTTGCTTCCCTTTCCATCTGTCTTCATTCGCGTCTGAATGTAATTGTTCAAATCGTCTATGTCGTAACTCCCTTTGGGAATTCGAATCTCCAACCAATCCACTCTGTCAGAATACTTGAATGAGTTATTCTTTTCGGTGACGTTGGGAAAGGAATAATAAGTCTCCAGATTCACCAACGCCATCTCGTATCTTTTCTCTCTATTCAATTCGATGGAAGGTTCGAATTTCGTAGCGAATCGAGTCGAATCGCCACTCACCACGATTTGAATGGATTGTTTTGCAGCCGTATTCTCGGCTATCCATTCTAACAGTTCTCCATGTTCGAACATTATATTTAATTTTATTTTTTTTATTCAAAACTAATTATTTGAAGATTTATTATTTTCTAAATTTTATTTTTATGCTCTATCTTATTATTATCATCAGAAACATAAAACTTGTCGAATCCACACCGATATTTTCCACGATTAAATTCGCTTGTCAAATCGACCACAACGAAATTGTAAAGTACACCATCCCAAACCCTCTTGCAGAATCTCCTGAATTCCGCCGCACTCATGTCGTTTGCGACGTGATCGCCGTAGATGTGATTGAGATTCTTGAGATCTTGGCGAAAGAGACATAGAAAATTAGCGTTCTCCCTTATCGTCTGTCTGGGCAATCGAAAATAATTCTGTGACAGGTAGAAACAGTCCACGTTGCTGTGTCGACCCCTAACGTAATACGATTCGCATCGGTTCTGTCTCTCCAAAAGCAGATCGTCGAAAATCATGAGATTCTTATCTTCCGATTTCAGTTCTCTAGGATCCGGAACGTCGCTAGCGTTCTCATAAAATCGACACTCGACGTTCGAAGATGCATTTCTCTTCATCAGCTCCGTAGCCGCACCGTCCAAAATGGTCGGGAGTGGAGCTTCGCTCTTGTCGAATTCCTCCCTACTGTCAAAGTTTCTGGCTATGACGTCCTTGGGCAATGTACGATCCATGCACTCTCGAAGCAATCTGTATTCGGGTTGAAACAAGCTCTTGCCAAACATGAACAATCTGTCGTAATCCAACCAGTCGGGTCGGGACAACAGATTCATTAACAGATTGGTCTTTCCACAATTCGATTTTCCCACTATCAAACCTCTTATGCTCTTGGGAAAGAACTCGTTATTCGACCTCTTGGTCGCGGCATCGTTCCAAGACATATCTTTAATGTTCATCTTTGTTTTATTTTTGTTTGTTTGTTATTTTAGATTCTTTTCAAACGCAAATTTTTTATGTTTTTCAAACTCTGTTTTTAATGTTATTATTTATTATATCACACCGTCGCGAGTTCTCTTCAATCCGGATCCACTCGTCATTTTGGCTAAATCTTGTATGGGTTCCACGGCATCCTTAAAATCTTTCCAACTTTTCGGTGTTCGCTCTAACGCAGCTCGCTTCGCCGGCGGACTGATCAACTTGTCGATCAACGCGTCGGCTGCCCTCTTGCCAGCCACAGAAGCGATGCTACCACTGGCTTCGGAAGCGGCTTTCTTACCAGCATCCACAGCCGTCTTCTTACCAACCTCAAATGCAGTCGATGCGAGTTTTCTACCCACATCGCTCGTGAACACTCGCATTATAGAATCGACGATGCCAGAACCGCCTTGAACGTAAGTTCTGACGTATCCCCTGTTCTTTATCACCAACATATTTTATTTTTATGATATATTTTTGTTTTTTCACTGGTAAATCGTTTTGTTGTTTTTAAATACTTTTATTATTCTAGTGTAAAAATTTACTGTTTTATTTTTGTTTGTTTGTTTGTTTCTCTCTACTTATTATATACACATCAATCCTTCAATTCGTTCATCAGCCTTTTATAGTGGTTTTTATTCAAAACCTTCTGTCTTAACAATTCGTCAGATATATAA
Source organism: Pictodentalium vernedei (assembly GCA_031216915.1). NCBI lineage: Eukaryota > Metazoa > Mollusca > Scaphopoda > Dentaliida > Dentaliidae > Pictodentalium > Pictodentalium vernedei. The sequence goes on from CM062297.1 coordinate 265,115,129, forward strand.
CTATCTGATTATCTTATCCTGTGTTACCAGCCCGTCTGCTCGCCATCAACAAACTCAATCTCTGAGACAGAGCGTCAGAATCGCTCGGAAGAAAAGTGGTTTTCACCCCTTTGCCAGTCACCGATTCGATGAACTTCTTGTTCATATCCCATATGGGTTTCACCATTTGTCCACTTGTAACCTCTGTTGGCTTTGGGTCTCGTCTCTCTGGCATCGTTATTTCTCTTCATGGCGTGGGTCTGGACCAGAATGTCGCCGTAATTGTCGAAATCCTGTTCCGTGTAATCGCTGGGCTTGTCGTAAAGGAGCAATCTGCGCAGACCATCAGTCAATTCGTATCTGTTCGAACCGACGATCAATTCATCATCGCCAATATCTACTTCCGTGTCTCCTACAAAAATCCTTCCCTCCGAATCCTTATAAAATCCATACAACTGATCTCTCTTACCGCCATCATCATCAGACGATGCGACGCTACTAGTGGTGATAGTCGAAGCTGTATCGTCGCTCTCACTCAAATCTGTTTGAATTCCCGTGGGAACGTAATCCTGTGTAGATTGAACGGAATACCAATTTCCAAAACTAGGAGGCAACGAACCCATTCTCAAAGAACTCTCCTTTATGGGTCTCAATTCTTCGACTATCTCCTTCCTGCTTCGCTCTTGACCCTCCGTCACAGGTTTAAATATTTTTGTGGCTTCGCGTTTGAGTTCCATCTCACCAAGACGTCTGCTCCTATCAGCTGACTGAATCCCCTTCTTAGCACGTTCATACTCGCCTAGAATTAGATCTCGGCGCCTAGGATCCATCTGTAAAAACATCTTTCGTTTTTAATTGTTTTATTATTTTCAAAATTGAATGTTTAATTATATTTTTATGTTTTTAAGTAATAAAAATCTTTCCGTCTTTAATATAATAATCTGAAAATATTCACATCTCAACTGACTGTTAATTGAATTGGAGAAGTTTAAGAATACGTTTAAACAGTACATGACAAACCGGTTTCTGATTTAACACATTTTGACAGTAGTTTTTACATTTTGTCAAAAGATTTCCATTCACACATCAAACAACCATTCACTCACTCTCGAATTAAGAGAGAATCCCTTTGATGACTGTTAAAACAGTTTCAACACACAAAAGAAAACTAATTTTAACGCTGAGAAGTTATTCATTTTCAAATCTCTCTCTCTGATTGCTATCGTGAATATATTAAACATTTTACCACTCAAAACCTAATTGAGCGGAAAATGCGTTTTAAACATTCCGCTAAGAGTTTGACTCTTTTGAACGAACGCTTAAGAGTCAATCTCTCTCATCAAGACAAAACACGAATATCTATTACAGATCATATTTTTATAGACACTTTCGAACAATATCTCCCAAACTCAATTTCTCTTCGTCACATCAAGACAAAACACGAATGTCTATGATACAGACCATATTCATAATCGACTCTTTTTAAACAAAAAACCTCATTCAGTCATAACGATAACATGTGTTAGTTTTTACTTCAGGAAGACGTGACTGGGTTCGCGAATTTCTAACACACCGACAACAACACTCTTCGTTCAAAACATTTCCATCAAGTGCTCGTCGCGATCACCTCGCAATAACGTGCGCTAGTCTCACTTCGAGAAACGCGAAGTGGGTTTGAGAGTTCAAACACAACCTCTTCACACATTTCCATCAAGTGCTCGTCGCGATCACCTCGCAATAACGTGCGCTAGTCTCACTTCGAGAAACGCGAAGTGGGTTTGAGAGTTCAAACACGACCTCTTCACACATCCACTTGCCGATTCTAACAATCCGCAAGTGGATCTCCGTGTTCGCCCCATAGGGTTTCAGTGTTAAAATCGGATGCGGATTATTAAAATCGGTAAGACGATGAGCTTGAATTCTCAAAACGTTTTTTTGCTCGCAATTTAACACTGAATCCAGTGGGGAAAACTCATCTGCCGATTTCAATCAAAACGGTACATGTACGTGTACGTAAAACTACGGATTCCTCCCATAGGGTTCAGTGTTAAATATATTCTAACACACCCTAAAAAACGTTAAAAATCTTGTACATGTTCACGATTTTAACACTAAATCCTATGGAGGTGTACATGTACACGTACACGTACATGTACAGGTGTGTTTGAACTCTCAATTATCACCTACTCCCGCGTGCAGCCCGCGTAATTCCGATTCGCCCGCGTCGGCTTCCGACAACAGAAGTACCTTTAATGGGTATTATGGCCAATCAGCGGTTAAAACCAGCTGTGGTTGAAACCAGTCAGTGTGTAATGTCATCGTCGGCATCTTTGTTCTTTGATGTTGCTTGCCACTCTGTGCTAAGCAATGTTTGAAGTTTTTTCCACAGTGCTATCATTTGCATGATCAGTGGAGCACGTGACTGACATTCACGAATATTGCGTCAGCATTCCACAAGTCATTGTCGGCATGTTCTCGTTTAGACGACACCGTCGGCAGGTGTAGTCCGTGCTCAATTTAATTCAACTTGCATGGGCGTACGGTAATTCGCTGTAATGTTCATCGAGAATTCTCAGAAATTAAAGGAGATGCTGGGAAATAGAAACTATTGAGTAAATAGGCTAATACATCTTTGAAACTTGTCCGGAGTTCTTCCACTGTATAAGTGCCACAACATGTCTGTATCACAGGTGTTCGACATGAGCCAAAGATCATGAAAAATGGTGTATTTGAGGGGTTTTTGACGAATTATGTAATTTCCTATGATATAGTATAAAAGAGAGTAAAGGTATTGAACTTCCTGGCCGGCAAGATATCCACCTGCCTCGTTCAAACTCACAGAAAACCCAAACGCGTGAATTTGTGGCAGCGATATTGATGTCATCCGACAGTTAAGGCACTAAGCTTTACGTTGGTGTACCACTTGACCAACTAAAGGCTTTTCAACGCTAAATCCAGCCGAAAAATCTCGGGAATGAGTAACTTTTTCTCAGGTAGGACAACGCTGAATCCAGTCTTGTATTGTTTTGCCTTATATTTGGAACAAACGCACGTGTAAATATTGTCATTTATTTTATTTTTGATTTAGCAACCAATGGGATGGCGAGGTCAAATTCGGTGCGGTGTCGAAGAAGCATGACGACGGAAGGAAAGTTCGTTTTGCATTGAAGGGAACTGTGAAAACAAATTTTAAATTTTATAACGTTCAAGAGGCCACGAGGCCCCAATACCGCCCATGTGTGATTAGTGTGGTGAATTTTAGATAGAGCGGAATTCGTAGAAAGAAAATGGGTCGTTTCGTTGGATAGATTTGATCAATTGTTTTGATTGTCCCAGTCAATTCTCCGGCTTCAGCGTTGTCCCACCTGAGAAAAGGTGACTCTTCCCCGAGCTCATGTCGAACACCTGTGGTCTGTATGATATCACAGTATTCACTTATTCTTGACAAAGTCAAACTTAGTCACAACGTCACCTGTCGGAAATGTCGAAGATTTAAACCAGTATCATAGTCAGGTGGGGTAAATTTAATTGAGTACTGTTTTAAATTATTACTCTCCAGGCCATTCAAGTAACGATTAACAGTTACTGTTAGCGAGGTAGAATGCAGAGGGTTAATTTTGCAACAGTTGCCAAAGAGGGAAAGTATATGTTTTGCATACAAAGTGTAGAATTGTCAAAATCGCAAAACTGGGGGGGGGGGGGGGGGGGGGGGGGAATGTCTTGGGAGATCATTTGGCACCATTCACTGTACTGGAAGGGTTGATTTATTTTTGAAAAGTTTGAAATCAATTGTGTAAATGTTTTCAAAGGGGTATATGTATAAATCAAACGTTAAAATTAGCAAACTTGTGAGAATTCAAAACTGGGGGGGGGGGGGAGGAAATGGTAAAACTGGGGGGGGGGGGTGGCAAAACTGGGGGGGGGGAATGTCAGGGATGAAATGTCCAATTCAGGGGGGGGGGGGGAGTGTCGGGGGGGGGGGGGAGTGTCCTGCACCCGATCATACCCATTCTAGTAACACAAGTATTCCTATCCTATCCTGGCAGGAATATCTGCCAGCAGCATGCAAAGAGTTAATACTACCAAAGAAAAAAAGACACAGATTCCTTAACTGGGAAATTTTGTCACCAAAATTACTGCCCTTCCCTTGATCCACCCACTGTCACTGAGTACTACTGTCAGTGTCACCTGCTCCCGGCCATTTGATGAAATATTAATAAAATACGAAGGAAAAAAAAATACCCCTTCCCTATATATAAATATATTTTTATATACTGGGAAGGGGTACTTTTTTTTCTTCTTCGTATTTTTTTAAATATTTCATCAAATGGCCGGGAGCAGGTGCCTGTGTTGAGACTGTGATCCACTCCACACTATTCTCCACCTGACTCAGTGACTATCCTGAGTCAGTCTCGGCATCGGAAAATGAATGACTATGAAACATTCTCCTTCCCATTTCGGGAATCTGCTGTCACTATTGCAGAGTCCACAACAACAATGGTTTTTTTTAAACCACCTTTACTAATTCTATACGACAAAAGTTTTTTAAAAAAACGTTGAAATTAAACTTTCACTGAAATGTTATGATATATCAACTCATAGTACAGTGCGAATGCCGGTCAACTCAAAACAAAAGCTTGCCCGACTTCCGGTATTCCAATTTCCAGATAACGTCAATCTCCGCAACTGTTCTAAAAATAACTTTAGTGCGCAACGCTATTTACCTTCCGTGTTATGTCCGTTGGAATTCAACTTGAAGGCGGAAGAAATGGAATTATCAGAAAATTGGTTTCGAAAAATTGAAAAAATTCTCATTTTACCTCCTCCATGGTAATTACCAGTTTTGTTTTTAATTTATCATGGCTTACCATGGTACTTTTTTCATAAGGGGGACCTTTACTTTACTTTACTTTATTCTGCCTTTACCAAAGAGAGGTGTTACAGATGTTCATAAAGAAACAATTTAATAATACGTGTATTTACAAATATTGCCACAAATGGGCAAGAGATCCGCTACGAATTGCCAATCTCCCAATGTCCCAACATCATTATATCACCATCATCATCATTATCCCCGTCATCATCATCCATCGTCATCATCATCACCATCGTCGACGTCATCGTCCATGTCGTTGACGTCATTACCAATGTTGCCATCGTCACTATCATCGTCATCGTCGTTAATCACGTTCGTCGTCATCATCACATCACATCACATCACTGGCTTCATCGTGATCATACAGGCTTAGTTTGGATTGAGTTCCATGGGTCACCGTAATTATGATATTTAACCACGATCATGATAACGGCCGTGATAAGATTATCACAGTCACTATCATCATCCTGGTCATTACCTTAGAGATTTCAATCTTTGAAAGCCCTTTTTAAGGAACACACACAAACGCTTCTGTACCTGGGTATTATCTAAGCTTAGCAGCCCATATAATTTTCTATGTGAGGGGTAATGCCAGTAATACTCGGGGATGTATTTTTCGCGTAAATCTTTTACGAGCTTACATTCCACAATGAAATGATACTCATCACCTATTTTTGAACATACCGAACAGAGGCCACTATTGTTATACTCATTATATTTCTGCCATTTACTAGTTTCGTTTGGTAGTCTGTGGTTAGCGGTTCTAATTTTCAGGAGATACTCGGACAAGGACGGGTGCAAATTTATTAAATACCTGCTAAGGTTTGGAAATTCTTTGATATGGCAATAAAATTCACCTCTTGTAGATATGGAGACACTTTCTTGCCATTTTTGGAAGAACTGGTCGATTAAGGTGCGTTTAATTTGCTTCATGTTGGCTCTAGAGAGGGGTTTCTGATTAATCCAATAGCTATTTTGACCTGCTTCTTGTAAAATGTTTCTGACAGTGTTTAGCCATTTTAACTTACCATTGAATATACCGTCTGAGGCGTCCAGTTGTACAATCAGCATATACAGCTGTTTCGCAATTAAAGAGCCCCCGGGACTTAACATTCTTGACCAATACCCCAACATTCTCATTTTTAGCGCTATGTTGATTGGAAAACGCCCAAGCTCCCCATAAACCATGTAACTGGGAGTACTGCTTTTCATCGATAATATCATATTACAGAATTTTAAGTGCACCGATTCAAGGCAGTTTATTTTTTCTGTATCCCACACTTCACATCCATACAGCATTATTGGTTGAATTGTGCAATCAAACAGTTGCAATGTTAAATCAATAGGTAAATTTAACTTTCTCACTTTGCTAGAAAGCCCATACATGGCCTTTGTAGCGGTCCTAACTAGTTTCTTTATATGTTGACAGAACCTGCCGTTATGGAAAAATAGGACACCCAGATAGGTAAATTCAGTTACAACTTCCAATTGTTTATCGTTCAAGAGAAAAATAGGCTGACGTTTGGTTTTCCCCCTGCTAAATATCATAACCTTTGTTTTTGTGGTATTTACTGTGAGTTCCCATGCATCTGTATAATCAGAGAAGGCATCAAGGGCTCGTTGCATACCTTCTTCAGTATCTGCTAATATGAGGGTGTCGTCGGCATATAGAATGCATAACAATTTTAGATGTTGCCCTAATCTATCATAGAAAATCTCGTCCAGGTATGACATTCCTTCAACAACACAGTCATGCAGGAAGTCTTCTAAGTCATTTAAAAACAAGGAAAATAGAAATGGGGATAGATTCTCTCCTTGCCGAACACCACAGTTACAAAAGAAAAAATCTGACCGTTCCCCATCTTGCACTACACACGATTTTATTGTACTATACATTCCCCTGATAATTTTAAATATTTTCCCATTGATGTCTGCCTTTAACATTTTCAGCCATAGCCCTTCTCTCCAAACTGTATCAAAGGCTTTTTGAAAATCAACAAAGGTGCAGTACAGCTTACGTCCACTTGATAGGTAGATTTCCGTTAGGTTACTCAGAACAAAAATATTATCTGCTGTCGAGTACCCCTTTCGAAACCCTGCCTGGTTATCTTTAATCAGTGATATCTGTTCTGAGAAATTTACAAGTCTATTATTGAGGATCACTGTGAACACTTTACCGAGGCAGCTTAGTAAGGTGACTCCCCTATATGAGTCTGGGCTTTTTATGTCACCTTTATTTTTATAAAGTGGCTTAATTATTCCTATCGCCCACTCATCGGGATAATGGCCTGAATCTAACACAAGGTTAAAGAGTACTTTATAAGTGGGCAACATTTTGTCTATTGTGTTCTTAATGCATCAATGCCCGGGGCCTTTTGATTCTTCAGATTCCTAACGACACGTGAGATTTCTTCCTCGCTTATTGGCTCATTAAGTTCGCTAACAAAGTTCTCCTCATATAGCTCCCCGATCTGTGAATTCAAATTTGAATGGCTAGTTTCAATATTTAAATTTTTTAAATGTTCAAAGAAGGCTTTCAGCTCAATTACGTTGTCCTGCCTCTTCCGATGGTCCCCGTTAAGCCGTTTCAATTTATCCCAAAAACCTTTTGTGGATTTACTACAGAGAGACCTCAGAGTGCGATTGTTTTCATCACTCCATTGTCGTCTTTTTCTATCCAGTAAGATTTTATAATCTTTTGTGATGGTACCTAAACACTGTTACATATACTAGGGCAATTTCGAAGTATGTTTTTCTTTCGGTTCAATAACCGTCGTTTTTTTTCGGCATTCGTTATCAAACCAGGGTTTATGCTTTGAATTTTCGGATTTTATTCTAGACTGTTTTTTAAAGCCAAATGTCTGTTCGGCAGATTGTGTAAGTACAGCTGTTACTTCTCTACATATAGAATCAACTTCAGTGTGGGAGACATTTAGGGGGTTAAGGGAAGCTATATCCTCCTGAATCCTCCCAATGTTAGCCACACTTAAGTTATTGGTAAAGTCATGTGCTCTATCATCAACCCATCGTCTAATCTGTTTAATGCCCATCTGCGGTTCAACTTTGCTATTTAACCCTCGCTGGTGGCACCTACTTACAAAAGGAATATCAATATCAATGTTTATTCCACAGTGAACGTCCGAGTAGAGAGGTGAAAACTCTAAAATATCAAAGTCGCAGATTTTGCGCAGTACATTTAGATTTCCAATAGCATAATCAACCACGCTAGCGTCACGGCAAGTAAGCTTTCCTATCGACCTATCTTTACCACAACGCCCATTCAGAATAAATAGATTATTATTTAGACAGAAATCAATCAGTTTATATCCGTAACCATTTGGTCTCCCTTTGTCCAACGAACAACGATTCATGCAATAATTCGTATTTTCCATATCTGGAGTTTCAAGTATATAACTCCCCAATGCTTCTATGATGTCCCAACATCATTATATCACCATCATCATCATTATCCCCGTCATCATCGTCCATCGTCATCATCATCACCATCGTCGACGTCATCGTCCATGTCGTTGTCGTCATTACCAATGTTGCCATCGTCACTATCATCGTCATCGTCGTTAATCACGTTCGTCGTCATCATCACATCACATCACATCACATCACTGGCTTCATCGTGATCATACAGGCTTAGTTTGGATTGAGTTCCATGGGTCACCGTAATTATATTTAACCACGATCATGATAACGGCCGTGATAAGATTATCACAGTCACTATCATCATCCTGGTCATTACCTTAGAGATTTCAATCTTTGAAAGCCCTTTTTAAGGAACACACACAAACGCTTCTGTACCTGGGTATTATCTAAGCTTAGCAGCCCATATAATTTTCTATGTGAGGGGTAATGCCAGTAAAACTCGGGGATGTATTTTTCGCGTAAATCTTTTACGAGCTTACATTCCACAATGAAATGATACTCATCACCTATTTTTGAACATACCGAACAGAGGCCACTATTGTTATACTCATTATATTTCTGCCATTTACTAGTTTCGTTTGGTAGTCTGTGGTTAGCGGTTCTAATTTTCAGGAGATACTCGGACAAGGACGGGTGCAAATTTATTAAATACCTGCTAAGGTTTGGAAATTCTTTGATATGGCAATAAAATTCACCTCTTGTAGATATGGAGACACTTTCTTGCCATTTTTGGAAGAACTGGTCGATTAAGGTGCGTTTAATTTGCTTCATGTTGGCTCTAGAGAGGGGTTCCTGATTAATCCAATAGCTATTTTGACCTGCTTCTTGTAAAATGTTTCTGACAGTGTTTAGCCATTTTAACTTACCATTGAATATACCGTCTGAGGCGTCCAGTTGTACAATCAGCATATACAGCTGTTTCGCAATTAAAGAGCCCCCGGGACTTAACACTCTTGACCAATACCCCGACATTCTCATTTTTAGCGCTATGTTGATTGGAAAACGCCCAAGCTCCCCATAAACCATGTAACTGGGAGTACTGCTTTTCATCGATAATATCATTTTACAGAATTTTAAGTGCACCGATTCAAGGCAGTTTATTTTTTCTGTACCCCACACTTCACATCCATACAGCATTATTGGTTGAATTGTGCAATCAAACAGTTGCAATGTTAAATCAATAGGTAAATTTAACTTTCTCACTTTGCTAGAAAGCCCATACATGGCCTTTGTAGCGGTCCTAACTAGTTTCTTTATATGTTGACAGAACCTGCCGTTATGGAAAAATAGGACACCCAGATAGGTAAATTCAGTTACAACTTCCAATTGTTTATCGTTCAAGAGAAAAACAGGCTGACGTTTGGTTTCCCCCCTGCTAAATATCATAACCTTTGTTTTTGTGGTATTTACTGTGAGTTCCCATGCATCTGTATAATCAGAGAAGGCATCAAGGGCTCGTTGCATATCTTCTTCAGTATCTGCTAATATGAGGGTGTCGTCGGCATATAGAATGCATAACAATTTTAGATGTTGCCCTAATCTATCATAGAAAATCTCGTCCAGGTATGACATTCCTTCAACAAGACAGTCATGCAGGAAGTCTTCTAAGTCATTTAAAAACAAGGAAAATAGAAATGGGGATAGATTCTCTCCTTGCCGAACACCACAGTTACAAAAGAAAAAATCTGACCGTTCCCCATCTTGCACTACACACGATTTTATTGTACTATACATTCCCCTGATAATTTTAAATATTTTCCCATTAATGTCTACCTTTAACATTTTCAGCCATAGCCCTTCTCTCCAAACTGTATCAAAGGCTTTTTGAAAATCAACAAAGGTGCAGTACAGCTTACGTCCACTTGATAGGTAGATTTCCGTTAGGTTACTCAGAACAAAAATATTATCTGCTGTCGAGTACCCCTTTCGAAACCCTGCCTGGTTATCTTTAATCAGTGATATCTGTTCTGAGAAATTTACAAGTCTATTATTGAGGATCACTGTGAACACTTTACCGAGGCAGCTTAGTAAGGTGACTCCCCTATATGAGTCTGGGCTTTTTATGTCACCTTTATTTTTATAAAGTGGCTTAATTATTCCTATCGCCCACTCATCGGGATAATGGCCTGAATCTAACACAAGGTTAAAGAGTACTTTATAAGTGGGCAACATTTTGTCTATTGTGTTCTTAATGTATTCATTACACAATGCATCAATGCCCGGGGCCTTTTGATTCTTCAGCTTCCTAACGACACATGAGATTTCTTCCTCGCTTATTGGCTCATTAAGTTCGCTAACAAAGTTCTCCTCATATAGCTCCCCGATCTGTGAATTCAAATTTGAATGGCTAGTTTCAATTTTTAAATTTTTAAAATGTTCAAAGAAGGCTTTCAGCTCAACTACGTTGTCCTGCCTCTTCCGATGGTCCCGTTAAGCCGTTTCAATTTATCCCCAAAACCTTTTGTGGATTTACTACAGAGAGACCTCAGAGTGCGATTGTTTTCATCACTCCATTGTCGTCTTTTTCTATCCAGTAAGATTTTATAATCTTTTGTGATGGTACCTAAACTCTGTTACATATACTAGGGCAATTTCGAAGTATGTTTTTCTTTCGGTTCAATAACCGTCGTTTTTTTCGGCATTCGTTATCAAACCAGGGTTTATGCTTTGAATTTTCGGATTTTATTCTAGACTGTTTTTTAAAGCCAAATGTCTGTTCGGCAGATTGTGTAAGTACAGCTGTTACTTCTCTACATATAGAATCAACTTCAGTGTGGGAGACATTTAGGGGGTTAAGGGAAGCTATATCCTCCTGAATCCTCCCAATGTTAGCCACACTTAAGTTATTGGTAAAGTCATGTGCTCTATCATCAACCCATCGTCTAATCTGTTTAATGCCCATCTGGGGTTCAACTTTGCTATTTAACCCTCGCTGGTGGCACCTACTTACAAAAGGAATATCAATATCAATGTTTATTCCACAGTGAACGTCCGAGTAGAGAGGTGAAAACTCTAAAATATCAAAGTCGCAGATTTTGCGCAGTACATTTAGATTTCCAATAGCATAATCAACCACGCTAGCGTCACGGCAAGTAAGCTTTCCTATCGACCTATCTTTACCACAACGCCCATTCAGAATAAATAGATTATTATTTCGACAGAAATCAATCAGTTTATATCCGTAACCATTTGGTCTCCCTTTGTCCAACGAACAACGATTCATGCAATAATTCGTATTTTCCATATCTGGAGCTTCAAGTATATAACTCCCCAATGCTTCTAGACAATCACCGGGTACCTGGTGCTGCGCTGAAGATTCAGTTAAGTAATTATCGAAATCAGTCAGCGCCCCCGTCCTTGCGTTAAAGTCCCCAACTAATAAAACCAGCTCCCCGTCCTCCCTCAGTGTGTTCAAATCGTTCTCTAGTTCTGATGACCAGTTATCATTGCAGTACCTTGTATTGGTCGGTGGAATGTATACTGCCCCCAAAAGTAGGTTTTGAGAAGACTTGACCCTCATCCACGCAACATTCTCACAATCTGTTTCAATTACTTCAATATATTGTTTTAAGCTGTTCTTCGCCGCAATTAAAATGCCACCGGATCTCTTGCCCCTTCCTGGCAGTTTGCCTTTTACTAAACATGTGAAACAATTAGGAATATCAACTTGGTCGTTTGAAAAACATTTAGTTTCTGAAAAACAGAGGATGTCGTATTTTTGTGTTAAGTCTATGAAGTCTGGGTAGTTTAACCTATGTTCTATACCACACACGTTCATGGTTAAAATTTGCAAGTTGATATTTTTCATGTTAATACTATCATTATCACTGTCTTTGTCGGTTATTCTTCAATCATTGCCGGTATAATCGTGCCTTACTGACTTATTCTGATCTGGGCTGGGGGTGCTCCCACTGCGATAACGCTTCCTGTTATCGTTAGTGGCCGTGTCAATTAAGCATTCAGCAAGGCGTTCTTTCCCGGTAGGGCTCAAGTGTACACCAGAGGCATCGTCTTTGTCAAACAAGGCCTTCACTACACTACCTTGTTTAGTAAATAGAGGAGTTGTGTTAAGAAAATTTACGTTTATCTGCCGCGCACAATACTTAACAAGGAATTTGTTGACTCTTTCCACGCTCTCGTTATGGTCAGTAATCTTTGAACCTCTGCCTTTTCTTGGCGGGATACTACAAGTATTAATTGTTGCTTTGGGGAATTTATATTTTATCTTAGGTATTGCATCCATGAAGTTCATCGAAACCTCATCCACATCATTTTTTGTGTGCGTGATGTCATTCGTGCCGAGGTGAACAGATACTGAATTTATTTCATCAGGTTTCACAGATTTGTTCACAGTTGATGCATCTAAAAGTTTGTCTATCTCCCCGACTGTCGCTCCCGATATAAAAAACACTTTGATATTCGACTTATCAACAGGTATACTGCGACAGTTACTTGCACCCAATATTAGCGAGTCTACTGTATCAGCACTGCAACTTTTTGTTACGGCAGAAGGAACAGAATTAGCACGATGATCTTCGTTCGTGACTCCCGACGCCCCTGTTATGGTCTCATCACGCGGAATGTCTTCAAAGCTTGCAAACACCGTTTGTCGACCCAATTGTTGACCCACCACCTCCACAGTCCATTTCCTCCGACGATATCACTGTGGTTCCAAGTTGACATTTTTTGTCGTGTTACTTACCTATCCCTTCCGTCGTTTGTTTTTAATATCAGTACACAACTTGTGATGAGGGTTTTGAGCGCTTGGGCAACCTACCTCTGTTCTCCTTGAATGGCGTGTGGTCTCTGTGTCTTTGCGCCAAAATTTGACGCGAAAACCTCACGTATGCATTCTGGGTACTTTTAGAACTTCCGTGCTACAAACCCTGTCTTTGAAGATGTGCTACAATGTGCAGTACGAATCCAGTAACATATTTCACCAAATAATCAATATTAAGCCATTTAAAAGGAATGAGAGTCAAATGTAATTGATATAGATTCATATACTGTTCATTCCGCTTGTAATAAACCAGAATGAAGCCCCGTGCTACAAACTCGGTCACACGAAGAAGAGCTACAAATTACGGTTATGATTGCGCGTGTGTGTGTGTGTGTGTGTGTGTGTGTGTGTGTGTGTGTGTGTGTGTGTGTGTGTGTGTGTGTGTGTGTGTGTGTGGTGGGTTTGTCTTACCAACTTGACGAGGTAACTAGACAAAAGAGTTTGCGTGTTTTGCCTTACCGAGGTACAAAAGACAAAAGAAACCCTTTACCTCGGTTGTTTTCCCAGAACTGTACCGGCAAAACGAGGTAGAAACCGTTAGTCCACACAAAGGACAAACAATGGGGTACCTCGGTATGTAGGGAAGACAAGACTCTGTGTGTGTTTGAGGTTAAAAAATCGCACTGGCACAGACATTTCCTACTGAAACGTTTTTTTCTTTTAATATGCCGCCGAAAAATTGTTTTCATTTACTGAACCCTGATGGGTTTCAAACATGACAAAAAATTACATAAAATTGATTTAAACTAAGTGATGAGCTTAGGAACTGGTTAAACTGAGTGGCAAAAATTGATGTTATTCATTGATGGGCTCTAATTTAGTCCTTACAAGGATGTTACGCAAGCTTTTGTTTTTCTTATAGGCGATGACAGGTCGAAGATTCAAAGGTTCATTTAATTTAGCATTGGTAAAATTGAATTCATCTTTTAACATTTTTGCTATTTCGATATTCATTCTGTTGTACGTTAAAGTGAAAGGAATGATGGACCTCCTTTCGCATTCGCCCTCTGATATGTTCATACCAAATGGCCAGAGGGTTTGAAGCGTATTGATCCAAAAAGCTTCACGTTTTTTTCTAAATTCATCCGTTTCTTCTAATGTGTCTTTAATTGGTGGTTGTTCAATAGGATGGATTTCGAATCGTCCAAAGAATGGCCAGGAAGGTTAAAATGTTGTGCTACTGGGGCATCAGCATTATGTTTTATATCCTGTTTGTGTCTAGTAGCACGTTCTCGAAAAGGATTTTGACTTTGACCAACATACTGTTTCCGACATCGCTTACAAGTGATAAGGTAAATAATGTTTGGTGAATCACAATGGAGGGGGTTACGGATCTGATAATGATTTTTCGTTTGTTCAGAGGAAAATTCCTCTTTCTGATCAGGCATAAAAGTATGCAGTCTACAACGAGGCTTTTTGCAATTAAATACCGCGCCACTACCATTCTGCAACGGTCTGTTGTGTTCAATCTTCAGTGGTTCGAAATCGGTAGTTTCAGCTGGACTTTCGAGCTTTTTCAGGGTTTGGGATTTCAGGCTACGCAAAAGGCGCAGCGAGTACCCTCTCGATCTGAGGGCGCCAAATAGAGTAGAACAAGCCTCATTGAAATTTACCTTATCACTTGAATTGCGGTGGAAACGAATGAGTTGTGATTTGATGATACCTTTAAATGTATGTTGAGGATGAAATGATTTTGTGTGCAACAATTGATGTGAATCAGTTGGTTTAAAATACACTTTATAATCTAAATGACCGGACGCCTGAAACTGCTTGCCTTTATACACGGTCACATCGAGAAAATCAACAGAATTTTCACTGATAGTAGCTTTCAATTTAATATTTGGATCGTGATTGTTCAAAATTTCTAAAAATTCATCAAAATCTTCTTTTGAATGTTCCCAAATAATAAAAATGTCATCTAAATACCTGAGATATACGAGAGGATGCTTTGCACATTTGCTTAAGGCATTTTCCTCCCATTCCGCTACATAAATGCTTGCAAAATTAGGACTGAATCTTTTGCCCATAGGACAACCCATTATTTGTAGAAAATATTCTCCATTGAATTGAAAGTCATTACCTTTTAAGCTCAGCTCTAAAAGATCCAAAATTTGTTCATCCGGGCGTTTCGCATCCGGATATTTTTCAAATGCATTTTTAACTGATTTAACACCTTTATCAATATCAATGTTCGTATACATACTGTCGATATCCAAAGTAGCCAGAATTGCATTTTTCGATATTTTCAATTTCGAAATTTTTGACAGGAAATCCTGTGTATTTTTTAGATAGCTCGGATGTCTATTTGCTATAGGTTTCGGATGATAATCAATTAATTCCGAGATCGCATAAGATTCCGAATTACAATCTGATACAATTGGCCTCCCGGGTGGAGTTAAGTCATCCGTCCATGAAGAACGGTCCTTGTGGATCTTTGGTAGGATATAAAATTGTCTTGTTTGAGCACTGAGCTTAGCTGTTAAATATTTCAATTGTTTTTTGGTAATGTGACCTTCGTCGAGGAGAAATTTTAAGATCTTATTGAATTTTTCGATATTACTAGGCCAAATAAGTGAATCTATTTTCTTATAATGTTTAGTATTGCTGAGTTGTCTCATGGCTTCCTTTATATAATTATCCCGAGATAGAACAACTACCGACCCACCTTTGTCGGCTGGTTTAATTACTAATTTCTTATTTTTTCGAAGTTTCGTGAGGGCTCTCCGTTCACCTACTGTTAAATTGTCTTTATCGGAGAGTATGTTCATGCTGAACACCTTTTGGATGATTCGTTTGCTAGCCTCAATGATTTCGGGATCTACTTCACTATCTGGAGGTGACCAACCAGATGATTCTGTAAAAGGAAGTTTCCGACCGCTGGAGTTTCTGAAGCGGTCGGCTAATTTCATTTGCCTAAGAAAATTACAGTTGTATGATGGTAAATTTGTTTGGTTATCAGTTTTAGGCTTTGGTGCCGGTACAAAAGTTAAACCGCGATCTAAAAGAGATTTCTCTTGGGTTGTTAGGTCATTGGTGCCAGACAGGTTAACCACATTAGTTCCTAATCCCACATCTGTTAGGCGGCTGTTACCTTTGCCTTTACTTAGTTTAAATTTAGGTGGTTCAACCAGTGATCGTACATAATATTGGCGGTTCTCGTGGTCCAATGGATTAAATCCTGAGCAACATCAAACTTCGCGTCATCAATTTTAGGTATAACGTTAACGTCCTTCACTTTCCGAATGGTTTCGTTGATGATGCTCAGGGTTCTCCTCTCAGCCTGAGGGAGTTTTTGCGAAAAGTTTAGTTCAGCGAAATAAATTTTTGCTGATCTAAACTTGACCCTGATATCGCTAAGCATATTCCGCAACTGCTTAACTACGAGATCAGAATTATCGTTTCGAGAATTCACGCCAATATTTAATAATATTTTTTGGGGACTGGACTGACCCCTGTGCCCTTTAAACATAGAGCGCAGATGATTGAATTTGGCGCCGGGGTAACACTCCACCTGGATGTCCGGATGGGGATTTCGATCAATGCGTCCTAAATTTGAACTTCCAATCATAAGGATGTTTTTACAAACATCGGGGAGGCGCCAATTCCTTTTGTCAAAATTAACTCCGCTTTTATGCCGAAACTGGGAGAATTTAGAATCAAATGAGCGGCCCGAGTTGCGGCTCGGTGATTTGACTTTCTCTGAGTACGATATACCTGGTTGAACCACACTAGAGGCAGGGGAAGGGGGAGAAGAAACAGAAGCAGGAGAGGAAACAGAAGCAGGAGAGGAAACAGAAGGAGGAGAGGAAACAGAAGGAGGAGAAGGAGTTCTAGTGAGAGCACTAGGAGAACCAGAGAAGAAAGGCTGATGAGGAGTAGGAGGTAGAGGAACAAGACGAGGCGAGACAGCGTTACTCAATTTGCGAGCATCTTCAGTCACAATATGGACCGGAGATGTTTGCAAATTGAGGCGCTTACTCTGAGAGAAAGAAGAAGTAGAAGGAAAAGAAGAGGGAGAAGTGCTTTGCCTTGATCTTTTCTTATTTTGCTTTTCGCGTTGGGGTAGAGGGACAACACGGGCCGGAGTTTGCTTGCTCCCTCCCGTATTGTTCCTTACTCCAGACGCTGGGCGAAGTTCCGAAATGTAAGACTCATAGGCCGAAATCGTCTTATCTGTCAACTTATTTTTAAAGTTTTTTTGAGCCCAGATCAAGGCACGCGCCGAAGCGCTGTTGAAGTCTATTTTTTCGATTCCAGGAGGTGGTCGCATAGCCAAAGTTATCTTAGACTTCAACTTGTTTAAATTTATCTTGTAATGCTCAACTAAAGCATTTAACGTTTGGTTGGCCCATCCCACACTAATCTGTCGAAAAACAGAAAAAATGTGTGGGGTGGGAAGAGCCGGCTTTAGAAAGCCACCTAACTCATCTACTTTCTTCTCCAACTGCTTCGGGAAATCCCGTTTGGCCAAATGCTGCTCTAGGAGCCCAATATGGTGCATACACTGAATCACCTGGAAAAGGGCCTTGACCAATCTAGAATAGGCCTGGAACGATTGTTCCTGGCCTCTTCCAGACTGGGCAACTCTCTTTCCCTGATGATTCTGTCTTTTTTGAGCCATTTGAAGAATAGGTAGGTGAATAAAATGAAATTAAAATGAAGAAATGAAATAAATTAAAATGAAATCTAGATATTACCTATTAGAGAAGATACCTGGATTGGTTGTAGTCTTCAGCAAAGGTAGAAAATAATCCGTCTGTCTCGACGCGTTTCGCTTGGTTTGGCTTTTTCAAAGAGACTTTGAGGAAAATGATTCCAACTTTGGGAGGGCATGCATGGTATATATCCATATGTGTGCTGGGGGTGTTTTTCACAGCTCAGTACATAATTAAACTCGGTAACAAGCTGACAAATGTCACTCATCTAATTAATTCTTTTCAATCGGAGATGTCCCAAGTTTGTTTTTCACAACTCAGTTTGTGTCGTCCAAACAAATTAGATGAAGCCCTATTGATTGGCTTCCATTGAATTTTAATCAGTCAGTGAGTGGTTTGCTTTACTGACCCCATGAAGCCCTATTGGTTGGCTTTGATTTAAGTAAAACCAATCGGGAGCGGTTTGCTTTACTGGCTTCAGAAGTATGCGAAAATAATATGAAAAAATGGTTTGATAAAATATATTGAAAATAACGCCAAAGATCATGATGCCTCACGAATGTTATCAGTTGGAATGAATATCCCCCGACGGAGGTTTATGACGGAAAATATTTTACACCACGTAGAAATTGTATGTTTTACCTTCTGAACCTCTACATTGTGTGAAAGGTATGAAAAATTAAAAATAAAAATAATAATAATTTAAATAAAAGAATCAACCAAATAAATAAATAAATAAATAAATAAATAAATAAATAAAAATTAATAAAAAAATAAATAAAAAATAAATAAAAAAATAAAATAAAAATTAAAAATAATCAATAAATAAATATATAAATAAATAAATAATAATTTTATTTAGGAAATACATACACATGATTGAAATTGGAACCTATTTTGTTTTGGGGCATATATGAACTCTGGCACTCGCCTGTGTGTGTTTGAGGTTAAAAAATCGCACTGGCACAGACATTTCCTACTGAAACGTTTTTTTCTTTTAATATGCCGCCGAAAAATTGTTTTCATTTACTGAACCCTGATGGGTTTTAAACATGACAAAAAATTACATAAAATTGATTTAAACTAAGTGATGAGCTTAGGAACTGGTTAAACTGAGTGGCAAAAATTGATGTTATTCATTGATGGGCTCTAATTTAGTCCTTACAAGGATGTTACGCAAGCTTTTGTTTTTCTTATAGGCGATGACAGGTCGAAGATTCAAAGGTTCATTTAATTTAGCATTGGTAAAATTGAATTCATCTTTTAACATTTTTGCTATTTCGATATTCATTCTGTTGTACGTTAAAGTGAAAGGAATGATGGACCTCCTTTCGCATTCGCCCTCTGATATGTTCATACCAAATGGCCAGAGGGTTTGAAGCGTATTGATCCAAAAAGCTTCACGTTTTTTTCTAAATTCATCCGTTTCTTCTAATGTGTCTTTAATTGGTGGTTGTTCAATAGGATGGATTTCGAAATCGTCCAAAGAATGGCCAGGAAGGTTAAAATGTTGTGCTACTGGGGCATCAGCATTATGTTTTATATCCTGTTTGTGTCTAGTAGCACGTTCTCGAAAAGGATTTTGACTTTGACCAACATACTGTTTCCGACATCGCTTACAAGTGATAAGGTAAATAATGTTTGGTGAATCACAATGGAGGGGGTTACGGATCTGATAATGATTTTTCGTTTGTTCAGAGGAAAATTCCTCTTTCTGATCAGGCATAAAAGTATGCAGTCTACAACGAGGCTTTTTGCAATTAAATACCGCGCCACTACCATTCTGCAACGGTCTGTTGTGTTCAATCTTCAGTGGTTCGAAATCGGTAGTTTCAGCTGGACTTTCGAGCTTTTTCAGGGTTTGGGATTTCAGGCTACGCAAAAGGCGCAGCGAGTACCCTCTCGATCTGAGGGCGCCAAATAGAGTAGAACAAGCCTCATTGAAATTTACCTTATCACTTGAATTGCGGTGGAAACGAATGAGTTGTGATTTGATGATACCTTTAAATGTATGTTGAGGATGAAATGATTTTGTGTGCAACAATTGATGTGAATCAGTTGGTTTAAAATACACTTTATAATCTAAATGACCGGACGCCTGAAACTGCTTGCCTTTATACACGGTCACATCGAGAAAATCAACAGAATTTTCACTGATAGTAGCTTTCAATTTAATATTTGGATCGTGATTGTTCAAAATTTCTAAAAATTCATCAAAATCTTCTTTTGAATGTTCCCAAATAATAAAAATGTCATCTAAATACCTGAGATATACGAGAGGATGCTTTGCACATTTGCTTAAGGCATTTTCCTCCCATTCCGCTACATAAATGCTTGCAAAATTAGGACTGAATCTTTTGCCCATAGGACAACCCATTATTTGTAGAAAATATTCTCCATTGAATTGAAAGTCATTACCTTTTAAGCTCAGCTCTAAAAGATCCAAAATTTGTTCATCCGGGCGTTTCGCATCCGGATATTTTTCAAATGCATTTTTAACTGATTTAACACCTTTATCAATATCAATGTTCGTATACATACAGTCGATATCCAAAGTAGCCAGAATTGCATTTTTCGATATTTTCAATTTCGAAATTTTTGACAGGAAATCCTGTGTATTTTTTAGATAGCTCGGATGTCTATTTGCTATAGGTTTCAGATGATAATCAATTAATTCCGAGATCGCATAAGATTCCGAATTACAATCTGATACAATTGGCCTCCCGGGTGGAGTTAAGTCATCCGTCCATGAAGAACGGTCCTTGTGGATCTTTGGTAGGATATAAAATTGTCTTGTTTGAGCACTGAGCTTAGCTGTTAAATATTTCAATTGTTTTTTGGTAATGTGACCTTCGTCGAGGAGAAATTTTAAGATCTTATTGAATTTTTCGATATTACTAGGCCAAATAAGTGAATCTATTTTCTTATAATGTTTAGTATTGCTGAGTTGTCTCATGGCTTCCTTTATATAATTATCCCGAGATAGAACAACTACCGACCCACCTTTGTCGGCTGGTTTAATTACTAATTTCTTATTTTTTCGAAGTTTCGTGAGGGCTCTCCGTTCACCTACTGTTAAATTGTCTTTATCGGAGAGTATGTTCATGCTGAACACCTTTTGGATGATTCGTTTGCTAGCCTCAATGATTTCGGGATCTACTTCACTATCTGGAGGTGACCAACCAGATGATTCTGTAAAAGGAAGTTTCCGACCGCTGGAGTTTCTGAAGCGGTCGGCTAATTTCATTTGCCTAAGAAAATTACAGTTGTATGATGGTAAATTTGTTTGGTTATCAGTTTTAGGCTTTGGTGCCGGTACAAAAGTTAAACCGCGATCTAAAAGAGATTTCTCTTGGGTTGTTAGGTCATTGGTGCCAGACAGGTTAACCACATTAGTTCCTAATCCCACATCTGTTAGGCGGCTGTTACCTTTGCCTTTACTTAGTTTAAATTTAGGTGGTTCAACCAGTGATCGTACATAATAGTGGCGGTTCTCGTGGTCCAATGGATTAAATCCTGAGCAGCATCAAACTTCGCGTCATCAATTTTAGGTATAACGTTAACGTCCTTCACTTTCCGAATGGTTTCGTTGATGATGCTCAGGGTTCTCCTCTCAGCCTGAGGGAGTTTTTGCGAAAAGTTTAGTTCAGCGAAATAAATTTTTGCTGATCTAAACTTGACCCTGATATCGCTAAGCATATTCCGCAACTGCTTAACTACGAGATCAGAATTATCGTTTCGAGAATTCACGCCAATATTTAATAATATTTTTTGGGGACTGGACTGACCCCTGTGCCCTTTAAACATAGAGCGCAGATGATTGAATTTGGCGCCGGGGTAACACTCCACCTGGATGTCCGGATGGGGATTTCGATCAATGCGTCCTAAATTTGAACTTCCAATCATAAGGATGTTTTTACAAACATCGGGGAGGCGCCAATTCCTTTTGTCAAAATTAACTCCGCTTTTATGCCGAAACTGGGAGAATTTAGAATCAAATGAGCGGCCCGAGTTGCGGCTCGGTGATTTGACTTTCTCTGAGTTCGATATACCTGCTTGAACCACACTAGAGGCAGGGGAAGGGGGGGGGGAAGAAACAGAAGCAGGAGAGGAAACAGAAGCAGGAGAGGAAACAGAAGGAGGAGAGGAAACAGAAGGAGGAGGAGGAGTTCTAGTGAGAGCACTAGGAGAACCAGAGAAGAAAGGCTGATGAGGAGTAGGAGGTAGAGGAACAAGACGAGGCGAGACAGCGTTACTCAATTTGCGAGCATCTTCAGTCACAATATGGACCGGAGATGTTTGCAAATTGAGGCGCTTACTCTGAGAGAAAGAAGAAGTAGAAGGAAAAGAAGAGGGAGAAGTGCTTTGCCTTGATCTTTTCTTATTTTGCTTTTCGCGTTGGGGTAGAGGGACAACACGGGCCGGAGTTTGCTTGCTCCCTCCCGTATTGTTCCTTACTCCAGACGCTGGGCGAAGTTCCGAAATGTAAGACTCATAGGCCGAAATCGTCTTATCTGTCAACTTATTTTTAAAGTTTTTTTGAGCCCAGATCAAGGCACGCGCCGAAGCGCTGTTGAAGTCTATTTTTTCGATTCCAGGAGGTGGTCGCATAGCCAAAGTTATCTTAGACTTCAACTGGTTTAAATTTATCTTGTAATGCTCAACTAAAGCATTTAACGTTTGGTTGGCCCATCCCACACTAATCTGTCGAAAAACAGAAAAAATGTGTGGGGTGGGAAGAGCCGGCTTTAGAAAGCCACCTAACTCATCTACTTTCTTCTCCAACTGCTTCGGGAAATCCCGTTTGGCCAAATGCTGCTCTAGGAGCCCAATATGGTGCATACACTGAATCACCTGGAAAAGGGCCTTGACCAATCTAGAATAGGCCTGGAACGATTGTTCCTGGCCTCTTCCAGACTGGGCAACTCTCTTTCCCTGATGATTCTGTCTTTTTTGAGCCATTTGAAGAATAGGTAGGTGAATAAAATGAAATTAAAATGAAGAAATGAAATAAATTAAAATGAAATCTAGATATTACCTATTAGAGAAGATACCTGGATTGGTTGTAGTCTTCAGCAAAGGTAGAAAATAATCCGTCTGTCTCGACGCGTTTCGCTTGGTTTGGCTTTTTCAAAGGAACTTTGAGGAAAATGATTCCAACTTTGGGAGGGCATGCATGGTATATATCCATATGTGTGCTGGGGGTGTTTTTCACAGCTCAGTACATAATTAAACTCGGTAACAAGCTGACAAATGTCACTCATCTAATTAATTCTTTTCAATCTGAGATGTCCCAAGTTTGTTTTTCACAACTCAGTTTGTGTCGTCCAAACAAATTAGATGAAGCCCTATTGATTGGCTTCCATTGAATTTTAATCAGTCAGTGAGTGGTTTGCTTTACTGACCC
Source organism: Pictodentalium vernedei (assembly GCA_031216915.1). NCBI lineage: Eukaryota > Metazoa > Mollusca > Scaphopoda > Dentaliida > Dentaliidae > Pictodentalium > Pictodentalium vernedei. Next base: position 265,138,264 of record CM062297.1, read on the forward strand.
CATGAAGCCCTATTGGTTGGCTTTGATTTAAGTAAAACCAATCGGGAGCGGTTTGCTTTACTGGCTTCAGAAGTATGCGAAAATAATATGAAAAAATGGTTTGATAAAATATATTGAAAATAACGCCAAAGATCATGATGCCTCACGAATGTTATCAGTTGGAATGAATATCCCCCGACGGAGGTTTATGACGGAAAATATTTTACACCACGTAGAAATTGTATGTTTTACCTTCTGAACCTCTACATTGTGTGAAAGGTATGAAAAATTAAAAATAAAAATAATAATAATGTAAATAAAAGAATCAACCAAATAAATAAATAAATAAATAAATAAATAAATAAATAAATAAAAATTAATAAAAAAATAAATAAAAAAATAAATAAAAAAATAAAATAAAAATTAAAAATAATCAATAAATAAATATATAAATAAATAAATAATAATTTTATTTAGGAAATACATACACATGATTGAAATTGGAACCTATTTTGTTTTGGGGCATATATGAACTCTGGCACTCGCCTGTGTGTGTTTGAGGTTAAAAAATCGCACTGGCACAGACATTTCCTACTGAAACGTTTTTTTCTTTTAATATGCCGCCGAAAAATTGTTTTCATTTACTGAACCCTGATGGGTTTCAAACATGACAAAAAATTACATAAAATTGATTTAAACTAAGTGATGAGCTTAGGAACTGGTTAAACTGAGTGGCAAAAATTGATGTTATTCATTGATGGGCTCTAATTTAGTCCTTACAAGGATGTTACGCAAGCTTTTGTTTTTCTTATAGGCGATGACAGGTCGAAGATTCAAAGGTTCATTTAATTTAGCATTGGTAAAATTGAATTCATCTTTTAACATTTTTGCTATTTCGATATTCATTCTGTTGTACGTTAAAGTGAAAGGAATGATGGACCTCCTTTCGCATTCGCCCTCTGATATGTTCATACCAAATGGCCAGAGGGTTTGAAGCGTATTGATCCAAAAAGCTTCACGTTTTTTTCTAAATTCATCCGTTTCTTCTAATGTGTCTTTAATTGGTGGTTGTTCAATAGGATGGATTTCGAAATCGTCCAAAGAATGGCCAGGAAGGTTAAAATGTTGTGCTACTGGGGCATCAGCATTATGTTTTATATCCTGTTTGTGTCTAGTAGCACGTTCTCGAAAAGGATTTTGACTTTGACCAACATACTGTTTCCGACATCGCTTACAAGTGATAAGGTAAATAATGTTTGGTGAATCACAATGGAGGGGGTTACGGATCTGATAATGATTTTTCGTTTGTTCAGAGGAAAATTCCTCTTTCTGATCAGGCATAAAAGTATGCAGTCTACAACGAGGCTTTTTGCAATTAAATACCGCGCCACTACCATTCTGCAACGGTCTGTTGTGTTCAATCTTCAGTGGTTCGAAATCGGTAGTTTCAGCTGGACTTTCGAGCTTTTTCAGGGTTTGGGATTTCAGGCTACGCAAAAGGCGCAGCGAGTACCCTCTCGATCTGAGGGCGCCAAATAGAGTAGAACAAGCCTCATTGAAATTTACCTTATCACTTGAATTGCGGTGGAAACGAATGAGTTGTGATTTGATGATACCTTTAAATGTATGTTGAGGATGAAATGATTTTGTGTGCAACAATTGATGTGAATCAGTTGGTTTAAAATACACTTTATAATCTAAATGACCGGACGCCTGAAACTGCTTGCCTTTATACACGGTCACATCGAGAAAATCAACAGAATTTTCACTGATAGTAGCTTTCAATTTAATATTTGGATCGTGATTGTTCAAAATTTCTAAAAATTCATCAAAATCTTCTTTTGAATGTTCCCAAATAATAAAAATGTCATCTAAATACCTGAGATATACGAGAGGATGCTTTGCACATTTGCTTAAGGCATTTTCCTCCCATTCCGCTACATAAATGCTTGCAAAATTAGGACTGAATCTTTTGCCCATAGGACAACCCATTATTTGTAGAAAATATTCTCCATTGAATTGAAAGTCATTACCTTTTAAGCTCAGCTCTAAAAGATCCAAAATTTGTTCATCCGGGCGTTTCGCATCCGGATATTTTTCAAATGCATTTTTAACTGATTTAACACCTTTATCAATATCAATGTTCGTATACATACTGTCGATATCCAAAGTAGCCAGAATTGCATTTTTCGATATTTTCAATTTCGAAATTTTTGACAGGAAATCCTGTGTATTTTTTAGATAGCTCGGATGTCTATTTGCTATAGGTTTCAGATGATAATCAATTAATTCCGAGATCGCATAAGATTCCGAATTACAATCTGATACAATTGGCCTCCCGGGTGGAGTTAAGTCATCCGTCCATGAAGAACGGTCCTTGTGGATCTTTGGTAGGATATAAAATTGTCTTGTTTGAGCACTGAGCTTAGCTGTTAAATATTTCAATTGTTTTTTGGTAATGTGACCTTCGTCGAGGAGAAATTTTAAGATCTTATTGAATTTTTCGATATTACTAGGCCAAATAAGTGAATCTATTTTCTTATAATGTTTAGTATTGCTGAGTTGTCTCATGGCTTCCTTTATATAATTATCCCGAGATAGAACAACTACCGACCCACCTTTGTCGGCTGGTTTAATTACTAATTTCTTATTTTTTCGAAGTTTCGTGAGGGCTCTCCGTTCACCTACTGTTAAATTGTCTTTATCGGAGAGTATGTTCATGCTGAACACCTTTTGGATGATTCGTTTGCTAGCCTCAATGATTTCGGGATCTACTTCACTATCTGGAGGTGACCAACCAGATGATTCTGTAAAAGGAAGTTTCCGACCGCTGGAGTTTCTGAAGCGGTCGGCTAATTTCATTTGCCTAAGAAAATTACAGTTGTATGATGGTAAATTTGTTTGGTTATCAGTTTTAGGCTTTGGTGCCGGTACAAAAGTTAAACCGCGATCTAAAAGAGATTTCTCTTGGGTTGTTAGGTCATTGGTGCCAGACAGGTTAACCACATTAGTTCCTAATCCCACATCTGTTAGGCGGCTGTTACCTTTGCCTTTACTTAGTTTAAATTTAGGTGGTTCAACCAGTGATCGTACATAATATTGGCGGTTCTCGTGGTCCAATGGATTAAATCCTGAGCAACATCAAACTTCGCGTCATCAATTTTAGGTATAACGTTAACGTCCTTCACTTTCCGAATGGTTTCGTTGATGATGCTCAGGGTTCTCCTCTCAGCCTGAGGGAGTTTTTGCGAAAAGTTTAGTTCAGCGAAATAAATTTTTGCTGATCTAAACTTGACCCTGATATCGCTAAGCATATTCCGCAACTGCTTAACTACGAGATCAGAATTATCGTTTCGAGAATTCACGCCAATATTTAATAATATTTTTTTGGGGACTGGACTGACCCCTGTGCCCTTTAAACATAGAGCGCAGATGATTGAATTTGGCGCCGGGGTAACACTCCATCTGGATGTCCGGATGGGGATTTCGATCAATGCGTCCTAAATTTGAACTTCCAATCATAAGGATGTTTTTACAAACATCGGGGAGGCGCCAATTCCTTTTGTCAAAATTAACTCCGCTATCATAGAAAATCTCGTCCAGGTATGACATTCCTTCAACAAGACAGTCATGCAGGAAGTCTTCTAAGTCATTTAAAAACAAGGAAAATAGAAATGGGGATAGATTCTCTCCTTGCCGAACACCACAGTTACAAAAGAAAAAATCTGACCGTTCCCCATCTTGCACTACACACGATTTTATTGTACTATACATTCCCCTGATAATTTTAAATATTTTCCCATTAATGTCTACCTTTAACATTTTCAGCCATAGCCCTTCTCTCCAAACTGTATCAAAGGCTTTTTGAAAATCAACAAAGGTGCAGTACAGCTTACGTCCACTTGATAGGTAGATTTCCGTTAGGTTACTCAGAACAAAAATATTATCTGCTGTCGAGTACCCCTTTCGAACCCCTGCCTGGTTATCTTTAATCAGTGATATCTGTTCTGAGAAATTTACAAGTCTATTATTGAGGATCACTGTGAACAGTTTACCGAGGCAGCTTAGTAAGGTGACTCCCCTATATGAGTCTGGGCTTTTTATGTCACCTTTATTTTTATAAAGTGGCTTAATTATTCCTATCGCCCACTCATCGGGATAATGGCCTGAATCTAACACAAGGTTAAAGAGTACTTTATAAGTGGGCAACATTTTGTCTATTGTGTTCTTAATGTATTCATTACACAATGCATCAATGCCCGGGGCCTTTTGATTCTTCAGCTTCCTAACGACACATGAGATTTCTTCCTCGCTTATTGGCTCATTAAGTTCGCTAACAAAGTTCTCCTCATATAGCTCCCCGATCTGTGAATTCAAATTTGAATGGCTAGTTTCAATATTTAAATTTTTAAAATGTTCAAAGAAGGCTTTCAGCTCAACTACGTTGTCCTGCCTCTTCCGATGGTCCCCGTTAAGCCGTTTCAATTTATCCCCAAAACCTTTTGTGGATTTACTACAGAGAGACCTCAGAGTGCGATTGTTTTCATCACTCCATTGTCGTCTTTTTCTATCCAGTAAGATTTTATAATCTTTTGTGATGGTACCTAAACTCTGTTACATATACTAGGGCAATTTCGAAGTATGTTTTTCTTTCGGTTCAATAACCGTCGTTTTTTTCGGCATTCGTTATCAAACCAGGGTTTATGCTTTGAATTTTCGGATTTTATTCTAGACTGTTTTTTAAAGCCAAATGTCTGTTCGGCAGATTGTGTAAGTACAGCTGTTACTTCTCTACATATAGAATCAACTTCAGTGTGGGAGACATTTAGGGGGTTAAGGGAAGCTATATCCTCCTGAATCCTCCCAATGTTAGCCACACTTAAGTTATTGGTAAAGTCATGTGCTCTATCATCAACCCATCGTCTAATCTGTTTAATGCCCATCTGGGGTTCAACATTGCTATTTAACCCTCGCTGGTGGCACCTACTTACAAAAGGAATATCAATATCAATGTTTATTCCACAGTGAACGTCCGAGTAGAGAGGTGAAAACTCTAAAATATCAAAGTCGCAGATTTTGCGCAGTACATTTAGATTTCCAATAGCATAATCAACCACGCTAGCGTCACGGCAAGTAAGCTTTCCTATCGACCTATCTTTACCACAACGCCCATTCAGAATAAATAGATTATTATTTCGACAGAAATCAATCAGTTTATATCCGTAACCATTTGGTCTCCCTTTGTCCAACGAACAACGATTCATGCAATAATTCGTATTTTCCATATCTGGAGCTTCAAGTATATAACTCCCCAATGCTTCTAGACAATCACCGGGTACCTGGTGCTGCGCTGAAGATTCAGTTAAGTAATTATCGAAATCAGTCAGCGCCCCCGTCCTTGCGTTAAAGTCCCCAACTAATAAAACCAGCTCCCCGTCCTCCCTCAGTGTGTTCAAATCGTTCTCTAGTTCTGATGACCAGTTATCATTGCAGTACCTTGTATTGGTCGGTGGAATGTATACTGCCCCCAAAAGTAGGTTTTGAGAAGACTTGACCCTCATCCACGCAACATTCTCACAATCTGTTTCAATTACTTCAATATATTGTTTTAAGCTGTTCTTCGCCGCAATTAAAATGCCACCGGATCTCTTGCCCCTTCCTGGCAGTTTGCCTTTTACTAAACATGTGAAACAATTAGGAATATCAACTTGGTCGTTTGAAAAACATTTAGTTTCTGAAAAACAGAGGATGTCGTATTTTTGTGTTAAGTCTATGAAGTCTGGGTAGTTTAACCTATGTTCTATACCACACACGTTCATGGTTAAAATTTGCAAGTTGATATTTTTCATGTTAATACTATCATTATCACTGTCTTTGTCGGTTATTCTTCAATCATTGCCGGTATAATCGTGCCTTACTGACTTATTCTGATCTGGGCTGGGGGTGCTCCCACTGCGATAACGCTTCCTGTTATCGTTAGTGGCCGTGTTAATTAAGCATTCAGCAAGGCGTTCTTTCCCGGTAGGGCTCAAGTGTACACCAGAGGCATCGTTTTTGTCAAACAAGGCCTTCACTACACTACCTTGTTTAGTAAATAGAGGAGTTGTGTTAAGAAAATTTACGTTTATCTGCCGCGCACAATACTTAACAAGGAATTTGTTGACTCTTTCCACGCTCTCGTTATGGTCAGTAATCTTTGAACCTCTGCCTTTTCTTGGCGGGATACTACAAGTATTAATTGTTGCTTTGGGGAATTTATATTTTATCTTAGGTATTGCATCCATGAAGTTCATCGAAACCTCATCCACATCATTTTTTGTGTGCGTGATGTCATTCGTGCCGAGGTGAACAGATACTGAATTTATTTCATCAGGTTTCACAGATTTGTTCACAGTTGATGCATCTAAAAGTTTGTCTATCTCCCCGACTGTCGCTCCCGATATAAAAAACACTTTGATATTCGACTTATCAACAGGTATACTGCGACAGTTACTTGCACCCAATATTAGCGAGTCTACTGTATCAGCACTGCAACTTTTTGTTACGGCAGAAGGAACAGAATTAGCACGATGATCTTCGTTCGTGACTCCCGACGCCCCTGTTATGGTCTCATCACGCGGAATGTCTTCAAAGCTTGCAAACACCGTTTGTCGACCCAATTGTTGACCCACCACCTCCACAGTCCATTTCCTCCGACGATATCACTGTGGTTCCAAGTTGACATTTTTTGTCGTGTTACTTACCTATCCCTTCCGTCGTTTGTTTTTAATATCAGTACACAACTTGTGATGAGGGTTTTGAGCGCTTGGGCAACCTACCTCTGTTCTCCTTGAATGGCGTGTGGTCTCTGTGTCTTTGCGCCAAAATTTGACGCGAAAACCTCACGTATGCATTCTGGGTACTTTTAGAACTTCCGTGCTACAAACCCTGTCTTTGAAGATGTGCTACAATGTGCAGTACGAATCCAGTAACATATTTCACCAAATAATCAATATTAAGCCATTTAAAAGGAATGAGAGTCAAATGTAATTGATATAGATTCATATACTGTTCATTCCGCTTGTAATAAACCAGAATGAAGCCCCGTGCTACAAACTCGGTCACACGAAGAAGAGCTACAAATTACGGTTATGATTGCGCGCGCGTGTGTGTGTGTGTGTGTGTGTGTGTGTGTGTGTGTGTGTGGTGGGTTTGTCTTACCAACTTGACGAGGTAACTAGACAAAAGAGTTTGCGTGTTTTGCCTTACCGAGGTACAAAAGACAAAAGAAACCCTTTACCTCGGTTGTTTTCCCAGAACTGTACCGGCAAAACGAGGTAGAAACCGTTAGTCCACACAAAGGACAAACAATGGGGTACCTCGGTATGTAGGGAAGACAAGACTCTGTGTGTGTGTGTGTGTGTGTGTGTGTGTGTGTGTGTGTGTGTGTGTGTGTGTGTGTGTGTGTGTGTGTGAGTGTGTGAAGATAGAGTGACAGACAGACAGACAGACAGTCAGAGAGAGACCGAGAGAGAGAGAAAGGGAGAATGGTAGTTTAAAAAAAAAAAACCCTAATTTTCTGTGTCAAATGGGTGAGGTGTTAGGCTATTAACATTGTCAATTTATTCTGCTGGAACGATAATTTCAAATTAACACATCCACAATAATCGGCTTCTGAAAACATCAGGTTCATACAATGATTGGTATTTGTTTGATTATGTCAATAATACGATAGCGTGGTGTCTCTTTCATTGCGAGATCATTGCCACTGGTTTAATTGCTGGAAAAACACTAATCATACAGCTTCTGATTACATATGGGAGCTGCCTTGCTATTTTTTAATGTTTTTTGCGCAGTTTGACTAAACATGAGCTATTATCTTGGTGAAATTTACACTTGATGGGTGTTTCCAAATTGGTCCGCTATCCATGTACTGTTTCTGTGTTTTGCACCAGGCTACTTGACAACCTCAAGCAAAATATAATTTGCCCACGCATATAAGATCACGTTTGACTCAATTTATTAGAATGGGTCGATATGCATAGGAGCGAAATTTTGGATCAAAATTTATATCCGACTTCCCATGCACATGTCTGAAATTTGTAAAAAAAAACTTTGCCATCGTGAAAACGCACACGCTTCCTGACGTATTCTTTCAAAAGTTATTGTGGAATAAATAGTTGAAACACATTTTCACTGATCTCTGTTATTTGAGTATGCTTTCCTTTATCATTTTACCACAATAAGTTCAGAATATCGAATCACACAAATGGACGCCCTTCTCCAATGGTGAGCTGATGCATAAACCACAATATTGCTTTTTGACTGCTCCACAGATAAATAGCTTATTTTTGGTATGGCCAGGTTTAAACAGCAGTACTACATCACTGGTGGAGAAGGCTCTTTATATATTTCTATACTACTAAAAGTTTTCTGAGCACCAAATATTTGACACATCATCGGGGGGGGGGGCGGGGTTGGATCACCAAAAATTTGCAAGACGTGACGTGGGGGTGGATGGGTCTCTTGAGTGCGCCAAAAATATGCATTTCCACCTTGTGCAGTTTTTTGAATTTTTTAAACATATATCAATATATCAGCTAATATATACCATCATTTGTGTTTCAAACCTTAAAGATGATGTTGTACATCACACTCTTAACATAAATACGACATCAGGAGACTTCAAATGTGAGAATATTGGGCTTAATCTGGGAAAATGTCACACGTTAGTAGGGGGTGGGTGTCTTGTTCGAAATGTAGAAAATGTGCAGACAATATTTTGGGAAAATTCTCTCTGATGTACACTGATGCACTAAATTCAACCCAAGTTATTTATTTATTAATAGAATTTGTATGGATAGAAGAGGAAAGTAGCAAAGACCTGAGAATACTGACAGAACAATTCAAATGAAAATTTGTTCCCGTATATGTACACCTGCTCTGGCCAAGCCTGATAATGAACAGCTTGTCATTTGTAGATTGAGGCCCACAGCAGCCCACAGAGGTTTAAATTGGTGGTACCAGTTAAAGAACATTATGAAACCCCCCTAAAGACAGCTGTTCCTACTAAGTTTATAAGTTTATTTTGGATTTTAATGGGAGCGTGGGGTGGGTGTCTATTGTGAAATTTGCTTGTGACATATTTGCGATATGAGATGGTCCCCAGTGTTTTCATAACCTCTCTTTGTCAGGCAAACTTTTTCGTGATAGTCAAGGAAAGCATGTACCCCTTAATTTTCATGATGTTTTCGTGCACTGTCTACATGTAAATGACATGTGTAGTGCATACAATCTTCATTTCAACACAAACCCTTGTGATTTAATGACAGAATATGGCAAGTGCAAATGTAAGAAGACATTTGTCTGAAGCAGAAATGTGGCGGGCTGTAGGGATGGTGGAGCAAGGGGCTACCCATCGTCAGGTTGGTGAAGCCCTTGGTGTGCACCATGCGGTGATCGGAGCCTGGGCAAGATTTCAGCAGTATGGCACAACAGTAAGACAGCATGGTGGTGGCAGAGACAGGGCAACATCTGCAGCTGAAGACCGGTTTTCGATCATTCTGGCCTGTAGGAACCGCTTTGCCACAGCAACCCAGCTTCGCAGTGACCTTCAGAATGCGTCCGGGGTAAATGTTTCGACGCAGACTATCCGGGCAAGGCTGCACGAATGTGGTCTCCGATCGAGAAGACCACGTATTCGCATTCCGCTGTCCCAGGACCACCGCCAGGCACCATATGAAAAGACCATGGACCAAGTTGGATGGGCCAGAGAAGATTGGCGACCTATCCTTTTTACACAGATGGGCGTTCCAGGGTATGAAGAAGACCAGGAGAGCGATTCCTTGCAGCCAACATTGCTGAGCATGACCCCTATGATGGAGGGCCAATGTCAGGGGCGACGTCAGCAGGGATGGACGTACAGACCTCTGTATCCTTGAACGTGGTTCATTTGTTGTGAAGTGAGCCGACAGGGGTTAATCAAGCTCGCAAGCTCGGATAAAGAACTCGAGTCCATGAAAGTGTTATGAGGATTTATTTGGTAACATGGATTCAAGTTTTATTAACAGTAATAACATAAATTGAACATGACAATAAAATACATGGAATTGTATTAAACTGGCGACCAGAGTACAGGCGTTCTTTGTGGATACACGCCAGATGTTCTGTTGACAATATTAGGCGTGCCTTTGCAGGCCAATATTGTCAGCAAGCAAGTAAAATTGTAGGATTTGTTGATGGATGGAACAATAACATTCAGCAGTATTCCTGGGATGTTGGTGTTCGAACTGTCCAACAAATCATAACATGTACCTGGTGAGGCTCCCCGGATATCTGGGATGCTGAGTTGCAAAATTGCACAAGTCACCCGATCATTCTGTCGGTTAACTGACGCACGCCAGGATACTATTTTATAGCAAATATTCCATGGACTGCATGCAGAGTAACCGACAGTTTGCATGGCAGTAATAGAGTCCACAAAATGGCGACCGCCACGTCAAGGGACTTTCCCTAAATTCTCCAAAACTCAGGGAGAATTTGCTGACGGTCGTCACGTACCCCAGGTATTGCATCAGAAATTTGGTGTACACTATGATAAGCACCAATTTCTGACTGCTTAGAAAAGTTAAAGTTGTCTCTGGGCTCCTGACGAACACTAAACGGTCCACAAGGAGAACCCTGGATGCCGCCACTGCTATTGAAGGAATGAACTTTGTTGTTTGATACAATTTACATTTTTATGCCAGAGACAACGACAGGTTAGTCGCGAATTTGTTAATAGAATAAATGATTGATTTATTAAAATAGTAGATAATTTGAATCTGGTCTTCGTTCTGATGTACACGACAAGTTCGTGAACTTACCTACTGAACTGAACCTAAAATCTGGAGCCTGTGTTTGATATCGTCTGGTAAGGAATAACAAAACGCCACGGGCTGGTGGAATCGCACAGAACTGCCAGTAAACACAACGCTTGGGGTCAGAATTTACGATCACAGATCGATAGACTTTTTACTTAATTTCGCAGCACATTGACTGCACAGCGGTATATTGATGAGATCCTGGATGCCCACGTCAGATTGTATGCAGGTGCAGTGGGTGATAGATTCATTCTGATGGACGATAACGCTCGTCCTCATGTTGCACATGCTGTCGGGGAGTACCGACAGAGGGAGGTGATTGAGCATATGGACTGGCCAACAAGACCCCCAGACCTCAATCCAATCGAACATGTCTGGAATGAGTTGCAGCTTGCAATTTCGTCCCGTCCAGTCCAGCCAAAAAGTATCCAGGAGCTGGGTGCCATACTGGCCCAAAAATGGAACAACATTCCATAAAGGACCACCAGGAACCTGATTGGGAGCATGAGAAGGTGTTGTCAAGCTGTAATTAATAGTAATGGGTCTCATACTCGATATTGAACCCATACCAGTTCGCTCCGTCAACTTTTTGGCAAATTGAAAAATTTCCTCTTTGCCAATAATATTTATTTTCCATGGTTATCGTATTCAAAAGCTAAAAAATAATGTCAAACACAACTAAAATCTTAATTTCTGTACTTAAATCATTAAAGATATAATTAAATAAAAAATATATAACTTTTCATTACAATATTTCAACTAAAACGTTAAACAGCTAGTTGGATATACTTGGTGCTTAGCAAACTTTGAGTAGTATATTTATTTTTTTTCCGAAAGTCTCGATTGATTACTTCTTGATCAGCACCAAACATTTTTACTAATCACTGACAGAACTTTATGGGGGGGGGGGGGGGGGGGGGTCTTCGGATCATATTTCTCGACACCGAAAACATATAGCTTATGTGTGCCGTATTTGTTATTTGGAACTATAGCTTGTTACAGTAAGGAGTGACAGCCCATATTTCTTTAGGACTGAAATGGAAAGATAATTACATTTGATCGGCGATGTGTGTGTGTGTGTGTGGGGGGGGGGGGGGGGGGGGGGGTGAAGGTGTATCTGTTCACCTACGGTTACTTTTATGAAAGATGTAAACCAAATAGTGTGAACGAATCTTTTTAAATGCGAACTTCCCACAGGCCATATCTTTCTCAGGATCTAGCAGGATCTCATGTTTACTTTCAACTGGAACTCCTGTCAAAGCGAACATATTGGAGTACTTTGGATAAGTGACGCGGGGAGGGTTAAACTTTTCTCTAATTGTACATCAATCACAAAGGGCATAAACAGAGCATACAACTTTTTATGAATGAAAGGAGGATATATTACTGTAACATGTTGTGGCAACATGTTGCAAATATGTCAAATAAGGGTGTTATTTTTTTTATTGTAAATAGCAAGAAGCCAAAACATCCACTGGTCAGTGTACAGGTTAACTTTGGCGTTAGCTGTACTGGCCAAAACTAGCAATTACTTGTAATTATTTTCTTATCCTTAAGGAAAAGTGTCTTTAGTTTAAGAGTCGGTTTACTGGTTATTTCAAAATATTTTGTGGGGGATTTCCATTATTTAGGAGGACCCGACCGCTCACAAAATTTACATCGCATATTGTTGTCCCGTTCGTTATCAGTCGGCTTAGAATTTCTACTCATTTCATATAATATTGTTGTGCATTAGAAGGGAGCTTTTAAATTAATATATTTACCAGAGCCTATTATTTTATCCTCGCCGCAATGAAGAAATAAGAAATAATAACATGTACATGTGGACTTAACAAGCATATTTTATCGATTTACGGACATTTATTGTACGAACTCATTCCCACTACACACGAATTCAGGTGTGCTATTCACGCTTTATTCGGTATTCGATCATATTTCTTGCTGTCAATGCTTTAATGTTCACATTTGCGTGTTATAAATCCAAAGCTTCTCGGAAAGTTGGCCAGTTTTGCAAATCCATCGTGGTTTAGTTTCGGTGATCATGCCATCGCGTGCTTCGATACAGAGATTGCCGGGACGCAACCAACTTCCTTATTTGGAATCTGACCCGTTTCCGAAAAGTAACCCTCAGTTACGTCGTGGTCGTTTCGCTGGGTCGCTTTCGAGGGTATAAATAGCCGAAGCGCCCCAGTAGGACGACCCGGTGACCCAACAGGCAGACGAACCACAAGCAACAAACTTCCAGTAACAAGAATAAACCTGACCAGAGATTAAAACCAAATAAAAGGTAGCTTTGCAAGTGAAAACCCAATCAACGTTGACCGAGATTCGACAACGCACAATGTGGAATCCTATTTTTAGTAGCGATCTTTATTTGTAAACAAATCTGAAGCGTGGCTAATCAACATACACTTTGTATAAGAATTATCCACCTTGATGTGAAAAAAAACGTCAGTCATTTCTATTTCGGCTCGGAACACAACCTTCTCATTGTAATGAATCAACGCACGAATGATTCAGCCGTGGAGACCCTTGTATTCAATTAAATCGTTATAAGTAATATACAAGTATAATTTTAAGAGTAAGTATTGATTGTTTGAGTTACAAACAACCAATACTTTTACTGTTCCCTGTCAAAATCCACAATAGTTAGTAAGACTCTTCAGGCCGGTTGACCCTATTCAAGTGATTTATTTGTACCTGACTCCCAGAACAGTTCCAGGCCCATCATTATACTTGAGAATGTAGTACAATACAGCCCTGTATATAAATATAAACGAACTTCTTGTAAATATAAAAAAAAATAAAAAATGTATAACTGGAGATATTTCTCTCTTCTCGTCAATTATTAACTCAGGTGACCCATTGTCCATATGTGACCCGGTGACCCAGTGACCCAAAGATTTCCCTACCACTACCAGAAACCGAGCCCGACGACCAGGGCAAGAGAGAAATAGAGGATAACCATCATCAAAAGAAACCGAGACCAGGTTAGATGGGGAACACCAGACATGTAAAATAGCCGCTAACCAGGCTCAACAGAACACAGAAACAGGGTGACAAACCATTTAACCCCTCACCAACAACCAACCACTCTACCATTTTAAACCTCTTGTTTGTGGTGTTGGGGGTCGCACTCTGTTCCGCCCACTTAAGAGCTCGGCCACGCTACACATTTTGGTGGCACATAGGTGGGCTAAATTTTAAAATGCACAAATAAATGATAATCAATCAGAAATGCTTTGGAATTTATAAAGAATTATAACTCCAACAAAAGTAGTACATCGGTTACTATAAAATTAGTGAGCATTAAAAATAAATAATTTTATAGTTGCCTCTAAAAATAAATAAATAAATATGCCGAAAAATAGTAAAAAGGGTCAACGTCGGGAAGCTGCTACCAATGGTAATCCAGAAGAAATGTCTGATGACCACTCAGACTGTATATCAGAGAGGGGAGAGTCACCAAGTATTGTGGAACCGGGTCCCTTAGTAGATCAAGGTGCTCCTAAAGAAATTAAAAATTGAATCCAGGACAATAAAACCAAAATTGGGGAGCTAAATGTACAGATTGGAGATTTGCACCAAAAGATAGATCTACTAAGTGGTGCATTAAATAAAATGGTCCAACAGAATGAGGGCATGTTGGGGCATAGTAAAGAGGGAGAAAACATGTATATGGACATGGCTCGACCAAGGCCATTTGAAACCGAGAGACCAAGTGGGCGGGTGAATTATGAGCAGACCTACCCGGTACGAAACCGAGCGCCTAATTGGTGGGACTGGAACCAACATAATAATGCTGAACCCCCCCACCCATCCCAACTACGAATGGGAAAATAACCATCCTGAACTGCATGTACCTAACACAGGACCACACGGCAATAGGAGGTGTGATCATAATGCAGGTTTTACTAGACCAGACACCTACGATGGAAAATCTAGTTGGACTGATTACCTCACTCACTTTGAAATGGTCAGCAGATTGAATGGTTGGGATAACCAGGTGAAAGCTATGCAGCTAATAGTATGCATGCGTGGTCCAGCAAGAAGCATTCTGTCAGATATAAACCAGGATCATCTCAACAGTTACTCACACTTAGTGGATATTTTGGGTTCTCGCTTCGAACCTCGTAACCAGTGTGAAATGTACCGAGCGCAACTGAATGCCCGAACCAGACGTCGGGACGAGAGCTTGTCTGAGCTAGCACAAGATATTAAGAGATTAGCAAGAAGGGCCTATCCCTCAGCATCCAGTGAGTTACGAGATAGCCTAGCATACAAAAGCTTTCGAGATGCACTCATTGATGAAGATATGGAGTGGGCCATATGTCAAGGCAGTACAGAAAATATTGATGAAGCCTTGCATTTAGCTTTGAAGTATGAGGCTTTTCGCATGAGCCGAGCGTGAAAAGGCCACTTAAGGTACAATGTCATAGCGCAGGTTGAAGGAGTAGCTGAGCAAGGAAGTTCATCCAGGCTAGACGACCTGAAACACAATGGTGTCACAAACACAGTTAGAAATGTAACCAGCACCAGGAGTGAATCAAACACAAATACGCAGGGACCTCGTAAAAACACTAACTGTCACTACTGCGACAAGCCAGGTCACTTTATCAAAGATTGCCGCAAACGCAAATGGGACTTGACACACAGGGCTCCCATGCAGAGGAAGGAGTACCAACCTACAAGGGGAGGCAATGAGAAAATTGTGGAGACCCAAACCTATTCGGAAAACTGTTAGAGGCCAAGACTGCGGGTCAAGACTTGGTGAATTCTTTGGAAAGACCCAAACAATTATTTGACATCAAAGGAGTGGTTAATGATGGTTTACTGGTGAAAGCAAATCTTTACGGCACAAATATTAATTGTTTAGTGGACACTGGATCAACAATTTCGGTGGTGCATAGCCAGCTTTATTTTGAAATTCCTGCACATCTGAGACCAGCTTTAGAAAGCAAGTGTGGAAAGCTACACATGGCAGATGGCAAGACGATGACACCACTGGTCACTGCACAATTGTCGTTACGAGTTGATGGAAAGAGTTACTGTCACAGATGGGTCATAGCAGATGTGGCAGCCCAAGTTATTTTGGGATATGATTTTCTCCACCATTTTGACTTTGAAATTAACCTGAGAGAAAATAGACTTACTTGTAAGGGGAAACCTTTACCCTGTCAAATGGAGAGCTTGACACCTTCAGTATTTAGAGTCACAGTCAGTGAAAATGTGGTAATTCCAGCATCGAGTGAGATGATACTACCAGGAAAAATTAACGGTGACTTACCTTTTGGTAACTGTGCCATAGAAGAGGCTGGAAGCAAGGCCCTAAGCGAGCGAGGATTGTTAGTGGCAAAATGTCTGTTTGACACAGAGCGGCAGTGCATACCCATTCGGGTTATAACTTTATTGGACAAACCACAGACCATATATAAGGGAACACACACAGCTGACTGTACAACAATTGACAGTAGAGAGACGGAAATTATTGAAGACACACTAATGGGCAAGGAAGCCGAGTGCGAAACAACTGACTCAATATTTGCTGTCCAGAATGATGGCCGTGAAATGACCGAAGCAAAATTGCCTGACCATCTTAAGGTCATCACAGATTCCTGCAGGGGCGCACTATCTGACGATGAATTAGATAAGGTCATTACACTTCTCTACAAACATTCACCAGTATTTGCCAGATCGAAGAACGACCTTAGGAAGACCGATATCGTTCAGCATAAGATCAAAACTGGGAATGCAAGGCCTATTAAACAGCCTCCAAGGAGAATACCTCTTACACAGCTTCAGGGGGCAAAGAATGAAATACATCGCATGCTGGATACAGGTGTAATACAACCATCCAAATCCCCATGGGCTTCTCCAGTGGTATTGGTGAAAAAGAAGGACAACTCGATACGCTTTTGCATCGATTACAGACAGTTGAACAGCGTCACAGTCAAAGACTCATACCCCATCCCGAGAATCGACGATTCACTGGATGCCTTGAGAGGGGCTACTCTCTTCTCCACATTGGATTTGTGCTGCGGATATTGGCAAGTAGGCATGGCACCTGAAGATAGACCTAAGACGGCCTTTGCAACTACAGGGGTCTTGTATGAATTCAACTCAATGCCCTATGGCCTCTGTAACGCAGGATCCACGTTTGAAAGATTGATGGAATTTATACTTTTCGGCTTACAATGGCAAACCTGCCTCCTATACATAGATGATATCATATGCTTCTCGAGTTCCTTTGATGAACACTTGGAAAGACTCGATGAAATTCTGACCAGAATTGGTAATGCTGGCCTCAAGATATCGCTGAAGAAATGTAGCCTTTTCAAAAAGGAAGTAACTTTTCTGGGGCATGTGGTCTCGAAGGAAGGAATAAGACCCGGGCCAGAAAAGATAAAAGCGATACTGGAATGGCCTCAACCAAAGATCGTAAAGGACGTAAGAAGCTATTTAGGAACCTGTTCATATTTTTGTCGCCACATAAAAGACTTCGCAAAGATTTCGAAGCCATTGCACAGACTTACAGAGAAGCAATCCAAATTCCACTGGGATACTGAATGCGAGGAAGCATTCCAAAGGCTAAAAGTTTCTTTGACTACACAACCTATATTAATGTATCCAGAACTGAGCAAAAGTTTCATATTAGACACAGATGCAAGTGGTGTTGGAATGGGAGCGGTGTTGTCCCAATTACACGACGACGGGGAACATGTTGTGGCCTACCATAGTCGCACATTTTCCAAATCAGAGTGTCAGTATTGCATCACTCGAAGGGAACTCCTAGCCGTCATTGATTCAGTTGAACACTTCCATCATTATTTGTTTGGTGTTCCTTTCAAGATCAGAACCGACCATGGAGCACTCAATTGGATCAGGAGATTCAAAAATCCTGAAGGGCAGCTTGCCCGATGACTACAAGTACTTGAAACTTATAACTTCACCATTGAATACAGAGCAGGACGTCTGCATTCTAATGCAGATGGTTTGTCTAGGCGTCCATGTGAAACATGCGATCATTGTGAACGACGGGAGGTAAATGAATTGGCCCATAGGGTGGAAACGAAAGAGGAAGGACATCTTGAGGAATTTGTCCGAGCTCTAAGCGGGGAGAAGGGCACACGTGGGAAAGCCTACAGTGCTAATAGATCAGATGAATTGGTAGAAGAAACTGCAGAGGCACAAATGTGGTTCCAAAACCGATCTAAAGTTGAGATCAGAAAAGCTCAACTAGGGGACCCCATCTTAGCGAAGTTGATCAACTGGAAAGAATCCAAGTTAAAGCGACCCGAATGGAATAGTATTTCTGACCAATCAGCTAGGTTGAAAAGCTATTGGGCTCAATGGGACCGAACAGAAGTAGTAGATGGCATATTAAGCAGAAAATGGCTTGATATGAAGGCGGATGCCCATTCTTGGCAGATAATTCTGCCCAAGTGCTGGAGACTTGAAGTCTTAAAAATGCTACACAGTGATCCAGCAGCAGGTCACCTAGGGATAACCAGAACAGTTGCGAGAATAAGATCTCGGTTTTATTGGACCGGCTTTCATGAAGACGTACGCCGCTTCATAGCGAGGTGCGAAGCCTGTCAGGAGAGGAAACCGAACAAACCAGCGCTGCATGGTGCCATGAAGCAGTATGTAGTAGGGGCACCAATGGAGAGAATAGCCCTAGATATAATTGGACCTTTACCTCAGACTCATCACGGAAATAAATATGTCTTGGTTGTAACAGATTATTTTACGCGTTGGGCAGAAGCCTACCCGATGGTGAACCAAGAGGCGAAAACGGTTGCAGATGAGTTGGTGAAGAATTTTATATGTCGATATGGAGTTCCGAAGCAAATCCATACAGACCAAGGGAGACAATTTGAGTCCGACTTATTTCAACAATTATGTAAAACCTTCAGAATTGATAAGACTCGAGCGACAGCATACCATCCACAAAGTGACGGCCTGGTGGAAAGGCTGAACCGGACCATAGAAGATATGCTCTCCAAAACGATTTCAAAATCACAAAGAGATTGGGACGAGCAGTTGCCGTTAGTCATGTATGCCTACCGGTCTTCGGTGCAGGAGAGTTTGGGAGAAACTCCCAGTAAACTGATGCTGGGACGAGAAGTCGAGCTACCAGTCGACTTGTTGTTTGGGAAACCACCCGAGCCTACACGAAATCCAGTGGAATTCGTCCAGGATTTGGAAGAAAAAATGTGGATCGTCCATGAAGCCGCACGAGGGAGATTAATGGAAGCTAGTAACAGCCAGAAGAGACAATACGATGTCAAATCCAAGATGTCATCATATGAGTTAGGCAGTCAAGTATGGTTATACTCGCCTCGTCACAAAAAAGGGAGATCCTATAAGCTACAGAAGAGATGGGAGGGACCCTTCGTGGTGGTAGCCCGCATCTCCGACCTGCTGTATAAAATTAAAAATGGTTCAAGGGGTGAAAGTCGTGTTGTACATTACAACAGGCTGAAACCCCATGTCGGTAAAAAACAAAACTGGTTCTTCCACAGCCGTGTAGGTACAAGAAGTACTTGCGCAAAACAGCAATAAACCATACCAACTACCTGCAGAAAACATAATTCTTACTGTACTGAGAAACCTACCCAATCCAAATAAATAATAATAATAATGTGTAGCCAGCGTATAATGCCAAAAGTTGGTTATATAGACCTACCTACCAGGGGGGATTGCAGAAAGAACCCTGGGACCTTTCCGTGTCTAAGAAAAGAAAACAGCCAGAAGAGTAGAAAAAAAATATGATGCTATTTGTAGATGTACACATATAATCTATGAGTTTAATTCTGGGTAGAAATTATTATATAGCAGGTTATAATTATAAATTGTTTTGTGGCCAAAAACCAGAAAGTTTCCATTGAATCTTTCTGGTCTTCAGCAACAAGTCAATTTAAATGTAGTCCGTGCCCAGGGGTACTATGTAGAGTATTTTCTACGTGTGTGAATATATGCATTGTGAAATTATATTCACAGGAGTTATGAGCATCCAAGATTTTATTATAGGAAGACGTTTATTCAAGCTTCATGATAATTTGGGCAACGATTATCATAGTTAAGGCAACGTTGTTGTACAGTACTTGTTACAATAATTTAACAATTATTGTGATGTGTTTGCAGTATTTAGGGAGACCTGTGTTTCGGGGGCTAATCCGAAAAAGTCTGTAAGTTTAAAATTTTAATTAAGTTTAGTTCGGGGCGAACTGCTTCGGGTCCGGGGGTGTTGTAACATGTTGTGGCAACATGTTGCAAATATGTCAAATAAGGGCGTTATTTTTTATTGTAAATAGCAAGAAGCCAAAATATCCACTGGTCAGTGTACAGGTTAACTTTGGCGTTAGCTGTACTGGCCAAAACTAGCAATTACTTGTAATTATTTTCTTATCCTTAAGGAAAAGTGTCTTTAGTTTAAGAGTCGGTTTACTGGTTATTTCAAAATATTTTGTGGGGGATTTCCATTATTTAGGAGGACCCGACCGCTCACATAATTTACATCGCATATTGTTGTCCCGTTCGTTATCAGTTGGCTTAGAATTTCTACTCATTTCATATAATATTGTTGTGCATTAGAAGGG
Organism: Pictodentalium vernedei; assembly: GCA_031216915.1. Taxonomy (NCBI): domain Eukaryota; kingdom Metazoa; phylum Mollusca; class Scaphopoda; order Dentaliida; family Dentaliidae; genus Pictodentalium; species Pictodentalium vernedei. The sequence goes on from CM062297.1 coordinate 265,158,686, forward strand.
AGCTTTTAAATTAATATATTTACCAGAGCCTATTATTTTATCCTCGCCGCAATGAAGAAATAAGAAATAATAACATGTACATGTGGACTTGACAAGCATATTTTATCGATTTACGGACATTATTTGTAAACAAATCTGAAGCGTGGCTAATCAACATACACTTTGTATAAGAATTATCCACCTTGATGTGAAAAAAAAACGTCAGTCATTTCTATTTCGGCTCGGAACACAACCTTCTCATTGTAATGAATCAACGCACGAATGATTCAGCCGTGGAGACCCTTGTATTCAATTAAATCGTTATAAGTAATATACAAGTATAATTTTAAGAGTAAGTATTGATTGTTTGAGTTACAAACAACCAATACTTTTACTTTTCCCTGTCAAAATCCACAATAGTTAGTAAGACCCTTCAGGCCGGTTGACCCTATTCAAGTGATTTATTTGTACCTGACTCCCAGAACAGTTCCAGGCCCATCATTATACTTGAGAATGTAGTACAATACAGCCCTGTATATAAATATAAAGGAACTTCTTGTAAATATAAAAAAAATAAGAAATGTATAACTGGAGATATTTCTCTCTTCTCGTCAATTATTAACCCAGGTGACCCATTGTCCATATGTGACCTGGTGACCCAGTGACCCAAAGATTTCCCTACCACTACCAGAAACCGAGCCCGACGACCAGGGCAAGAGAGAAATAGAGGATAACCATCATCAAAAGAAACCGAGACCAGGTTAGATGGGGAACACCAGACATGTAAAATAGCCGCTAACCAGGCTCAACAGAACACAGAAACAGGGTGACAAACCATTTAACCCCTCACCAACAACCAACCACTCTACCATTTTAAACCTCTTGTTTGTGGTGTTGGGGGTCGCACTCTGTTCCGCCCACTTAAGAGCTCGGCCACGCTACCTTACGATCATAGCTTTGACTTGCGTCAATGATTTGGAACATCAGGCCCAGGCGGGCCTACAAGTCAAACTTCTGCTGTGTGTCGCGGTATTTTCGATTTAAAGTGAAATTACAAATTATACAAGAATACTTTCTGAACATTCTCATCTTCAACACAAGTATGAGGTGGAAAAATAACGCTCTAAAAACCTTAGACCATTTGCATTAAATGTTGATGAGATCTGGAGAGGTAGCGTGTCGAGACCACGAATCTGTGGTCGAACTTCGAAATTGAATTCCACAAACAACCGAGCAGGCCTACAAAACTGTAGTTGCTCTGTCAAAGTTTCGGGTAACCGGACCCGACTCATACATGCTGTACTACGGTTGTGTAAGATAGTCCTTCACCTTTTCGGGAGACCAAAACTCTCAACTGGTTAAAATAGTGAGTGAGAGGCTATGGAAAAGTCAGTCATTGATACTGTGGACTCGGGGGACTGCGTGCTTTCTGATACCTGTACATTTTCCGATTTACAATTATTCATTGGTTTTTAAAGCTGCTTTCAGTCTGTAGCTATATCATGGTCACCACAGAAGTGCAATGTCAAGATTTTCAAACCATTCTTACCTTTCATGCTCACTTTAGAGCACACAATCCAGACTATAATTAACGAGTCATCATTCAACAATGAAACTTAACTCGTTTACAAACGTAAACAAGCACTGCTCAAATTCTCGGTGTTTAATTTTTAATTTATTATGTATCATGAAAAGAGAATCCAATGACCGATTTCATGATATGTATACAAAAGATTTCTTGTGCAAGATTCTAACTCTGCAGCTTGATGTTTGCATCAACATTTTCTTGTTTCTGGACCATGCTCCATTGTTCCTATCCGACTAGGCAACCAGCGTGTGTGTATCGGCGCCACCGATTGGTTAGCAGAATGTGCTGATTAGCAGAATGCTGAATTAATATAGCACGATGCTTAATTATTTTAGTATGATGCTGAATTAATTTAGCATGATGCCGAAATAATTAAGCATCATGCTGAATTACGAGAGGATCATGCATTTCAATTCAGCATGATCATCAATTATTGAAGCATCATGCTGTATTATTTTTCAACTCTTTTTGAATGATATATTGTTTGGTATGATTTCATGAATGCTGGATAAATAATTAAGTGTGATTCCTAAATAATTAAGCATGATGCTTAATTTTGCTAAGCATCATGCTGTATTATTCAGACAACATGCTATATTATTTTAGCATCATGCTATATTATTTAGCATCATGCCTAATTATTTAAGCATCATGCTTAATTCAAGGACTTGTGATTCCGTTCGAACGTCATACACACATTCAGAAAATAGTTCAAATAGAGATCACAAGATTCCAGTGTTAATTTTTGAAATCTCGAGAATATTTCTCTTCCTCTAGCGATTCCCTGCTTCTTCCACTGGTGGGAATAAAACTGCTTTTAATGATGTGAGCAACTCTAGACAACCTAGAAACTTTCCCGTGTTCTCTATTCCGAACCCACAGTTCTCTCTGGCTCATGGATCGAGGGTGACATAAACCACTCAAAGTGAATGCGAAATTTATTCTGGGATAAACTGTCTACAAATGACACTGGAATAGTCACAGCTTTAAAAGGAGCGTTGAAATGGGGAACGTTAGCTAATAAATGTGAATTTGAGCAACTTAGAACCATTGGCACCCCTAGTGCCAATTTTGGGGTGAGCTCGGTGCCCAATTTTGGTAGCAATCTTCAGGAATCTATTTGTGCCACCCCACAATGCAGTTTATTTGGCGAAAATCGGTTGATAAATGCGATTTGGAGCAACTCAGCACATTTGGGATCCTAGGGGGCCCAAATTTGGGAGAGTCAGGTACCCAATTTTGGTGGCAATCGTCATGAATCTATTTGTGCCACCCCACAATGCAGTTTATTTGGCCAAAATCGGTTGATAAATGCGATTTTGAGCAACTCAGCACTTTTGGGCTCCTAGGGTGCCCAATTTTGGGAGGTTGAGGTACCTAATTTTGGTGGCAATCTTCATGAATCTATTTGTGCCACCCCCACAATGCAGTTTATTTGGCGAAAATCGGTTGATAAATGCGATTTTGAGCAACTCAGCACTTTTGGGCTCCTAGGGTGCCCAATTTTGGGAGGGTGAGGTACCTAATTTTGGAGGCAATCTTCATGAATCTATTTGTGCCACCCCACAATGCAGTTTATTTGGCGAAAATCGGTTGATAAATGCGATTTTGAGCAACTCATCACTTTTGGGCTCCTAAGGTTCCCAATTTTGGGAGGGTGAGGTACCTAATTTTGGTGGCAATCTTCACAAATCTATTTGTGCCACCCCTCAATGCAGTTTATTTGGCGAAAATCGGTTGATAAATGCGATTTTGAGCAACTCAGCACTTTTGGGCTCCTAGAGTGCCCAATTTTGAGAGGGTGAGGTACCTCATTTTGGTGGCAATCTTCATGAATCTATTTGTGCCACCTCACAGTGCAGTTTATTTGGCGAAAATCGGTTGGTAAATGCGATTTTGAGCAACTCAGCACTTTTGGGCTCCTAGGGTGCCCAATTTTGGGAGGTTGAGGTACCTCATTTTGGTGGCAATCTTCATGAACCTATTTGTGCCACCCCACAATGCAGTTTATTTGGCGAAAATCGGTTGATAAATGCGATTTTGAGCAACTCAGCACTTTTGGGCTCCTAGGGTGCCCAATTTTGGGAGGGTCAGGTACCTAATTTTGGTGTCAATCTTCATGAATCTATTTGTGCCACCCCACAATGCAGTTTATTTGGCGAAAATCGGTTGATAAATGCGATTTTGAGCAACTCAGCACTTTTGGGCTCCTAGGGTGCCCAATTTTGGGAGGGTGAGGTACCTAATTTTGGTGGCCATCTCCATGAATCTATTTGTGCCACCCCACAATGCAGTTTATTTGGCGAAAATCGGTTGATAAATGCGATTTTGAGCAACTCAGCACTTTTGGGCTCCTAGGGTGCCCACTTTTGGGAGGGTGAGGTACCTCATTTTGGTGGCAATCTTCATGAATCTATTTGTGCCACCTCACAGTGCAGTTTATTTGGCGAAAATCGGTTGATAAATGCGATTTTGAGCAACTCAGCACTTTTGGGCTCCTAGGGTCCCCAATTTTGGGAGGTTGAGGTACCTCATTTTGGTGGCAATCTTCATGAATCTATTTGTGCCACCCCACAATGTAGTTTATTTGGCGAAAATGGGTTGATAAATGCGATTTTGAGCAACTCAGCACTTTTGGGCTCCTAGGGTGCCCAATTTTGGGAGGGTGAGGTACCTAATTTTGGTGGCAATCTTCATGAATCTATTTGTGCCACCCACAATGCAGTTTATTTGGCGAAAATTGGTTGGTGGCGAATGTCGAATAAGGAACCGGGAATAACTAACGGTTGTCACGTTCGTGGTTTTCCCGTTCAAGGAAACATGGTTTTTATTCCTGTTTTTTCCTGATCGGCATGTTTGCGTATCTGGTGAGCCTTTATCTGATAACTATCATTTCTTTTGAATATATGATACTTTACGATTTATTCTACACCAACTCACAAAGTACGTGTCAATGCTACCTATGTATCTAACAGTTGTTAATAAATGCTCCTAAGCCGTCAGCCCAGAGCGTCTAAAATCAAAGAGATTTTGTGTTTTATCCCTATTTGCGTCGTTAGGACTTTGTATGTCGTTACGAACTGGAGATGTTTTCTGTAAATACGCCTGTAATGTTCTATATACACATACATCCCCATCGTCAGGAAATTTATAAAGTTCTAGTGGCCTGATGTGCCTCCCAGGCCGACTCTGTTTTATTAACTCTGTAATGTGTATTAAGTAGTAATTCTCAAACTGAACAATATTATTCACATGTATCAAATGTAGCGTCTGGGCTCTCTGTGCTGTTAATAGAGCCAGAAGAACTACTAATTTCAATGTCAGTAATTTTAAAGAAAGTTTGTCGATAATATTGATTGACTTAATCCAGTTAAATGCTGGTTGGACGTCCCAGACGATTAGATTTCTAGGTAATGCAGGCCGGAGTTGGAACGCATCCCGTAGAAAACTCATCACCAATGGGTGGGTTCCAATAGTTTTTCCCTCATCTGTTATCAAAAAGGTTGAAAGTACACTACGGGCCGTGTTGATAGTACTATATTGCAGGCCATGGTCAAATAAGGTTGTGAGAAATTCCAAGACCATACCTGTAGGTGGTGACAGTGTATTAACACCCCTTTCACCACAAAACCTTTGCCATTGACGGGTATAAGTTATGTATTGTTTCTTCGTCGACTGTCGAAATTTTCTGGCTTTAGAGGGTGTTCCTAACAATCTGCAGACCATCAAGTGTGTCTTCGTCAACGGATGGCGTTCGTCCTTGTATGGAAGCGTCAATGTGTTTCCCCCTAGGTAAAAGAAAAGGGCAATTGATAAGTTTCCTATTCAATTTTGAAAACTATGATAGTGATATCCAAAAAGGTGCTATAACAAGCGCCTCTGCATTATCTCGTTCAATTTTTTTGTAGAATTCTTCCCAGCAAGTCAAATGGTGGGAAAATATATACCAAGTTTTGGTGCCATGGGAGTGTAAATGCATCAATAGCGAGGGCGCCAGGGTATGGCTGCCAGGCCACATAGTGGCCCACTTGATAATTTTGACGTGATGCGAAGAGGTCAATATCAGGCATTCCCCAAATTTGTGTGAGCTGATGAAAAATGTTTGGGTCCAATTTCCATTCAGTATTGTCATGATATAGTCTGCTCTGGAGGTCAGCTTCTATATTTAAAACACCTGGGATATGAGTTGCTGATATCCACAAGTGTCTGTGTATTGCCCAAAGCCTTATGTTTTTAGCCAGGGCATTACAAAGATGATTGGTTCCTCCCATATTATTTATATATGCTACAGTAGTTGTATTGTCACTTTGAATTTGGATGTGCTGTGAAGTGAAATTGTTACAGCATGATCTTAGTGTTAACCAAACAGCAAGAAGCTCTTGCATTTATGTGGAGGTCCGTCTCTGCTTCTGATCACCTCCCCCTGTGGTTTGTGTTCCACACACGCCTCCCCAGGCATAATTTGACGCATCTGATTGCAAAATTATGTCAGGATTGCCCCGGGAGACGGGGCTGTGGTTTCGGTTATGTTAGCAATCCAGTATTGTAAGTCCTCTTTAACTTTTGGAGAGATTACCATCAAGGCATTGAAGTTGCCACAGGCTTGTTTCAGAGCACTGATTTTAGAATTATCTAAAGTTTCGGTAAAAAAAGTTTCCCATATTGAAACCCTGGAAAACTAGCAACCCTTTTTCCCACCAATTCTGCCACACTCTGAATAATGACATGATTTTTATGACTCAGATGTATGTACAATGTTCGTAACTCGAGTTCTTTCTCTGGCGTAAGTGAGACTCTCATATAAAAGAGTCTAAAATGAAGCCCAAATAAGTTAGGGCGTGGGTAGGTTCCAAAATAGATTTTTCGGGGTGAATTATAAAACCGGCCTCAAGGCCTAAATTAACTGTGTCCCTAATGTTATTGCAAAAGTCTTCATAATCCTCACCAACTAAAAACGAATCATCTATGTAAGAAGCATTTAAATGTCCCATAGTCCATAAATGGACATAAAAAGCATTTGGTGAATATTCGGGGCCCCGAAGAAAGCCCATTTGGGAGTATACAAAACTGATATTTCACCCCCTCCCAATAAAACCTCAAATATTTTTGGTGAGACTCTTTTATTGGAACTGAATAATAGGCAGGCATCTTTCCAATCTACTGATGCCATGAAACAAACCGGTGTCGTTAGGTTCAGGGCAGACTGTAGGCTTAGCATTTTAAAATGTTTCTTTTCAACATTTTCATTGAAAAGTTTCAGATTGAAAATGAGTCTAAATGTCCCATCTTTTTCCGAGAGACAAAAATATTGGAAATATATTCACCTGCACAATCTGATGTGGCTTTTGCGATTACCTCTTTTTTCACTAATTTGAATATTTCATTGGAAATAACCTGATGTTCTTGTTTATTAAACGCAATTGTACGTGGTGGAGACATTTTCAAAAGTTTAGAAATTCAATGTGAATACCGTGAGGGTATTTAATATCCAACGGTCAGCTGTGATCTTTCGCCAATTGTGGACATGAAAGCTGTCCTGCCCTGAAATTATTCACGAGGCAGTGTAATTTTGTCAGAAGGTTTTGAATGTATGAAGTCCAGTAAAAGAAAGAATTGCTTACCTGATTTTGCTTGTCCTGTGCGACAGTGGTATGAGGTGTCCGTGAGGCGGTCGTCGTCGTCATTGGTGCGGAAAAACTGGTCGGATCCTCCACTAGACGCGTTTGTCCGTCTTGTGGTAGGGCTTGTTCCTGTTGGTGTTGTTTCCAGCCTTCCGAAAAAATGAATTTTTCCTTTGCCGGCAAACTTACTGCTTCCTTTAAACTGGTGACTATTTCCTTTGGGACAGTAGCCATACCGAATGGTGACATCTCTTCGAATTTTATCAGTCTCATTGATATCCTTGATCGATTTAGCCAGATCTTCACCAAAAAGCATAGTCGAGTCATTGTTGCTCTCAGAACAAAGGGGTGCATACCTGTTGTTCAAGTCAGGTTTGAAGAACTCTTTCCGGCACATGGGGATGTCATGGTGTGCTGAGACTGAAAGATGAGTGTCTTGATGTTGGCTTCCATGTCCACTGGTGTATTTCGAGGTTGCCCCTTCACCAGGTTGTCAAGTACTTGTAAGGTGGCTTAGGTACCCTGCGTTAATTTTAACTGGGCCCTCTGAAGTTTTACATCTCTGGGTCGGGAGGATGATTTGACTTTGCACCATATCTCCTTGTTCACTTAGGGGACAACAAGATTCTGGAAGTTTTGAGGCCGAGTGTATCGCTGGTGGACCGTTTTCAGACATTCCTCTCTAAGGCCTTTGTCGGTCAAACTATTAATGATACGTGCCAGTTAGTCGTGCAGAGCCGGTCCCGCCTCCTCTTCAAATTCCGTTTCCTTGTAAATGGATGATAAGTAACTGTCCCGGTCATCCCGGTGTTCCTCTTGTCGGTCCAAGCTACTATGCCGGTGCCGTTTTGTGACATTTGTTGAATGCAGCAACTCGTTGATGCGGTCCTCCGACAAGCTTTCGTCACCTAACGCTACGCCCGCACTCATTTCTGCCTCCCCGTCTCCATGTCGCGATGGTGTTGACAAATGAGGCATACCGATTGCGGCAGCCAAACTTTCAAACTTAGAGACGAATGTGTTCTGGAGTCCCGTTATGGCTTGAGTGAGCTGACTCAAAATGGCGTCGTTGGGAAGTTCCTTGTGTTCGACCCCGGTGCAACGCCTCTTGCATTATCTGGGCCAAAAGACGCGTGCCCATCATCCACTTGGATCCTGCCTTCCCGATCATCCACCGTCAATGATAAAATGCTGTGTTCACCCGATTGCGGGATATCGAACAAGGAAGCAGTCTTCGAAACTGGTTTCACAGACAATGGCGACATTTCCGACAGCGATGTGGTGGAACCACTCGCCAAACTCCTTTTTCCGACCAATTCTCCTGAATAGTTAAATCCTTCTATTTTCTGCTGGTAAAAAATTGTTTTCCAAAATACATATGCCAAGATTCGTGAAAAAATAACTTTTAAAAAGAGAGATTACGCTTCATTTGATCGATGACCTGAATCTTTTGTGTGCGTTGAGAACAAAGGTGAACTAACACATGACCTTTTGGTGAACTCGCGCAATCTCGTGGTATCCCGTACGGAGACGGGAGAAGACAGAATTGATATTTTCAAGACTAATAATTTACTTGCGAGTCTCATTATCCCTGCTTGCGAAAATTTAATCGGAAGTCGCGCTATAGATTAAAAGGTTAATTCTGGAAGTTAAAATCAAATATCAAAGTTCGGATATACATTGAATATACCCCAGATCACCAGATAGTGTTCATTTGGTGTTTTGGGGACCAGAAGTTTACTTGCGGCCTCTTTGCCCTTAGTTGCGGAAAAGTGAGATCGCAAGTCGGATATCGCGCTATACATTAAAAGTACAAATTTTTCGGGTTAAAATTAAAATTATCATACCAAATTTCGAATATATATTTGGTATACCCCTTATAACCAGTGGTGTTCGTTTGGGGACTGTAACCCCTGTACTTCGCTTGCGGACACTTACGGTCTCATTGATTACCTGCGGTATTATTTTAGTACGATCGGTCTCATTGTGTTCTGTCTGTTGTCTATTTTAGTTCGACCGGGTATTCAATGTCAACTGCAAAAAAGTGGGTCGGACTTTCTAGTCGGAATGTTTTCGTTTCACTGCTGCTGAAACACTTTAGCAGAAGGCATGAAAATATATGTATGTATTACAGATTGCGTTGCTTGTATAGTTTAAAACCAATGTACGGAAATGAAAACAAAGCAAAACCAAATAAAGGAGAATTACAAATATTCGTTTCAGATTTTTTGCAGAGGTTCATTTTAATCAACTCAATTCAATTTTCCTCATCGATATGCTACACCGTTAACTGTGTCAGAAATCGTCCCAGATATAACGCGCGCACGCGCGTTAAATAACCCATTAACGCATTTCTAAAAACAGTTAAATTAACACTCCATTGCTAACCGAAATTGTTCTTCCCACACCGTCACCAAAACAATCTGCGAAATAATCCTCTAGGGGGCGCTGCCAACAATTCCTGGCTGTTAAGTTCAATTATGATCCAAGGGAGCTAACTCCAAATAAAACATGCCAACGCAACTTTCTGTCACAACTTGGTTTATAGTTCAGCTATAAACCGACTTGTTTTGAAAGTGTACATATTTTTGATAATCTTTCTCATTCAGGTCAAAGGCAAAATAATGTGTGTCTGTATCATGAGCTCCGCAGACATATTTGTTACTTAAATTGACCAGCACAAATAATTCATGCGCTGTTAATTAAGCATGGAATGTCATGGCCGATCCCGAACGTCTGCTGAACGCCATAATGAGCAGTCTAATAAAAGATTAAAGGAAATAAAGACCAGTGGGAGGAGACCGGGCATTTTACACAAAGATCATTGAAGTTTTTTATTTGTTTTATTTTCATCCAGATGTGGGCTGAAATGACCCTAAACCATTTAAATGTACTTCGTTGGGATGGTGGGCTTTAAATGGGTCGATATTTCGATCTATTAAAGGGGGCGGGGCGCGGTGCCACTATGTACTAAGGCCTAAGGCATACAGCACGGCGATGGTGCTTTTGTCTTCAACCACGCGTAAAACTGTCCGACAGGAGGCGACCCTGGCTGTCGAAAGTACCGCTAAACCCCCAATAATAAACAAATAAATATTACGGGGGATTTCGTTGTTTAGGACGACCCGACACGTAACACGTCGTTCTAGCATCGATTTACAGCGCTGTGGACTAACTGCGATTTGATTGAAACTTGTGTTAACTGCCGTCCTCGCTTCAAATGAAGACTGTCGGATAATGAACGTGAATAAAAGAAAAGGTCGCTTTCTACTTTCGTTGTTGTTTTTTCGACAGTATTGTGGACTGATGTGGACTATCTGCGATTTGAATTGCCCTGAGTCGCCATGTGTTTGGTCTGCCTGCAGTTGTGGTGAACACCAGCTACCAGTGACCTAAATGTGTTTAGTGTAGAGTATACATGCTTGAAGTTAAAATTGTCTGGATGCTCGTTTGGTCGATGAAACGTCTGACAGGGGATGTCCATATGACGTCACTACTTATCTAAAAATACCTTATGTAGGAATTCCAACGCCTTTTCGTTGATTTCTCGAAAAATGAAAACTTATCAAGCCCGAAAGGTGTCGATACGTTGCTTCAAAACGAATACCAAGGTTCAGTGCAGCACTTTCTGGCGTATATGCTGTCATAAAAGCGAAAAGTGGCCCACAAAACAAATGCCAATTCTTTTAGTATATTAGATTATGTCCAGTTATCAGGTAATTGTCGTAAAACAGTACATGTCACAGGTATTGGACACGCACTGATATTACGCATCAGGTCTGTCGTCGAATGTCAATGTATACCGAAAATACGAGACTTTCAAATAAACTTAAAAGAAAATTTTAAATTAAGACATATCTATTAAAGCAATTAAAATGGAATTAATGTCCTTTCGATCGGACAAGGGTCGAGGGTTTCCTCGAAAATTTCATCCCAGTCTCAATGCGTGTAAGACTGTGGGTCATAGGCGAGGAGCTGGGGTATCCCACGCTATAGGTTAGAGGAGGTGCCGTATCAGTGCGAATGTATAGGCACATTGTAATGTAAGAGGAGTCACGCAGCTCATATTTAAAGTAGGAACCGCCGCGGGGGCAAGTCGGTGGCCATATATGAGTGTAGGAGCAGAAAAGTAAGATTCGAGCTCCGGGAGCTCACGAATATTGGCATTCGGGAGGACGGTATTACCTGTTGTATAAGGCAGTCAGAGTAGGCTTTGTCTGTATGAAAATAGTCTGAGATAGCTAGATGGGAGCAGATAACCCTCGAGGTAGCGGCTGTTAGAGTAAAGGCATACTGTAAAGTGGCAATACGTTAATGACCGTACGACGGCAGTGGAAGAGTGACATTCGGTTACATGTTAGAGTAAAGGCGTCCGGTAATGTGTGTCAAGGTGATAGCTTGAAGTTTCGATTTTATTATTTAAAAGTGAATATATTTTCGATAATCCTTCTCACTGGGCTAAACATAAAACGGAAAGGCGGGTATCTGGCAAACCCCGAAAACCGATTTGTCACTTAAACAGACCAGCAATAATCCAAGCGCTGCTAATTAAACATGAAATTTAATGTCCGTTATGGTGCATTTATTGAACGCCACATGGGCTATCTGATAACTGATTAAAGGAGTAAGAGAGACAATGTTCCCCTGCAAGTTGTTATCTGTGTAATTATGGTCAGTTAATAGGTAAGTGTTGTAAAAACAGTACATTGCACATGTTCTGGACAAACGCCCATATTACGCATCTGGTCTGTCACCGAATGTCAACATATACCAAAATGTTAGTCTTTCAAAGTAACTTTAAAGCGAATATTAAATTAAGATAGATCTAAGCGGCCAAGTTCAAGCGAAGCAATTAAATGAGAATTTATGTGCTGGCGTTCTAAATAAAAATCGAGGGATTTCTTGAAAATATCATTCAAGTCTGAAGGTGTGTAAGACTGTGGGTCGTGGCGAGTAGATGGGGATTGGGGATGTCACCTGCTATAGTAGGTTAGAGGAGGTGCCGCATCGGTGCGAAAGTATAGGCACATTGTGATGCAGGGGAGCCACAGAGCTCATATTTAGGGCCAAGTCGGTGGCCATATGAGTACGAGCTCAGGGCGATATTTGCATTTCACATTTCAATCATGGGCCATGATGCGATGCATAATCCTGTTATTTATTTATTTATTTATTTATTTATTTATTTATTTATTTATTTATTTATTTATTTATTTATTTTTTATTTATTCAGTGGGGTTTAACGAAACTTTCGACAGCCAGGATCATCTGGGGTGACAGTTTTACGGGCCGAGGAAGCCGGAGAGAACCACCGAGCAACGGCGAGCAACTGCCAGACCGCCACCGTACCCCACATGGACAATTGGGATTAAGTTAGCATAATCCTGCGCGCGTGGCGATGAGTTGGGGTTGAGGACGAGAGGGAGGTACCCTGTTATATTTTAAAGAAGGATTTTTATGTAGAGAGGGAAACACGTCTTCATCATTTGACTACAACTATTTATTATGAACCAGGTGACATTATATTATAGTGTTCTGCTGATCTTGATAATCTTATTGGAATATCTATGTCAAGTATACTTTTACCTGGTTCCATTTTCAATTGGGACACCTTGTTACAGTTTTACTGACTTACTAATACATAACATCTCCCTTTTTTGCAAAGTTCTGCAATCCCATACCAATTACATTTAATACTCACAGTTCAGTATGTGACAGAATCCAAGTCACATTAATAATCGATGGTCTAAATGGCGATGTCAAACTGTTAGAACTTTAATTGTTTAATCTTCCAACATATGTTCATGAAAAAGAATGAATGTAATAATCCAGTTGCAATTATACACTTGACACTTTCCCTGCTGTTAATCTGTTTTACCAGTTATACTCCTCATTGTATCTAAGTGGTTTTCTACTTACTCTATCCGATCTTGTGGTAACGTCTGTTGTTTGTGCTGATGTAGTTGCCAGCTGGGCATGTGATGTATTATCTCTGTGTGTGTGTCATCATAGTCATCTACATAGTTATATAGTTCATTGCTGATCTCGGGGCTTGTTTCGTTGGTTTTTAACAGATGTCTCCTGTTTCGTAGATACTGCCTACCATCTCTGGTTTGAACAATGAATGAATTTGGATGTTTCGAAAAGTCTATAATTTTGGCAGGACACCACACAATTGTCTTTGTGCACGCTAACATTCTCTCCATTTCTTAACGTTGGTAGTGTCTTGGCCGTTTTATTGTAGTGCACTGTTTGCCTTTGCTATCTATCTTGCAACTGTCTTTTCACATGTTTGCATATTTTTGGTTTGAGAAGTTTGTCTGTTGTTGGCAATTTACTTCTTAAGCGTCGGCTCATTAATAATTGCGCTTGTGATGGTAATCCATGTTCTGTTGGTGCATTTCGCAATTCTAGAAGTCCTAGGTATGGATCTTTTCCTTCATGACTAGACTTCTTTAGGATATGTTTTACTGTTTGTACAAATCTTTCAGCAAGTCCATTTGATTGTGGATAATTAGGACTTGATGTGTCGTGATGAATTTTCCATTCTTTCCTGAATTCTTTAAAGTCACTACTAATGAATTGAGGTCCATTGTCGCTTATCAGGGTTTCAGGCGTTCCATGTCTAGCACAAAATGGATTTGAAACTGTTGATAACACTACAGCTTTTCATTGACGTTAATTGACTTATTTCTGGATACTTTGAAAAATAGTCCACTACAATTAAATATATTTGTTTTTGAACTCAAAAATATCAGTTTCCACTTTCTCCCATGGTCTGTTTGGAACTGAATGAGGTTGGAACGGTTCTTTCCTGTTCTGATTTCTGTTGGTGTTGGGAGTGTCACAGTTGGATACGATGTTTTCAATTTCACTTTCCGTACTTGGCCAATACATTACTTCGCGCGCTCTGTTTTTGCATTTTTCCATTCCCAGGTGTGACTCATGAATTATGTGTAACGTATCATTCCTTAATGTTGAAGGAATTATTACCTTGTCACATTTGAAAAGGATTCCATCTGCTTCAAATATTTCGTCACGAAATGCACAATAACACGAGATCGATGCTCGGACGTTGCAACTGGTGTCAGGCCATCCTTGATGGATTGTTGTGCGCAGAGCTTGTAATGTAGTGTCTTTTCTAGTTTCCTCTTTACTTTCTTTATGGTTTTTTGCCAAAACTGGTAATGTAGTGGTTAACAGATGAACTTGTGCTTCTATTGCGTCATCCAGAGTCTCCATCTTATTAACCTTTTCATCACGGTTACCTCTTGATAATGTGTTAGCTATATATAGATGCTTTCTTGGCTTATACTTTACACTGACTTGGTAGTTTTGAATTCTTAATAGCATTCTCTGAAGTCTAGCTGGAGCTGATGATGAATGCTTTATAAATATTGCTCCTAATGGTTTTTGGTCAGTCTCCATAAAAACTCCTTTGCCATACACGTACTGGTGACATTTCTCTAATCTAAATACTATGGCGTGCATTTCTTTCTCTATTTGTTCATAGTTTTGTTGACTAGCTGTCATGACTTCCGAAGCATAAGCAATTGGACGTTCATTTTGCAGTAAAACAGCACCTACACCATTCTGTGATGCATCGACAGATATCGTGACCGGTTTGTTTATGTCGAAATACTGTGGTGCTTGTGTCAATGACGATTTAAGTTCATTGAATGATTCTTCATTATCTGACGTCCATTCCCATGTATTTTCTTTTTTCAGAAGTTCTCTTAAATTTGCAGTTTTCATCGTACAGTTGGGTATAAATTTAGAGATGTATATGACCATTCCCAAAAATCTCTCCAGCTCTTTTCTATTCTGTGGTGAGGGCATCTTTAAAATTGCCTCAATTTTTGTCAACGGGCTTAATTCCTTCTTTAGAGATAATATGACCCATATATTTGATCTCTTTCTCTCCAATTTTACATTTCTCTTTCTGTAATTTGATATTCTTCTCCCGAAGTCTTCCTAGTACCTGCCTTAGTCTCTTATCGTGTTCCGGTTTTGTATTTCCCCACATAAATAGGTCATCTATGTAAGATATTGTACCATCTATGCCTTCTAACTCTTCCATTATGAGCTTGTGAAATACTTCTGATGCCAGGGGTGGCGGAACGATTTTCAAAGTGTGTTTGTGTGTGTGTGGGGGGGGGGGGGGGGGGGGGGGGGGGGGGGCTGGATCGGGCGATGGAGGGTCGTCGGTATGAAACATTTAAATTCCACATTTCCATGCATCTGAGTGGATATTTTGAGATTTTTCAGGAGATGTATTCCACACTTTGAGAGTCGTTAAAAAACGTCGGTAAAGCATACAGATGAGGTCTATTTATCAGCTTTGGTCGTAACGACCAAGGCTGATAAACAGACCTCACCTGTATGCTTTACCAGACGTTTACAGCAATTATACTGTCTGTGTATTATCTTGTCTGGGGTGGATTTGATACTTTTATGCCTGTAAGATTAGGATCTATTTCAGCTAACCGATTTTGTAACAGACTGTATACATTTTAGCGTTTGTTGCCATTTACTGCAGAAATAATTCGAAATCCATCGAAACTGAACCAATACGAGAGAAACATAGCTTGCGAAATTATGGGGGAGGCTCTGGATCCGACCCTTGTTTCACCAGGCATTGGTTGTGTTAAAATATATGCATACAAAAAAAACATGGCCCGGCAAAAAAGTGGAGGGGCTGAAGCACCCCCCCCCCCCCCCCCCCCCCCGGTTCCGCCGCCCCTGGATGCTGCTTTTATTCCATACGGGAGGCGTAACAATCTGTATCTTGCAAACGGTGTGTTAAATGTGCAAAATATGGACCTTTCTTCGTCCAGTTTTATTCGCCAAAATGCTTGACTGGCATCCAATACTGTAAAATATTCTCCACCCACCATTTGACATGTTATTTCTTCTAATATTGGAATCTGAAAGTGTTCTCACTGAATAACACCATTCAAGTAAGTCTTTTGGGTCTAGGCATACACGTAATGATCCATTTGGCTTCTCTGCTATTACCATCGAGTTAACCCATTCTGTAGGTTCTTGAACATTTTTAATGACACCTGCAGACTCCATTTTCTTTAGCTGTGCTTTTACTCTCAGTCGTAGTGCACGAGGCATGCGTCTTGAAGGGTGTACGACAGGCTTTTTAGTTGAGTCAATTTTAATATGATGCTCTCCTTCTATGCAGTCTAATCCTTTAAGTACATCTTCATATTCGTCAGGAATATTTGCACTGTTTTATCCAACAGATCATTAGTTATTGCATATGATCTGTGAATGAGTTTCATTTCCAGAAAAGTTTTTAGTCCTAGAACAGGTGTTACATTGTCTTGTACCACTTGGAATTCAATACGTGATGTTGATCCTTATACGTTGTAAGTTGTGAAGTTTTTTCAACGGTATTAATCTTGTGGCCAGAATATGAAACAAGTCTAGCTTTTGTTTTAGAAAGTGTTTCGCTACTAATTGTGTCATAGAATTTTTTGGAAATCACGTTGCAATGAACTCCGGAATCTAGGGCTGCACGGTATATCGATAAACCGATATATATCGGTATCCAAACCAATATCGATCGAATACCGGTGTAATTACAAAAATATAGGTTTATCTTCATTATGTGTTTACACACAATTTAATTTTCAAGATGTCTTGAGTTTTTTGACTGTAGCCCCGAATTAATAATATTATCCCTTTATCCAAGAAATCGTCTGCTTGTGCCCTCGTAATATACGAATTCAGGAGTTGAAAAAATAATTTTCAAAACTTTCAACAAAACTATATCACGTGGCCCCTCATTGGAACGAGCTCGTTGAGCTCGTTCCAATGAGGGGTCACATGATATAGTTTTGTTGAAATCTTTGAGGAAATCTGATAAACTAATTTTGAAAATTTTGATATCGTCTGCGTCAAGTAAAGGTTTTTCGAACCGCATCATCAAGGCATGCTAATTCATTCCGACTGTGATGCCTCGAGTCTCGATTGTGGTACTTGTGTTAATATATCTGAACAATTTTCGACATACCGGTGTACCGCGGTATTTATTTGAATACCGATACCGGTATTCAGTTTTGAATATCGTGCAGCCCTACCGGAATCAAGTTTGAATTGAATGCTCTTTGATCCAGCAGTTAATACTACATGTACATTCCAGTCACTGTCGTTGTTATGTGAGTTTCCAACAAGATCCACAAAAAATTCATTGTCATCCTCACTATTTTCACTTTCACGTTCATCTTATGTGTGTATTTTCTGTCCAGTCCGTGATTTGCACATTTTCGCAAAATGATTCCCTTTATTACACATGTTTGCAAATCTGTCCGAATGCTGGGCAATTTCTGTACTCATGTTGCCTTCCACAATGGTTGCAAAATTTACTTGTGCTTTGCCTATGTTTTCTCCTGATGAAATTGCTGGAGTTGTAGGATTTCTTGCTATAGACGGCATGCATCTTCTCTTCCGGCCGACTTTCTTGTAGTGATTTCAGATGCTTGACACTGGTTTCTACAGCTCGGCACATGTCTGTAGCTTTCTTGAGGGTTAATTCTGGTTCCCTTAGCAGACGTGCTCTCACTTGATCGTTTTGTATTCCACACACGATTCGGTCACAGATTAAGGAATCGCTTAGCTCCCCAAACTGACATGTCTTGGATTTTGTTCTAAAGTCGGTGACGTAAGAGTCAATAGATTCATCAGATTTTTGGTTCCTAGTGTTGAAAACATGCCGTTCATATGTTATATCCTTTCGTGAATTACAATATTTCTCAAATTTTTCCATGATGCACGACACTTTGTTTTTGTCGTCCTCTGCATCCCACTGGAACGAGTTGCAGACTTCGAGTGCGTCCGGTCCAGTCACATGTAATAATGTCATTCCCTGCACAACTGCACTCTTCGATGCACTTCCACTAGCCACTGCATAAATCTCAAACTGTTGTTTGAATCTTCTCCAGTTCTCTGCAATATTATTGCCATCGAGACACAATGCTGGCGGAGGGTTAAGTCTATCCATTGCACTATTCCAGTTTACTGTAAGATTTAATTTTACTTAACTTCTGACACCATGTTATAGTTTAAAGAAGGATTTTTATATAGAGAGGGAAACATGTCTTCATCATTTGACTACAACTATGTATTATGATCCAGGTTACATGATAGTAGAGTGTTTTTCTGGTCTTGATAATCTTGCTGGAATGTCTATCTCAAGTGTACTTTGTCCTGGTTCCATCTTCGACTGGGGCATTCTGTTACAGTTCTATTGACTTATATATAACATTCCCCACTCTCATCGGCGGAGTCCGAGGCATCCCGCAAGAAGATTTCGGGAAATGGAAGGTCAGCATGACCTCCTGTTACGTCTTCGCAGGAGCTAGAGCTGCATGCAAGCGGTATGGTATTATCGGTGATAACACGTGGACATCCACTACAGGAGGTAGTGGATGGCCATGTGTCATCACTAATAATACCGTGTCCTCTGATCTCGTCACTTGTGAAAACAAATCGAGTTAGGAAAATGTGGACCTCCCCTGGATCCGCCCATGAACATGGACCTTTCTGGTAAAACCTAAGTATGTGATATTTCTTGAACGCTATGTATACTCTCAGTTGTTCAAGGTGTACAATTATAATGAGAAATCGCCCCGAGAAGAATATAGATAAGTTCATAGCTTTATGAGAACAATTTCGACGAAAATAATATGAGTACAATTCCGCTCGAGGTCGAGGAATGACGCTAGAATGAATGGCACGCTCACAAGAGCATCACCTGTTTTATTTCAGCGACTAGCCAGTGACGTGGTATGTTCCATTGGATAAACGGTTGGAGATTGTCTGATATATGCGGTATATTATCAATGATTTCTTGATTCTCAGAGTTGTAATGGTACACAATTTGTGGCTTGTCTCTGTGAAACTTAAGAAGGAAAATTGATATTAATTGGTCGGTTGTTATGGTGTGACATTCTCCCATTGGGGATAAGAAACAACTACAATTTATTTATTTATTTATTGCTGCTTAACCAGGTACTCCGGCTTCCACCACCCGTAATACTGTCAGACGCGAGATGACCCTGGCTGTTGAAAGTGTCGTTAAACCCCAATTAACATTAATAATAATAATTGGTGCTTAACGCCATATCAGCAGCTCAGGCTATATTGTGGCAAGAAAACGGCGGAAATTGAATGTGTCTGTTTTGAAGTAAAAACGATTGAATACAAATATGAAATAATTGCAATAGAAATGTCAAAGACAGAAGTAGTAATGAGTTACGATACAAAAACAGTTAGTACCAAAAAATCAACCTGATGGTTTCTAGATTTGAAGAGTCTAGTTTAAGGGGACGTCCAACCTAACTTTGGTCAAATTTCAGGTAATTTTCTTCCAAGTCTAAAAGACACCCACAATGAATAACCCCAATAAATTATATACCAAAATGCTTGGAATGAAACATAGAACATATGAAAACTGGAATTGGCCATGAAACTGCTGCCATGTGAAGATAGCAGTGCCTGAAAGGATGCTATGGCATAAGTAAGAGAAGAAACATTTTACAATAAAATACCTCAAAATAAAATAATAGCTGTATTCTATTAACATTGAAGTACAAACTCGAAAAAATCTTTTCCTAATTCTTGAAAGTAATAAAGATTGAGGCCAAATGTTATAAGTGGAGTGCTCACTGACTGAAGGCAGACGTTTTCTTTTGTTTATGTTTCGATTTGGGGAGGTTCAACAAAGGTCAACAAGAAGGAGTCCACCAGCAGAAGTATGGAAGGACAAAAAAGTGTCAACCAATCTAAAGATGTATGTGTCACTGTGGTGGTTTAGAAAGGAACTATGATATTCTCCTATGTAGAATGCACTGCAAAGTCGGACATTGTAGTTGAATAAATGTATTTACAAACTCCTTGCACTGTAACCCCTTTTATCCCATGCATCAATTTGATAGTGGTTAAATTGTTAAATTTGTCTGGTTTATCAATACGTAACATAGCTTTGTTTACTCTTGGACACCAGTGCACTCATGATATCTGTTGGAGAAGAAAATAAGAGTAACTGTAACCTGTCGCTGCAATAAACCATCAAATGTACATAAAAGTACATTGTTATTCAAAACACATCAAATCAACCCTACATAACCATTATTGAATGCACTTTTCCAAAAGAGGATTATTGGTATATTAAGATCAGAAGGGCACATCCAGTAGGTCTCCCATTCATATGTGTTCACATATTTTTTTGAGAACGCTGTACGCAAAGAAATCCCCAAAGGTGACATGTGAGCTCCATTTGAGAAAAAAATTCCCAGGGGGGGGGGGGGGGTGGGGGCGGCTCCCTTGTATGTCTGTCTATACCTTTGGCACTCATGGCATATGCCTTTCTCATCAAAGTTTAACTCTTTTTGAAAATCCTGGCGACACACATGCTCCAAACACTATCAGGCAGGTAACCCTCCAAATTAGCGTATCTGCAAAAATCAAATTACATAATAAAACATTCTTTTTCCACTTCAAGTTCTGAAACGTTCATGCTTCTTACTTCCAATTATAACACTTAATTTACTGATTAATGGGTGAATAGAAAAACCCTGCCATAATCAACATGTTTAGTTCCAGAAGCCTCCATAACAGGTCCGATAAATGTGTCAAACATCAGATTGGTGGCTTTACAGAATATTCATTAGCTTGTTGCTTGATTAGTAATAGAAACAAAATATTCACAAAAATATTTTGTTGTAATTAATTCGAGGGTGTCAGCTGGCACTTTCCAACAAATTGTAACAAATCAACTAGTTATAAACAAATTTTGCAAACTCGAAAGAGTGAAAAAGGACCATAAAATCTGGTAAACAGTTTTGAAATTCATTAAAAAAGGTTGATTACTTTAAGAAATGAGAGGAATTTGTGCGAGCTCGTATTATAAAAAATATCTCTTAGAGATTCTTCAATGGAATACTGCCATCTGGCATGATCAGAATCAGTGCAATGTAAAAGAATGTAATTCCACGGCTAACCTCTGCTGGCAAGAAACATATTTGGTCGCATATTATCCTCTAACAAAAAGGAATGTGTAAGTCATGTGTGACCAATATGACAACATCGTGTCAGAACCACATGATCTTTTCTACAGATAATTATTATTATTACATCCCACGTTTTATGTAGCCCAATAATCAATGAGCGTCATTTACTGCGGTTGTTTGAAAATCTACAAAAAGTTAATCAATGGCAGTATGATAGGTAACTATAATTTTGCCACACACTTCAAACAATTACCGTTAAAATCAAGACAGAAGGACTGACCACATGTTTTCGTCACTTCTCTTGATAATTATATTAAAACAGTTTAATCCTTTTGAAACTTATTGGTTAGGTCTTTCAGTTTTAGAAAACATCGTACATGGTGACATTTTTAACGGAAGAATGCGGTTGTAAAGTGCGAGCACAAAGCACCAAACGACACTCAAATCGAAAATGAAAGTAGGCTGCATTCCAAACGGATGCTTTGCACGGTCTTGATTCTAGCATTCCTCGAATACTCTTAAGCGGTATGTTTCAGACCGTTTGAACGCGGCACGCCTTGTTGCAATTTGGGCCCTCGACTCTTGTTTGTTGTTTGTAGCTAATGTGTGCGTGTGTGCAGGGAGGGTGGGGGGGGGGGCAGGGGGGGGGGGTGGTTACACACAAACATAATTTGAAAACTTCTCTGATTTAGAGCACTTGGGAATATGGAATTAAGCATACCCACCATTTCACAGCAACGTTCAATACAAAGATTAAAATGATAGTATTTTTTTACTACGCTTGGCGAAAAAAGTGGAGGGGTAAGTACCACCCCAACCCCCCCCCCCTATGGCGCCGCCACTGGTGAGAACCTGAAAGTTTTATTTTTCACGAGCGCTTGGGCGAGTCAAAAATAATTCTTTCAGATCCACACACTTCGGCGCATGACGTCGCCTTGAAGAAACGATCAGCAGATCTTTGTTATTGTTTTGGAACTGTTTGCAGTCGAATTGGGCTGAATGTTTGCACAGTAACATGTCACGTGGCATATAATAAAACGAAAATCCACTCTATTTTAGTGAATATCGGGAATTATCTCATGAGTGTGGAGTGTGCAAGCGCTCGTGAAAAATAAAACTTTCAGGTCCAAACTCAAGAAATAATTCCCGATATTCACTAAAATAGCTTAGATATCCTCCATTTAACGTAATATTTTATGTTAGAAATAACGGAAGCTGGCTGTCAGTATTTCCCCCCTATTTTAACGATGCACACGAAAGAAATCGGGACGTTTGTTGAAGCCGTATGCGAAAGACAATATTTGGAAAATGTCACAAGCTTTCGAATGGCTATCCAAAAGCAAACCATTTTCACAAGCTTTCAAAAGCTTTCCAAGAGCAAACTATTTTCCTAAAATATTATTGGAGAGATCACAGCAATGGAATAAGCGTTTTAGACACAATACTGCGGGTAGGGTTCGGCGAATCGGACTCTTTCCCTTCGAATCGAATACGAATCGAATCGCATGTTTAAGGTTTGATTTCGAAATGACGGTAACCGCGTAGATCACAGTTGACGCGTCTCTCGCGTTCCCTGTCTTTCAAGTTCACGCATTGTTCAGCCGTCTGTACAACTGATACACGCACATGCATTCTCACGTGACGTCTGCATGCTTGACTCTAATGATTTTATTCGTGCCCGGCTGCTGATTAGGCCATAGGCTATGTTTTTGATACCAACAAATCGTATTCCCCAAGGTGAAGATATAGACATTTTCACTTCCACGGTATAAATCAAAATGGCGGCTTTCAAAGCATCACTGCAAGTTGAACACGAGTCAAAGTATCACTGGAAATCATCAATTTGTTCTAAAAGCGTGCAATGAAACGTAAATCTAGTGTTTGTGAATGGATACCGATCATTTCCAGCAATAATTCAACACGTACTCGCATTGAATTGATGCATGAAATCCACCAACCAAGTCAGATCGCCAGACGCAACCTGTTCCGAGTATCGATCAAATCACTTCCGCGTATCAATGCGCATCAACTGTTTACTTTCATGCATCAATTCAAGAATGAAAGGAGTGAAATTGTCGATAGAAATGATCAGATTCTTATAAAAAACACAAGTGCTCGCGAAAAATAAACATTTGTCTCGGTCAGTCATGAGATAATTTTCGGTATCCACTCAAAAACACTAGATATCCTCTATTTATCTAACAATCGTATAGATTTTGGCCTGAAAACTACGAGAAACGGTACGTGTCACGTAATGTGTTCCGACTCCGTATCATATAAACGACTCATTCTGATTCCGTATCATATAGACGACTCGATTCCGGTAGCGCTATGGGCTATCATAACAGACACATAGATACATTCTATGGGCATTTCAGTGGTCGACTGAACATTATGTCCCAAAAATGTTTGAAAATAATTTAACTCTTTACCTATCATGAAAAGCAGACGACTTGCAAAAAAAATTCTTCAATAACTAATTTTTTTTCATTCTTTGTCTCAAAAACATAGGCTATGACCCCTCGTTGGAACGAGCTCGTTCCAACAAGGGGTCATAACCTATGTTTTTGAGACTAAAAATGAAAAAATAATGAAAATTAATTGGCGATTTTTTTGAGAAGAGCATTGGCCAGTTTTGGTTTGTTACGTTGGGTAAAGGGTTAAGATTTAATCTGGTTATGTGACAGAATTGTTAGATAAATGAATTATCATGATAATGTGCATGTCCTGTGATTTGTATCAGGTTCTAGGAGGTGTCCAAAAATGGGATCACAACTCGCCGGCAAAGCCGGCTCGTTGAGATCCCATTCTGGACACCACCTCGAATCTGATACAAATCACAGGACATGCACATTATCATGATAATCTGTATATATCATGTGTTTTCTATAAAGAGTAAAATTCTCTTCGTGTGAAACAGGCCAAATAATACAATGCGTGCACAAAAATGTGAACAATACACCATGAATTATAAGCTGTAACATTCCAAGACATCAAACTAATCAAACTTCACTTTCCAAGAATTGGTTCGTAAACAACATAATTTGACAAACTTCAAAGGCCAGTAATGCTACTCACTGTCATTGCGCTCATGCATTCCATGAAAAATCATCTGATTGACTTACGATTGCTCCACTGAAGTTGCATTCTAACAATCATATCGATTTTGGCCTGAAACCACCCAAGAAACGGCACGTATCACATAATGTGTTCCGATTCCGTATCATATAGATGTTATTACGCACTAAAATATGAAATTCAAAGTTTTGACTAATTCCAACCCAAATTAAACTGAAAACGAGGGAAAGGGGCTTTATGTAATGGTATTGTTAGATAATACATATTATCGCTACACTGAAGTGATCTGGGTCGAAGTATCACGTCGGGTTGAGGTCAGATCGCCGGATCAAACGAGCTGCTGCAGGCACGATCTGACCTCAACGAGACGTGATGCGACGATCCAGATCACTTCACTGTTGCGATAAAAGGTTTATTATATGACTTACAGTTCAACATCACATGCCACCGCAAGCATTAATAATTCCACCCACCTTCTGACCTCCTCGACGAGACGTGATGCGACGATCCAGATGACTTCACTGTTGCGATAAAAGGTTTATTATATGACTTACAGTTCAGCATCATATGCCAACGCAAGCTGTAATAATTCCCGCAACCTTTTTTGGTAAACTGGATTGAAGTAAAAAAGAGCTATATTTATATACACTTATTTTTGTAATATGTACACACGTTCGGGGAATTCCCCAGATGCCCATGAATGTCGCAGGATTACAGGGGTTGAATTGATGGAGGAAAATTTATGTTCTTTTCAGTGCTCAGCCGATAACCAGTGACTGTCGTCTGAACCCCAGTTCGAACGTAAAGTTTGCCACCTTATCAATGGCCTATCCGCTTGGAACTCTCAGGATTCCTGAAGGTGCCTGTTGCTTACAACGCCAAAGGGTGATCAACGATAATTCACTGAAAAGATTATTTATTTACATGTACGAAGAAATATAATATGAAACAAATTACTCACAAAATTACCCATAAGAATACAATAATTATGCGGATAAATGTTTATTCTTTAGGACCCTCGACGTCTCCCACAGCTAGCTGTGTCCGCGGGATCAACCTCACATCATCTTCATCTTCTCATGGTTTGTGATAAATACAAAGTGTCTATTCATTTCTGGTTGCTTCCTCCTCGCAGGGTTAACTTCACCGTCAGTCGGGCTTAACACATATAATGTTCTGCTTGTGCGTTCTCCCAGTTCAATCACAATTCTTTCGGCGTCTACCACAGTTCACGATCACTTTGCGCCTTGCCTGGCTCTAACGGAGTTAAGTTATTCTTCTCCTTCAGATATACACTTAACAAAGGTTACATAATAATATTCTGCAAAGTGTTCTCAACATCACCAATTCTCGCACCGCCTAAAATTATCTTCTCTCGCGAGCTATTCAAGCGCTTACTCGAGCTCTTAATACGGTTTCTTGACCTCAGCGTTACAGCTTTTAATTCTTTGGCTACTATGTCACTACGGTTCGCAACCGTTAACAAACTACTATCGGTTCCTTACAACCCTCACAGGGTTACGACAATACGCGGACTTTCAATTTCAGTGCCTATGACCCTCGACGGCCAAGGCTAAACTCGGACCCTCTCTGAGTGCCCTCTGGCCAACTGCCTACCTCAGAATTCTGCTTCACTCTTTACGCAAAGTTTAAACATATTAATATTAATTCTGATTTAACGAATGCTTTGTAATTCGATTTGGATAGATATATAAATGCGAATTTTGTTTGAGGTAAATTCTTTTGACATTTCGGAGACAGGATAGATGCGTAATATGGGTGTGTGTTCAGAACATGTGTGATGCACTGGTTTCAAAAAATTAGATTTTAACTGGCTTTAATTACCCAGAAAATGATAACCGGAGAGAATATTGTCTCTCTTAGTACTGATCTGTTATCAGATAGAGCATGTGGCGTTCAACAAGTGCGCCATAATGGACATTAAATTTCACACTTCATTTAGAAGCTCTTGAATTAACGTTAGTTTGACAAATCTGTTTTCAGGGTCCGTCACATACCTATCTTAACGGTTTACGTTTAACCCTGGCAGAAATATTATCGAAAATATTTGCACTTTTAAACAAGAAAATCGCCACTTTTAGCTATCACCTTGACAATGAATATGATAAAAAAAAAAATACCATGACAACGATCAAATACTCAGAGCGCCACTCGAGCGCATCCATTCCATCTCGAAGTAAAGTACTCTCTGCGACCAGAACAGCTACTTATGCGAATTCAAACGCACCTGTAAATAGTCTGTCATTCTATATTGATACGGAATCGGTTTCCACACTGTGGATTTTCCGGTGACCAGGAAAAGATCGTCAAACAGTGGAAATATTTTGCGGTTAAATTAGATAGTCATATAATAAAATGTATTATCACGGCCGAATGCATGTCCTGTAATTTGTATCAGATTCTCAATTGTGTTTACAATCGGATCAGAATTCGCCCTGACGAGCTCGTTTCGATTTGATTGTAAACACGATCACGAATCTGATACAAATTACAGGACATGAACATGATACATAAAGATTATCATGACCATATGCATGTCCTGTAATTTGTATCAGATTCGAGGTCGTGTTTACAATCAGATCGCAACGAGCCCGTCAGGGCGAGTTGTGATCCGATTGTAAACACGACCGAGAATCTGATACAAATTACAGGACATGCATTTGGTCATGATAATGCATTTATCTAACAATCCCGTTACATAAAGCCTGTTTTCCGTTTTTCAGTTTTGGGTTGGAATTAGTCAACATTTTTAATTTCTTATTTTAATGCGTAATAGCAATGCATATAATGATATTATTTGTCATAGCGCGGTGTTTACCGGAAGTTGAATCTATATAATACGGAATCAGAATGAGTCGTCTATATGATACGGAATCGGAACATATTATGTGATACACACCGTTTCTCGTGGTTTTCAGGCCAAAATCTATGTGATTGTTAGATAAATTTGATTAATGCTGCGAAAACCTTATTCGAACATTGGTTAATGTTTTTGGATTCCCTACTTGCCGTGCATTAGTGGAGTGAACAGTGTACATGTGTTCGTTTATGTTTTCATTGATAACATTTTCCCAAAGCCGGGACTCAACAATAGCGCGCTTCACTTCAAAGGGTAGCGAGCAGTATACAATGCGCCTTCCATTTTCAAGATCAAAATACTGTCCAGAACATGCAAAATTGACTTCGAAATTATCAGAAGTGGACCAATCTGTTCTTTCAGTGCCAGGAACATTTGCCGCAGAGTCTAAATATTCATTTCGGACCGTCTCCCTCTCTCAAAATACATGTCAGTTTGTTTTGTCGATCGCCCAGTACTTCATTTTTAGCTTAACTTGACAAAGTCAAGATAAGCTATTGACATCACGCGTGCGGAAGGCTGTTAGTCTGTGAGTCTGTTCACATTTTCCTTTAGCACAGGCTACACCCCGTAGTAATTGTCTGGTCGTCACGAAATTTCATATGCAGGTTTCGGGCCATGTCTAGATGAGAACGTCCCCTTTTGGTCGCGATCAGTCAACCGGTATTGCTGCACGAGCCCAAAACCCGAAAACAATTAGCACAGTCTACAGGTCGTATTTATGAAGGGATTTCATTGTAACTTGGTAGGATGCCTCTGTATAATGTCTAGATGAGAACGTCCCCTTTTGGTTATGGTCTGTCAACCATGATGGCTGCCCAAGCCCGAAACCCAAAACCCTTTAGCACAGTCTTCAGGTCATATTTAGTATGGAGGGATTTCATTGTAACTTGGTAGAATGACTCCGTATGATGTCTAGATGAGAACGTCCCCATTTGGTCGCCACCTGTAAACTGTGACGACTGCCCGAGTTTAAAACCCGAAAACCATTAGCACAGTCTACAGGTCATATTTATGGAGGGATTTCATTGTAACTTGGTAGGTTGACTTCGTATAATGTCTAGAACGTCACCTTTTGGACGCGATTATTGGGCACCTCTCATGGCTACAGGGGCCCGAATCCCGCAAACCTTTAGCGCAGTCTACAGGTCATACTTAAGAAGGGATTTCATTGTAACTTCGTAGGATGACTCCAAATAATGTCTAGATGAGAACGTCCCCTTTTGGTTGCGATCATTTAATCTTGATGGCTGCCCGAGCCCAAAACCCCAAAATCTTTAGCATAGTCTATAGGTCGTATTTATGGAAGGATTTTATTGTAACTTGTTAGGCTGACGCCATATAATGCTTAGTTGATGACATCCCCTTTTGGTCGTGATTGGTCAACTGTGACGGCTACATGGGCCCTAAGCCTGAAAACCTTGAGTACAGTCTACAGGTCATATTTATGAAGGAATTTTATTGTAAATTAGTAGGGTCACTCCAGATAATGCCCAAACGAGAACGTCCCCATTTGGTCGCGATCATTCAACCATGATGGCTGCCCGAGCCCAAAACCCCCCGAAAACCTTTAGCACAGTCTACAGGTCATATTTATGGAGGGATTTCATTGTAACTTGGTAGGTTGACTTCATATAATGTCTAGATGAGAACGTCCCCTTTTGGTCGCAATCATTCAACCTTGATGGCTGCCCGAGCCCAAAACCCCAAAACCTTTAGCATAGCCTATAGGTCGTATTTATGGAAGGATTTTATTGTAACTTGTTAGGTTGACTCCATATAATGCCTAGATGATGACATCCCCTTTTGGTCGTGATTGGTCAACTGTAACGGCGACAGGGGCCCGAAGCCCGAAAACCCTGAGCACAGTCTACAGGCCATATTTATGAAGGACTTTCAATGTAACTTGGTAGGATGACTCCAAATACTATCTAGATGAGAACGTCCCCTTTTGGTCGCAATCATTCAACCTTGATGGCTGCCCGAGCCCAAAACCCCCAAAACCTTTAGCATGGCCTATAGGTGGTATTTATGGAAGGATTTTATTGTAACTTGTTCGGTTGACTCCATATAATGCCTAGATGATGACATCCCCTTTTGATCGTGATTGGGCAACTGTGACGGTTACAGGGGCCCGAAGCCCGAAAACATTTAGCACAGTCTACAGGTCATATTTATGAAGGGATTTCATTGTAACTTGGTAGGATGACTCCAAATACTGTCTAGATGAGAACGTCCCCTTTTGGTCTCAATCATTCAACCTTGATGGCTGCCCGGGCCCAAAACCCAAAAACCTTTAGCATAGTCTATAGGTCGTATTTATGGAAGGATTTTATTGTAACTTGTTAGGTTGACTCCATATAATGCCTAGATGATGACATCCCCTTTTGGTTGTGATTGGTCAACTGTGACGGCTACAGAGGCCCGAAGCCCGAAAACCTTGAGCACAGTCTACAGGCCATATGTATGAAGGAATTTCAATGTAACTTGATAGGATGATTCGTTTTGGAATAATTTCACTGTAACTTGGTAACTTTCATTGACATACGTTAACTGTGAGGGCCACATACATTAACTGTGAGTTCCACATTATCCCAACCCTCAGTTCTTTAGTACAGTCTACACCTCATATTATTTGTATTAAAAACATAGCATAGAGGGAACAGAAATTAACATATTCCCAATTATCACAATTTTTGTCTTATTTCATAATCCTTTCATAAACATTAAACATTATCGTTTTCATCAAACACAATACGCAGACAAGTTAAGCTACAGTGTCATTGACACTTTCATTTTTGTTGAAGCTTTTACACCGTTGCTTAGCTGTTGAATTGTCACCGCCTTGGTATGTTTGCTCCAGTCGGATAAATTAGATTAATGTGAAGATGTTCGGATGGGGTAAAGAAATGTACTGTTGTAGTTGTCTGTGCCACTCTTCTATGTGGTGTGTTGTTCTTGGTTTCATTATCTCATAATGGCCCACGGGTTAACAATGGGATGACGTCGATCTCTCGTGTCTCGTGTTTGGTAAGATCGAAGAATGAACGGAATGCTGCTTCACCCTTCTGATTAGGAGGACGGTCGTACACAACTCGCAGCATTCTTTTTGCTATAAAAGCGTACATGGTATTGTATAAAACAGGTGGAAGACTTCGGAAAGTATGTCGAAAGTGCCGTCAAGAATTTTGGAAAGTTTTCCTGCTTAGTCGCGTGCCCGATACAAAAACAGCCTTTCACTTTTTTATATTCCACTTGAGTGATAGTCTCATTGTTCCATATTGCCCATCCTGCAATGACCTTTTTGCTCCAACCATCGCATGAATACGATAACAAATACCGTGAATACGATAAAATACCCAGGCCGCCGTTCGAACGCACCCATTCCAGCTCGAATAAAGTACTCTCTGCGACAGAGGATGGGCACATATAATAACTATGACCATTAGGCACGAAACGGTGGAAGTATACACTCTAAAATTAATTGGGTTAAAAATCAACCCAAATCAACTGGTTTTAGTGAATATGAACCCAATGGGGTTCATATTCACTCAACCCAGTTGATTTGGGTTAATTTTTAACTCTACTGATTTTAGAGTGTAACAAATATCGGGATAATTTGGAAGTTTGACAAATTTTGGGATGTTCTCATCTTGTTGCTGCAGCCAATGAGTGTTCACAGTCGTAACCACTATTTCGTGTAATTGTTACATGAGGATGTGGAAGATGATGAGTTTTTTATGGGTTCTGCCCCCTCCCACCATGTAACGATTTGTGACCTAGGCCCCCTGAAACCCCTGTTGGCGGTATTTTCAGATTTCCGTGTGAACAGCGAGGTGGGTAGGGTATAGGTGGTGAAGAACCCTTAGAGAAATTTCTGTTCACATTGCCCTATATTATAATTTTTAAAGAAATTGCATACCAATATGTACCCAAAGAAAAAGTTAAGCACCCACTTGATATTCTACGATGGTAAACGTATTGCTTGATATCGGTAAAGTACACGCACAGTGAACTTCAAAAACTGAATGCTGTCTTGAAAGTAGATATTCAGGCTAAACGAACACACAAAAATCATAGTCTTCATTATCATTTCAATGCCAGCATTCATGAACTAAAAAAGTGACTGCTAGCGCTCAATACGAAACCCGTTTTAGTATGGAGCTGGAGAGTCAACAAGGCAACATCATTATTTGGCTATAAAAAGATAAAAATGCCATTTGTAACCTCTAGAGCCAGAGTTACAGTTCAATATCTGCTGTATCCTCCATGTGTTCGGATAGGCAGCGCGGTGGCTGAGTAGGTGGAGGTGCAGGCTGCAAGCCGAGAGGTCCTCGGTTCGAATCCCACCTGCGGCAACCGCGTTGTGTCCTTGAGCAAGACACTTCATCTCCATTGCCCGCGTGGGGGCACGATGACGCCGTGTACTAAGGCGTACTGCACGTCGATGGTACGCATGTCTTCAACCAATCTAACCCTGCCTGTGCTGCAGTGCGGAGTTACGATGCTGGGGATCTGGCAGCTGCTCGTCGTTGCTCGGTGGTTCTCTCCGGGTTCTCCGGCTTCCCCCACCCGTAAAACTGTCACGGTCATGATTAGCCATTGTGCATAAACATGTGACCTTAAACATCAATAAATATATATAAATATGTGCTCGGATAACAGCTTCTATCCTGCGTGTCATCCTCGAATCAATCGGCGTATCTGTGGCATGGGTGACTGTCGCTATTCCTGATGCAAAGCTGCTTCCAATTCTGGCAGAATTTGTACAGCAGGTTTGTGTGCTTGCGTTCGACACCTTAGAATGTCCCAAACGTGCTCCAGTGGATTCAGATTAGGATTCATTGTAAGGAATGGTAGTCAATGTAACGCCGTGAATGAAAAATGCTAAACACCAAGTCAAACGTATTCCTTTGCGATGATCTCTTAGTAGGGGACGTTTGATGGCCCTTCTGGCCCTCAATATGGCTTTTTCAGGCCGTTCCAGGCTGTTCTCGTGGAGGTGGAGATTCGTCGATTTGGTACCACAGAATCTTCAGAACAGTACTTGAAGTGATGTCACGGGGGGGGGGGGGGGTAGGGCGTTCTGACTGTGGACGGTCATTAGCCTCATTGGTTCGTTTTTTCTCACCAAACGACCTGTAACTGTATAATGGATATCGATTTGACGACCAAGTGCTTTAAAGGACATACCGGTGGAATGCATTTGCCATCTTTGTGCATATGTCACCCGTCTTTATGCGACACTGACAGATAGTGAATGAACTTTGAAAATAAGCACTATAAATACCAAATGCTTGGGTTACAGTGTGCACGCGATTCCCGGGACCTGTTTGTGGGAGACATTCAATCTTACACGTTCACAACCATTTGTTGGATCATCAATGTGATCATACATATAACCAGAAACAGACTTTCATTGAACAGTGGCATGTTATCATTCATTATATTTGGGGGTGCTTAACCCTTCACCTAACACGAAAAGCAGACGACACTTACAAAAAGAAAAGATTCTTGAATAACTATTTTGTTTATTTTTTGTCTCAAAAACATAGATTATGACCCCTCATTGGAACGAGCTCGAGAAGCTCGTTCCAATGAGGGTCATAACCTATGTTTTTGAGACAAAACATGAAAGTATATTGAAATTAATTGGCCATTTTTGAGAACAGCGCTGGCCGGTTTTGGCCGTTACGTTGGCTAAAGGGTTAACGTTTTTCTTTGTGTGTATATAATAAGGTACATGCATTCAAGTTATTTATTTATTTATTTATTTATTTATTTATTTATTTATTTATTTATTTATTTATTGGGATTTAACTACACTTTCGACAGCCAGGGTCAACTCGTGTCGAACAGTTTTACAGGTGCAGGAAGCCGGAGTACCCGGAGAGAACCACCGATCAACGTCGAGCAACTGCCAGACTTCCCAATGTACTAACTCCACAGAAGCAGGGTTAGCATTTGTGCAGTGCGCGTTAGTACACAGCGTCACCGTGCCCCAATCTGAGCAACAGGGATTAAGGCCTTGCCGAAGGACACAACACAGTTACACCTCACGGGGGATCGAACTGTAATGGTAGAGATGCAGGCTGCAAGCCGAGAGGTCCTCGTTTGGCATCCCACCTGCGGCAACGCTGTTGTGTCCTTGGGCAAGCCACTTAATCCCAATTGCCCACTAAGGCGTACTCCACGTCGATGGGGCACTTGTCTTCAACCAATGCTAACCCTGTTCATGTGGAGTTAGTATGTTGAGGAGTCTGACAGTTGTTCGTCGTTGCTCGGTGGTTCTCACCGGGTACTCTGACTTCCTCCATCCGTAAAACTGTCCGACACGAGGTGACATTGGCAGTAGAAAATGTCGTTAAGCCCCAATAAAAAAAAAATAAATAAATAAATCGAACCATGGGCCTTTCGGTTTGAAGTCCAATTCCGTAACCACCGAGCCACCGAGCCACCGCGCTCCCTAAGTATTCAAGTTATTATAGGTAGAAGCAGGTAGAAGTGTGCATTTCTTTGATTGCAAGCATGTTGCGCAATTTCAGTGACTGAAGTGATTTTACTCCCGTAATAGAAAACCAGAAAAGTGTCAATAATGAACTGCGGAAAATTGTATATATCTATAAAATGTGCCTGAACAGACAAACCCCAACGCACAACCTGTTGGAACCGCCAGTACGCCATATTTTGTTTACATGTGTAAAAGTTGTGGCACAAGCAATCCGCGGATCGGAATTTTCATAACATTCAAATGCGGGACTTGAGATTTCTAAGTATGTTGATTGACATGCTTTTTATCACAGTAAATGTGAAAACATGGAAACTGGATTTAACCCATTACAAAATGAATCGGTCGCCTCCTCAAATTGCAAATTAAGCAGTTGAAAAAGTTGAAAAAAATATATTTTTCAAAATGTTTCAACTAAACCATATCATGTGGCCCGCATTTGAAGGACCTCAAAGAGCTCGTTCCAATGAGTGGACACATGATATGCTTTTGTTGAAATTTTTTGAAAAATTTAAAAAAACAGTAATCAAAATAATAAATTTCGACATTCTGTGCGTTGTTAAAAGGGTTAAATACAGCAATACAAATCAGTATGCTTTATCAATTTTTCATCCTTTAGGAAGTCAAACTAAACATAAACTTTAAAATATGGTAACTCACGAAAATGTTTTCAAAAAATGTGCTCACTGTTAGACTAAAAAGAAAAAAGTGTTTTGATTCACAGGCAATCCCTCATTGACTTTGAGCACCCCCTCCACCCCTCACCCCTCACCCCCTCCCGCTCCCCTCCCCCCAATTGGACATTTTGCTTTTCAGTGTCTTCTAATATCAGTACAAACTCAGAGAGACCCGAAACTTTTTACATTTTTTGATTGATGCATATTAATTTAGTTGCGTCTCAGGTGTGTCTGCCTTGTTACAATTTATGGGAGAGTGCATATAGGCATATTTATTTAGTTGCGTCTCAGGTGTGTCTGCCTTGTTACAATTTATGGGAGAGTGCATATAGGCATATTTATTTAGTTGCGTCTCAGGTGTGTCTGCCTTGTTACAATTTATGGGAGAGTGCATATAGGCACTCTCCTTAAATTGTAACGATGCAAATCCTCATAGCTTAAATACTTTTACTTCAAAGATAATATGAAGAGCATCGAAAGAATATGAAGCATTTGAATTGCAGTACCCACTGTTTGTTTTATTCTTCAAATTAAAAATGAATTTATTTGTATAAATATGCACTTTCTCTATTTCTGTGTGTAAACAGATACCCGAAATCCTCTGCATGTTTGCTCACTTTTTGCAAAAGAAAGATAAAAATTCAAAATAAAACCCTCCCTCTGGCATTTAAAAATACGTGCACTAAAACAGGCGCTCGTATTGCTTCCAAAACTGAAGGTCTTGGTATGATTGTGTTGAAGCGGCCCCAGTAGGAGACGGCATTAAAACAGACGATTTGTTAAATGTACTATTTGCTATTTACTATTTGATAAAATCCTGAAACGAACGAAAACACAATACAAGTGTCGCCCGAAGCACGTACTTTTTATCAGAGGGTTTTCAACAATACATGCATCGCAATAGTAACAAGATTTTACATCGCGTTAATGCATTTATATACCGCATCATGCGATGCGTACGGGCTAAAATACAGTAATTGTTGAACAGTTGAGCATTAATTCTACTACATTCTGGTCGAGTTTACAAGGAAGGATTTGTTTTTCTCATGCTTCTGATTGTAAACTAGTTTGCAGTCAATATGTGTTCGTTAACTCATCGCGTAATAGTTTTCAAGACTTTTACCAGAATATGTGTCACTGACTGAAGGGTTATAATTTTAAAATATTCTAAGGATCTGATTGAAAGGTTTTTTTTCAGAAGTGGATAATAATTTTAAACTTGGGGTTATGAGTGAAACGATACCGCATCATTTTCTGACCGAAAACCATAGTATAAACAAGTTTAAGATTATTGGGATTGAACAAATTAATCAACAAAATACAGCTTACAGGAGGGGGCGTGAAGCAGTGAAGCATTTTGGATTAACAAACTTCAAACGATAGAACCCAATGGGCTCAATAGACAAGAATGATTCCAAATATTCTCATTTATAAACTTGCTGTATTTGGGGGTGGGGGGAGGGGTTGGGCGGGTAAAAATTAGTATATAGAGCAATTACACCCAAAGGCGCGTTGGTGTTGAACATAGCGTGTATATGTGGTGAGATTATGATTATTGTGTATATGTCAGTGCTTACATCATGCATCATGGGGGGGGGGGGGGGGATTGGATGGGGGTGCATGGAACCATAGCCAACAATTGCCAGTGTAGATATTATAGCAGGGGCTGCACGCAGGTCAGTGGTGGGGGGGGGGGGGTGGGTATATATGCTGCAGCAGTGGGTGAGAACAGGACATTTACACACACTGGAAGGATCGGGCGGGCGGAGGGGGGGGGGGGGGGCTTTATTACTACGCAAGGAAGGTATAAAAAAAATATATATTCCTGCCTCTGTTACCAGGACGAGGTTTTAGCAATAGTGTTTAATTCATCTTTGCTTTTTGCGTAATAACGCGAAACATATCTTTACTTGTTGCCACCCAAGGGAGATATTATACGGTATTTTTGCATAATTTACACTTGAATACAAAGAGCAAAGTGAAGC
Source organism: Pictodentalium vernedei (assembly GCA_031216915.1). Lineage (NCBI taxonomy): Eukaryota > Metazoa > Mollusca > Scaphopoda > Dentaliida > Dentaliidae > Pictodentalium > Pictodentalium vernedei. Next base: position 265,195,024 of record CM062297.1, read on the forward strand.
GCGGAACATATATCTACTTGTTGCCACCCAAGGAAGATATGATACGGTTACTTTGCGCGTAATAGACTCAGATACGGGGAACAACATGAAATGGGGAACATGTTTTTACACGTTACCACCCAAGGGAGATATGATACGGTGATTTTGCGAGCAACACACTTAAATATGGAGAACAACGAGTTTGAACAATTCGGGTCAAGGAATGGTTGAATGTGTGAATATTGTGTGCCAACTCGCCTATATAATAACGCGGAATATATCTTCACTTGTTACCACCCAAGGAAGATATGATACGGTATTCTTTGTGCATAAGTTACACTTAAATACAGTGAGCGACGTGAAATGCGGAACATATCGTTACTCGTTGCCACCCAAGAAAAATATGAAACGGTATTTTTTTTAAAAAATGGGTTCGTGATTAGGAGCTAGGCGGCCACTTGCCAAATAATAAATCGACCTGTAAGACGTACGCGTATCTCGATCAATTTTATGATTCCCACTTAACAATTAGGATAAGCGTGACGCTAAATTTTACGTTCCCATAACGCGATACACATTGGTACGGCACTTAACGTAACGGAATTAGTCAAAAATGAAAGCCGCTTAGAAGGAAATAATCTTCCGAGCATGACGGCAAATTGACAAGAGCAACTTCACAACAATTGTGGTTTAGATTTGACAACAGATGAGTGGGAAGAAAGGGATGATTTTATTAGGGAGCTCACAAAGAGATATCTAACTAAAAACTGTTGAAGACTTCCATCTAAGAACCATCCGTCCCTTGGTGACGATGGAGATCTTAGTAAGATCATCTGACCATAAAACATAAAAGTAATTGAAAGTAATTAAATTACCTGGACCTTTTCAAAAGTACCTAGTTACTTTCAATTACATTGTAATTTAAAATATGCTCAATTACAAATTACAGTCAAATTACAGTTACTCCAGCCATGGAAATGACAGGACGCTGGAGACGGCGGCTGAGCTCAGCATAGAAAGGATCGCCAACATCTTGTGTGTTTTATGACTTGGAGTTATTTATTATTTTTAAAACTATGTAACCAGAACACCTTTCTATACGAAAAAACACCCCCAGTGCTCAATCACTTGATTTAACTTATTTTATAATACGCTTGGCAGGTTCTGATGAGGAACGTGCCATTGTTCCTTTATATGCATTTAGTGTTCGCCCATATATCTCATAAACATATTACCTTGAGAAACTTGACATATGAGTTGTGAGAGGGTTATAGCTTTTGGACGTGACACAGGGCAGTCAGTGGCTGATCCAGACCCTTGCTAATTGGATAGGTTACCCGTTCCAGTCATATTATCTGCAGTTAAACCATAACGAAGCCATACGATTGGATAACTCGACATACAAGAGTCATTACACTGCACTCATCAGAATGCACCAATCTATCAGGCTACAATTCTAATTCTGTAAGGAATTCTCTACTTCTGTCCATTAAATAGTCTATCTCATATTTTCCGAATTACCCGTCTGGAATATTTCAGTTGGTCTAAAAAGCGAACCAACGGTTCGCTTTTCAGACCAACTGATATATTGCAGTCGATTGAATCCAAAAATACATTAAAGATTCATTTTCTTCAAATCAACGCTAGAAATGTTGCTCAATCGAGACTTGATTTGATCTGCGCTTTTGATGACTTTACCATTAGAAATGACGACTCTCCACTGCCGTAGTTTAAGGTTTACGCCATACAGTTTCACTAATTGTGCTAATATCACAATGCTTTAAATGTGAAATAAATATTTAATGATTGGAATATCTATAAGCGTAGCACGGAAGGATATCTGTATATTTCTGTCAGTGAAGAAACCTCATATTACACCAACAGTAATCTGCCCGCAAACTCCACAAAAGTGGGTAGACAAACAACTCATAAAAGCATCGAATTCCTTACAGAATTAGAGAAGTGTGCCGAGAACTTGAGAATGTACAGACAGGTCATCAAAGACCTTTATGACTAATGCATTTAAGTGTCAGACAAACATTACCGATAAACAGAAACTAATTGACCAACTGCATTGCCCATACCTATATCGACCAATACTGGTTCAGGAGCTCGTCGTTGCTCGGTGGTTCTCTCCGGGTACTCCGGCTTCCTCCACCCGTAAAACTGTCACGGTCACGATTAGCCATTGTGCATAAGTATGTGACCTTAAACGCCAATAAATAAATAAATAATAAATATACTGGTTCAGGAATACAGAAATGTTACATAAAAAACAATTTTCACAAAGGGAACATGAGACCAATTCCAAGCACTTTTCTAGTGTACCTAAAGCAGGAAACTATCCCACCCATCACGTCTTGATCCGCCACAACGTGTAGACAATTTCCAATCAGGTCAGTGGATATGGGTAATTATGATGCTGGAATGACACCATAAGCTTTATCTTACATCAAGAACGCATTTTCCTAACTACAAGTGAAAACATCCAAACAAAATACAAATATGTATTCAGGGTAGTAACCGCACATATGATCATTCGATTCAGAAAGGAACGTTGTTTACCTGCACTCAATTGACATCGCGTTATTATACATATCGTGATCAGCGTGTTTGATAACAGTAAATAAATTATAAATAAATCACCAGCTCAACGAAATAAATTAGACAAGATCATTTTTGCCATTATGATATTTTTATGTAGGTCAATCATGCGTTAAATATGAAAAAGAAAACCAAGAAACACCTGGTTGAACCACTACTATAAACTATAGTATAAGTAGAACAGTGAATGGGGATTACGTCATGCACAGCACACGAACGCAGAACCATGACGTCATGATCTTAATTCATAAAAAAATCAATTGATCTGAATGGCTGTGAAAACAGACGCCGTTGAAGACTGTACCGAATCCCTTTATTATGAATAAGTTATGAAAGGCAGGAATATTGTAAGATATATTGTTTTTAATTACCATATCTCGACCTCGCCTCTGGGTCATATATCAACTTCTCCTAACGGACTCGTCGATATATGCCCAGAGACAAGGTCTCGACTTCATTACACCATCTCGGAAACCCACAAGGTGGTGATAACCTTTATTTATAGTTGGAGTAACAGCCAGCGTTTTGTTGATCAAAACCGGAATTTTTATGTCCATTCGTCAGCCGAACAATATCTGCAAAATGGTTACTTGTTAGCATGTTTATTAATCACTGTCATTTAAAAAAACGAGTAAATAAAGATACCATGATTGTATTGTCTATATTATAAGACAACCGACTGAGGGCTAGAGCCACAATTAAGCCTCGTCATTCCATATGGTGAAAATTCAAGTAGAGGCCATTTTATTAGACATATAATATTATAATTATGCTCACATTCGAAAAATCGCTGCCAGAAGCTGGTACTAAAACTCAAACAATCCTCAGTTTATTGCTTTGCACCCGAGTAAGGCATAAATTATGGATAGATAATTGGCGACAGGACACCACAAACGTCATACAGTTGACCAGTTCAATATCAAACGGCCAACTAAAGTTTTTTATACTACTATAACGGGAGAACATTTTAAGGTTCAGTGAAAATAAAAGTTGAACTGTTTTTTCTCTAGAAAGTCAGTCCAAGAGAGCTAATCATAACAATACGCCGCCCGAGTGCTAGAATATTCTATGTCCCATGGGACATAGAACATTCTAGCACTCAGGCGACGAATACTGAATAATTAACCTTTTCGATGACTGTGGCTACCGAAATGCCACGTCGTCGGAAAGACCATAGTTGCGCCACTGCAAATGTGATCGACCGATGAAAATTTTGTTTACTGTCCGTTTACTTTACGACCTCCGCATTTGCACACAGAGGCATTGATGAAAGGACTTATTTCCAAATGAAACAAAATAATGCATTTTGATTGGCTGAGAGGTACGGTGTAACTTGCAATCCACAGTGGCTTTTTTTACACCGTGGTTAACAACGGTGTAAAAACAAGAATATACAATAGCAGGCTATATGACTAAAAAAAACAGTACCCATTTTTAATTGTTAATTCATACCTTCTGCTCGGTTATGTTAGACAAAAATAAAAATACAGGAAATTTAATATTTAGGTGCAATAAAATATTACAGATATGGATGTTATTGGAACTGGCTCATTGAGCCAGTCCCAATGACATCCATATTTGTCTGGTTTTATTTATTAAGAAACTTACAAAGTTAAAATGTTCTGTCAGTTTTACCCACAATGTAGGTTAAAGTATTAACTTAATACTTTAACCTACATTGTGGGCAAAACTGACAGAACATTTTAACTTTGTAAGTTTCTTAATAAATAAAACCAGACAGTACACCAAAATTCTTGGAAATAAATTCATTATCCTTGTGGTTTCCAGGGTGTATGGGAATTTTAACCGGGTTGGGAACTCATACACCCTCCGGCTTCGCCTCAGGGTGTATGAGTTCCCAGACCGGGGTAAACACCCATACACCCTGGAAAACACAAGGATAACTAATAGTATTCTTCAAGTGTGGTGTACAGTACGGCCGCCGCGGAATGGCCACTTCCCAAGGAGTGGGCAGTATTCAAACGGACACAAAAATATTAGATTGCAAACACTAATGATAGAAATAATCATCAAAAATTAATTAATGACGCATCGGGTACAACCAGGTGCTTCATTAATTAAAATTTTGTAAATGATGATTTTTATTACCTGGTAAACGCATGCGTGAACATCACTGCCCAAGCGTGGATTGCGGCAACTCCCCGACGACTACACTGTGTTGCGCCTTTCGGATGCCATTGGTCGTTATGGCCTTAGTGACCCGTTAATAAACAAATATTTTAATCGTCTATTTCAACAATTCCGTTTGTAACAGTATATTAAGCAAATAGAGATGACACAAATGACATACCTATTAGTTTTTTCGATATAAATGCGTCATTGTGTTACTAACTTCCTTGTTCATCGAGAAAAACATGTTTACTGACATGGTGTATTATCACATGGTAGGTCAGTCTAACTTTTTAGTGAGTGCCTTTTGGTAATGTTACAAATAGCATAAATCCACATTTTACTAACTGCCAGGTTTCATATAAAATCTGAACAAAATTTACTGTGATCGATAAATTCAATTTCTGTATGGCGGTTGAGTTGAAACAAAACAATTTTTTTAAAGAGATTTCTTTTTTAAATAAATAATACGTCTGACGCGAAATTTGTGTAAACAGAGCTCGTTACTGGGAAATTGAACACGAAACTGTGGGGTTGACAAACATGAAATATGGGGATAAGGTGGTAGATTAGGGGGGGGGGGGGATACGGAGGTCCAGTCCCAATCGTGGATCCAACCTCATTTGGCATGCATAAATTGTGATCGGATAAGGCACTGCAGGAACTGAAAACCACTCTCTACTGGATAGGATGTGGAGCAACTCCGAACAAGTAAGCGACCTCACCTCGTGACAATTTGAGAATATATCCTTCTGAGATGTTGTACAGGTTTCTGCTGGCCGGGTGATGCATTGTTGTTTTAGAGATTGATATTTGGTATAAATAAACGTCTTTGTCCCTATATTCCGATAAATTCTGTCTTTTGATTGGTCAGAGTGCCTTGGACAAATAGCCATGGCAAAGAGTGCACCCAACATCCAAGGTGTATTAGAGCGTGCTACATCCATGGTATAAGCGCACGCGAAACATCGTGCGTATATGGTTTGAATGAAAGCTTTTCGCTTCTGCTCGTCTCGTTTAAAAAACTCAAACTCAAAAACCTGGAAATAGTCACAAATATATCAGATTTCCGACAGTTCTATCATAGTTTGCCGTTATAAATTAAATAGTCGAATAATTAAATGAAACAACTTGAGAAAAATAAAATAAGAACAAATATCGTTCCCTGAGTTCCAATGTGTTCTATGTGCCAGTGGGCACATAGAACACATTGGGACTCGGGGGATGATATGTAAACAAAATACTGTCTGCTCATTTCGTTATCAACCCAAGAGATGTAACTCTATCTGTTGTCTTCTGCGTTCGTAAAAACAAAACATTTATTCATGAATTTCGTCCAACTTTTTACGGAGCGTGAGAAACGCGTCCACAATTTTTCCTCTACTATGTTTCTATTGTGTTTCATACTGGACAAAAACGTTATCTCCGTCAACATGTAAGGTATATGGAGATTTAATACCTGGATGTCTCATTTAAAGACATCGCCTGCGGTTCGGTGTTTAAAAACATCCAGGTATTAAATCTCCATATACCATACATGTTGGTGGAGATAACTTATAATATTTAATTATTTAAATCAACTTTGTACATCTGTACAGTGTTTGTAAAGTCTTAATAAGCTTCATCCTAGATCTAACGAATCGGCCAAACCCACAGCGTAGTTTACAAATTCTGCAGTTGAAAAAAGTTAACAACAATTTTTCGAACGAGTTCAACAAAACCATATCATTGGAACGAGCTCGTTGGGTGCCATGACATGGATTTGTTGACAATTTCCGAAACATTTAAAAAAATGTAATTAAAAAATAAGTTTTTGATATCATGTCTATGGGGTAAAGAGTTAACAAAAGCTCTGAAAAATAAATATGCTGTTTTGAGATGACCCGCCTTGTTAGGATGTCAATTTGTTCAAGTTTCTGTTTCCTCCAGCCGAGAACACCGAAGGAGAATGAAAAAACAGAAACGATATATGCAATTGTGATTTTGACTTTATTTTGAGCATCGTGCTCGGAACTCCAGGTTTTCTTCTTGAGTTTGTACTATGGACTTGACGTTTCTTTAATTGAACCGTTCTGGTGTTTCTCTCGCACTTGAATGCCAAGATATTTGTATGACTGGCCTTCCACAATATTATCAATTACTCATCCTTTGCCTAAATTGGTAAATCAACTTACTATTGCCTTGCTCTGCCGTGAATAAAAACTGTTACACTTATCGAGTCCCAACGATATATCAGTATTATTTTTTTGCATACAAATGAAAGAAATGCGTACCTCTGTACCTGGGGACAAAACTGCAAAACGTTTTCAAATTATATTTTTGAAAATTGAATTTTTCTACCTATGAATAATAAGTATTGAAATAAATCATTGGCATTTCCAAAGGCATGGGAATTTACCTGCAGGTAAATTCCCACGTCTTTTGAAACACCATTGAATCATCTTAGTCAGTTATTTCCATAAATAGAAAATACAATTTTTGGAACATTTTATAGTTTTGGCCCCTGGAAATAAGTTGCAAGTGCAGTCAGTTGTTTTGGTTCGTTGGAGTTCTAAACTGGTTTTTCCCGCATTTATCGAATTGCGACCACTGTGCAAGATCCTTAAAAAGGCCGTCACACCGCCTGGGTTTTTTTTTTCAGGTGCAGCCAATACTTAGGGCCATTTCGAACAGTAATGTTATTTTTTGTTATCTCTCGCATTCCGTGTAGTTTGAACAATTTATAAATAATGGTATTAGCTGTCTGGGTATAAGTTACAAGGGCTGATACAATACACGCGTTCTTTCACAACATAATTATTAATTTTCACATCGTACCCACTATGTAATGGCCTCAAAGAGGGATATCACGCTGCTTGGGAATAAGTAGTAAGCTCAGTTTTGGTCTCGATACAATATTAAAATGGTATTTGTTTAATCTTTCGCACCGCGCCCCGTGCATAATAGTTCGAGAGCAGGTGTGGCACTCTTTCGGGTTTAACTGTAGTACAGATAGCATTTGTGTGTTTGTTAGATAAATTTTATCATTTTTACTACGATTGACATGCGTATTTAACGCGGTAGGTTATATTTTGTCTTCAAAAATATCAGCTTCATTCAGTTACTTCAAGTTTTATCGTGGTATATATATAAAATATACCAATACCAAATGTTCAGCACGAGTGGTGAAGTGGTGTTAACCGCGAGCCTTTGGCAAGCGGTTAACACCACTTCACCGCGAGTGGTGAACATTTGGTTGAGCAAGCTACTTTGGATATCTTTTATTTATTCCATGATCGTCAGATTAGTAAGAGTTTAAATGTTAAATAAATCAATATTCACACGTGCAAATCAGTTTTTGTTTACATTGGCACCGGTGAGCGATACTTCAACTGGCAATGAAACGAAATAGAAAACGATATGCGCAAATTACGGGGACATTTTCATTTTAATAACATAATAACATACTATTTTGAATTATGGGTGCTTTATTAACATGAGACAACGTAAGTGTGTTAATTTTTGGTATCTTATGAGGTAAACTTATTTAAAAACGTAATAAATAATTGCCGGTTTCATTTCACTCTTCACGAGGCGACGAGTGATAAATCTAGACAAATTTGCATTCGAGGCGAGGTCACCAAAGGTCAACTTGAATGTAGTTCCACTGTAGGTGTAAAGTGTAACTATTTGAAATTCCATTGCTGGTGTGTTCACCATGGTCAGTGTGTAAAGCTAAAATTTATACCATAGGTTTTTTATATATAGTAGAATAGGTAATCATGGCATAAAGACAGAACTCAACTCGAGCCGAGTACGTGAGTGATTCAAAGGAGAGGGTTAATATGCTACTCGGAGAGATTGAGAAGAATGGGGCAAGGGATGTCATTAAGCAGTTCGTCTCCGAGTATTGGGAGGAGAGAAGAAGCGCGGGAATTGAGAGGCAATTGGGAGCACGGGGGTCAAGGCCTTCTCGCCCGAGAACCGACAAATCAGCGGCCGGCAAAGTTATTACTAACAAAACAACACTACTTTAAAGGGTGCTACAAACTGTCGCGAGCGATGCGATTGACGCGACGCGATAAAAATAGTTTCAATGAGATGAATTGGAGTTTTCACACTGGAAGCGACGCGACAGGGCGAAAAATCCACCAAGCGAATTTTTCAAAGCGACGACCAGGAACCCTATCGAAGTGCGTATCTCCTCACGAAAATAACCATTTAACTATGTAACAGACATTCTGCCATTACCTTGAATGACGATCTTTCTTTTTTCACAACTTTATCAGTTCTTCCAAATTTATCGACTGTCATTTTTTATTTTCTGTCCAGTGTAGATTTATTATTTATTTAATTTTTTTTCCTATTATTTTTATGATTTTTTTTCACTCTCTCTCTCTACCAATGTTAATCATTAAGGATGTCTTGAAAATGATGTTTTAAAGACCATCTCTTGGGAATATAGAGACACAAGTGCCCAGAAAACACTTGATCATGAGGTTGCACACATTCCGTATTGTAATAAATTGATGATTTTAAATAATCCATCAATTCTTCAGGTGATGAGATTTCATAACTGTCGAAATAATAATTTATTTTATTTTCAATGTTTTAACCGCATCCAACAGATCGATGCTGGAGAGGGGTTATTCATGTGAGATGACACCTTCTACCGATATGTTCATATTTTTTCATTTTTGTTTTATTTTATTTTGAATTTATTAATTTTTGTTTGAATTTTATTTATTTTTTATATGTTGTGAGATTTTGTAACTGTAGAAATAATAATTTCTTCTCTCATTCTTGAACCATGAAACCCAATGAGTGCTGTCGCCCGAGAACTGGTCTACATTCAAAATTCCACATTCATTGCCATCTCACAGTTTTTAAGACAGTGCATTTCTCGCTCGAAAAAGATACCACGAAAATGTTTTATCTTCAATGCTTTAACTATATCTAACAGATCAATGCTAGATAGGGGTTTGTTAGGTAAGATGACACCTTCTACCGATATGTTCGTATTTTCAATTTTAATTTATTTTGAATTTATTCATTTATTTTTTTTTATTTTTTTATTTTTATTTTATTTTTTACGTCTTGTGTGATTTTTATTTGGTGGATTTAGAGATTCATAGAGCAATGAGCGAAAGATGTCCAGGTTACATGTTGGAGGGACTGATTGAGGCACACACTTGTTACACCATGGAACATAAAGATGCCATAGTCCTGCATTTTGAATCGGTGTTGGAAAAGCTCGACGGATTAGACTACGGTCACGACTGTCAAGACACAGATGTGATCACCATGTGTTTCATATCAGCATAAAATATGTTAAGAAGGCATGACGAGATAGGAATTTGGATGGAGACTGTCTTGGGAATAGGAGAAACGAGATCCACTGAATTAGAATGTTTGCCTTTTCAATTGTGGACGAGTCTCACAACCGATTGTGGAGGACGTATTTAGGCATTTCCCTCTGGAAAAGACTATTGTTTTTCTACGGATTATTATTATTATTTTTTTTTTTTTTCACACATTTTGTCCGTACGATTTAGAAACCATTTTCGAACCGATTTTCACAAAATTTTGCACACTCATAGACGGTCACAAAATCTAAAAATGTACCGAAGCAGAATTTTTGATTTAACCCTTATTTCATCAGAATTGGCAAAAAAAGATGCCAAAATTGGGGTTTATTGGCACTTTCTCGAAACACGTCTTGTAGATTTTTTTTAAACATCCGTCATTGCTAGACCTGCCCGTGACACGACCTTTGATACACACGATATATCAGGCGATGCATATGGTAACCCTCTACAGGCTGCCAAACATCGACATTTTGATGAAATAACCGGTTGCAGGCCCCCACTGCACCCAAACAAACAATACACGAGAGATAAACATAACTTCCTTTGTTGGAAGTGGAATTCACCGAGGATCATTTTTGTCACTAATAAGGGTGTTCAAAAAGCCAAGCGTTAACCCGTTTTTGGGCTGGTTAAACAGCAATACCCCCCATAAAGCTAAAAAATTCATGTTTTCCGTGGATTTCTCTAAACGAGTCTTGTAGATTTTCAAGAAAAATTTGTCACTCCCAGGCCTTGGTGTGACAATAGAAGTTGCATGGACAAAACACTGCGGTGAGAATTTGTTAACCCTCCACGGGGTGCTAAATTTCAAAATTGTGATAAAATGGGCTGATTTTTGGACGCCAACAGCACCCAATGGGTATGCCACAAAGAAAAGTGCCTTCTTTTATCGAGCGCACAATCTATATGAAAACATTTTTGTATGTTGTGAGGGTATTCAAAAGTCGAAGTCTTAACCCATTTTGGCCAGGCTAAAGAGAGAGACCTCTTATGATCTTAAAATTCCCATTCTCTGTGGTTTTCTCTAAATACATCCTGTAGGTTTTCAAGAAAAATTGACTACTCGCAGGTCTTTGTGTGACATTACTAGTTGCATGGACAAAATATTCCGGTGAGCATTTATTAACCCTCTACAGGCTGCCGAACATCGTAATTCTGTTGAAATGGGCTGTTTTCAGACACGCACATCACCCAACGTGTACCTGAGAATGGGCTGCTAAATGTCAAACTTTTGAAAAAATAGTCTGTTTTTGGACACCAACAACATCAAATGGAAATGCAACAGAGAAACATAAGTTCTTTTACAGGACGCAAAACTGACAGGGAAACATTTTTGTGAGTAGGAAGTGTATTCAAAAATCGAGGTCTTAACCCATTTTTGACTAGTTAAGGAGATATACCCCATAAAAGCTTAAAATTCCAGTTTTCTGTTGATTTCTCAAAAAAAAAAATTCAAGAAAAATTGACCATTCTCAGGTCTTGGAGTGACATTACAAGTTGCATGGAAAAAGTATTTCGGTAAGCATTTGTTAACTCTCCAGAGGCTGCCAAGCATAGACATTTGGAGAAAATGGGCTGTTCTTGGGCAATCATGACACCAAATGTGTACCTGCGAGATAAACATAACCTCCTTCATTGGAAGTGGAATTCACCGACGATCATTTTTGTAAGTAATGAACGTATTCACAAGGCCAAGCTTTAACCCGTTTAGGGCTGGTTCAAGAGCGATACCTCTCAAAAGGTTAAAAATTCACGTTATCCAAGGATTTCTCTATAAACATCTCGCAGATTTTCAAGAAAATATGGCCATTCTCAGATCTTAGGGTGACATTACAAGTTGCATGTACAAAATATTCCTGTCAGCATTTGTTAACCCTATGCAGGTTCTCAAACATCAACATGTTGATAAAATGGGCTGTGTTTGCGTACCCACATCACCCGATGCTGAGAGGAGAGATCAAAATAAGTGGAAGTAGAATTCACTGAGAATTATTTTTGGAAGTAATAAGAGTATTCCAAAAACAACACTTAACCCATTTTGGGCTGGATAAACAATGATACCCATGAAAAGCTTAAAATTCATGTTCTCCCTGGATTTCTCTGAAAACATCTTGTAGATTTTAAAGAAAAAATGGCCATTCGCAGTTCTTGGTGTGACATTACAAGTTGCATGAATTAATATTGCTGTTAGCAGTTGTTAACCCTCTACAGGCTGCCAGACATCAATATTTTGGATACATTTGAGATAAAATGGACCATTTTCAAATAGACACAGCACTCTGTGGGTATGTGTCAAACAAACATAACTCCTTTTATCGCCATTGACTTGTTGGACGACGATATTGACATTAACCCACTCCACCGTTAATGATGGTTTTTACCTAAACAATTTGTTTATCAAACTGAGTCATCTGAGATTACTATACTCGCCTTTCTCCTAACATCAATAAAGGAACTTCAATGAGACAGTTAAAAACAATTCATCAAACACTGTGGGGTCATGAAAAATCATGGAATCTCATCGGGAAAAGCCATGATTCTCCAGAATCATAAAGTCTAGTTTGCATTTATTATTGGACAGAGAATATTCAACTCAGATTTTGTGAAGGAGAAAACAAATTCATATATAATAGAAAATAAAAAATATAGGAAATACATATTAAAAAATGGATAGATTAATAGATGAAATGAAAAACATGAAAAGGAAAAGAGTGTTACGATTTTCTCCAAGATGTGTTTTACAGACCGTTTGCCCAACTCGTGAATGAAAGCATTCCCAGAGTATTGAAGGACAGTTCTTCCGGTTGCAAGGACGGATGAGACTACAGTCATGACTGTGAATACATGGAATACAAAGATGCGATTGCCTTGTGTTTCAAGCAAGTATTAGATATGGTTAGCGGGCATTCAATATATGATAAATATTATAATATCATGATGGAATATGAAAGAGAACACAAAAATATCTTCCAAAGACTATGGAAAAGTATTTTGCTGAGACTTTTCCTGAATGTGTTTCCATAAATGAGTGTGATGATACTTATCATTGCATCAGACATTTCTTAGTTAATGAAAGAGGAGAGAATAGGATGATTTTTTTCCAATTCGTGAAAAGAAAATAAACAAAAACAAAACCAAAAATAAAAATTATTTAAAAAAATTTAAAATCGATATTATAAACATTTATTTACGAAACTGAAAAAAAAATTCAGAATTCCATTTTTTTATTTTTTACAAAGTCATATCTTTTATTAGTATGTGCGCTATCACTTTGCCCTCTTCATTTTTCTGTAGATGCTTGATAATCAAGTCCATTTTCGTTAATTTTTTCACATTTTTGAGAGCTTCTTCTCTGAGTCAATCTATGATACCTTTAGCGATTTTCGGATACATTTTGGTTTTGCCATAGATCAGAGTAAACGTCTTGAAGTTTTTTTCTTCTTCTTTTAGGAGTTTGTGACACGAATTTTAGAAATCTGAAAACAAATCAACTTGATCTTCGTTCAGTATTAATCCCATGCTATGATTATCATATTTATATTCAAACTCTGTTACTTTGACATCTTTCAATTGGACTGGATTTGGTTTCAAATAAGGAGTTTTACTATCATTGTATGATGTGATTCTTTTCAATTCCATTTTTTTCCATTTTCTTTTTATTTATCTCACAATCGGGGCGTTTTGCACTGTTACGCAACAAAAGTTCAATGTATCTGGGCCCTTGGTCCGAATCCGTATCAAGGTTCCCTGATACAAGCGCGTGATTCGCCTGTTGCCAAAACAACGGCATTAATATCATTTTTCGATCGCTTCGCGTTTTTCCCTTCAGAGAAAACAATATTAGGTGAGGCGAAGCCAAACCTAATATTGTTTTCTCTGAGCTGTATATTACACTGTATCTGCCAACTGTAACGTATTTATTATGCACGGCATGCTAAAATGTCATTGGGGAAGTTCACTCAACGAATAGTTAAATTATGCACACTTTTCGGCTGGTTTGTAGCCTATTATTGGGGTTTTCCTGAACGCTCGAGTCGAGGCTTCTCTCTTGAAGTTAAAGGATTAGCTTTCGCTATGAAATGTGGAAAACTCCACCTCAATAAATGATGAACGGTATGTTTTAAAATATAATAAACCTTTACACCAAGAGGGATATTTAATTCACCAGTAATTGTTGCAAAAGTTACAACCAAAATCACGTTGATGAAACACACAGCTGCTCCACTTCGCAAAACAGTATGCAGTAAAGTGAATCCCAGTGACGTAATTTTCTCTGAAGTGTAACGTCATCACTGACCTCAATATGGAGTTCAATGAACGCTATTCTATTTTTCAATTTGCGTCTTTCCATCGATAAGGCAAATGAAAAAGTTTTCCTTAAAATAGTTTTATAACACATTTTGTGGTCAATATTGTGAGATAAATTTATCATCACCACAGTGTGTGTCTCCAGAAATTCTGATCAAGTCTCGTTGTAGGCACAGAAACGCATTTCGACTCACCCTAACGGGCTCGTCGAAATACTATTCTGTTCCTACAACTCGACTTGATCTGAATTCCCGGAGACACACACTGTGGTGATAATCTGTATTTATTTTAAAAAATGTTTTTTTTTCTATTTCCTATATGTAGTATGGAAAAATGTTTTTGATTAATTTTAATTAAATTTTATCATTTTTTTTATTTCCTATTTGTTATATGAAAAACATTTTTGACTCATTTTTAAATTCTTAATTTTTATTGAAGTTAAAAAAATTAGCTTGGGGAAAACGAAATTTTCTGTTGATTTCACAAGAAAATAAGCTCGAAAATTGTAAGAAAGTAACTAAGTCAAAAAAACTGTTTTTCATTGAATATTTTTCTCACATATATATATAATAAGAAACATTTTTGAAACATTTTTTTAACATTTAAAACAATTCTTATATAAAAGACAGGAAATACAAAAGAAAAAACATTTAAAACAATTTTTAACATTTAAAAACATTATTTAATTATTTTAAAAGATGTCATTTTTATTAGAAAAGCACAGTCTAGCTCAATTCAAAAGTTATGAGAAGAGTCTCGACTTCGTAAAATCGTTGAGTTATAGAACCAAACCACAAATGATCAAAGGCATATGAACCGTGATCAGTTAGAAAGAAGCACACAAATTAAAATTGATGGATTTGAAAGGTGTAGAATCGTTTAAGAGATTCGAGTTGATAGACTATTTGTTCACTCGATGGGGGGAAAATGTGAATCAATTGGGTAGAAAGAGGGGGAGAAAATGAAAAAAACTTCCAATTCAATCAGCAACAGAAAAAATAAAATAGAGACAAAAGAAGATCAAATATCGAACGTTGTAAAAGCAGTGATGATCAAACTCGAAAAATTAATGACATAGAAGAAGTCATATGCAAACAATTGTTGCCCACTTCCATAGAACAAGAGTGAGCCATCAAGGGATTTTTCAAAACGTTTGATGTCAAGGATATAAAAAAGTTTCATCCCCAAAATTTATGGAACGAGATAAAGCCAAGCATGTTGGGTTTATTTCGTCGAATGCAAAGGTGTGGGCATCAAAATGAAAATGCTACTGAAGTGTCAGATGAAGAAGATCAATCTGAACTCCGGTGATGTTGTGGAATAAATGGCTTATTTCGATCTCACGCAAAAGCCATGGCTGAAAGGTTTTCTTTATCTGTTATCATTGATAACATGAAAGAAAAAAATGACACAGTCTTTGGTGCATTATCAAAACGAATGCAGCAATTGGAGATTTGGTGAAATATTGAATCCAGACATTCACATCGGCAAGCACGATCCATTACGAACGTCTTCGTATATAAGATTGCCTTATTTCGTAGGAAAGAAAGAAGCTGTAATAAATGTGGAAAATGAAGAGGACAGTCAATGCTTCAAATGGACTGTCACATCTGCCTTATATCTCGTAGAAAAGAACACAAACAGAGTATCAAAGTATGTTGAGACTTCTAAGAATTCAGATTGGTCGAGAATGAATTTTCGAACTCGACACCAATCATTTCAAAAATCAAAATCCCATGATCACCTTCAATGTTTTGGGGTATGACTTCGAAAAAACACATATTTCCTCTGAGATAAGTTCTCCAGATTATCACAAGAAAAACAAAAAAATGTTATTAATTTCGGAAGATGATAATCAACATTACTATTGGATCAAGTGCATAAGTCGATTATTGTCAGCATAGACCACCAAACACATTGGAGAGAGATTTTTCTGTTTTAACTGTTTGAATTCCTTCTATAGCAAATAACTGTTGGAACATCACAAGCAGTACAGCAACTCAAATCAATGCGTTGCCGTCGACATGTCCAAACCTCACTCACTAAATTCATGTATCACAACAGAAGACAGAGAGTGTCTTTTGTAGTGTATGCCAATTTCGAATGTTTCACGGTGAAGATGAGTTCGTGTCAAGCTGACGATCGACAGAATTACTCTAAAAAGTATCAGAAGCACACACTGTCTAGTTATTGTTTTTGCATAAAATGTTCTTTTGATGATAGGCATTCTTCGGGCCCATCCACCTACACGAAACAGTAGGACGAAGACGATGTGGCGCCAAAATTCGTGGAAGAACTGGAATCTCAAATCAACAAAATATACGACCAATCTCCTGTGAAGATGATCGTCACACATGAGGAAATGAAATACTATAAGAGGGCCACCGAATGTCACATCTGTAGTCTACCGTTCATTGAAACTTCAGCACTCGATTACAAGAAAGTGCGAGGTCACGATCACAACATGGTTAAATTTAACTGGTAATTGCAATTTAAGATATCTAGATGCTAAGTTCTTTCCAGTGATATTTCACAATTTGTTGGGTTACAACAGTCATCTGTTCATGAAGAATCTCTGTAAAGTCAGTGAAGGATATGTAAACTGCATCGCGAAGAGCGAGGAACAACACATTTCTTTCGCAAAATGGATAGACATAGACTAAAAGAAGAAAAATAAGATGGAGAAATGTCAGCAGTCAAGAGAGAAAGACGTTTCATAGATAGTTTTAAATTTATGTTGACAAGAAACTAGTCAGCAATTTGGGGAAGGAGAAATTCGAGATCATGACCAAACACTTTAGAGACTTGTGTCAGTTGGAGAGAATATTGAGGAAAGGAGTTTATCCCTACTATTTTTCTGGTTGGTTTCCATAGATTCGACGAGTCAAAGCTGCCGTCTAAAAATCATTTTTATTCGAAATTATATGATGCTGACATTTTCGACATTGACTATGAACATGCTCAAAAAGTGTGCAAAATATTCGACATGAAATCCCTAAGCGATTATCGCGATCTGTATCTGAAAATCGACGTCCTTCTCTTGGCATGTTCAAAAAGTTTCGAGACACGTCTGTTGGAGACATTATGGTCTAGATCCAGTTGGGGATAACACAGTTCCCGGCTTGGACTGGGATGCACTGTTAAAGACGTCAGAAATCCACTTGGAATTATTATCTGACAAGCACATGTTGCTCATGTTCGAAAAGGGTGTGCGATTCAGAGTGTTGCCGATATCTCACAGATAAACAAAACTGAACAATTGCTATGCTGAAGGATACGATGCACGAGAACCAAGTAAATACATAACATATCTAGAGGCTATGGTTAGGCCATGAGTCATTCATCACCGACGGGGAATTTCAAATGGGTCGAGAATCGTGAGGAGATGGAAATTTGGAGACATTATCCCTGTCTTCTGGGGGTAGATCTAGAATATCCTGAAATGTTACATGGTCGACACAATGATTATCCTTTAGCACCCGAACAAGCGAAAATGCATAAAGTTGATAAACTCATTCCAAATTTAAATGACAAATGTAAATATGTAGTCTGCTGTGAAAATCTGAAACTTTACATAGATTACGGCATGAAATTAGTTGACCATCGAATTGTCTGATTTGACAAATAGCCTTGGATGAAGAAGTACATTGATTTTAAAGCGAATTTGAGAATGAAGGCCATGACCGAATTCGAGAAATATTTTTTTTCAAACTCATGATCAATTCTGTGTATGGAAAATCAATGGCAAGCATCTGAAAAAGGACTGCCATTCATCTCGTGACGACGAAGAGTCAGGCTAGAAAATACATTTCGAAACCAAACTATAAACATCGAACCATCTTTGATGAAAATCTAGTAGCCTTTCACATGAAACAAACGCATCTCGCTTTTGATAAACGGACTTATTTTGGAATGTACATTATAGACATCAGCAAACAGTTGTGTCAATTTCATTATGAATACATCAAGAAGAAATACGATTTGAAAGCCAAACTGCTCTTTACCGATACGGATAGTCTGACATTTGAGAAAGAGACCAAAGATTTTTACCGAGACATATCTTTGGATGTCGATGCGTGGTTCAACACGAGCAATTATCCAATAAATCACAAATCTAACATTCCATTGGGTGTGAATGAAAAGATGGTGGGTAAATTTAAAGGCGAGATAGGAAGAAGACAGATGGGAAGGCGATTAAGAAACGTAAAGGTGTTAAAAGAAATGTCATGGATAAAGACATCACTTTCGAAGAGTATAAAAGTGTCTGTTCGGAAATTGAGAAGTATAGAAATCAATGAATACAATTCAAAGTGACAAGCACGATCTCTACATGGAAATAATCAATAAAATTCCTTTATCGACTGATGATGATAAGAGAATCGTGCAATCGGATGGAATGAACACATTAGCTCACGGTCATTATTCCACAAAGCTGATAATTCCTCAAAATCAAGAAGGATTAGACAAATACACTACATTGCAAATTGGTAAAGACATAGAAAATCTCGAAAATAGCAAAGATAAAAAGTAAATAAACTCTTAAAAATATAAATAAAATAAAATATTTCCAATGATGAAACAAAGCTTGTTGTTTTTCTTTGGGGGGGGGGAGGAGAGAAATGAAATTCACACAATATTTAAAAAATAAATAAAATTCAAACAAAAATGAATAAATTCAAAATAAAATAAAACAAAAATGAAAAAATATGAACATATCGGTAGAAGGTGTCATCTCACATGAATAACCTCTCTCCAGCATCGATCTGTTGGATGCGGTTAAAGCATTGAAAATAAAATAAATTATTATTTTGACAGTTATGAAATCTCACCACCTGAAGAATTGATTGATTGTTTAAAATCATCAATCTATTACAACACGGAATGTGTGCAACCTCATGATCAAATGTTTTGTGGACACTTGTGTCTCTACATTCTCAAGAGATGGTCTTCAGAACATCATTTTCAAGACATTCTCAACAATTTACATGAAGAGAGTGAAAAAATTCATGTAAATAATAGGAAATAAAATAAAATAAAATAAAATAATAAATAAAAAATTAGATAGAAAATAAAAATGACATTCGATAAATTTAGAAGAACTTCTCCAGTTCACGATGGTGGAATGTCTATCACATACTTGAACAATCATTTCATAACAAGACACAAACCTTGAAATGAACCCTTAAACATGAATAATCACAAGCTTTATAACATTCCCAAACTGACAGATCTCGGCGACACTGCGACAAAAAGGTATGCATATAAGACAGTTGCAGATTTTTTGAAGCTCACGAGAGATAATTACTTGGATAAAATAGGACCATGATCTAGACTGAAATCTTAATGATTGGTGAGCATGGCAAATCCTGCAGATTCGAGAGATGCAGTCATAGAAACCTCTGCCAACAATTTGCACAAACGTTTCAGTCAACAGGTGAGAGAATCCTACATTCCAAAATGCATGATTCTGAAGTAAATGCTAATTCTCACAAGATGTCGAATCTAGCAGAACCGGAGCATCTTAGAGATGCTGCCACCAAACAATACGTGGACGTCGTGGAATGAAAGATCGTCGATGCTTTGAATCAGAAAAATGAAAAAAGACCGATGTGAACGTAGGATTTAATACGATCGTCAATCTGGCCCAAATCGGCGACGACGATTCCGAAGCGACTGCAGTCAATAAAGGCTACATGGATCCTGCTCTCACCAAATCTCAAATCTATCTCGAAGAACATGTGGACGATCTGTATCTCAACAAATGATAAGTGGGGACGATGCAGTCTGGCATCGACATAGGTGGTAACAATCTATTCGGTCTGAGCACGATCTGGAATATGATTCGAGTGCAGTCAGCAGAAAATACATGGACAACACTAAAGTCGCAAAAACTGGCGACATGATAGGAGGCGATCTGGACAGGGGGGTAATCGAATCACAAAGCTACCCAGTGCCGAGATGATGATGGATGCGTGCACTATGAGTTGGGTCAGGGAGAAAATAAAATACGAGAGGCAACTGATCACGGTGTGCACTGAAAAAAGCAGTGCATTAGATTCTGGTAAATCAGAATGGTCTTTCAGAAATGGAGGAAATGGAATGCTACATGGTCCTATTGGATATCCGATGCTGATAGGAGAACGCAGCCTTCGAATGAGTCTGATTTCTAGAAACTTGAAAAATAGAGCAGTCATCAACGTAGTGGTAAATGGCATAGAAAACGATCGATATAAGGTCGAGAAGATGGAGAATCAAAATGCCAATATGAGTACATAAGAAACTCCTTTGAGAGTCGAAGAGGGAGATAGAATTAATTTCAAGATGGCGATCACTAATCTCAAAGCTACTTCTTCTATAGTATCTGTGTTGATCGAATGTGATCCTTTGAATGTATACAAAACAATGGGATGAACTTTTAATCGAATTAGCCCTTTGATACTTTTGTAAGTGTTATTACGTATGAAACGTTTTGTTCAATTTAACCTTTTGCTACTTTTGTTCGTGTTATTACGTACGAAATCAAACAGCACATTGATACTTTGTGGTCTTTTTATTTCATTATTTTTCGATCTTTTAAAGTTTTAACCTCAAATTCCTATTTTCTCCCGAATAGTGCTCAGTGACAACCGTTGAGCCAAATGTTATCGCAGCTCAAAGTATTAATATAATCCTGATGTCAAGACGTCTGAACTGCTTGAGTGCTAGAAGCCACTATCAGGGCTTTCAAAAATGAGAATACCAGAACAAGCAAACACTTTCCTTGCTTATATTTCATATTCAGTCAACCACAAATAATATTTTGTTTATATAAATTTGTTTTATTACAAATTATTGGAGAGTGCCTGTGGGCACTCTCCAATAATTTATAATGAAACAAGTTTTGAATAACAAATTCATACCAACAAAAATAATCTAGCCCTCAACCAGTTAATCACAAATGTGAAAAATATCTTGCTATTTGTACTTTCCGACGTTTGACGTCGCATTTTGGAAAACATTGAAGAAACTGAATTCCCAGAGGCATTTGAACGTCAGGATCATTAAAGTCTCAAAGGGTTAAACTCCTGACGTACTTGAAGAAAACAAAATAAGGAAGTTTTTTACGTTTTTAAGTTTTTTTTAAAAAGTTTTTTTAATGTTTATTTTTTCATTTTGAGGATTTTTTGAAGTTTTTTTTTTATTACAGTTATTGAATGACAGACATTTTACTTCCATCCGATTCAAACGTCGACACTCTGTCGGATATGACAACTGCAAAAGCTTCAGTTCACCTCTGTACATTCCTATCGAACTGTATCTTGATCATGATGTCCAGAATTGTGTTCTTGAGCGTCTCGTTGTGTTTGCTGATGTCGAACACGAACAGGGGATACAACTATTGTATTCGGTGGGTGTTACGTTCGGATAGCTTATGTATTCGTCCACGTGATGATATTTCGATATGAACTCTGCAACATCGCCGTAAATCCCAGAAAGGTCGTTCTTCTCGAACAAAGCAGTGTAATCTATGGCTGGATATTTCGTGGAATTGAGAAACACCTGCAAGTTTCTCAAGTTGCAATGATCGAATAGAGATGGATTCTTTTCTTGATGTCCGATCCTGTCATTTGGAATCCTACTATGATAAAACGAACTAGAGGGAGATTTTGTTTTAATCTTCAGCGAATCCAAAAATGTGTTTCAGAGTAATTCTAAACGAAAACGTTCCCCTGGGCTTTGATGCTTAAACAATGTGTTTAAATCCCGTGGCTACACCCACATTGTAAGCAGTTGTTTCGGAGCTGGTGTCTTTCATCCACAGTTGATTGAGTCCTTTAGATTTAGAAAATCGTCTGGATATTTTTAAAGTCCTAACATCATAGTTTCCTGATCGGGATGAAACACGGTTTTTATCTCTTCACCTGTGAGTTTATACAATACACTGTTGAAAAGGTAGATGTTGTTATGAGCTAAAGTGATGATGTCATCGTCGACTTACATGTAGTTGCTGCCATCCTTTTTCATCAAACGTCCTTCTATCTGGAGATAACTTTCCCATGGATGGAGAGAGAGATCTTGCATTTTGATGTTGAGTCTTATCTCTCCTTCATTATTGAGACAAGTTCCCACAACGGGTAAAATTTTGTGCACTTCATACTCTTGAATACTTTCATCCCATATTTTGCCTTCCGTTTTGTCAAATTTGTTCCTCTTTTTTATTTCCCTCGAATTTTAATTATTTTTTATTTTATATTTTCTTACTTATATTTTTGAGACAAAAAAAGAATATTGTCCTCTCTTTTTTTTAAAATGCAGTCTGTTCGCAATTGCTGTTCATATAACTTTCCCGTGATTTCTTCACCATCTAATGCTTCTGCCCTAAGTGGTGGGATTGGCGTTGAACACTCTAAACCACGTCCAAGATTGTCTCCGCCCTTCTAAGTGTATAACCTTCCTCAGAATGCTTTTTCCACTTGTACATTCTCCCTGGATCACCCATGGCAAATTTCGGTTGTTTTGTCATGGCCGCCATCTTTAATGGATAAAGATTTGCATAGACTTCCTTTTCGTTTTGAGAACTGCTAGCTTCCTCGGTCGGGTGTCATCTTGATGAAACAATGGCATGTGTTGTTACAGTCGTCAACCAACATTCAAGTATTTCTTAGTCGAGTTCGTTGTGAAATATCTGTGCATCTTTTTCCTTCATGGTTCTATTCCATCGTTCGATGACGTGCACCTTCTCCTCGTTTTCTGAGGAATAGATGTTGACGAGTCGACGGAAGTGAAGGTTGTAAAATTCTTGACATTTGTCCACTCACAATTTCTCAGGTTTTCGCGAAGAAGTGGTGTAGATATTTTTCAAAGCTTCAGCCACTCTCGTTTCTGACTTATTTTTCAACGCTCTCATCCGTCCATATTTCGATAACACATCTATGCCCATCAATAGATATTTAACGCCTCCATTGTGTCTAGGAAGCGATTGCATGTCCACCAGATCAACCGCCCACACCCGATCCAATTCTTTGACAAAATACTCTTCTCTTTCGAAATCTGTGCACTATGAGCTTGTGCAGTTCATTCGCTAATGCATTAGTGAATTGCTTATTATTTTTTCCCCATTCTGAATCAACGTTTTATGTCAATGAGCTTACTGACTAGAGAGCGTTCGAATTTCTCTGTCATCGTGGGACTGATTATATTTTAAAAATCTGTCTATATGGTCTTGTCGTTTCTAGTTTTCGTGTTGGGATGCTTCGCGTAAAGGAGATCTTGAGTATAGGCAGCTCGATCCACCTTATTGATGAGTTTGCTCCACGATTTCGGAGTCCGGTCTTTATTCAATCTCTTCTTCAATTTCGTGCCTGGTCTCGTAAATTGATGTCCTGGAAGATGCAGTTTGAAGGAAAGATTATTGATGAGTCATTGACTGTTCCTCCACCTCTTTTGACGAATTGAGTTTTGGTCGAACCACACACTTTACAAGTGCCGCAAAGGATCTGCCTATAATTTTTAGTTTGCACTTTTTGCAAGTTATCTGTATTCGTAGATTTCTTACCTTATATTTTACACAATACATTTTTGTTTTGTTTAGTTAATTTATTTTTAATTTTCTTTTATTTTATGATATATATAATATCATTATTATTTTAAATTTTAAATCTGCCACTGGATCTTTATTTTTCTCCAAGAGTTTTTGAAATGATTCCCTGGCTTCTTCTCAACCTCTTTCAGTAGGTGATAATTGAGAATTCAACCATCAAATGTACATGTACATGTACATGTACACGTACATCGATGTACGCCTCCATAGGGATTCAGTGTTAAAATCGTGTACCTGTACACGATTTTGTCGTTTTTTAGGGTGATTTAGAATCCGCTTGCGGATTCAAACATCACTGGATTCTATACACATCGCTCAAGAGTGAAAAAACGTAGATGAAATTTTAAGGAAAAAGAGGTGTATCGTCTGATTTTAGAATCCGCAGATGGGTTTCCCCATAGGATTCAGTGTTAAATCGCGAGCAAAAAACGTGTTGCAGATTCTAAATCAACATCAAAAAGTGGTTTGCGGATTCTAACATCATCCTGTCTGTACACGATTTTAACACTGAATCCCTACGGAGGCGTACACGGAAATCCATTTGCGGATTTACGTCAGAAATCGAATCGTGTACAGACAGGATGTTAGAACCCGCAAACCCACTGTCACGTTTCCCGAGGAAATACAAAAAAAGTGATGATATTATATAGGAGAGAAAAAAAAATATATAAATAAATAGTTATTTAAAAAAATAAATATATCAAATCGAATAGATAATAAAAAAAAATAAATACGTAAATCATGAGCACTTCCCAGACTATTAGAACAAGGTTTCCTTTAAAAATGCTGATGAAAGCCTACGCATTCTGTGTGAACGAACAACTAGGTCGCCTCTTGTTAGAACGATGCGTCGGATGTCGGGATCACCTAGACTTTGATCACGAGAATCATTCGTGTCTGACGATGGAAAGGGAAGATATGGTCGTGAAGTATTTCGAACTGGCGTTCGAACACGTTCAAATCGACAAAGTGATCGAGTTTTGGAAGAGATTACTCTTCTGTAAGGATCGAAGCAAGCCCACAGATTCGGAAGAACTGAAATTGGCGCGTAGAAGTCTGACTTTAGAAGACAAGGGATGCATCATGAAATTATTGTTCAATGAAGCATATGACTAAGTTTCTCGTTGATATAAAATAAGGGAGAATAGAAAATAAAATAAATACACACATAAATTTTTTATCTAATATTAGAAGAAAAAAAACAAAATGAGAACCAGAAATAAATTGTATCCGACGTTAGATGACGATGAGGATGAGAAGCCGATCAGCGTTTTGCCGACGGCACCGTCGCTAGAAGAAAAAGAAAGAGGAGAGAGGTATCACATCGATCAAATCAGTAGAATCCAAGAGTATATAACTCGAGAGAGAGATTCTCGTCATTCTCTCAAGAAGAAGTATTCGCATTTCGTGAAATTCGTCAATGCGATCGACACGACACTCATCACGATTTCCATGGGTTTACACGCGGCCGGCATCGGATTGTTGTCGACCGTGGTCGGCATTCCATCGTGTTGACCGTAGGAGGAGTGGCTCTCGCCGCCGGATTGTTTAGCACGCTCGGAAACTTTTTGAGTAGGAAATTATATCTGAAGGCGAGGAAACACGACAAGATTCGCGTCTTGGACGACTCCAAGATCGACACGATATCCAAAATGATCTCTATGGCATTGAAAGACGGTAGGATATCGGACGGAGAATACTTCGCGATATTGAGCGAGAAAACGAAATACGATGCCATGAAAGAAGCCGTGAGAATCAAGACTCGTCAGATCATCAAAGAAGAGATGAAGGATTCTCTCGTGGAAAAGGGGAGGAAAGAGGCCAGGGAGGAATTCAGTAAGATGATAGTACTCAAGAGCAGTGATTGAAAAAAAAAATATATATATATATAATAAGAACAGAATTAATTAATTATTAAATTTATATATAAAATAAAAACGAAATTAATTTAAATAACTCTTAAAAATGTATTGCGTAAGGTGTAAGAGAGTTACCTAGACGAGTAATTCTCGAGAAGTACGAACTAAAAACGACAGACAGATGCTTCGCGGAATTTGCAACGTGTGTGGTTCTATCAAGACTCGATTCGTCAAAAAAAAAAAAGAACGCGAGCAAAGGTAAAGGCATCGTGAATAAAATGATCAATAATCTACCTTTCGAAATGCATCTGCCTGGTCACAGTTTCACGGGACCCGGAACAAAATTGAACAAGAGACTCAACGCCGATCTGACTCCCAAATCATGGAGCAAACCTGTGAATAGGGTGGACGCGGCCGCGTATGATCACGATCTGTGCTACGCCGGACATCCCGACACCAAGACTCGCAATGACGTCTGCGATAAAAACATGTTGGGGAAATTGAGAGGCATATCGAATCCGAGCAGGAGAGAGAAGATAGAACGTTCGCTGGTCGGCAATCTGATCGGTGCGAAACGTCGATTCGGATGGGGCGTTAAAAAAAGAGCATCGGAAAAGAAGAAGAAACGATTATTGACGAGCGAATTGGCCGAGGAGTTACACAAACCCATCGTGCATAAATTTCGAAAGAGAAGAGTGTTCGTGAAGGGTTTGGATGATATTTGGTCTGCCGACTTGGTCGACATGAGATCGTTTTCGAGGTGGAACGAGGGCGTCAAATATCTTTTGACGGTCATCGACGTGTTTTCCAAATACGGTTGGATCAGAGCTTTGAAGAATAAAGGACCTTGCGTCGCCGAGGCTCTGAAGAGCGTGTTCGACTCGTCTTCTCGAAAACCGAGTAAATTGTGGGTGGATAAGGGAAAGGAATTCTACAACAAGCACGTTCATCGATTGGTCGACCTCTACCCGATCGAAAACGAAGAGAAAGCCAGCATGGTGGAACGTTGGAATCGAACGATGAAGGAAAAGATGCACAGATACTTCACGGCGAATTCGACCAAGAAATACATATACACTCTGAATGGTCTGGTCAAAGATTACAACAACACGCAACACAGATCGATCAAGATGACTCCCGTGGAAGCTAGCGATCCTCGAAATGAAAAACGGGTCTATGCGAATCTATATCCTGAAAGATCTAAGATTAGGAAGAAGTCTAGAACGCCGAAATTTGCGGTCGGTGATCGAGTGAGAATCTACGCTTATAAGAAGCACTTCGAAAAGGGTTTAACTCCTCGATGGGCCTCGGAAATCTTCGTGATAATCAAAATATTTCACACCGATCTGGTGACTTACGAAATCGAAGCTTTGGATGGAGAAGAGATCATCGGAAAGTTTTACGAACAACAATTACAGAAGACAAAGTTTTGATAAAGAAAACAAATTTCTTTTATTTACTTTCTTAAACATTTTCTTGTTTACACATATTTATAAGAGAGAAAAATAATGATAAAAAATAATTAAAAACTATTTTTAGATAAAGAAAGCAAGTTAATTAATAAACAAAAAAAAAACTAAAAATCCTTTAAAATGACAAATATGCTAGATATAGCACAAAGCATAGTGAAAGATGAAAGTATTCAAGAATATGAGGTTCACGAATATGAACCGGTAACCGGAACGAGTTTGAACAATGCGGGAGAGATAAGAATCAACGTCGAAACTCAAGATCTATTCATACATCCTAGCGAGAGTTACATAGTGGTGCAGGGACATCTCACCAAGGAAGATGGGAGCGACTACGCCGACGACGACACGTTTACTCTAGCCAATAATGGCATCATGCATCTATTCAGTAATATAAAATACATGCTATCCGGACAAGAGATAGAATCTGTGTTTCATCCCAGTCAGGCCACCACGATGTTCGGACTCTTGACGTATCCTGATGATTTTTCGAAATCCAGAGGACTTAATCAGTTGTGGGTGAAAGACACCGTCGGCCCTGCTAGCGCCGACTTGATATTCGACTACGTCGTCAAGACGTACAGACCTAAAGGAACGTTTTCGTTCAGGATACCTTTGAAACACATCTTCGGATTCGTGGACGATTACAACAAGATCATGTACGGATTCGAACACAATCTGACGTTGATTCGAAAAGGAGACGACGACGCAATAGTGAGACTCACTGCGACCAATGCGGGTGAGATAACTCTACACAAGATATTGTGGTTCGTTCCGCACGTGGAGCCTTTGGTCGTGGAAAAAGCGCATCTCTACAAGATCATAGAATCCAAGAGTAAATTACCCGTGGGATTTAGAATGAGACAGTGCGACACGGCTAGCATTCCACCCTCCACGAATCACTTCGATTGGAGATTGACGGTGAAATCCGCTTCCGAAAGACCGCGTTTCATCGTGGTTGCGTTTCAGACCGATAGGGACGGGTCTCAGGAAAAGAATGTGTCGCTGTTCGATCACTGCCATTTGAGAGACATGCAAGTGTTTCTGAACGCCACGAGATATCCAGCAATCGATTACAATGCATCGTTCGACAAAAATGATTTCTGCAGACTGTACGGTGACGCCGCTGATTTTAGAAAGAAGTATCACGGTTTAGACGAATTGATGAGCAACCCTAACATATCTCCCGGCGAATACAAGTCGATGTATCCCATGTTCGTATTCGACGTTAGTAAACAGAGTGAACGACTCAAGAGTAGTGTCTTAGACATTCAGATCAAGATGTAATTCGATAGGAACGTGCCGAGAAAAACCGAAGCATTCGCCCTGGTCCTGTTGGACAGAGAATTACAATTCGAATCGGATGGAAATAAGATGTCGATCATTCGATGAGAGACGAGTGTGAAAAAAAAATATATATATAAATAAAATTAAAAAAAATTATTATAAAAATGAATGATAAAGAAAGAGAATACTTAAGAAGAAACAGACGTGTTTTGATTAAAAATATTTCGCAAGATTCGTTAGCAATAATTCTAGATACTTTAGTCGAAACAGAACCTTTGATATTGACTGATTATATGAGACGTGAAATCGAAAGTAAAATCTTGATAGAAGATAAGACCAGAAAACTTTTAGACACGTTGACGTATAGAGGACCGACTGCTTTTCGAGAATTTATAAAAGCTCTTCGAAATGCTAAAATAGATGTTGACGTGTGTTTCGAGATAGGTGATCCAATTTCACGAGATAAAACATTATGAGAAATAACGTATTAAAACAACCCCCCCCCCCAAAAAAAAATAAATAAAGTAATGTGATCTAGAGAGATTGAACATCTTTCTAAATCTCATTACTTTTTTTTGTTTTTAATAAATCACACATTATTTTTTTTTAATTCATTATTTTCCATGCGTTCACTGTTTGTTCAAAGGAACTAATTCGATCAGGAGACTCACCACGGAAGTGGCGGCTTCTTGATTATTGGTTTTCGTAACGAAATTAATCCTGTCTCCGGTGTTCACTTTGAGAGGCGTGCTGAACGTGCTAACATTCGTGTGTTTATTCTCAGTCTTTTCGACGCTGTATCTCTTAACACTCTCTACTCCATTCACCATGAGATTGACGACTGCTCTGTTATTCAAATCCGAGGAAGCCAGACTCATTCGAAGGATTTCACCTCCCAGCGGCATGGGATATCCCACCTGACCATGTTTTGATCCGCTACCTCCATTTCCGAAAGACCACTCAGCTTTTCCCTCATCTAAGGTGCCGGCCTCCTCGGCCCACACAGTGATCAATTGTCTAGCATATTTGACTTTCTCCACCACCGAAATCAGGGTGCAGGCATCCGTCATGTTCACGGGATCCGGTAGATTCGTGAGCGCGTGTCCACCCATGTCTAGTTTACCTTCCATTATGTCACCCTTTCTCCAGACTGAGTTGTCATCCACGTACTTTCTGCTGACCGCGCTGGAATCGAATTCAAGATCGTGACTGAGAATAAATTCATACCGTTCATGTTGATACCACCCTCCATGGTTCCGCCAGATTGTTTGTTCAGGTAGAGATCGTCCACTTGCGATTCTAGGTATTCTTGTGATCGTATCACAGCAGAATCCACGTAGCCCTTGTTGACCGCGGTTGAGTCCGCATCCGTGTCGTCGACCTTTGACAGATTCAATATCTTGTTGAATCCCGCATTCAGATCCGATTTCATTTCTCATCTGTCAGACTTTCTCTGTTCCAGATCTACGTAGTGTTTGGTCGCCACGTCCTTGGGATTCGTGGGAGTGGCCACGGTCGTTATCTTGTTAGAATTGGCGTTCAATTCCGAGTGCATCGTTTTCTGAACGTATCTATTTCTCAGGTGTTTGCTGAATCTCGCGTGAGAGTCGTCCACATATTTCTTGGTCGCGGCATCGGTGGGATCTATGGGATTCACGACGTTCACCAAACATTTGGATTTCAGATCGAGATTGTCGGTCATGGTTTTATCCACGTAATTATCTAGCATGATTCGTTCGAAATCGGCATTCCCCCGTCGACGTATTTTTTAGTCGCAGCATCTGTGAGATCTATCGGCTCGGGAAGATTGTAGAGCTTCTTATTGTTCATGTTCAAAGGTTCCTCTCGAGGTTCGTATCTCCAAACGTAACGTTCATCCAAGTTGGTAACGTCGTAACCATCGTCGACTTCGAACTTCTTCCTCTTCTTTCTTAGGTTGACTTTTTCGTCGTCACTTCTACCAAATTTATTGACTGGCATGTTGTTGTGGGATTTTTTTTTTAGAAAAAATATATTCAAAACGCAGTTTATTAAAAATGAACTATTTTATTTTTATTTTTCGTTTTTATTCGATTAAAATTTTTTAAAATAATTTATTATCTTTATATATACTATAAAAAAAAAATCTCTCTCTAATGTAAATCATTGAGAATGTCTTGAAACCGATCTCCTTCAGACCATCTCTTGAGAACGTAGAGACACAGGTGACTGCAAAACACTTGATCTGGTGATTGCACTTGTTCCGTATTGTAACGAACCATCGATTTGTTGAAATAGTTCTTTATTTCTTTTAGCGGTGAGATTCCATAGCTGTCGAAATAATAATTTTTCTTCTTCCTGTTCTTGATCCACGCCACCCAGTGAGTGCCTTCACCCAATGAATCGTCTAGATTTAAAATTCCGCATTCCGATTGTTGAGGTCTTCTCTTCGGCAAGGCATCTCTGGAAAACACGCCTAGAAAATCTTTGATTTTCAAATCTTTTGCCGCATACAACAGATCGATGTTGGATAGGGGTTCGTTAGGTAAGATGACACCTTCTACGGATATCTTTATTTTCTTATTCATAAATGCGTATATATTTTTTTTATTTATTTATTATATTATAATTCACTAAAATGACGTTATTTTTTTTTTTTTTTCTTTTTAAACTAACACTCTCGATGTCTCTATCGATTTCCATAATCTCGAATCCGTCCAATTCTTCTTGATTTTCTGGAATCCTATCATCCTTACTCATATCTGAAATCAAATCATCCACAATCATATCGTCTCTAATTAGATCGAAAATCCAATGTCTGAGTGCCAAAGTGCTTATTTTATCGTCTAACACGAATCTCTTATCGTCATCGGCCGTCAGCAAAATCTTGTTGACTATTTAGGTATACAAGTCGTGATTTTCGCTTCGAATCGATTTCATAGTCTTATACACCGGACCACTTCCTAACAGACAATTTTTATACTCTTGGAAAGAGATGTTTTTCTTCACCACGCACGCTTTAACCCCTTTGCACTTCTTGATCTCTTCATCTTCTAGATGATAAGCATACAGTTTGGGTCTCAAGCCCACAAATTAGACGATTTGTTTACCGCCGCTCTCATCCTTAAATTTACCCAACACCTTCTTGTTGTCGTTCGATTGAATGTTGGACAGGTGATCGATGGGATAATTGCTCATGTCGAACCACGTGGCCACGTCCGGAGATATATCTCGGTAGACGTCTTTCGTCTCTATCTCGTAAACTAAACTGTCCGTGTCGGTGAACAGTAGTTTGGCTTTATCACCAAATTTTCGTTTGACGTAATCGTAGTAAAACTCGTACATCAATCGCTTGCTGATATCTAAGATGATCGGTCCGAGATAATATGGTTTGTTGAACTTCAGGTGCATCTTTTGCATGTGAACGGCCACTAGATTTTCGTCGAATATGGTTCGGTGTTTGTAATTGGGTTTCGCCACTAATTTTTTAGCTCTTTTCTCAGATGTGATGAGTCAAACGTCGGTTCTCTTCCTGATGTTTTCCATCGATTTACCGTACACGCAGTTGTTCATGAGTTTGAAGAAATCTTTTTCGAAATCGTTCTCGGCTAGAATTCTGAGATTCGTGTTGAGATCGATGTATTTTTTCATCCAAGGCTTTTCGTCGAATCGAATGCTGCGATGTATGTCAACTAATTTCATCCTGTAATCGACGTACTGTTTCAAATTCTCGCTGTAGACGATGTAGTTACGTTTGTGAAATAAATTGGGAATGAGTTTTTCCTCGTCTCCTTCGTTCGGTTCCATTCGTTCAGGAGCCAGTGGATAATCGTTGTGTAGATCGTGTAATTCTTCCGGATAGTTCAAATCGACTTCTAAAATGCAAGGATTGTCTCTCCATTTTTGCATCTCTTCCGGTTCCTTCACCCATTCGAAATTTCCAATCGGTAAAGGATGACTCATAGCCCAACTGTACAGATTATTAGCATCCCAATACTGTATGTATTTATTCAATCGTTTCGAATCGAAACCTTCTTTCATGTAGGGATTGTTAGCTTCAGAATATCTGTGAGAGATCATCGAGACGCCACCTCTCACAGCCCTTTTGAACATGAGCAACATGTTCACGTTGGATAATAATTCCAATTGGACTTTGGTGGTCTTCAACAGAGCATCCCACGCCAGACCGGGTGCGATGAAATACCAAGCAGGATCCAGATCGTAATTTCGACGACAGACGTCTCGAAAATTTTCGAACACGTCTGCCAAGAGCAGAACGTCGGTCTTCAGACAGAGATCATGATAATCTCTCATGGTTTTCATATCGAATTATTTCCACACGTTTTTAGCATGTTCGTAATTCTCGTCGGAAATGTCGGATTCATGTAATTTTGAATAAAAATCTTCTTTTGAAGGTAGTGCGGTGTCTTCGAATCTCTTTAGATCGTTCATGTAATTGTAAGGATAGACTCCTTTCCTCAACATGACATCTACTCGTTCTCCAAAATGTTTGCTTGTGATTTTAAATTTATCCTTGCTCATGTTATCGACTAATTTTTCCAGAGCGGTCGACATGAATTTAAAACTGTCGATGAAACGAATGCCTCTACGAATGGATTTTGTTTTTTCTTCCAACGTATTTCCGTCGATTACTCTTTTGTTCTTCTTGAGCTTCCATTTTGTGAAGGAAATGTATCTTTCTTCGCTGTTCGCGATGCAATTTAATTCTTCGTGTGAGATGCCGAGATTTTTCATGAACAGATGACTGTCGTAACCCGAGAGATTGTGAAACATCACCAGATAGAAAATGGCATCTCGATATTTTAAATTACACTTGCTGTGAGCCGGACCACGATACAGACCCGTGTAATGATCGTGGTCTCTAACCTTCTTATTTTCCTCCCAATTCTCATCGAACGATTGTCTGCATATGTGACATTCGGTGGCTCTGTTATTTTCGTCCTGCTGCTCTCGCATGATGATCATTTTCGCCGGAGTTTTGAATTTGTCATATAACATTTGAATTTTCGATTCTAACTCTTCCATGAACCTTTGGGCCACGTCGTCGTCTTCGCACTGTTTCGTGTGGGTAAAGGGACCCATGTCATGTTGCGAGTCTAAAGCGCATTTCACATAAATGCAATAGCCCAAAGGTATGTGTTTTTGATAGCTTTCGACATAACTTTGAAGAGCGTTGGGTTGACAGGAACTCATTTTAGCAGTGAAACATTCGAAATCGGCGTACACGATGAATGGTACTTTTAACCTTCTATTGTGATTTTCAAACTTCACGATAGTGATGGGTTTGGGCATTTCGACGTCGACACCTTGATTTTTGTTGCAATATTCCTGATGTTTCGCTAACGATTTTTGGCTGTGAAATGCGTTCATACAGTTGCAACATAAAGATATCTTTCCTTTATGTTTATTATTTTGTCTCGATAGTAATCGGCTCGGATGTTTAACCCAACAATAATGACTATTGTCACCATTCGAAATCAATAATAAAATAATCATCTTTTCTCTTTCGAGATACGAATTCTGTCTGAGAGGATAGATCGTTTGTTTTTCGTCGTCGTATCCCAAGACATTCACCGCTATGGTGGGATTTTGAACCTCAAAACGTTCGATGTGTTTTAACTCTGTTGGAAAAGTCACTCTGGTCCAATCAAGATTTTTAGAAGGTCTCCTCATAACAAGAAACTCTTTCGGTGTTCATTTTGACAGGGTATAAAGCAGAGGTGATTGCCCATTTAAAACACTGATCATCTTTATTTTCCCGTTGAGCACGGCATTTTTTTTAACTAGGAAATACTGTAATTTCACGTAGGAAGACACTTTCAACGAATCGTTTTTAGTTATATGAATTTCGAGTTTCAACACCTCATCGAACGTCCAATTACTACCTTCATGTTGATAATTCGCGAGAGACATCAACATCTTGTCTTTCATCTTTTTGAAAACGTCCGATAAATCTGAACCTCGAAGTACGGGTTCACAGTAGATATGAAATATGCATTTTTCACGATGCTCTCGCCGGACTTCATGTCAATTTTATTCATCACGCAATGGAGTATCATCTTAATTTTTAGTCCCACATTCATGTGTTCGCAAAACAAATCCAATACTTTTTTCTTCACCCATTCCATGAACAATTTCGGATCGATTCTCTTGAACGAGGGAACCATGTCAAAAGTTTTAAAAACACCTTTGATCGCACTCTCCCGTTCTACGGGTTTCGATTGGAATAGTTCCGCGACGAGTCGTGCTACATATTCTTCTCCTTTCCCTTCATCGATTGCTCATCGAATTTTGCTTAATATATCTCGTTTGTCTAGAATCTGAAGTGCATCACTCGTTTTCGTTTTAGTTTTTCTTTTCTTTTCTTTTGAAACTTGAAGTTCTTCTTCAACGGCTTTTCATTTAGTTGTCCTCTTATTTTTCACAATCAAAACGTTTTTGTTTTTTTTCGACGTCAATGTTTCGATTCCTTTTACTATCTTTTTCTTCTTCTTCTCATTTTTCACAACCGATGCATTTTTTGATGTCGTTGCTATCGACATTTCGTTTGCCTTTCCATCGTTTTGCAAATATTTCTGTATGACTTCAATTTTTTTTGATTTAGTTCTATGATTTCTGAAATGTGAAATTTTTAATAGTTTACAAATCTCGTTTAACTGAGGTACGGTTTTCTCATTTAAATTTTTCATTTTTTTTTTATCTGTTTGCTTCATTTGTAAGAATATTTTTTTTCGAATTTTGTATTTAAATAATTTGTTTAAAAGTTTTGTTTTTTTACTCTTTATATATAAAAAGATTTCTTTTTTTAATTTAAAATTTTTTTTCTTTAATGTGAAAAATGTTTTTTTTTATGAAATTAATCAATTTTTTATGTTTCTTAACGTGAAAAAAATTGAATTAATACGCGAAAAAAAGGATGTTAAAATTCAACTTTTTATTTATATATAAAGAGAAAAACAAACTTTTTTTTTAACAAATTATTTAAATACAAATTTAAAATATACATTATTTGCAAGAATTCATAAAACAAAAAAAACCAAATAAGCAATCATGACAGCAACACCTAAAAGATGCGAATTGAAATTGAAACGAGTCGAAGCGTGTACAAAATTAGGTTTTAAAATCTATACATTCCATCGAATTGAACGAGGTCGAGATGAAGGGCTTAGAGCGCTACTACAACAAATATCAGATGTGTTTGAAATTGGATGAAGCCATGCTCGATTTGTTTTATGAGTACCAAAGCGATATAGAGAATAATATCATCGTCGCTGAAGACAGAAAATTCGACAAGGACGATTTGTTGTTGTTCTTTGGAAATTACATATATCCAATAATCTCACTTGAACTCGTGGACAAATCGGGTGGTGAGAGCGCATTCACCGATGTAAAAAAACTCAAAAGAGTAAAGATAAACATACAACACATTTTTGTAAGTGGAAAAATGACGAATGTCAACATGCTAATAACGGACTTGGAAATATAAACAATAGAGAGATTGATTTTTTAGCGAAGAAGAAGGAAAAATGTAATGAGATCTAAAGATGATCTCATTACTTTTTACAAAAAAAATTTCACATTAAAGAAATTAAAATTAAAAACTTTTTTTTTTATATATATATATATATATAAAGAGTAAAAAAAACAAAACTTTTTAAACAAATTATTAAAATACAAAATTTAAAATATACATTATTGCAAGAATTCATAAAGCAAAAAAAACCCCTAAATAATCGATCATGACAGCAACACTTAAAAGATGCGAATTGAAATTGAAACCAGTCGAAACGTATAAGAAATTCGGTCATAAAATCTATAGATTACAACAACACGATCCCATCAAATTGAACAAGGTCGAGATGAAGGACTTAGAGCATAAATACGACAGATATAAGATGACTTTGAAATTGGATGAAGCCATGCTCGATTTGTTTTACGAGTACCAAAGCGTCCTGCAGAAAATCGTCATTGCTAAAGATAAAGAATTCGACAAGGACGATTTGACGTTGTTCTATGGAAGTTACATATATCCAAAAATCTCACGCGAACTCGTGGACAAATCGACTGGTGAGAGCGTGTTCACCGATGTAAAAAAACTTAAAAGAGTAAAGATAGACATTCAACACATTTTCGAAAAAGGAGAAAACATGAGTGTTAACATGCAAATAACAGATTTGGAAATATAAACAATAGAGAGATTGAAATGTTAAAATTTAACTTTTTATTTATATATATAAAGAGAAAAAAATTTTACTAAAAAAATTTACATTAAAGAAAATTAAAAATTAAAAAAACAACTTTTTTTTTAATATATATATGAAGAGCAAAAAAAAATAAACAAACTTTTTTAACAAATTATTATTTAAATACAAAATTTAAAATATACATTATCTGCAAGAATTCATAAAACAAAAAAACCCCAAATAATCAATCATGATGACAACAACACCTAAAAGATGCGAATTGAAATTGAAACGAGTCGAAACGTGTAAGAAATTAGATTTTAAAATCTATAGATTACAACAACACGATCCCATCGAATTGAACGAGGTTGAGACGAAGGGTTTAGAGCACAAATATGACAAATATCGCATGCCTTTGAAATTGGATGAAGCCGTGCTCGATTTGTTTTATGAGTACAAAAGCGATCTGAAGAACATCGTCATCGCCGAAGATAGAGAATTCGACAAGGATGATTTGTCGTTGCTCTATGGAAGTTACATATTTCCAAACATCTCATTCGAACTCATGAAGAAATTGGGTGGTGAGAGCGAGTTGACTGAAGTAACAAAACTCAAAAGAGTAAAGATAAACATTCAACACATTTGCGAAAAAGGAGAAAACATGAGTGTCAACATGCTAATAACGGACTCGGAAATATAAACAATAGAGAGATTGATTTTTTAGTGAAGAAGAAGGAAAAAAAAAAAAAAAGTAATGAGATCATCTTTAGATCTCATTTTTTTTTTTTTTTTTTTGTTTTCCTTCTTCACTATTACCATATATTATAATAACGTTTCCTTTTTTCTTAAATTTCAGCCTCGATTCTTCTTTTCTTTTTTGCTTTTTTTTGTAATATGATACGTTTTTATAACAACACATTTGTTTATCCGAATCATAATTATGAACGAATGTTGTGCATCTCTTGGTAACACTCGCATCATTACCATTCTCTTCAGAAGGTAGTGGTGACGGTGGAAAGCGTTTCATTCTTTTCATTTCCAAGCGTCTATCCCGCTGTTTATCTAACTCTTTCATCAGTTCTTTCCTTTGATATCCATCATTAGCATCTAACCATTTTTTCACATCTTTTTTTTCGCACTCTGTCTCGCAATATTTATCATTATCGTTTAATTGTTTCTCCACCTTTTTATCCGTTTTATATATTATTTTATACTTTCTATGATTTATATTTTATATAATTTTATATTATAATAACATATTCAAAATCGGTATATTCTCAAACAGTGAATTCTCACCGAGCAACAAACCCTTGCCGAGTCGCTCAACGTTCTGTCCACTCTTCAGATAGAGACCGTTTCCACTCAAAGAGTTGCCACCTCTAACAGGTTCTAGATACAATCCTTTACCGCTGTCGTCTACGTGGACGTGACACACGGCTCCTCCCTTCTTCGAAAACAGTCCGCTACCACCCATTAATTTCTCAACTGCCGAACTCGCGAGTCCCGTGAGAGCTGCCACGCCGAGAGTCTTTCCGAGAAAGGGTAGTGCCTTTGCAGCGAAGGGTAATGCTTTTGCGGCGATTCCTGCCAATAGCGGTAGGAAACCACCTCTCATTCTCAAATTGTATCTCAATTGAGCGGGACTCAATCTCACCGTCAACCCTCTTCCATCGTGAATTGCTTTCTCCATCTTTTTGATTTGACTTCTGTTCCAGGCGATTGAATCCTGACCACCTCTCGTCAGATCTTCGTGAGTGAATTTGAATCTCACCGCCTCGCCTCGAGTTGTTAACGCTCTCTTAAGTTTCTTCCTCTGTCCTGCGGATATGTTCACGTTTTTAATCACGTATTCTGTCATAATTCTTTTTTTTTAAATATATTTACTTCAATTGTTTTCTTGTTTAATAATAATTATTTATATTAAAATAATTTTGTAAAATTAATATTGCGTTTATTTTATTTTTGTTATCTATATATGTATACAATATTTTTTTTTTTTGCTTTTATATTTCTCTTATGTGAAATCGTATCGTCACCCTCTCTCTGCGAAGATCTAACAGTTCACCATTTTGATCCGTCAACGTGGATTTGAGACTATACAACGTGTCTAAAATCACTGGTAGATAAACTAAATTTCGAGGTCGCTCCACGATCTTATAACCCGGCGACACGTTTGGAAAGAAGGAATAGATCGTCGGTTGAGCGCAACCATTCACATAGCTTCCAGCAATCACGTCCACATTCACCAGAATGCTATTGACTGCGAGAATGTCGACCGTATTTTCAGATGCCGCGTGACCTCGATACATCTTTCGATCGAATCCCAACATCTTGCCTATAGAATCGTCCATGTTGAAATCCACTCGAAAATTATCTTCCAAATCCAACATTGTCTGTAAGGTATTAGGATTAGGAGCGAGTCTGACCTTGTTGCTTCCCTTTCTATCCGTCTTCATTCGCGTCTGAATGTAATTGTTCAAATCGTCTATGTCGTAACTCCCTTTGGGAATTCGAATCTCCAACCAATCCACTCCGTCGGAATACTTGAACGAGTTATTCTTTTCGGTGATGTTGGGAAAGGAATAATAAGTCTCCAGATTCACCAACGCCATCTCGTATCTATTCTCTCTATTCAATTCGATGGATGGTTCGAATTTCGTAGCGAATCGAGTCGAATCGCCACTCGCCACGATTTAAATGGATTGTTTTGCAGCCGTATTCTCAGCTATCCGTTCTAACAATTCTCCTTGTTCCAACATTATATTTTAATTTTATTTTTTTTTTTTTTTTTTCAAAACTAATTATTTGAAGATTTATTATTTTCTAAATTTTTTTTATTTTCACGCTCTATCTTATTATCATCAGAAACATAAAACTTGTCGAATCTGCACTGATATTTTCCGAGATTAAATTCGCTTGTCAAATCGATCACGATGAAATTGTAAAGTCCTCCATCCCAAACCCTCTTGCAGAATTTCCTGAATTCCGCCACGCTCATGTCGTTTGCGACGTGGTCGCCGTAGATGTGATTGAGATTCTTGAGATCTTGGCGAAAGAGACATAGAAAATTAGAGTTCTCCCTTATCGTCTGTCTGGGCAATCGAAAATAATTCTGCGACAGGTAGAAACAGTCCATGTTGCTGTGTCGACCCCTAACGTAATACGATTCGCATCGGTTCTGTCTCTCCAAAAGCAGATCGTCGAAAATCATGAGATTCTTATTTTCCTATTTCAATTCTCTAGGATCCGGAACGTCGCTAGCGTTCTCATAAAATCGACACTCGACGTTCGAAGATACATTTCTCGTCATCAGCTCCATCGCCGCACCGTCCAAAATGGTCGAAAGTGGAGCTTCACTCTTGTCGAATTCCTCCCTACTGTCAAAGATTCTGGCTATGACGTCCTTGGGCAATCTACGATCCATGCACTCTCGAAGCAATCTGTATTCGGGTTGAAACAAGCTCTTGCCAAACACGAACAATCTGTCGTAATCCAACCAGTCGGGTCGGGACAACAGATTCATCAACAGATTGGTCTTTCCACAATTCGATTTTCCCACTATCAAGCCTCTTATGCTTTTAGGAAATAACTCATTATTCAACCTCTTAGTCGCGGCGTCGATCCAAGACATATCTTTAATGTTCATCTTTGTTTTATTTTTTTTTTGTTTGTTATTTTAGATTCTTTTCAAACACAATTTTTATGCTTTTTCAAACTCAGTTTTTAATATTATTATTTATTTATATCACACCGTCGCGAGTTCTCTTCAATCCTGATCCACTCGTCATTTTGGCTAAATCTTGTATGGGTATCACAGCATCCTTAAAATCTTTCCAACTTTTCGGCGTTCGCTCTAACGCAGCTCGCTTCGCCGGCGGACTGATCAACTTGTCGATCAACGCGTCGGCTGCCCTCTTGCCAGCCACAGAAGCTATCCTACCACTGGCTTCGGAAGCGGCTTTCTTACCAGCATCCAACGCCGTCTTCTTACCGACCTCAAACGCAGTCGATGCGAGTTTTCTACCCGCATCGCTCGTGAACGCTCGCATTATAGAATCGACGATGCCAGAACCGCCTTGAACGTAAGTTCTGACGTATCCCCTGTTCTTTATCACCAACATATTTTATTTTTATAATATATTTTGTTTTTTTTTTCACTGGTAAATCGTTTTGTTGTTTAAATACTTTTATTATTCTAGTGTAAAAATTTACTGTTTTATTTTTGTTTGTTTGTTTGTTTCTCTCTACTTATTATATACACATCAATCCTTCAATTCGTTCATCAGCCTTTTATAATGGTTTTTATTCAAAACCTTCTGTCTTAACAATTCGTCAGATATAGTAACTATCTGATTATCTAATCCTGTGTTACCAGCCCGTCTGCTCGCCATCAACAAACTCAATCTCTGAGACAGAGCGTCAGAATCGCTCAGAAGAAAAGTGATTTTCACCCCTTTGCCAGTCACCGATTTGACGAACTTCTTATTCATATCCCATATGGTTTTCACCACTTTCGTCCACTTGTAACCTCTGTTGGCTTTGGGTCTCGTCTTCCTGGCATCGTTATTTCTCTTCATGGCGTGGGTCTGAACCAGAATGTCGCCGTAATTGTCGAAATCCTGTTCCGTGTAATCACTAGGCTTGTCGTAAAGGAGCAATCTGCGCAGTCCATCAGTTGATTCGTATCTGTTCGAGCCTACAGTTAATTCATCATGACCTATTTCTACTTCTGTGTCTCCAATAAAAGTATTACCGTCCGAATCCTTATAAAATCCATATAACAGATCTCTCTTACCGCCATCCTCAGACGATGCGACGCTATCAGTGGTGATAGTCGAAGCTGTATCGTCGGTCTCGCTCAAATCTGTTTGAATTCCCGTGGGAACGTAATCCGGTGTAGATTGAACGGAATGCCGATTTCCAAAACTACCGGGCGACGAACCCATTCTCAAAGAACTCTCTTTTATGGGTCTCAATTCTTCGACTATCTCCTTCCTGCTTCGCTCTTGACCCTCCGTCACGGGTTTAAATATTTTTGCGGCTTCGCGTTTGAGTTCCATCTCACCAAGACGTCTACTTCTGTCAGCTGACTGGATGCCCTTCTTAGCACGTTCATACTCGCCTAAAATTTGATCTTGGCGCCTAGAATCCATCTGTAAAAACATTTTTCGTTTTTAATTGTTAATGTTCCTTTAAGTATGCTAATGCGAGTTATTTTATTATTTTCAAAATTAAATGTATAATTATATTTTTATGTTTTAAGTTAATAAAAATCTTTCTGTCTTTAATCTAATAACTAAAAATTCACATCTCAACTCAGTATTGATTGAATTGGGAAAGTTCAAAAACGTTTTAAGCACATGACAAACCAGTTTCTGATTTAACGCATTTGAGAGTAATTTACGTTTGTTAAAAGGAATTCCATTCACATATCAAAAAAACATTCACTCAGAGTCGAAATAAGAGAGAACCTTGAAGACAGTTAAGAAACATTCTAGCACATAAAAGAAACTGTTTTTTCTAATTTAACGTTAAATGGATTCATTCATTCATTCATTCATTCATTAATTCATTCATTCATTCAAATCTCTGATCATTATCATGAATATATTAAAAATTTACCACTCAAACCTAATTGAGTGGAAAATGCGTTTTATTAAACATTATTAAAACGATCCATTAAAACGAAAAACCTTCATTCACGCCACAACAAAATCATGAGCAACATTTTTCATTCAAACATTCCATTAAGTGTTTATTAAGATTACTTCACAAGAATTAATAGTGACAAACGCGAACAAACGATTTTTTACCTCTGATTTTTTTCTCTAATTGTCTCTAAACTCAATTTCTTTTCGTTACATCGAAACAAAACACGAATGTCTATTTTTACAGATCATATTTTATAGTCAACTCTTTTGAACGAATGCCTTTCATTCACGCAACTCTTTTTTAAAACTGACGCTCATATTTATAGTCCACTCTTTTGAACGAAAACCTCATTCAATCACAACAATAACATGTGTTAGTTTTACTATCATCGTGACAGTGGGTTTGCGGGTTCTAACATCCTGTCTGTACACGATTCGATTTCTGACGTAAATCCGCAAATGGATTTCCGTGTACGCCTCCGTAGGGATTCATTGTTAAAATCGTGTACAGACAGGATGATGTTAGAATCCGCAAACCACTTTTTGACGATGATTTAGAATCCGCAACACGTTTTTTGCTCGCGATTTAACACTGAATCCTATGGGGAAACCCATCTGCGGATTCTAAAATCAGACGATACACCTCTTTTTCCTTAAAATTTCATCTACGTCTTTTCACTCTTGAGCGATGTGTATAGAATCCAGTGATGTTTGAATCCGCAAGCGGATTCTAAATCACCCTAAAAAACGACAAAATCGTGTACAGGTACACGATTTTAACACTGAATCCCTATGGAGGCGTACATCGATGTACGTGTACATATACATGTACATGTACATTTGATGGTTGAATTCTCAATTATCACCTACTTCTTTCTATCAGATTATGTTTCATCCCCTCATTGAGAACCTGACGAGATTTTATTCTTATACCTTCTTTCAACACGTCGAATTATTTATCCCTTTCCGTGAGAATATAGTGATACTCCCATCGGAAATCCTTCCATCCTTCAGAAAAACCCATATCATGCCACTTATGGAATTGATTTTCGCGTCGCCCAACACTTTGATCTGTTCGTGTTTCTTGGACTTCAACGAAAATTTTTTACTCACGAATTTTCCAGCTGTGCTCAAGAATCCTGTCGCGAGAGCAAAGCCCTTTATGACCAACATGGGTGGAATGGTAGCCACGTCGATAGGAGACCCATTCCAGCAGTGCCCAAACCGATAGATACGGTGATGAGAATCACATGCATACCGTCCACCAATTTAGTCATTCGCACATTTTTTCGAATTCGCATCGGTGGTCGAAGATTCTCATTATCCTTCAGTAAGATTGTACTCAGAACTCTTCTCAAAAATTTGTATGTGGGTTGAAGGAGACTCTTGCCAAGCAC
Source organism: Pictodentalium vernedei (assembly GCA_031216915.1). Taxonomy (NCBI): domain Eukaryota; kingdom Metazoa; phylum Mollusca; class Scaphopoda; order Dentaliida; family Dentaliidae; genus Pictodentalium; species Pictodentalium vernedei. Next base: position 265,238,819 of record CM062297.1, read on the forward strand.
AAACAATCTGTCGTAATCCAATCACTGCAGTTGCAACAACAGATTCATCAACAGATTCGTCTTTCTACAATTCGATTTTCCCACTATCAATCCTTTATGCTTTTGGGAAAGGGTTTGCGATTCTCTCTCTCTCCCTCTCTCTCTCTCTCTCTCTCTCTCTCTCTCTCTCTCTCTCTCTCTCAGCCTTTGGTGCATTCCACAATAAATCTTTTATTTCTATTTCTCGTTGTTTTTTCCAATTTTTTTTAACCCAGTTATTTTTTATTCTTTTTTAAATATTTGTTTTTATCATATGACTCATCTGGTTTGTTCACTTTAAAACATTTGATATTTTGCTTTCATATTAATCGGTGATAAATAAAGCATTCCATCAATTTCATTGGTCAGTTTCAAAACAAGACAATTTGATTGGCTGAACAAAATAAAACTGGGCCACATTTTCATAATTTGCATAATTAAATTTGGGAGCTTTCATTGGTCAATTTCAAAACTGGACAATTTGATTGGCCAAACAAAATACAACTGGGTGACATTTGCATAATTTCAGTACGGAGAATTTACGTTATCTGCCCTATTTAGGGTTGGTTATATTGTATTAATCTTTTACCTACAAGAAAAACGCCATTCATTTTTTTATATTTTCACTTTTTGCTTCCAAAACATAGGTTATGGCCCGTGATTGGAACGAGCTCAACGAGCTCGTTCCAATGAGGGGTCATAAACTATGTTTTGGAAGCAAAAAGTGGAGATTTTTAGTTATACGAGGATGTTTTTTCCAAGTGCCGTCTACAACTGAAGTTAGGTGATGGGTTAAAACGTCATACTAAGTGGCTAATTTGTGCATGTGTGTGTCATATGATAAATAGAATATGAAATGAGGGTTTTTCTCATATAATATTTATGAAACTCGTCCGAATTTTCCGTATGGGCTCGCCAGAGGCTCTCCAAAACGGAAAATTCTTAGACTCGTTTCATAAATATTATATGAGAAAAACACTCATTCCATGTCCTCTATTTATTTTATTTTATTTATTTATTAATTATATATAATTAATTTCTTTCTGACTTCAAACCATTTTCAATCTCAATCCACTGCTGCTGTTTAATGCTTTAATGAATTCCTGTACCGACATGATGCAAGAACCAAGTTTCATTTTTGTTAGAATCTCTCCCAATTTCGACCAAATTTTCGGTCGTTTAGCCGGTGGCGGTCTTATCAATTTCTGAATTAAATTGGCACTTCTCTTTTCAGCTTCTAAAGTGATTCTAGTGCTGGTTCCATCACAGCTTTTTTACCCACATCCGTTGCGGTCTTCTTTCCTACTGTCACAGTGGTCAAAACGATCTGTTTCACCACATCACCAGTGAAGGCATGTGACAGAGCTCCCATCATCGAATCCAGCAAACCCGTTCGCTGTAGATGTAAGATCTCATAAATCCTCTGTTCTTTATCATTAACACATTTTTTTCCGTTTCTCTTTCATCTTTTATTTTTTGATAATTTTATTTTTTTTATTTCCTATTTTATTTCCTCTTATTTCAATTCCACTGCTTTCAATGCATTCATGATCGATTTATACGTTTCTCTATTCAACACCTTCTGTCACAACAGTTCGTCACATAAGCTTGCCAACTCATTTCTTACTCTGGAATTACAAGCTTCTCAACTCGCCATCAAGAGATCCAATCTCTCCAGCAGCGCATTAGGGTTGCAAGGAATGATTGTGGTGGCGACCGATTGGACGAATGCGTTATTCGTATCCCATATGGGTTTCACCACGTTCTTCAACTTCTAACTGCTCGTGTTTGGTCTTGTCTCTCTAGAATCATTGTTGTTTTTCATGACATTCATCCTAACCAGGAGATCACTATAACTTTTGTAATCCTCTTCCTTCCTCGTAAATGATAGGTTTAGCCAGCACGAGCAGATTCCACAACCCTTTAGTACCTTCGTATTCTCGATCGTCAACAATCAGATTACAGTCATCAGTTATTTTCACTAATTTGTCACTATGTAGAGTTTGCCATCATCTCCCTCACGCAAGCTAAAGACAGAGTCTACGCTCAATGGATTGGACTAGTATTAGTTCGTATAATCTTCGGGTTTCACATCGCTTGCATCTAGCAACGTGTCGCTGATCGTGAACGAAGTCGTAATCGTCGATATTTCACTCTTCAAATCGGTTTCAATTCTGTCTATCTCGGAAGGACTTGGCAGAAAGTTGCTGAACGGGAGGAGGATGTGTGTATGCAGTAAAGAATGGGAATAACGAGGTTGATCAGAAGGTCTGTAATCATAAGTCGGAACATAAGGTCCATAAATGGAAGGTATGTAACTAGGTGTCCTGCTTTCTCTCAAGGGTTTCAATTCTTTGACGATCTCTTTTTCATCTTTTCCTGAGTTTCTGTCACGGGTTTGAACAACTTGGTCGTCTATCATCTCATCTCGATGTCTCCCATTTGTTTTACCATATCACTCTCTCAAATATTCCTCTTCAATTCTAGAAATTGACAAACCTTCTTGTCTCTCAACTTAGGATCTTAGATCTTTAACCCTTTACCTAACATGAAAAGCAGACGACACTTGCAAAAAAATTCTTGAATAACTAATGTTTCTCATTTTTTGTCTCCAAAACATAGGTTATAACCCCTGCTTGGAACAAGCTCGTCGAGCTCGTTCCATGGAGGGGTCATAACCTATGTTTTGGAGACAAAACATGAAAATATCCTGAAAATTAATTGGCGATTTTTGAGAATAGCACTGGACGGTTTCGGCCGTTACGTTCGGTAAAGGGTTAAATGACATGCTTTTTTTAATATTACATTTTTTTTATTTTAAAATTTTCTTTTGGTTTCCTGGAAAAAAAAATTCACACACATTCCACAGATCTTTGTCGAATCCACCACATCCGTTGACGAGACACTACAAAACAGACAGAACCATGAGCGATCGAATTTGAGAGGGAAATTATCTCTTTCAACTGAGAAATCTCTTTCGAATCGACCTCGCAAATCGTGAACACATTGCGAACCACTAGCAGAAAATAACTCATTTTTGCAATTTTGACGATTTCTAGTGTTCTGCATTCGAGATATCATGGCCAAAACGATGGCATGCTTTGACGAAACTCTGGAGAATGCCGACATTAAATTACACATTTTGACATTTTTGTGTCATAATGTGTAATTTCGCATCCGAGAGATCTTGAGGAAGTCTATGAAATTGAGTGAGGTAACACTTAAAACTCTGAGTGAAAAATACATGGTTTGGCTTTGTTGTCAACTTCATCTCGGATTCGCAGTATCTTCTCCATCGTCACTGTCACCCTGGGTAAAAAATGCAGTGAATTCTCTGACTGGGCTCGAATATGTTGAGCTCGGAATTTTCTCAGATTTTCTAAGATTTTCCAAGATTTCATTTTTGCTCCATCACCCCGATTCGACTGACAAGATTCAATAAATCCTCGTAGTATCTCTATTAGCGTTTCGAATTCCCATCCGATTTCTGACTCGAAAAAGTTGCGTGTCATCACGTGATATATGAGCACATTTTGTGAAAAGTCTAAAGTGTGCTCGTATTTCACTTTGTCGATTTCTCGAGAAAATAGTCGCGAGAAATTACCTAAGTAAAAAAACGGGTTTTACTTTGATCGAACACTCAGTTTCCCTCTTTTGAAGGTACTAGACATTGAAGAGCTTTCGGTCATTGTCTTCGTGCAAGGTTGAAAATAAGCCATTTTTTCTCGACTTCGCCTTTGTTCAGATCGATCTTCTCCATCCTACACTTCAATCAGTGTTCATACTGGCTCAATATTTTAATATGCCAAAGCTGCATATTGTTTTTGCCAAATGAGAATTTTTTTGTGCCAAGTGAGAATTTTTTTTGCCAAGGGTATTTTATGTGGGAGAACTATAAAAACATTTTTTTGTCTTCATATTTTATTCAAGAAAGATCAAAAGCATAAAATTACATAAAACCAAATATATCATAAAACGGAACATAAAATAATAAAATATCATGAAACATATATAGTCCTACATATAGCAGGTCAGTAAAAATTCACACCTCCACGATCTATATGGTAACTGGCTGACATGTGGAATTGAAACCTTTGTCATTTTATTACTGTGTTAATCTTTGATTTTGGTCAATGGGGAAAGCACCGCCAACAATTAAAAACAATTGATAATCTGGTCAATTGTTCGCTGGCGAAGAAGCAAAGCATGCGTTGTTTACACAATACACGACTTCTTAATCCGAGGTCACCGGAAAGCACAATTGGAAAGTGACTGGTCATTGTGTACACAGATGAACGAGATTACTTTTTTTATAATTAATGATGAGGGCATTCATACTGATATATTTAACGTATCATTTGTACACTTTACACAGAGGAAATGTAATATTATACCCGGTTTTGCAAAGTCGGAAATGGCTGCCATGAAGTAAAAGGTTGGACGGAAATAAAGAATATACCAGGTTCGTGATTTTTAATTTATGTGCCAAATGTTTGTACCAAACGCTCACATTTATGTGCCAGATTTTTCAAAAATGTGCATTTGGCACATTTGGCGCAGGCCAGCGTGACTTCAATACAATTTTCGTTTTGATACACACTCCTAGCGTCTGACGAAATAAAGCCAACACGCTAGATTTGATTTCGTTCCAAGAAATTATTTGGATGAAACTTTGTCATTCACTCGACGTCGAACGTTTTAAAAACATCTTTGATGGCCTGCTCTCAACAGTTGTTTGCATGTGACTTTAGCTAGCATTTTCTCTATGTCACCATTTTTTCAGGTTCGCCCATCACTGCTTTCATGATGTTCGTTATTTGATCTTCTTTTTTCTCTTTTTTATTTCCGATGTCGCCGATTGAATCAGAATGTTTTCTTTTCGTTTCCTCTTTCCATCCCTTTGAGTTGCGTTTTTTCATCTCACCTCCCCCTGCAGGCAGCAATTCTATCAACTCATTATATTTTCCGACAATACACGTTTCAAACCCATCCACTGTGCTTTAGATGTTAATTCTGGCAGAATTTTCTCACTGGGCTCGGTGCATATGACATCGATCATTTGACATTTGGTTTGATAACTCAAAAATCTCGTGATGCCAAGATTCTTAATGTAAATTTTCAATTGAGCCGGATTGCACACTTCTAATAAGATTGACGTTTAAATTTTTTTTATAAACTTCAAAAAGTCTTTACAAACTTTCATTTTTTTATTCCTTGTTATATATAGATATATAACTTTCAAATTTTATAAAAAAATTTCAAACTTTTTTTGCAACTCCTTCATAAAAATTTTTCAATATTTTGGGGGAGTGGAACCTTTGATTTTTTTGTTTGAAAGAAGTTTCAAGTGTTTATTCTAATTTTCATTTTTTTAAACTTTCATAAATAATTTGCAAACTTTCAGAATTTGTTTTTCTTTTATTTTTTACATATATAAGGGAAAAAGATATTTGTCCTAAAAACATGCCATCATGAAATACATGATGATCATATTCCGTTTCCTGACAGATGTGACCATAGTCCCATCCAAACTCCCAGCCGGAACATCATTCCTCCAACATCTGAGAATGCCTTCTTTCACGAGATGGGCAAACGTTCCGTAAAATACATCTTGGAGAAATTCGTGATACTCTTTCCTTTTCTTTTTTTCCTTTCATCTATGAATCTATCTATTTTTTTAAAAAAAAAATAATATATATAACTTTTCGTTCTCCTTCACAAGATCTCAGTGGGATATTTTCTATCCAGTAATAAATGCAAAATATTTCCTCGATCGTAGTTCGTGAGATTTCTCGATATCAGGTGTGCACTTTGACCAATCCCTCTGACATGTCAGCTGGTCATATTTCGATCATCGCTCTAGGAATGTTTAAATCCGCGAGATGGGCACATGGTCTGTAGAAGCTATCTCTGAGAAACTTCTCACGCAGATCACGCAGATCTGTTTTCATATTCTCTGTTTTCCCTTTGGGATCGCTGGTCTGTAAAAATGACATGCTTTTAGTATTTTAGAGACTTTGTTTCTTTATTAATTAAATAGTTTTTTGATTTATTTTTTTTTCTATTTATATTTAATAATGTAAATTGACCTAAGAATTATTAAAAGAAAAACACTCTAAAACAATAATCTATCTAAATTACCTATTAGATTTAACATTTCCCTGAACAGGGTTAAATATTGCAATTATTACTTTGCCAGAAACATGTTCAGAAAAAACTTTCTATGTAAAACTAAATATTTTAAATTCTTGTGAATGATTTCAATTGTCTCTCTTCATTAATATTATATCTCACGTGACTTCCTTGCATTCTGATTGGCTGAAAGATGATACCCTATTTCGTGTAGTTTGCATCCACAGAACTGACCAGGCACTACACCCAGGCACTACACGTTTACTATTTTTAGCACACTACTATATCAGTTTTCTTTTCATACTGGGCGAATAAAACTGAGCAGGCTAAATTTAATAATCGATTCACAGAGGCACAACATCCACAAAACGACCCGGAAAGAAATCTTTGTGGAAAAATGTATCGCTTTTCCATTGTTGAAGTCACATTTTTCGAGGCGTTCATTTTATTCCTTGAGAAGATGATCCATATCTCTTTTCAAAGAGAATGATCCATACCTGGGACCAACTTTCATGAGAACGCGTCCGGATATGGAAAATCGTTTGTTTCGCTGCTCATATTATTTCGCTATTTAATTGTATGTTTTGGGCAGTAAACGAATAAATAATGGAATTCAATTGAATCTTCGGAGTTTGTATCCCGTACTGACCCATTCGGTAATGTATATGTGTGACAAATGTGTGGAAATTATCAAACTGCGTTGTCAAATTTCGAAAATGTTAGTTTTCATTCGCGAGTTGCGCGATTCTAGAATATACAGTTCCGTTTGGAGGAAATGTTTTGTTTACCCTTGCCGACCGATTCAAAATCTGTCTTCTGCTCATATCAATAATCCAAGTTAGCCGTGTTTTGGAAGAAGAAAATGTTTTTTAAAAACTACATGGTATTTTTTCTATGTAACGCTGGTTGGTAGGACTGCTACCGTGGTAATAGATTAACAAATCGGACAGATGTTTTTCTTGATGGGTGTTCGATATAATATAAGGATTAGTGCACGTCTTGTCGTTGACTACACCCATATAGTGCCCAGTGAGGTGGTGTAGTTCCCTCCGCTTCGCGGCGGGAACTACACCACCTCACTGGGCACTATATGGGCGTAGTCAACTCCAAGCCATGCACTATTCCTTAAATATTCCGCTCTCTGAACTATTAAGGACATTTAAGAAAATAGATCTTTACACTCTCTGTACTTGAATATTTCTATCTGCGTGAACTTCTTTCATAAAGTAGAGAAATATCTCATAAAAATATTCTCACATAAATGAACTCTCTGTATTATACACCCTGTTGTGAGGAAAGTTTTATGTCGATGTTTTAAATCTAGTTATGCAAATAATCTCTATTCAATTTTTTTTATCAATGAAAGAAAAGTTATTTTATTTCATATTTACCTTCTTGGAACTCATAACAATGTTGTTTCATTCTTCTTCTGTGTCTTTTTTAAAAATATATCAACGTGATTTTATCGATCAGGAAAAGTTGTTTTTACATTTTTATCAATATCAATGTTTTCCATGACTTTAAGCTGGATATAAAATGGATAGATCAGAAAGTTGCAGGACCCGAAATACGTTCGAGGTAAATTATTAACCCACATGATACAGAAATGTACGTTGTGAGAAACGGTTTTGAGGACATGTCTACAAATCCCCGGGCGAATTTAAAACCGGTACGAACTAGCAATATGGTGCAAGACCTAGCAAGAATCCCGGACACTCAGAACAGAATGATTTCAGAGCTGTTGCTTGCCGGGGTTTATATCATTTTTATCGGGAATCGTGGTGAAAACGTGTGAGTTCTTGGAACTTCTCACTGTATCATAGGATCTTACTGGAATCGTATCAAATTCGTGCAGAATCTTGTAACCTCGTACATTATCTTAGTATGATCGTACTAGTTCTTACTGGTGTCTTGATAAATCTTGGTATGCCATACTATAATGTTGAGAAAGTCATAGGGAGTCTTCGCGGAGTCGTACGAAACTCGTTGAGCTGTCGAGTGGATCTTAATAGATCTTGATAGTTCTTAGTGAATTTTGACGCAACCGCACTTGTCAAGAGCACATGAACACTCGCGAATACTCAAGAACACCCGAGATTACCCCGTACGGTTTAGTACGGCCTAGTACGACAGCGGGACGACGCAAAGCGGAATTGAAAAATCGTACGATGGAGTATGAAAGTTTTAAACAGCTTAAAACTTTCGTACGTCTATGCCAATCATCCAAGAATACTCAAGCATGATTACGAAGCAGTAAGGACCTCAGTACGGATATCCACGATTATCCAAGATTTTCATGTCGTAGTGGATCGTGTCAAAAAATCGCACATATGTGACAGGGGCTTTAATGAGAAATCTAAAGTAAGCTCGAAAATCGCATGAAACCGGGGTTTTCCGTGCTCGAATGCCCCTTTTCTGTCTATCTTGTTAGCGATGGAGAAGTTTATGTTTAACAGGGCTGAGAAAAATTCATGCCATTCGCGTGTTTTGAGAAGAAAAGTCAGGCCAATAAATATTTGGGCGTTTAGAGCGATTTTTTGCATGCAAAAGAGGCATATTGAATTAATTTGTACAAACTCGTGCTGTTTGAAAAGAACATGTTTGTGGACAAATTTGAATTCTTGGAAAGTTTTGGCAGAAAATAATAATTTTAGTAAAATTTCGTTAATAGTTAGTGATTGTGAAGTGTATTTTTGACCAGTCTGTGAAAATTTAATTCAGATTTTTCGTTAAAGATATATTGGCTGATAACGTCTTGGACAGTTTTGGGCATTTTGGGTCATTTTTGGAGGAAACATATATATTTATTCACCTGTGAAAAGTTCAACAGACCAACCACTCTTAGTCCAATAGCACGCTTCAGGGCTTTAAAAGCATGAAAGGCATCTTGAAATAATCTGCACGAACTGTTGTTGTACAAAAAACACATGTTTGGGCGGCCTTTTTGGACTCATTGTGGATAAAATCGAAATAGCCTTTGCATTTATATTAATGATACATTGCTTTCTTACTATTCAGTATATAATTGGTGTTCTGCCAATTCATATTCGCAAAAGTGTAGGTCACTATGGCCGATTTTGTGGCCTATTATTGATATTTTTGAAAATTTAGGCAAAATAAAATATTTTGGGTAACTGTTGTTAACAGATGTTTATGGAGAAGTCTATTTTTTGACAAATCTGTGAAACTGTGAAATCATTCATGCATTTGGGCCAGGAGATATGTACAGCGAATTTTGGGCGTTTGGGGCCGATTTTGTGTAGACAGAAACGTAAAGTTGTGAGTGAAAGTTTATCTTTTCTACAAGTCACGGTCGTCTGTCATTGGTAAATATTTGAAAAGAAAGTCTATATGAGAGCCTTCGAGAATTCGGCTTCCCGAAAGTGTTGGAGCAATGAAAAAAACGAGAAAATAAATTCTTTCATGCATCAACTCAAGGTGAATACGTGTTGAATTATTTGCTGGAAATGACTGGTATCCACTCAAAAACACTAGATTTTCTTTTCATAATACGTTTTTAGAACAAATTGATCATGTTCAGTGATAATTTGACTCGTATTCACCTTGAAGTGATGCTGCCGCCATTTTCATTGATACCGTGAAAGTGAAAATTTCTATAACTTTACATTGCCGGATACGATTTCCATCTATCCCCAATTTCTTCGATAATCTCTCGTTTAGTGTTTAATTAATGCTTTTTCCTTTTCAGGAAAAGTAAAAAAAGTCAAGCAAAGAACTCGCGCGACACTTGTTTCCTATGACGTATGACGCGGATGTTTGCTTACAGATGTTTTGTATTTACATGGAGCATTTGTAGAGTTTCTAGCGTTGATTTTATATTTGATTAATCTGTAAGTGAATGGGCGCGGCATTTATTAGAACTCGGAGCGTTTGTAGATCAAGTGAAAGGTAAATACTTAGGATATGCTCCCAAATTTCCAAATTGGTTTGATTGGTTGTTACGAAAAATTATAAAACGTACAAGTCAAGCAATTGACATCTTAGAATTAGCAAACTGCAACACCTGCATAAATAGTCCAGATTTTAATAGCGGCTGTTAACTTTCAGAACCAAACAGAGCTGCATAATTGTTGTATACAAAACATGATTTTCAAGACTACCATTACGTTGCTGATTGCAGTGGCTCTCTATGTTGAGCCAGCAACGGCGGTGAGCGATGAAATAATATACAAGATAGAATCACAAAGCAAATGTGAAGAGATTGTAGACGAGCCGCCCACATACGATTGCAGATGGAAAGCCGGATTATACTGGAATGCTGACCAGATAATTAAAGAAGGGAATATTGTTGCGTATAAGATCAAGTGGTTTAACGGACAATATTCGGGCTGGTACGTGAAAGGAATCAACGACATTGACGGAAAATTTAATCCGGTCTCCTTAACATGTGCACTGCAACTCGAAGCTAATGGAATGCGTCGAATGTGGTCTTACTTTTTTGACCATACTCATTCTTATATTATCTGCACCTAATCCTAATTGTCGAACAACACCTGTTAAAAATAATACAACTAATCAAGAAAATATTAAACCAGAAACAACAATACTGTGCATTAATCGCTTAATGAATTGAAGCCATGACCGACAGGAGGAAAGGTTTCGACAAATTATACATTTATCAGTCGGTGAGTTGCCTTCTTTTGTTAATTTTTACCATGCAGAGCCTCATTACTTCAGATATTAATCACACCTCCAGCAATAGTCAGCCACAGACTTCCGAAAAAACGCGAAAAACTGTAGCAATATAACATCGACAGATTTTCGCTCTGCCGCTAGCAAACACATTTGGAACTCCATTACATCGTAAACGGTTTAATCCAAATAACTGGTAGGGTGCTGGAAGCTCATATTTGGGCTTCACTCTGAAGTGTAGTTACCATAATAAAAAGGTTTCATATTCTGTGGATATGCTTCGTGCTATATTTGAAGTGGAATTATTTTATCAGTATGGATTTGCCTTGTTACAATTTAAGGGAGAGTGTCGACAGGCATGTGAACAAATTTTGGTGACCGCAAACATTTTAGCACTCGAGCAGTTAAAAAACGGACGCTCAGACGAGTGGAAGTGAGAGAACAATGTTGCCTAAATATTATAGAATGAGCACTTCCTAACATCACCAACAGTATACTACATCTTTCAATCGTAGATGACAACAGAAATGAGCAGGAAATGTGGGACAAACATTATCAGGGTATGAAAGTGTGACTGCCTACACTGGATAAGAACGCTTTTCAAGAACACCAGCGCACTCCCCAGTGCAAATCACATCGTTAACGTGACTCCGTGCTGTTAGTGACTATATCCAATGGAACGTCATGAACTCGACGAAACAATACGTTTTTCGTAACATTTCTTACACCGAATAGATGAAAGGGGGTCATATGAACCATAAAAGTTTGCGAAGAGATCAAATTGATTTCATATCAAAATGTCATTTGTGTGCATCTCGCTGTAAATAGACAGATATAGACAGAGACGAGCTTGGGTGAATGAGAATCAAGAATATGGCAAACGCGATGAAAATGTATTACCAGAACTATTTGGTTGTCTTCCAAACAGTCGGTATGGTAAACGAAAGTTTCAGATAATAATATCAAGACGAGTGGATTTGGCAAGGGGTGAACTGTAACCAAAATAGACGAGAAATGGTCAGAGTTAGAGGTCTTTGGGAGGTCTGCGTGATAAATACAGATTATCATGAGTATGTGCATGTCCTGTGATTTGTATCAGATTCGAGGTGGTGTCCAAAAAGGGATCTCAATGAGCCGGCTTTGCCGGGGAGTTGTGATCCCATTTTGGACACCACCGAGAATCTGATGCAAATCACAGGTCATGCACATCATCATGATAATTCATTTATCTAACAATTCTGTCAGATAAACACATTAAATCTTAAATTATTAACAGAGTTTTGGGACATAATGTTGGGGGAGAAAAAGTTTACAAAACCCATATTTTATGGAACAATATTGTTGTGCAATTAAACAAACAATGAGTTACGCGGTCACCGCAAATTTGCAAAGTTCACTCTCAGTGTCACTTCCTATGATGAATCGCTTGAATTTACAAGTCTGTAATATTTAATTGTGCAGTTTCTATTTATTGTGTGTGTGTGGACTGGGGGGGGGGGGGGTAAGGGGAGGCTAATTGGCTATTAATACTTCTGTCGATAATTGCACGGAATCTTGTTTTGTTATGTAAGCGATCAGCTGAGTCGATCGCCGAAACGCACATAGAATGTATTCATGCGCATGTTATGACAACCCGTTGCATTCCCGGAAACGAGTCGTCTATGTGATACGGAATCAGAATGAATCGTCTATATGATACGGAATCGGAACACATTATGTGATACGTACCGTTTCTTGTGGTTTTCAAGCCCAAATCTATATGATTGTTAGATAAATAGGAAGAGAAGCCAATATCTGAGGAGAACCCTGATGGCTGCTATCTTGGAGGGAGCACTGAGGTCTAAACTAGGGTCGCGGGAGCTTCTGGGGAGGGATAGGGAAACATGGTGAGATAAAAGGGAATGCCAAATGTATAATTTGAGAGTAATGAAGACCATGGAGCACTTTCCTATCTAATAAGTTAATGGGTAATGTCTATGATAATAGTAATATTTTTTATCACGATAGATATACAGTACGGATCCCATGGACTGGTCACTTTCCACGGCGGTGGGCAATATTTCCACGGACGCAATATATGTCTATGGGAATCCTATAGAATACTTCGTCCCTATAGTACCCTTTTGGAGTATGGAGAATCATACGTTAAACCTTGCGTCTGTACCCTCAGTCTTCACTACTCAGATGCCGATATACAGTTTATATAGCTCGTTTATGGCCAACACTCGTATTTGTTTATAAGGACGACTCGTAGCAGCACCTATTGGAACTGGTATGTGGTTTGGCTTCATTCAAGGAGAAGACTCGAAAAGAATTCAGAGTTGGGGGCACATTCCAATCATGGGTCATGATCACAGATTTCTATACAGCTAGGTTGCTGGGACGTCAGCGAAAAATGTCGCTACTCACCCCCCCCCCCCCCCCCCCCCCCATAAACAAGGCGCTTCGTAAATGGACGCGGTAACTCCACACAATTCATGACGTTTGATGACGTTAAAGCTGTTACGCCAAAGCGTAATAGCTTTCACTTCATCAAACGCCATGCATAGCGATTACCTTGCACGAAAGCTAATAACACTGTATCAACATTCTAGACTCGGCTTTGCTTTTTGTCACTAATAACTAAAATATGTTGAAAATATTCAATTTGCATTGCCACGAAAATTATGCACTTCGTGAACGTATACATTTTTCCGCAGACATCGAAGGAGATTATTTAAAAAGCGAAGCGTCAGAAAACTAACAACCTTCGAGAAAAGCTTTGTTGTTGAGCATTTTTGATTTATACACACTTCCGCCAATTCCCACCCCTCCCTACTGAGATGGCGGCGGTTTATGCTATTTTCTATATGTGGCTATTGTGCGTTCCAAAGATCTATTTGTGTATTGATCAGAGTTCATGACGCAAAGCATTATCCGACGCGGACAGCATCATGTGTTGGGCGAACAGGAAAGGGGCGCTCTTAGGTGTGGGGCACATCGCGACGTGCTCATCTGAACGAGACACTACAGTGTGTCACGGTACATTTACCGATAAACGATTGTAACTTTTTCTCCCAGTGAGCCGAACCACGATAGCCTTGAACATTTGTGCCCCTCCACTTTTTTCGAGCTTCCGCCGCTTCTGGTCACCGTCAACGATTATGACTTTACAAAAGAATGAAACATGCGAACAAGTGTAGTTAAAAAGAGAAATTGCTCAATAATTGCAAATCCGAACAACATTTGGCCAAAGAATCGCACCTTCCGTGGCTTCAGTCCGTTTCTTCCACTTCACCCATCTTCCAACCCGAAGGCTAGCCTTCGGGTTGGAAGATGATTGAAGTAGACAAAATGGACAGGACAGTGATCACACCGCGGCATCCTGTAAATTGAATGGATTGTTTCACCAATGATTTGTTGAGTTAAACTGAGATGGATTTTTCATCAAATCTAGTCATGGCTGCTTAACAGCAGCCATCACCAGATTTGATGAAAAATATGTAAAAACTCTGCGGGTTAAGAGTTAAGCCCAATTAGAAATTTTGGAATCGTCGAGATGTTTTCAAACTCCTACCAATAGTTAAAAGGATTAGCCTTGACTTCTGGGACTTTAATTGATACTTTCCGGCAAGGTACTTGTATTTTTTAAACTTTTGTGAAATGTGAATGAATCGCATTTACACCGAATTGGGTTTCAGTACTACAATTAAACCCATCAAAATCAAGAGGTATGACTGTTAATCACATCTCTGTTTTGTAGGGTAAAAAAATATATAAAAAGAAATTTAAAAGAAATACAAATCAGAAGCGAAAAAAAGTTTAATAAAAATATAGAAAAATAAATAACGTCAAGGAAAAAATGTTAAATTAATATCAAAATAATTCGTCCATCTTGCCATATTTTTACTAGGTATCCACAGAGTTCTGACGACAAGAGCTGGAAAATATATTGGCCTTCCATTGAAGTATAAGTTTCTGGCTCATGTGCGAGACATTCTCGGCTGAATTTGTATACGCTTCTCTGTGACTCGCCTTAAAACCCAGATACCACAACATTTCTGCAATAACCTAGAATTCCGTATCGCAATCAAGTATTAATTAAAACTCGAACAATCCGATTATTCTATTCGATTTTCATTTTAGTTAACTTTAGTTAACTCCTTGCATGCTGCGGGCGGGTATTCCTGCTCGGAACAGGATTTCTCTTGCTACTGAAATTTGTATAATTTGTGCATATCTAATCCAATTAAAAAAATTAATTAATAAATCTTCGTCCTTCCGCTGGCTTATCGGGGTCCTCTAACGAGGACACCTACATTAACCCAGTGTCCCGCCGAGGTATTCCTCCCCCGCTCTCTCGCCTAATCTCCCAGCAGTCAAAAACCGTTTCATAATTCCCCCTCACTGGCGCCTTCTCGATCTCCCCAACTATAACATTGACTCTTTTACTCATGTCATTCCTCATCCAACTACCACCCTGTAAATTGAATGGATTTTTCCATCAGTGATTTGTTAAGTTCAATTGAGATGAATTTTTCATCAAATCTAGTCATGGCTGCTTCACAGCAGCTATGACCAGATTGATGAAAAATATCTGAATACTCAGCGGGTTAAGAGATAATCCCATTTAGAAATTTGAGAATCGTCGAGATGTTTTAAAACCCCTGCCAAGGTTCTCCTCTTGAACTCTTCTCTTCTATCATCGGGTCAGGTGTCTCGGTTGCTCAGTTGGTAGTTTTGCAGGCTGCAAACCGAGAGGTCCTCGGTTCGAATCCCACCTGCGGCAACCGCGTTGTGTTCTTGGGCAAGACACTTCACCCCCATAGCCCACGTCGGGGTACGGTGGAGTTGTGTACTGAGGCGTAATGCACGTCGATGGTTCAGCTGCCTTCAACCAATGCTAACCATGCTTATGTGTAGTTAGTGTGTTGGGGAGCTGACAGTTGCTCGTCGTTGCTCGGTGGTTCTCTTCGAGTACTCCGGCTTCCTCCAACCGTAAAACTTTCGTGGTCAGGATTAGCAATTGTGCAGACCTTAAACAGCAATAAAATAAAATAATCATCAGGAATCCCGTACAGGGGACCTGATAACAAGAGGAGAGTTCAAGGAGCATCGGTTTCTGAAACTACTTTTGATTCCGTTGAACACCGGACTGCGTCAGCTGAAATTGCTTCTGCCTTGAAGAACTACTATGAGCAAGCATTGTGAGTTTTTTCCAAGTTCATTTATATGCATGGCTGCATTCACATATTTTATTGCTGGGGTTACCTCTGTGTTACTGATTGACCTGGTATCTATTTCGGCTCCCCAACTATATTCAACGACAATTGCTCTTTACTCATCTCGCCGATGTTTAAAACCTTTCAACTCTAGTGGTGTCTTCCTAGCCAGTTCAATGGCAGCAATTAGAAGAGTCTATATTCCTTATTTGGGGTAGACCAATCAATATTTTCAACGTACAGCCTCGAGGCTGCACGTTGAAAATATTGATTGGTCTACCCCGCACATTTACCGAACAGACATCCTATTTAATGGCATTATGGCGTATCATGTTGATGGCAGCAAAACGGCCGCTAGGGTTCAAAGGGTTAACGGAAGCTCCCTATTCCTCGCCTTTCGTGCTTGTTATGTAAAATGCGAAAAGAGATATTCCTGCGGCTGGAGGGTTATCAGTTGGTGAAACAGTTATTTGTCTGTCTGTGCATTCGTCATTTTCATGAATTAGCGACTACTCGCGATCTATGTTCAAAGCCAGTCGACAGTATACAGTATAGAATTTATTTATTTGTTTGTTGATGTTTTAAGGTCACATATTTCTGCACAATGGCTAATCATGACCACGACAGTTTTACGGGTGGAGGAAGCCGGATTACACGGAGAGAACCCCCGAGCAACGGGGAGCAACTGTCAGCTCCCCAACATACTAACTCCACACAATCAGGGTTTGCATTAGTTGAAGACAGGTCACCATCGACGTTCAGTACGCCTTAGTACACAACGCCACCGTGCCCCCACGTGAGCAATGGGGGTGAAGTGTCTTGCCCAAGGACACAACGCGGTTGCCGCAGGTGGGATTTGAATCGAGGACCTCTCGGCTTGCAGCCTGCACCTCTACCAACTGAGCCACTGCGTCCCCAACAGTATAGAAACAGTGTCATTCTGTTCATGTTTACCTTCGAGCGAAACTTCACAGGTTGAAAAATACTTGGTTTATTTATTTATTTTTATCTTGTCCGATCGTAATTGAGCGCGTGTTTTTTATCATCTATGTCCATACTGTAGCTTCACGTGCATTTACGTTTGCATTTGTATCTGTTTATATTTAATTTCCTCCGTTAACTTCCAACGACATTGATAATCGTAGCGTGGGTAGAAGTTACATTACCAGGCGTATGTGTGTTGGTGAGGGTGTGAGTGTGTGGGTTGAGGGAGAGGGTGGGTTTGAAGGGGTCCCTTTGAGCTGCAGACGAAAGCCCCTGAATCCTTTTTCACTAATTGTGCTAGAGCTATGACACTTGGTATGGCGCGAACACTTCGTAATTTTGGAGGTCAAAAGTCAAAAGGCAATGTCACGCGATTGAAAAATCATTAAAATATATTAAAATTTACGACTTAAGATTTCGAATTTGGCAAAAGATGCTGAGACAACCTCCAAGTGGTTTATAGCTTTCACCAGTATGGCTTTGTTTGGTCAGCAAAAGATTTCTAACAGACTCACCGTTCCCAGGCACCAATTACACATTTCGTTTAACATCCAACATTAAAATCTTCACCTTAGAAACGCAAAACAGATAGAACTATTTTGAAGGCTCTCTCACGCTCAAAGCGATGTGAGCGGTGTGCAAAAATAAAATTAATGCACAAACTCAATTCTTAACTGACTAATATTTACTCGGTGTTCTTTCTCTGTTCAAACCTCTAAAACACAAGACGCGACTCGAGCGTTGCGAAAAAATAACTGCAAATGTAATAAAACAAACACAATTATTGATTAAACCTACAACTAAACTCCACGCATCAAGATTCCTCTTTTTAAGGCTTTTGCACACAGTACACAAAGGCGGGTGCGTCACTCATGGGAGTTTTGAGAGCGTGGCACCCCAACAATTTTACAAGTCGAGACTATTATTATCCCTGGTAGGTGAGGGTGTGAGGTGGGGAAATCTCACTCGAGGGCAAGGTATTTGGGCCAGACACGAGGCTTGCCGAGTATCTGTCCCAAATAGCTTGCCCCGCGGGTGAGGTTTCCTCATCAGGGATATTTTTTATCCCGCCCCCCCCCCCACCAAAACACTCTGACGTCATCAAAAGTAATCCAGGGGCACGTGCAGCTATATCGAACAATTTGTTTGTCCACTTCTGAAAAAAACTGATTTGCTTATCGGAAAGAGCTCACACAAGTTCTGTGTATACCACAGGTTTATACCACAACATTAAATCCTAACACCGGGAAGACAGGGATTAAAGATTTGTAGCGAAATGAATATTGAAACGAACTCTGCCCACTCATAATGGCGTTTACCCCCAAAATCATCTAAAAGAGTGAAGTGTCCTTTGGTTTTGCGGCCTGTGTTTTTATTTCTATTTTTTTCGACAAACGTTCATCTGCTAATATTTCCGAAACGTGATGCCATGTTGTTTGTTTAAGGAAGAACATGCGATGACTAAATAGTCCGTGTGCTCATTAAATATGCTAATAAGCCGGTCACGTGGGTCATGTGAGATAGAGATATATCTTGCATAGGAAGTGGGCAGGGAATTTGTTATCTGTATTGGAGTGTTAGATAGCGAATCGATCTTGCTTGTAGTGACATATTTTTTTACAAGGCCAAAGCTCTGTCAACCAAGTTAGAACTGATGAAATTACAAAGTAAATTACGACAAACCTTTGCTGCTTGAAATTTCGGTGTTTTACTCTTTGAAACGAGAGGCCGCTTTTCCGGCCCAGGAACATGATACTTAATAATTTCATTAAGTGGGATGTCTGATGAGTGAATCTGTGAGGTAGACCAATCAATTTCTCAACGTGCACGTTGAAAATATTGATTGATCTACCCTAAATAATAAATATGGACTCTTCCAATTGCTGCTTTAGAATTGACTTTGGAGATTCCACCAGGGTTCAAAGGGTCAACAGTTCTGTTCGCCTTTGAACATGAGACCACTGCGCGCCCACCCTGGCAATTGGGATTATAAGCGCCTTGCCCAAGGACACAATGTAGATGACGCGGTCAAGTTCGAGTCGTTAAACTGTTAAATCCGATGCGATAATCAATACGTCACAGTGTTCCCTTCTATTTGCAACAAGTACCCGTTTTATAATAAAAACGGGTCCACCTTGAAATGAACACAGGGGTGGCGCCAGAATTTCCCCGACAAGTGGGCTTGGGCTCCCCCACCAGGGGGTTAGGGTATTCCCCAAGAGGAACACAACTAAGGAAGTAGATTCCCAGATGGGAGGGGGCGGTTAACTCTAACGTGGGAGGCTACCGCCTAACACTCTCCCCCCCTTCCCCCGAATAAACAAGATTTACACATTTTCTTATCAGAAATGCCCATTTCATATTTGTAATAAAATAGCATGTTGCCATTTTCTAATAACAAGTCCTATTTTTATGTATAAAAGGGCCTACCGCCTAACACTCCCCCCCCCCCCGCCCCGAATAAACAAGATTTACACATTTTCTTATCAGAAATTCCCATTTCATATTTGTAATAAAATAGCATGTTGCCATTTTCTAATAAGAAGTCCTATTTTTATGCATAAAAGGGCTTCATTTTTTTTTTAATTTCCCTCTCAAAATAGCTAATAATGAGCCAAATGTTTGCGAAAAACACTAATATGTCATTTTTATTTGATATTAAGAACTATGAGTGATAGAATGTGTATCCATTAACCGGCACATGTCTCTGTAGTAGTAGTACTCAATTTTTCTGCCCATGTCATGGCTGACAATTTTCGTCACTGGAAGAGATTTACAGGAAAGTTAGCTCCCCTTAATTTTTTTAAGTTGTCAGTGCATTTAACACAAAGGAAATTTCATATACAAATTGAATATTCGAAATGTTATCGACATTGTATCATCGATGGGTGCATCATTTTACAGACTTCAGGCATTTTCCTGTAGTGTAGTATAGAAACACAGAAGCTGGCTTTTTACAATATTTTTCCCAATCAGTTTGAACGTTTGAAAATTTTTCTCTGCTTCAACCCATTTAAAAATAAGAAAACGGCGCTTTCACCATCTTTTGATGTTCTGTAACATTTTTGTGTTTATTATTTCAACATTGCACACATTGTGACATATAATACAGACACTGTCCTTTCCATTAATATAAAAGACTCGGAGGTAATATTTGATAATTGTTTTCCTGGGAAGAATAAAAACCATCAAATTACTGTAAAAACATACTCGCGAAACAAAGAGCCAAAATGCAGAGAGACTTAATTGCTTCTAATTAGTTTGTTATAAAAAAGAAGTTTCATTTTGTAACTTTAATAAACGAAAAGAACAGACAGCTCCGAGAGCTGTCTGTTCTTTTCGTTTATTAAAAGTAACCAAAGGAAACTTCGATTTATTTTCTTGTCACGCCATAGGTGTTTTCTAAACAATTTCTTAGGGGGCGCGGTGACGTTGCGGTAACCGGTTCTCGTCAGATCACTAAAGTTAAGCAACGTCGAGCACGGTTAGTCCCCGGATGGGTGTCCATCTGAACGATCGATTCGGATTCCCGCGTTGTGTCCTTGGGCAAGGCACTTAACCCCGATTGTCCACATGGGGGCACGATGACGCCGTGTACTGAGGCGTACTGCGCGTCTATGGTGCGCATGTCTTCAACCAATCTAACCCTGCCTGTGCTGCAGTGTGGAGTTGCGATGTTGGGGAGCTGGCAGTTGCTCGTCGTTGCTCGGTGGTTTTCTCCGGGTACTCCGACTTCCTCCTACCGAAAAACTGTCAAGGTCATGATTAGCCATTGTGCATAAGTGTGTGACCTCAAACACCAATAAATAAACAAATAAATAAATAAATAAATAAATAAATAAATAAATAACAATTTCTTGATTGGATCTTCCTTACCTGTCTATTTCAGGGGACATAACTGTATCGAAAGTCGATTTTTGTAACGCGATAGATCAGCTATGTGGCCTTCGACAGCTTTCTCTGGAGTCCTCATGATCCCCCCACCATTCACAGTCTTCTGATTTGGAGACTGAACATGCCAATCTGTGTCCCAGTGTTTTCTTATTTCAAAAACATTTAGAACAGAAAAGAGATATAAGCAAATTACAGAAAGTTTTTTTTTCTTAAATCAGCACCTTGCAAACCGGTATGGAGTTTTGTAATTCCAACGGTATCCAGACAGTCACCCCCCCCCCCCCCCCGGAAACAACCACCAGTCCCAAAAAGACCAGACAATCAGACATCTGCCCCCAGTGAACATTGTCAACTATGACAACTGTCCGCTGTTACAAATGAAGATCAGACATCTTCAGATCAGTTTTGGTTTCGGTTTTGCCAAGAAATCTTACTTTTTTAGTTTTTAGCTCGTTTTTAAATAACGAAAATCAACTCAATCATTGCACGTTTAAAATCATGTTGTTCTGCTTTCAGTGGGTGTAAATCTCATCGTACGTGTATTTCATACTGATTTTTCAAGTAACTGTACTGAATTGACACAAATCGAAACGTATCACCCGAGAAACACAAACGTTTCAAATGACAGATTTCGTCTTAAATGCAAAAGTGAGTGAACAAAAGGGAGCCCGGTGGCTCAGTGGTAGACTGTTGGACTTCTATGCTAGAGGTCCCGAGTTCGATCCCCATCCAGGACGATCCACGTTGTGTCCTTGGGCAACACTTTATCCCGGTTGCCTGCATGAGCGCACCATGACGCCGTATACTAAGGCGTACTGCACGTCGATGGTGTACATGTCTTCAACCGCTGTAACCCTGCTTGACCAGAGCTTGAACAGAGTTAGAATGTTGGGGAGTTGACAGTTGCATCTTCGATGCTCGGTGGTTCTCTCCGGGTACTCCGGCTTCCTCCACCCGCAAAACTGTCACCGTCACGATTAACCATTGTACATAAGTATGTGACCTTAAACACCAATAAATAAAATAAATAGACTGACTGAATAATAATGAGCTGCCTTAAAATTACTACGCGTAAAGCCATCGTAGTGAAATCACACAACCTGTCTTTTTCTCGACATGATAGCCATCTGGTCGTTACACAGTTTCGTCAGTACATGGACGTCAAGATTTCATAATTAAAATATTTCGAATCAAGAAAAACAAACGAAAATAGCATCAGAGATTGAAAATTCTCGCATTTCTGTTTTCCTGAGGTGAGATTTCAGTGCTGCGGGGATGAAAGCGAACAGGAGATTTTGACCAAATCGTAACTGGGTCGCGACTAGGTCGCATTCGGTCGCGATCTGGTCCAAATTCTAAATTATCTGTCCGCCCTTTTATTCCAATACTATACCTTCTATTAAATTGACCTAACTGCCAATTTACTTCACCAAAGCATTTACGACTAGGCTCTCGATAATGGAGTAGCATGTACACTCTCTAATCAATTGGGTTAAAAAACAACTCAAAACAACTGGGTTCAGTGAATATGAACCCAATTGGGTTCATATTCACTCAACTCAGTTGATTTGGGTTGTTTTTTTAACACAGCTGCTTTTAGAGTGTACGCAAATTCAGTGAGTGGTTTAGCAATAAAACGCCCCCGGAGAGTATTTTTACACACCCAGTAACTCGCATTCTACAAAGAAAAAGAAAACACAAGAAGTAGCATAATTTCAAGTAACTGACCTCCACTGGCTGGAGCTTTGTTTTGCTTCTTTTGATTTTTACAAGATCTAAGAATTATTCTACGGATGGATACTCTACCCTGGCTGACGGTTTCAGTAGTATTTATTTATTGGAGCTTAAGGTCACCCATGGCAACATCATGGCAACATCATGGCCACAACAAAAATATAAAGTCTCATTCAACCATTTCTTTATTCCAATGCTTCCCACCTCAGCTGGCTTCCGCACCACGTGTCAGTTACCGCGTTCTATATTTGATCAGTAGCCCGTAACTTATTTACCACAGTAAAGCAGGACAGCCTGACTTCCCAGTGGGGATGGAGGGGGTGGGGGTGGTGGAGAGCAGTAATTCTCCACTGAGTATTGCAAGTCTTAAAGTTAGTTTGAAAACATCATTATTCTGAAATTTATTTTTTAAAGCTTTTACAAATTATATATCAGTTTTCTTTTATTTATTTATTTATTTATTTATTTATTTATTTATTTATTTATTTGTTGGGGTTTAGCGACACTTTCGACAGCAAGAGTCACCTCGTGCCAGACGTATGTTACAGGTAGAGGAAGCTGGAGTACCCGGAGAGAACCACCGAGTAGTGGGGAGAAACTTTCAGACTCGGTAACGTACTAATTCCACATGAGCAGGGTTTGCATTGGTTGAAACTTTCGGTTTGAAGCCCAAAGCCGTAACCAGAGAGCCACCGCGCTCCCATTTTTTATGTTTACAACAAAGCGAGTGACATGTAAACATATAGCATCTGCCATTTATTAATATGACATTGGACATACGTGCCAGATGTGGCGGAAATGCCAAATGTGATTGATCTATAAAAATACATCCTAACATCCTACTTAATTATAAAACTTAACTCACTGGAAAAATATGGACATTATAGAAAAAGACAGGAATTACGTAAACATGATCTGGCAGATCAATTATCTCTCATCGACGCCATTTGAGTTGCTGTCATGAACCGTACGAAGGATTATTTTCCTAAACGCTGAACCGCGAAATGAAAGTAGTGAGGTATTTAATGATAAGCCAGGAGTATAAATTGCCATGCGCATTATATTAAACTTTCAAAATTAAGTGCGACTGAAGCAACGGGTGATGAGCAAAATGCATCTCCAGGCAGTCATTATGCTTTTTTGTGATGTCTGTTGTGTGTTTCATGGAAACATCCGCCTGGTTCAATGATAAGCTTAAACACAAAATAACTTCCCAGACTGGATGCCGAGAAGTGACAAGCGAGCGTGCAACAAGAGATTGTAGGTGGCACGCTGGGCTGTACTTCAACGCTGACCAGGTGATCCGTGGTGGATACATCATTGCGTACAAGATCAGGTGGTTTAATGGATCGTGGTCCGGTTGGTATGTGAAGGGAATCAACGATCTGGACTGGAAAGTTAACCCTTTACCCAACGTAACGGCCAAAACCGGCCAGCGCTATTCTCAAAAATCGCCAATTAATTTTCATTATTTTTTTCATTTTGTGTCTCAAAAACATAGGTTATGACCCCTCGTTGGAACGAGCTCGTCGAGCTCGTTCCAACGAGGGGTCATAACCTATGTTTTTGAGACAAAAAATGAAGAAAATTAGTTATTCAAGAATTATTTTTGCAAGTGTCGTTAGGTAAAGGGTTAATACAGGTTCTGTGAAATGCCCACTTAAAGTCGATGCAAATGGAATACGCCGCGTGTGGAGTTATCACAATTTCCCGGCACTTACAGACACCCAAGATACCCGACTGAACTTTGAACACCAACATCATTACGCTACTCGCTTAGGAAAATGGGAAAAAAAAAACTTTGGCATACAACATTGGTGGAAGTGAGTTGTGGCAACATCATCGGCACGTTTGAATGGTCAGAAGGGTCATTCGAGTTTTCTTTCCAGGGCAACACCACAAAAAAGCTGTACCAGAATTAGCATGTCAGTCATTTCTAAAGTTATTAACGAACACAACAATTTAACTGAAAGACACTGTTAACGCTACACAAAAAAACTCACGTGTTTCTGAAAAACGGTCTCCGAGCACTGTGGTTCCATTCATTAAAGCACGCATTTCCACCATATAGCGTATTATTGTTCTGTACAACGAGTGATGTCCGTCCAGTAATGGCGTGTAAATAGTTGTGATGGACAGTGGTGGTTAAAGTTCTCACTTGTAATACAACTGATGCACATGGAAAGACCTGTACGGCGGATACCCCTCGCTCCAGCTCACGTACAGTACAGCCACCGTGAACTGGTCACTTTCCACGTGTGGGAAATATTTTCACGGACGCAATAATATTAGATTCCAAACACTAATTATAGGAATGGTCATCAAAAGTTTAATTAATGAAGCACCGGGTACAACCCGGTGCCTCATTAATTAAAATTTTGCTGATAATGATGTTTTATTACCTGGTGAACGCATGGCTGGGCATCAGTACCCACGCGTTGATTACGGCCAGTCTACGGCGACCGTACTGTATGCTGCTTAATATGGTGCTTGGTAGGTGGGTCATAATTAAAACGCTAACGAAACGGATTTACCACTGAAACAATAATTTATAATTTATAAGAAAGAATAATAAACACAAAAAAAGTTTCAGTCAATGGACCTCCAGGTTCAACTCGGAGGTTTATTGACTGATACTTTGCGAGTGCTTGATATGCTTCCCTACTTAGGTTTGATCTTCCTGATCGGGAGAAAAACCTTGCTGCGAGTGCTTTTGTGGAATACAATCGCCACTCGTGTTAGTATTCTAACGTGGTTATGCCAGCGACAGACCGTGACGATCTTCCGAAATATCATAGCTTATTAGACCAAAACATCTTGGTTCAGATGTTGATTTGCGGTTATGCGGCACTTTGATAAACAAAATGGTAAAATGATTAGAGGGACACACAACAAAAGGTTAAATGAAAATTTACAGACAATAGTAATTGCTTCAAAACGAGCACGGTTATTTCTCCCAAGCGGGATGCGGGAGTATATTTACAGCACGACTGTGAGTGAAATAATCCTAACATCCTGTGAGAGAAACACAATGGCACCGAAATTAAATTAGTAAAACGGATGTTTAAAATACCGACATTCCCCACAGCATATTTTTTTCCATAATGCAGTTCGGAATTTAATCAATTTAATCTTCTTTGACAGGGCTTCATGCGCTCTGTCAGATAAGTCTGAACTGGTTAATTATCTAATTGCATTATGGGTAAAATTTGCAACTCGAAATTTTTATATTTTGAAATTTATGCATAAAGTGTTAAACCATTTTCCCACAAAACTAAATTCTTCCTCATTTAAACGCAATCAGCATTTCAACCCGAAAAATGGCTATGCTTCGTAAGACCATTAACATTTGTTAAAGTAAAGAGGAGTGAGCAATTTGAAATTTCAAAACAATTGCCTATGGACAGTAGATTTGAAATTTTCAAAATATTCATCGATTTACTTTCATTATACGGGTACTCTGATGTCCTTCATAAAACAAACTGCAGGGAGAACATTGGTAACTGTTATATGGCCCTGCAAAAATTTGACTTCGAATCAATTCACGAATCGATAAGGGCAACATAATCGGGAATCGATTCTTTTTTCGAATTGAATTAACTGAATAATAGCGTTCGCGACTTCCGGTTTTCAAAAGAGGCCCATTCTATAAAACCTTTACAACTGTATTTTCTAGAATTGTATCTTCTAGTTATGACTTTAAATGGGTTAAAATGAACCATTAGCATTGTCAAAGATGTGGCAATGTGCCAGTTGGCAACTTGCCATATCCTTTAAAATGCTAATGATCATTTCAGTCAATTATATTGACAGGTAGAAAATCCAGTTCTATAAAATATATTTGGAAAAGTTAGTATTGGCGCCGGATCGCGATCCAGTAGAAAATTGTTTTTCTGCTTTTCTGATCACAACACTTTTCAATATTTTTTTAATATTTTGGAGCTGGTAAATCAGTTGTTCAAGTGGACAACCAAACAATCCAGTTGGCAAATTGCCATATCTTTTAAAATTCGAATGATTCATTTTAGTCAGTTATATTAATAGGAAGAAAAAACAATTCTAGAAAATACAATTGTAAAAGTTTTATAATATTGGCTCCAGCTGGTTATGAGGTGGATGCGATGACATATTCAGTGTTTTGAAATGAATCCGATTGCAGATGTTTCTTCAAGAATAATTCACTCTCTCTCAAATTGCATACCGTGCCTTGAGTGCAACAAAGAGCCATCTGCATTGTAGATGGCGCTTTGTAGCACTCAAGGAGCGATGTATTACATTAGAGAACTTCGTTCGAGAGGTAGAGAAATTATAAATGCATAGTCCTTTTCGCAACTTAGTATGCATCACTACAAGGACACTCTATGTTTTCAACTTTATGTAATGCTAACTATAGTGCAAAGATGACGACGGCATGTCGCAGGCTTGGCAATTTCAGGAGAGCGATTTTTTAGCTCTCCTTACTGCCCTCCTGAAAGAATTAAGGAGAGCGAAAAATTGCCCTCCTAAATATTTTGTTCTGGGATGATTGAGATTACATGTATTATGCTCACATTAATTTTTTGTTGTAAAGCTAAAATGTAATTTAACTTCGAAGTCACATAACATCACGTAATTTCATTTTGAAAGTGGTTTAGTGGTAAAAGGTAATGGCTGCAACCATACCCAAACACAGTTGCAATCATTTGAAACAAAATGGGTCACAGCAATATTTTTTTTCTGTCAGTTTCAAGTTCAACAACTGAGATCACAGTTTGAGGGGTAATTATTCAAGGAATATTGACACTATAATATACTACCATTACTACTATCCTGTCACTTGAGGCACTTGCACCAGGATGTGACTGTAGATTCAAGCAGACCTGTTGTCCAAGAAAGTCATACGCCTACCACTACCACCTTCAACCCCCAAGGGGGGTTGAAGGTGGTAGTGGTAGGCGTATGACTTTCTTGGACAACAGGTCTGGGTACACACACAGGTCTTGTCAAGTGTGTGTTCGGTTGTTGAGTGAGACATCTAGATGTCTAAGAGATTTCGCTTTACCTTAGTAAAGTTAATAAAATCACTGATGTAGTCTGTTGGTTTCAGTTTCAATGAGTTCGTTCTACTGGATACTTAAAATGCTGTGTAAAGCTAATTGCTCTCCTAAGCTGATTGAGGAGAGCGATTTTTTGCCCTCCTGCATTTTTCAGAATGCCAGGCCTGATGTCGACAGGGGCGAATTCTGCGATCTATGCAGAAATCGGACGGAGGTTGACTATTGTGTGAAACACTTGACACGACCGTTGTTCATCATGGCCAATTCGATTCGATAACATGTGTAAGATTCGATAACGAATCGAATCGCATTGGGAAGTCGATTCGAGAATCGATTTGAAATTCGAATAATCGCAGGGCCATAAACTGGTGGTGAATTATTTTGTGATTTGTAGTATGAATTTTTAAAAGATAACAACAGCGGAGCCTTACTTTCACAAGATTGTGTTCTTAAATAATCGTGTTCTTACAATTTATTGGAGAGAGCCTTATGGGATTCTTAAATAAATTGTAACAAAACAATTTTCTCAAACTCTTTCTGTTGATGAGGAAACAACAAGTGAATGCGTGCAGAGTCAAGGAATTTGATAACATGATTAACTAATCACAAGTATCTGGAGGTTTGGAGGAATTACTGGGAAAACAATTTACTCTGTTACCAGAGTTGCAAACGTTTCTGAGTGGGGTTAACATTTGATTACTAATGTTGACTTCCTACAAGTAAACCCGTTAATTCTACAGTACGTGGAGAGTGGATTGTAACTAAATCACCCGTAGAGTGGAGATTCCATCTAAGAAACAATTGCAAATTTTGGCAAAGCATAACAAGCACAAGCCAAGTTCCAGCCAGTGAATCTCCGGGTTAAACCAGGAGATCCATGGGGCTGATACACTGTTGTGTTTTTTGTCCATATGTACATAATTTGAAAGTTATACCTCGGGTGATAGCTCAACTCCACAAGTGATTTAGTTACACTCCACTCCCCACATACTGTAGCTGTGCCAATAATATAAAAATGCCACTTCCTTTGTTACAATTGAACATTTCATTCTTCTGAAGCCTACTCATCCTCTAATGACAATCAAAACATTGTACACAATGTATTGGTAATCCATAACCTGTTGAGTGGATATCTACACTGGATATGACGCCGTTCTCCCCCGATATGAACCATGATAGAGTTGTCCCCCTTTGATGCGTTACAATGCGCAGCCATTTCGTTAACAGCGAAACTGTGTACCATTTTTCGCCGAAAGCAATCAATCAGAAAAAAGGCGTTACCAGGCTAAATGGGGTAGTTTTGGATGGTGCGGAATTTATGATGGCAATAAGTAAGGATCAGGTGGATGAATAGAAAAAAGGAGAGTTTTACACAAAATCAAACGCAAACTAAGATTTAAGGCCATTTTTTTTATACTGGAGGCGAACGCGACCACTCCGAATTTCCGCGCGACTTTCCATGCGAATTATCGCTCATACTGAAGGCGGTGATTCGCGCGGAAATTCGCATTGTTAACCCTTTACCTAACACGAAAAGTAGACGACACTTTCAAATAAAATTCTTGAAGCACAACTTTTTCTATGTTTTGCGTCAAAAACGTAGCTTATGACCCCTTATTGGAGCGAGCTCGTTCCAATGAGGGGTCATAAGCTATGTTTTTGTGACAAAAAATGAAAAGGTAATAAAAATTGAATGGAGAATTTGTGAATAGCGCTGGCCGGTTTTGGCCGTTACGTTGGGTAAAGGGTTAATAAACAATCCTCCAGGTAGATCATAGTACGCCCTTTGACCTCGCCATTTGATTGGCTGAACAGAATGAATTTTTCGCGCGAACAATCCCCAAAAATTCGCTCTGGGGGCAATCTCAAAAAAGGGCCGCGTTCGCGTTCGCCCTTAGTATGAACGACTCCATTAAAATCGGTGTTAATGAAACATGCGACCACCGCAGTCGGAGTGACGGTCGCTTTCGCGTTCTCCTCCAGTATAAAATGGCCTTTAGAGTTGTAAGTGGAGATTCGTCGAAGTGAGAGAAGAGATAGTTCTAAACGGAAGAGAAGTCGCGACGTTCGGATAACGGAACAACGAGAAGAGAAAACTTCGGACTTAAGGAAAAAATGAGAAACAGTAATACTGTCAGAAAAGTGTAACACATCTGAGAACATTTTGCAATTAATTGATTTGGTTTACTAAATAAATAGGATATTATTTGATTAGTTTCATATTGGCCGAGATATCAGCACTCGCTACCTTCACATCAGCCTTCGTCCTCTATGAAATTAACCAAGTAATAACCTCTAAGCAATAAATAGGTAGATAAAGTGGTGAGCAAATTTAAATTTCTAATTCACTGCCTCGTGAAAGTAGTTTGGAAATTTAAACAAAACATATTAAATGACAGAAGAAATTGTCAAACTCACAAACACAGGCTAAACGAAATGTTTAAAATTATTAAAAAAACAAATGACCACAGAGATTAACTGTAACATTAAGTTTTTCATTAAAAACACAAAACTCAAATTATTATTTTTGAAATAAAGTCCTGAAAGGATTTTTTTTCCACTTTACATTATTTGGGATTTTGATTGTTTGGGATTTTGTTTTTAGAGATTTTTTCCATAGATATTTTGTCAGTGCATCGGGCAGAATCCCGATACCGAAAGTTAACATTTCATCCTATAACTGAATAGTATTTATTTTTCTGCGTTTTCCTGCGTGATCGTTAAATAAATATTCATTTCACACTGTACAGAATTATTACCTTTTTTAGATAGAAATCTGGGTATAATATCAACAGGTTTATCGACTCGTCTACAAGTTTTACCACGAAAATAGACTTCGCCACCAAAATATCATGCTTACAGGAAAGATTTACAGCCGATGTGCAGAAGTTATTTCTTCGCTAGTCTCTTATCGGCCGAGATATCAGCACAAGGTAACTTCATATCAGCCTCAAACTGAAGGTCGAAGGCTGATGTGAAGTTATCAAGGGTTCGGTCTCAGGCTGATCTGAAGTTACCTCGTGCTGGTATCTCCGCCGATATGAAAGTAGCCAAGTCGTAACATTTTTATTTATTAATCCAAAACAAATAATTTAGAAAATTCTCAGATCTGATATAGTTTTCTAACGGTATTATTGTTTCGTATTCTTTTCGTATAAAAACTTCTCTCTTTTGCCTGGTAACACCAAATTTACGAATGAATGAATGAATGAAATATTTATTCTAGCAATACAGAAATGCAATACAAGATCAAAAAACATACAGTAAGCATACACTGCTATGGAGTGGCATAGCCTAACTGGCTGTCTTCCTGACACTCCATGTTGAATAGAATAATCCCTGACAGCAAAGTTAAATAAACAATATGGCTTTTTAGTGCCTTTAATTTATTTTATTATATTTTATTTTATATTCTTTTTTTTATTGGTTCATGGACTGTGCCAATATTGTCGAATTATTTTTTATTACTATAATTATCCTTTACCTAATAAATGGATGCATCAACCAGGGAGAATGTGAAGGTTATGAGGTTTAGTTTACTTTTGGGTGTCATCTTGTTTGTGTTATTGGTAAAAAATGGTAAAGGATGAAGATGATACAAATGTTTTCAATGAGATGCCAGTGTTTCATGATGGCGTGAGAAACATGCATGAGAGACATACAGTACGTGGAGAGTGGATTGTAACTAAATCACTCGCGGAGTGGGGTTATCACCCAAGCTATAACTTTCAAATTGTGTATACATCGACAACAAACACGAGCAATGTTTCAGCCAATGGACCTCCGGGTTTAACCCGGAGGTCCACTGGCTGAAACTTTGCTTGTGCTGGTTATGCTTTGCAGCAAATTTGCAGTTATTGCTTGGGTGGAATCTCCACTCTGCGGGTGATTTAGTGATAATGCACTCTCCACGTACTGTACGCGAGAGATTAAACATAACATAAATAAGATCTCTAGCGTGCCATGGTAGAATATCCTTCACGGATTGATTGCTTTCAATGAATAACGGTGAACGATTTCGCTGTAAACAAAATATATGCGCCTAGTAACGCATCAAGGGGGACAACTCCTTCGTTCATATCGGTCCAGATCAGCACCATATCAGCCGAGTTTGAAGACTGATCAGTCGAGCTAGATAATGATCAAGTCTGCGAAAAAACTCAAATCTTATAAAGAATTAGATTTTTGTTGGGTTGAAATATTCATTTTCCTGTTTTTAAAGCGACAGATCCAAGAATCTAGTTCTTGATAGGCAGAATGACGTTTATAAAATTCACTCAAACATGACCCGAGTAAGAAAAGGGAAGCCAGTCTGAAATGTGATGTGGCTCACTTGAAAAACGATGACCGGGTATGCTGTAACGCGGTTTTAAAATTTCGTGAGGTTGTTCTTCGTTTACCATGTACAGTACGTGGAGAGTGGATTGTAACTAAATCACTCGCGGAATTGGTTTATCACCCAAGCTATAACTTTCAAATTGTGTATACATCGACAACAAACTCGAGCAATGTTTCAGCCAATGGACCTCCGGGTTTAACCCGGAGGTCCACTGGCTGAAACTTTGCTTGTGCTGGTTATGCTTTGCAGCAAATTTGCAATTATTGCTTGGGTGGAATCTCCACTCTGCGGGTGATTTAGTGATAATGCACTCTCCACGTACTGTACTTCGTATTGTATTGAGATTCTTTTAGTCCATTTTGAGCCCTTATTTCCAGTCAGATATGACATTTTTACCAGTAACACTTCTGGTTGAGGATTTCAGCCCGGTACCCTCAGGTCAACTTCACTACTGCCAATCTAAGCTATTGTAACAGCCGAGCCAACTAAAATGGTTTGATGGTAAAGTTTGCACTACCAAGTGACTCGATACCTTCAAGCCATCTCGGCCTGTCTCTTCCATAGCATCTGTCCAATGCGGGATCCGAAAAAGTTCCTCGATCTGCAGTACCTATTCGACTCAGTACTCGATCCTATAACCCAACCATACCAGACGACCAATCTCTTCCTCTCAGTGACGTGTCCCAGAAACCCACCAGTAAGGACGATCCTCACCCCTCCCCACAATTCCTAAAGTGACCATGTGACCCATTTCAAGGTACACTTAGCAACCCGACCATTCCACCCAAACAGAGTGCGACCTATCATTGCCCACCATTCACTCACCGCGCGATCTTGCCAATCTCGAGCACAAAAAACCCTCACCTCTTGAACCAGAGACCCCTCCCCCCAACCCTTACAAAACGTGACTCAACCCTGCCACTCGACACAAGCACCTTCATAAAGTGTGACCGTACCTCTTCCACCCACTCCAAATGTGACCCAACTCTAATCAGAGATAATACCTTATCAGTGATCCTGCCCAACTATCTATCCACATTGCAACCCTAGCCCATACCAAACACCCATCCGTATTGTTAACCACTGTGCTATTTACAGTACAGTCGCTGTGGACCGGTCGTAATCCACGTGTGGGCAGTGATGTCCACGCATGCGTTTATCAGGTAATAAAAATCATCATCAGCAAAATTTTAATTATCAAATTATATACCTGGTGCTTCATTAATTAAATTTTTGACGATTATGCCTATAATTGGTGTTTGCAATCTAATATTATTGCGTCCATGGAAATACCGCCCACTCGGTGGAAAGTGACCAACTCACGACGGTCGTACTGTTATTACTGAAAAATAACCAATAGGATATCACAGCCCTAGGGTTTATAACCAGTAGGGCGGTATCCACTGTGATAAGCATTCGAAGGAATATGTAGCCATTGAGGTAGATGAAGGCTTGGATATGTAAACACTCTGATATGTACCCATCGGAATAGGTAATCACTAGGATATATAAGCAGTAAGATATGTAACCACTAACATAGGGTAGGCAACCACTCCAGAATGCAACCGCTAGGATTTGCAACACCGAGGATAGGTAAACTGGGATATATAATCGCTAGGGTGCTATCCACAGTTAGCTGAGCGCGGCGGCTCAGTGGTAGACTGTTGAACTTCTATGCTAGAGGTTCCGAGTTCGATCTTCGTCCGGGACGACCCGCGTTGTGTCCTTGGGATAGGCACTTTATCCCGGTTGCCTACATGGGGGGGGGGGGGGGGGGTACGATGACGCCGTGTACTAAGGCGTACTACATGTCGTGCATATGTCTTCAACCGCTGTAACCCTTCTTGGGTGGAGCTTCAACAAAGTTAGAATGTTGAGGAGCAGACAGTTCGTCCCTGAGTTCCAATGTGTTCTATGTGCCTACTGGCACATAGAACACATTGGAACTCAAGGGACGAGTTGCTCATAGAGGTTCGGTGGTTCTCTCCGGGTACTCCGGCTTCCTCCACCCGTAAAACTGTCACAGTCACGATTATCCATTGTGCATAAATATGTGACCTTAAACTCCAATAAACAAATAAATAAATAAATATATTCTGTTATAATAACTTATCTATCTTGTGTTTTGTTATACAGTACAATCGCCGTTGACTGGTGGTAATCCACGCATGGGCAGTGATGTCCACGCACGCGTTTACCAGGTAATAAAAATCATCATCAAGATAATTT
This sequence comes from Pictodentalium vernedei, assembly GCA_031216915.1. Taxonomy (NCBI): domain Eukaryota; kingdom Metazoa; phylum Mollusca; class Scaphopoda; order Dentaliida; family Dentaliidae; genus Pictodentalium; species Pictodentalium vernedei. The sequence goes on from CM062297.1 coordinate 265,273,039, forward strand.
TAATCAATGATGCACCGGGTTGTACCCTGTGCTTCATTAATTAAATTTTTTATCATTATTCCTGGAACTAGTGTTTGGTGTCTGATGTTATTGAGTTCGTGGAAATATTGCACGCCCGTGGAAAGTGACCAGTACACGGCGGCCGTACTGTAACAACTTATCTATATTATTTTAACAATTTGGCTATCTTGTTATAATAACTTAGTAGAAATATTTGCACTGCGCTAATACGTTGCGTACTGAAACATGTGTATGAGAACAATTATCCGCCAAGCACTTGGGATAGGCAGGTTGTGATTTTCCCGATCTTTGCTGAAGTGTTTCGCCCAATGTCTTAATTCTAATTACGAGTTACAATCTTGTAATTTCAATTCAGTTCACTCCTAATTAAGTGATACTAAATTATAATTACAATCTACTGATTTTTAATGAGATGACAATTTACTAACTTATCATTACAATTTAGTATCTTGTAATTGGATTTTAGCTTCGTGTAATTTCAATTTAATACCTTGTCATGTTCTGCCGTGAGGAGTATGAGGCTGGTTGTCTAGTATGATAGCGCAGTATGTATTTCCTCTTCCTATTTGTGCCCCTTCAGCTTTGGGACCACATGCTGTCTGTCTAAAGCTTTATACCGTACCACCCTATGCTCTGTCTCTTCAATAGGATGTACTCCAGTAGCACAGAAGAGCTTCCAGAGTGCACATATTACAGCCTTCAAGCTTCTATATTACGGTCTGTTCGGCCTCTATGGTTCCAGATTAGACTAATGTGGATATTTGTGGGGTATCGAGACCGGTTTCTCTTAAAAGAAACATGCTTTGAGGATTATAGGGTATTATTCGGACTGTCAGTGACTGATGGTAGATGATGGCGCTTCAAGGATTATTGGGGATCAAGTGGGGCAGATGTTAGTGGTGTGGGTACGACTAAGGGGTGGGGATAAAAAGAGTGGTGGCGTGAGGGCATGTGGGGAATACGTGGGACTATTTTAGACTCAAGATAGTGGTTATTGGTGTAGAAGGTGTCTTATCGTTGGCGTTGTTGGTGCAGTGGACTGGATAAGCGTTGGTTTAGTGGTAACAGTGTTTGGTATAGAAGTTGAAGTGGTTATTTTGGTTGTTGGTGACATAGTTTTTTATGGCTGATGTAGTAGTAGTAGTAGTAGTAGTAGTAGTAAGTAGTAGTAGTAGTAGTAGTAGTAGTAATCGTAGTAGGAGTAGTAGTAGTAGTAGTAATAGTAGTAGTAGTTGTTGTTGTTGCTGTGGTTGTTGTTGAAGTAGCATTTGTAATGGCTGACAGATTACTACGAAGCCAGCCAACACAATAACTATACCAACTATCACTGCACCAACCTTCACAACCAAAGCTTTAGCAACCGTAACAACACCGGCCAATTCTACACCAGCAACCACAACGACTGCAATATTTTGCATCTACTACAGCAACCACTTCAACTACACCACTAATCATCACAAACAAATTAGATAACTTGTAATTACGAGCGAGAAAAGTGTAACTACAAGGTACACGGACTTGTAATTACAGTACGGCTGTCGTGGAGTGGTCATTTCCACGGGTGGGCAATATTTCCACGGACGCAATACTATTTGATTCCAAACACTAATTATAGGAATAATCATCAGGCATTTAATTAATGTAGCACCGGGTACAAACTGGTGCTTCATTAATTAAAGTGTTGCTGATGACGATTTTCATTACCTGATAAATGCATGCGTGAACATCACGCCCTATTCGTGGATTACGATCAGTCCACGGCGGCGGTACTGTAAGTTTTAGATAAACTGAGCTTATAAGATAACACCTAATTACAAGATAGTAATTTGAAATTACTAGTTAGCAGATGGTATTTATCATTTCGTATTCTTTCTAAAATAGGGGGTTGAACGTATAGACTGGGCAATATAGAGCTTTCAAACGGTCGTCTACCATCTGTGGATCAGGTGACCCGCCACCTTTGGATCTGTATATCTTGTGCAAATCACGATTAAATATCATCGTTAATTCGTTTCAGTGTGTCAAGAAATAGAATAACAGTAGTATGTCCCTCATTTGGATGATCCCGGAAGTGACGTTATATAACATGATCCTGTTACGTCATGTTTAGTTGCCATGGTAGCTCGCGTGATCGCCCATGCTGTGATGTAATTACCATGGTTGTACGTGGTGTTAGTGTGCATGGGCAGCGCGTGTTGTTAGGGTGACACGTGTTTCTGTCGTCCATTTTGTATACTGGAGGCAGCCATCTTGGTTTATCTACTGCCACGTGGTTACTATGTGACCCAAAGGCCTACAACAGGACAGGGGCCTATATTCGAATCAATGGCAGTGTATCTGAATATCCAAATAGACCCGACAATTTTCTCAAATCACCAGAAAGCATCCCAATACTACCGAAACAGACTTGGCAAATCCCCATTTAAGGTTTATAATAGTAGCAAGTAGTGCTATAAGACACGTTTCTTTGTATAAGAGTAGGTCTAATTACGCAGAATCCTTGGTTAAAATTACCCAAATATACCCGAAAACTGTTCACTTGGTTCTGGTTTTCCCCAAATCCTCGGATACTTCGTAGAATTACCACAAACAACCCGACAAGTATCACTAGTTCGGATTCCTTTGGAATCCATGTTTCTGCCTATCCTTGTCTATTCTATAGCTTATTCTCCCCATTTCTTAGCCTGTCCTGTCTATGTTATGGCTTCCCCAGCCTCCCTATAAATTATTCTGACTTCCTAGATGTGTCTGTGTGTTAATGTACGATAGGCAGCACATGGGCACATGCGTATATTTGAGGATAGTTATGACATTGTAATGTATAATTTGAGGCTACCTTTTGAGGATACCTCTTGCAGGATATCTATCTGAAGATAGTTATGGCTCCTATCTCTATTCAGCTCCTGTTTTCTAACACCCCCCCCCCCCCCACACACACACACGCACAGACACACACACACACTTCATCGCCTCAAGGCCACCTCTGCTGACTTTTCCATAGTCGCCACCATCTGTACTATGATCGACCTGCATTGTATTCATCTTTAGTATGGTGTTCTACCAGTCTTGGAAATAACTGTGAAAACACATTCCCTAAAGAAAGAGGCAAGGTAAACGATTACTTGGGTGTTATTAATAAGCTTGCCATAAAAATTTCCTTTTTGTAACTTTTAATAAACGAAAAAAGGAAGCTTCGCTTTTTACTGATGTCATGGGCATTTTCTCAACAATTACCTGCTTCTCGCCCTTTCACGCCGGTCCAATAATTTTAGGGGAGATAACTTTATCAAAAGTCAACTGCCATGACGTGATAAGTCAGGGATACGGTTCGTCCGGCTCGCATTATGATTTTTATTTGAATATAATGGAATCTGAAACTAAAAGGGAATATTAATTATAGAAGATGACGTCACATAATTCTACACGCTGCACTTCTCTCGAAATCACCGACAACGTCTCGCCAGGGCATGCTGGTGGACGAGTGGTGTATGCGGTATGCTACAGTTTCGCTTGGATCTCTCTCCGTGCATTTTCGAGCCTCTGCTATACCCTTTGTAAAATAAAATATTTCCCCCGCAGATACCCGTCTGCTGCATGGTGATGAGAAGGGCCTCTCGAATCGGAAGTTTGATTTCGAATCGTTATTCGAAAGGAATCGGGCAACAAATTCGCGAATCGATTCTTTGTTTCGAATCATTTCTCCAGAAGAGTAACGTTTTCACCACGTTATGCAGTGGATGCCATGACACACGCAATGGTCAGAAATTGAGTCGAATGAAGGAGTTTCACTCTCCCTCTCTGTCTTGCTCAGGGAGGTATCGCGAAAAACTACGTGTAGACTGCTGAATGCTATAGCATTCCAGATGGCGCCTAGTTGCACTTAACGGGCGATGCATTTCATAAAATGACGTAGTGTGAGTGGCGGAGAAACTCGAAATTCATATCCTGTGGATCTGCATGCGAAAACTTGACATGTCGTTGACTCGGGTATTTCCGTAAAAACAACGTAAATCGGACGAGGAGATGGACCATTAATTGTGTGATCGTTGTCAATGTCGTGTCGGTGTCGTTTACAGCCCCCCCCCCCCCTCCCCACACACACACACTAAAAACACCTCCCCAGAACACCAGGAAACAAAAACAAAAAGAATATGAGTGTGCATGGAGGGGAGTAGGGGATGGTGGGTATTATAACCTTCTTCGTTATAAATAAATATGAGTTAGCTGATATGGTCTGTGAATTTTTTTTCTTCTCATATTTCTCTGACTTTCCCAGTCTGTCATATTGATAGGAGCTTGAATTTGGGACACTCGACATGATCGTTGTTCATCGCGGAGTCTGCGATTTGTTAACAAATCGAGAGGCCGATTCGAGAATCGATTCGAAATTCGAATAATCGCAGGGCCCTCGTAATAAGAGTCGGATATTTTTTACTTAATTCTCGTAGTCGGGTAATGAACTTTCTCCGCAAGAGTAACACTATACCACTGATCTCTACGCACTGGATTGCAGGAACGCTTAGTGGTCACAGACCGGAAAGTGTCACACCTCCTAAAAACTTGAGGGGCGGGATGGGGGGATTCTTGTTATAAATAGACACTCAACAATAAAACAGGAAAAAAAACTTGTAGGTTTTCAATTTTACGACGCATCGCAATCGCCGATCACTGTTTAACCCTTTATCTAAAACACGAAAACTTTTTATTTTCCTAATTGCTTTTTAGCTCACCTGGCTGAAAGTCAGGGGGAGCTCAAGTGATCATTTTCTTTCCGTCGTCCGTCGTCCGTCCGTCTGTCGTGAACTTTACACTATCGGCTTCTCCTCCTAAATTCCTGGGCCAAATTGAACCAAATTTGATCTTTTTGGTCCTGATCATATGTCCATTCAAGTTTGTTCAAATAAAGTTGGCACGCTCAATAGGGAGAGGGTGGGGGAAAATGCTCCAAAATTCTAGAAAAATCTTCTTCTCATGAACCAGTGGGTAAAATGACTTGATGTGGTATGGCGCTTCCTTCTGAGACGTAGTATCAAGTTTGTTCAAACGAAGTTTGTAGAACAATATTTGCCTTCGTAATGGGAGGGGCAAGATTCTGAAACATTTGGGGGGAGCAAAATGTGGTCTCTGAATAAACGTGGTATACTTAGTGTTTCAAATTATATGGACCCTTTCTGGAAAAACGTGCTTAATATATGGGCTCTCTTGAAAATAGCAATCCCACAACCCCGACAGAAATCCTCTCTCAACCACTATTTTATAATAATTATATAAAGATTAATAATGAATCCTTTCTTTACAGATCTTGGTATACAAATGGTGTTTTCTTAAAAAACGATATACTTAGCGCTTCAGAATCCATTCCTGACTTTCAAGAATTTAAGCTGAAACATGACCTTGGTATAGCATTCGCCAACTACCGCGGTGTGGTGAATGCAATACCAAGGTCATGGAAAAATATAATATTCAATAGTACAAAACTTGAATTTGTTTCCAATCCCTTGGTGAATGACATCATATCTTGCACTAAAGCAAACCGCCATTTTCTATCCCATATTTCTTAATAAAGTATCATAAAAACCTACACATACCCAAGAGAAATGGAACACCACATTAGGGAAACGGATGATACTTATCTGCAAAGTTTACAATATAAGATTGACCACAAAATCCTATTCACAAAATCTAAACTCTTTAAATGTGGGCTTTCGGAAACAGAGCAGTGCTCTTTCTGTGGAAATACGACAGAAACAATTGCACATCTATTTTACGATTATTCTTTCTCAAAAACAGTTTTACTTTCACTTGTGGAAAAGGTTAACCTTAATCCGGATCCGCAAATTCAACTAAACATTAAAAAAGAGAAATAATTTTAGGCGCTATTTCTGAGCATGCCTATCCAAATGTCTGGAATACCTGTCTCCTCATTTACAAAAAAAGTATATTTACACCTGCAGCCGAAGAAATACCATCCCCTCCTTCTCAGATCTTGCAAGAGTTATAAAATCCTACAAAAATATCGAAATGTATTCTCTGTACATGGACACAATCAGCAAGACTGAGCGTATTTGGGAAAAACGGAGTTACATGACTTTTGGCCCCACCCAAAGTTTCTATTTTCTGAACCGATGGTCCGATTTGAACGAAATTCAGTATGAGGTATTATTGAGTCATATTGATTCATGCTAAATAAAATTTCCCATCTTCCCATTGGGAACACCAGGAGCTAAAAATAGAAAATATTTTCAAACGCCCATATTTCCCAAACTGCACTGAACAGAGAACAGTTACTGTTATTTGGTATGAAGTATCCTTAGGGCCAGTAGAATCGATTGCTAAAAAAATTGTCATCGGTTGTGTTTGGGTGCTCTATGGAGGGCATCGAAAAAATGCTGAGTCAGCATACATGTATTTACAAATATTTAAAAAAATTATCTTCTCCAGAACCGCAGATCAGAATCTTCTTATACTTGGCATACATCGTTTATGGGAGGGGGGGGGGGGAGATAAAAGTGTGTTCAATTTAAGTCCCTCAGTTCGTATTTAGGCTCAATACAGGAGTCCAAATCTTAACTTAGGACAATATGGGAAATAAGTTTTAAAAATCTTCTTCAGAACTACTGGTCAAAATGTTTTAATATTGGATAAACATCACTGTTTCGAGGGTCAGATTCAAGTTTGTTCGAATTTTTCTCAGTTCTCTCAGATGACACTTGGGCATCCTATGTGGGCCCGAATTTTAACTTAGTGCAATATGAGGAAATGTCTTTAAAAATCTTCTTCTTCAGATCCACCAGTCAGAAGCCTTTCATATTTCACTAGACAGAATCTAAATTCTATGTAAGCTCTTCATTCTTCACTTAGGTATTGGTGAATCTTGTGAAGGAGAGGTGACTACAGACCTTCTGGTTTGTCAGGTCTGACCAAGTTGCTACTGATGCCATCAAACCCATTGAAACAACTGGCTATCACCAGCAGAGGTAATGTTGATAGCATTGCTTTTATCATTTCAAAAAAAATAAATAAACAAAAATCACTGAATTCATTTAATATACGTGAACGAATATTACTATTAATATTAAATCTCAAGTCTGCATGCCACATCTGATCTGCATCAAGTGGCCAAGTGTCAGATAACAGGTTATTTCTTTCCTACCACCAAGGCCCCATGTGTTAGATTAGCTAATTATAGATAATTTTCAAGCCCCACATATGTGTGAGGAATTTGTCATGGAACAGAAATTAATTTATTCTCAATTATCACAGTTCTTGTCTTATTTCATAATCCTTTCATAAACATTGAACATTATCCTTCTCATCAAACACTACACACAGTCAAGTTAAGCTACAGTGTCATTGACACTTTCATTTAGGTTCCTGTGGGGGCCCAATTTTAACTTAGAGCAATGTGAGGACATTTCTATAAAAAACCTTCTTCTTCAGATCCACCTGCCAGAGTTCTTTCATACTTGGTATATAACATCTCAAGGCGGATCAGATTCAAGTTTGTTCAATTTGAGTCCCTGGCTTAATATTTGGGCTTTCTTTGGGAGGTGGGGGAAGAGGGAGGGGAGTAGGTTAGGTTTAAATTGGTCAAATCCATTCCTTAGTGTTTTTCCATAAAATTTGCCTTTCATCACTTCATTCCTTTGCAGTTTTGATGAATCATGTCTAACTGAACGTGACCCCAAATACTTATTTGAACCACTTATTTGTTACGTCGGCGATTAAGGCCCCTTGGGGCCTCTTCTTTTTTTTTCAATTTCTTTGTCACATGATATTTTTTTTTCTTGAAATGCTTTGAAAAATACTTTTTTTAATAGTATATCAAATGGGAACACGAGTAGAGTTCACCTCATAGGGCCCACCCCACCCCCGGGAATGCTCCCAACTCTAGTTTCTTCAAATCTCAATCATCTAGGGCTACATATGCAGGAGCACAGTTTACCTCATAGAACCCACTCATCCCCCCCCCCCCTGGTGGGCACCCAGTTCTAGTTGTGCCAAATCTCAAGCATCTATGGCTACATGGGCACGAGAACAGTTCACCTCATAGACCCACCCAACCCATGGCGGCCCCAGCCCTAGTTGCGCCAAACATAGGGCCCCGAAAGCACACTGTCATAAAAAAAATATTCCCTCGCCGCCCAGGCTTCCCTACTAGAGATACAAACACAATTGGCATTCCCGAGGAGCAGCAGAGGGGTGGGGATGAACATACCTGCTCTTGAGCCCGCCCCTTCTGCTGTTGCAGCCCGGCCCCTATTCCAGGAAGAACATAAGACCCCAGGAACACAAGACTGAACAAATGGTGGAAGATTCGAAAACGGTCATGAGAGCATAAACGGAGCCGCTGTTGTGTACTTCTTATATTGCCCATGTCATTCCGCTTCTGCGATCTTCTAAGAACGTTTCACAACATTGCAACGGACAATCTTCTAGAATATGTTACAACATTGCTACAGACGGCCTTGACACAGTGCAATTGACAACAAATAATAATTATGCAAACACAGAGCGCTTGGATTGTCAAACTATTTATGGTGACAAGTAAAAAGCGTATTAACTCGTCCGAATTTTCCGTTTGGGCTTGCCAGAGGCTCACCTAAACGGAAAATTCTTAGACTCGTTTCATAAATATTATATGAGAAAAACACCCATTCCATATCCTCTATTTATGTTTCCAGAGAAACGTGACAAACAGTTAAACGTGACAAACTGTGCGTATAACGCAAAAAATGCCTGATCACCCAAAAGCATTCCGATACAATGCCAGTGCCATGTACCGACCAGCGGATTCTACCAGCACAAAAAGCAAGTGCTAAGTGAACAGTTCACAGGAGTCCTCTGCTAAACTTCACAACGAGGAAAAAGCCGCGCTTATTGTGCGCGGTGTGGCAGTGGTCCTTCTGTCAATTGGCTCTTCTCAGTTCGCTAGAGAGTAACACATCCAACTATCATCTCATGACAACCAGCCTCAGACAGCACCATACAGTGGACCTGCAACTGTGAGGACCACGGCCCACATGTTACCTGCAAGCCAGCCAGTCGTTTTGGCGAAGATCGTAAGAAGCAGGACACCAAGCTATCAATAAGGCCCGAGGGAAGGGGGCGGAAGCGGCCTTCTCTGCGAGGTTAGCTAGCACTCACCCAAGTCCTGCAAATGTTTTTAACCCACAGCTTCAGGTCATGCCTATGCGGAGCTGGCGGTCTAGGCGCTGGAGCGGGTTTACCCGTACCACCGATCCGGGCCAGAAACGGGGTTGAGGTGGCCACCCCGACAGCAGTAAGGGTTGGGACAATTGTGATCTCCTGTTCCCGAAACAGCGTTTGAAGGCACTCGGCAAGTATCGTGTCTTCATCGAGAACCCTGCTGATAGTTTCTCGTATCCGGTTTATGTGGGAGTGAAGTGGCTCCCTTTGTGCTGCGGCCACCTCCAGGCAAGATGCCCGCTCGTCTTCTCGGTCGCGCATGCGTTTTGTAATGCGGCGTCTGGCGTGCACATCAGGGAAATATGATCGTAAAGCTCTGTCAGTTTAACCAGGTTGTCTGTCAGCTCACCGCAGATTGTCTGCTTCGTCCTGTCGAGACCACGGAGATCTCTGATGCTGTACTCCAACCCCACAGTATCAAATGGAGGATCGTTCAAGGTTTTATGTGCAGTCCCCCCACCCCCCTCCCCTGATGAGAATTTCTACCACGCTTTGATTGGAATTCGACACAGCTTTAGCCACCCCTCCCAAGTCTTGTAGTTCTATGCTATCGATAGGATCGGATCGGATTCTAGCAGCTGCTTCGCCCAATTCATTATTAATGACCCGCGTGTTTCAACCGCCTTTGGCTTAAGCCTTTTTTCCACTAGGCCGCCATCCCACAAGCCCCAGCTAATCTGGATTACCACCGCCACGCTTTCTAAGCGTTGAGCAAGCAAGGGGTGCTTTCGTTCGACTGTTTATGATCGCGATATCCAAATAGGCCTTCATCCCCAGCCGCCAATTGTTGTCGAGTTCGAACTTGGAATAGTTAGGCGGTAGAAGGAGCACAATCGCCTTCTCATACAGTCCCTGGTAGCAGTCTCTGACAGATACCTCCAAGAGCTCTTGCCGCAATGCCGCAATGAAGGTAGCATCACACCGTAATCGTGCGCAGCGTGACCGCATTACGTCTCTGTCCCTCTGACAGCTCCACTGTCACGGAAGGAGTGTGTGTGTGTGTATGTGGGGGGGGGGGGGGGGGGGGTTCTGCCAAAGCTAGTTTCATGGTCCTCGGTGGGTCCGACGTTGTCTTGTTGTCTTGCGGATTCATTGAGGTTAAAGTCTCTCATTGTATTGAAAGATGGGCCAGATGGTTCAATACATCATAATGTCTTCAAGCCAATACGAACCCAAAATCAACCCACACCGCAGACTGCGATAAACCACTAGGGCAAAGATAGTTCGGCAGACGGTTGTGACCATACACAATCCTAGAACGATCGGCCCGAATCAGTAGCTCCATGTCAACTTCGCCAACCTCTGACCAAGACCTTATCGTTCCAGAGACCGCATACCTGGCTTTCACAATCGCCATGGACTCGACCGACGACAACAGGTCATCGTTCAGACTGTAGGCTGTATCGTGATGAAGAAAACGGCAATCAAGATCAACGGAAAGAGCAAAAACTATCAGTGCATTGAGACCTCTGCTAACAGAAATGCTGTAAAGCTGCGAGTCGTCGCAGAAGACAAGGATTATGCTGTTGCGACAGACAAGGCTATCGGTGATGCTTACAAAAACTGCTTCTACATCCCGTTGGACTTCGAGCTGCTGGAGAGCCACATGTCATGCATTGGGCGAATCGGACGACTGGCTCGAGTACGAGTGACATTCACTGACTACAACCGAGTGGTTTGGGCCACAGGCCATGCCAATACCAGCTACAGCGCCGATAACATAAGTCTGCAGTATGACTTGGTCACTCAGCCAGAACTGGCTTACATGATCCGCAACTAGTACGCAGGCCGTCTCGCGATCTTATATGACCGCATCTCCCGCCACCGTGAGATCAACAGAGAAAAAAGCGATATCTTGTAGAACTTTAACCTCAGCATGCCATCGCGCAGCATGAAGAGCATCCCGCACCGTTCGAGGAACCTGCTGCTTCCTTCGCTCGGGACACGGAGGCTTTCTTCAACGCGAAGATCAGCAGTGTGGAGATCACATTGAGGAAGTCCCCAGCCGACTCTACAGTCAGGAGATGCGCGCCTACCCGCAGTGAGACGAAGCAAAGAATGTCTTCGCGGCCCTCTCCGGCTGCAAACAGCTCGAGGTTGTGTGGTGGCGAGGTGGCACTGGCAGACGTCTCCCTGGGCGTCTTCCTCACAGGCAAGTACACCCTGTTGCTTGACCTCGGGACAGCCGGAGATGACCAGCTCCACGGCAATGGGCGTAGGGAACGCCAGCGAGGGGATCACCATCCAGATTACAAAAAACAGGAGACAGACGGCGCTTTGAACGTCTATATCTGCGTTGTCATAGATGCCCAGCTAAACATCGAAGATTCGCCGGTGCACTCTGCTGATCCGACGGCACGTCAGGATCAGCTTCTCCCGAGATCCCCTAACTCAGCCATCATCTACGGGCAAACGGGATGCGGGAAATCAGTTTTCATCCTTGGCCTGCTGAAGACCCATACCGCGGCGTCATTCAGCAAACTGTCATTCTTTGCCCCACGGCCAAGTACAATAAGGCCTGCCTAATGCGTCCATGGATCTTATCGGATCAAGAGGTCTCTATACTCCACCCAGTCGAGCGGCTGCATGAGTACCTTCGCGGGCTCTATAGTGCATTTCAGGGCGAGTCGACATTGTACATCATCGACGACTTCAGGGCCACAAAGGCACTGACCAAAAAGAAAGATATACTCTCAGAACTGTCCTTCTTCGGCCGATACGCGCAGTAGAGCATGTGGGTCTTGACTCAAAAATACAACAGTCCCCTAAGCTGCACTTCACGCCGCGCCATCGGGATGGTAGTCCTTAATGTGGCCCTCGCAACTGCCACGAAGGACATGCTAATTAAACAGAGAATCCCTCAAGCAGATATCATGAAGAACTCGGTCGCAATGCTATTGGGTGACGCACTTGTTAACGCATTATCCTTCTCTGGCATCAACTACCTCTTCTCCAGGTTTCGGGATAACGATGCTTGTGTGGAACGCACGCGACATGACAAAGTCGTACAAGAGCACCAGGCCGCCCAGGCGACGTGGTTCCGTAAATAAACAGAACGCCTCGATTGGATCAAAGTAGAACTGCGCCGCCAAGGCCATACCTTGCGAACATGTCGTTGCTGCGATTCGCGAGTACACAACTGGTAACGATTTAGAGAGTCTTGGTCCAGATCCGCAACTAGAAGACTTTTACACACCGTCAGCCGAGTAAAAGGACCGTGATGTCGCGTTTATCACACTGGGGCTGGATGTATCCGGGCTGGTCGGCTATAAAATAGCAAACACTCTCGCCTAGTGAATTCGCAAAATAAAAGTGTGGTGGGACTCTGTATTCACGCGTCGAGGCAAAAAATCTAATTTTTGTCAGCAAAAGACAAGCGGAGGAAAGTTGGTGTCAAGGCCGCCTGTGAAACTATATAAGGCATTACACTAAATGCCCATGAGATACCTACAGATCGGCGGGTGCGCTTGGCACAGTGGGCTCGTATTTGAGCGAGTTATTGGCGTATCAACAATAACACCTCCCTTTTTGAATCGGCGTTCTCCCGGCGAGATGATTTGCGGGTATCAAGTCGGAGTTGGTTGAATTTTTCTTCCTCTGCGAGCACTAGACTGAATTCCTTTTCGGATATGTGATCATCGCCAACAGCCTTCGATGCGATGCTCGAAGCCTTTGCATTCTTTGCGAGTCTTCGGCTTACAAACCTCCCGAACACACCGGCTAATCCACAGAACCCAGTTGCAGCTTCTAGAGCCATAACCACAGGAACAGCTGCTATGCTAGGCAAAAGTTTAACTCCAGCAACGCCGAGCCCTCCGCTGGTCGCAGTCAGAAATATTTTAACTCAATCTGCGATATTAAGTCCGCGCTAGTATTTCTTGCCAAGAGAACGCCCATGGTCTCGTTTGGCCGTGAGACGGGCTTTTACGTCACTGATCTCCTGAATGCGGAAAGTGTGAGCGTTGATCGATTTATTTATGACTCATTTTGCTGCGTTTTTGTCCGTCAATACCTGGCTGGTAAACCGCGTGTGCGTGAGCCTGGCCGGGTTGAGTGTGGAAGTGAGAAACTTGACATCTGTGACCTTGTATACGACTCCAATCAACGTGAGCAAGGCAGCTTTGTTGTGGACACTGATGGCAAGTTCTTTTTCACGATGTCGCCATCCCCATTTTAGGTCAAGCCCTTGTAGCACTGGTCCTAGTATGGTTCACCCGGGACTACCTGGGCAATTATGGTAGTGCCCAAATCGGTGGTAAGACAACCAAAGGAGCTTCGTCAGGTCTGGGTTTTTTTTTTTGTCTGACCCACATATCACATACCCGACATATCTTTCGTGGATATAAATAGCACCTTTCGGGATACAAGTAGCCAACACACGGTCACTGTTCTTGGGTTTATGGAGTCTGTGCCCATGGCACAGCTGGAGGTTAGGTTGGATGACCTGAAGTCAAGTTGCCATCCACGATAGTAGGGTGCCTATACAAAGGTCACTGACCAGCGCCGTCCCTGTGAGGTCATAGCTCCTCCACGGACCGATCCTTCTAGGTTCGAACCACGGTGCTCAGAAAATGTAGCTCTTTCGACCGACAGCTCTTTTCCCCTGTAAAGCCTCTATGGGAACTGAAATACATACAGTTTGTCTGTCTTCTCTGGCTCTCCGAAGCCCCGCGTGGCCACGAGATCAGCTAGCTGAATAGTCGTGCAAGGCAAAACATCATACGCTCCTGCCCCCCCCCCCCACCCCCCCACCCCCTCCGCAATAATTGCCGTGTTTTTCGAATATGTCGTGTTAAAGGCATGTGTCCGAACGTTACGCACTCACCCCGTCTGTCTAAAACGTGGACTGTAACACTGCCTATAGGATCTGAAACAAACCCTCTGTATTATAAACGAGAGAAGGATTCTGTTCAGCAACTTGCGCATTTATCGTTCGTCACGTGTACTACTCTGAATAGTGTGCTGTGGAGTTCCCTTGAAACGCTCGTCGTTGTGCTGACAGATGCACGAAGAGCTCGCGATTGAGCACGAGTCCCGGTAACTCATCTCCTACCAGTTTGCTCCTCTACCGGAGGGATCTTGCCTGGGGCAAACTCCAAGGTCTGTGCAAACTTTCCCAGTTTTAGAGGCTTATCTGTCTTGAGTCGCAGACGACCTGAAGGTTTGTGAAGATCCAGTTCAACCCGAACTAACGAACACCTCGTCATTTTGCTCGCATACATTACAAGAGCCATCTGGAATAGTTATCTTCTGCTCACTTGTGTTATTAATATCCACGGCGCGAAAGGTATTGTTGCCTAGCTCTGAGCTAATGTTGTACCAAATAGGATAGTAGGTTACACACTCATATTGTTCCCCGACAGGGAGCGCCGTTGATGGGTCCACGGTTTGTCACGTACATATGTTCATATTAATATATTCGTATCAATATATTCATATTAATCATATATGAAAACCCCACCAAACCGATGGGAATCCCCGAAGAACTTTATACAGCAGTGCCCGAAGTTGCGTACTGCGCACGCAGACACAAATTGCCTGGTGGTCTAGCCCGTGTCATGGTCAACATTGCTCAGCGTTTGCTCAAGCTGTGACGTCCCGATCCACCAGCCGCCACTAGCTTTGCCTCTGTGGTGCCCCCGGGGCGACTACCCACGTGCGACAACTGAGCAGCTGCCAGAGAATTGCGCGCGTGCATGTTGAAGGCTTATTGGTCTGATGGATTATTTTATCGGTTCCACCGATGTCGGGAGACAGAAAGCTTGCAACAAACTTGGCTTCAATCTACTATAGGCCTAAGGGCTACTGGAAGGGACTCGCAGCCTTAAAAAACCTTGCTTCGGCGGTCACAGTCTCTGAAGCAACAGTATGGGCTTGGCCGAAGAAGCAGGCCATTCGGCAGGTTTATTTGCCGCCACTACGGAGTACATACATTTCGTGGCCTAAATATGACGTTCTCAGTGCCGGAAGAGGTCCACTAGGCTGATCTCCTGTTTCTGCCCCATGACCGGCTTCGGAGTAAAACCTACAAACATGCACTCACGGCGGTTGACACGGCATATGTCTATAAAGAGGCGGATGCCCTGCCTACAAGAGGCCAAAGAGGTCGCGGGTGCTCTTGAAAAGATATACAAGTGGAGCCCATTGCGGTGACCCAAGCTGCATTAGGTCGATCCCGCGCGCGAGTTCATGGGCGCGGTGAACAAGCTATTGGCAAAGCATGGGATCGAAGTCAGGCGCGGTCGTGTAGATGTCCACCGAGACCAGCCTATTGTGGAACGATTCAACCGTACCCTGGGTGTTCCGCTCTGTTGGTCTCAAGCAGCAAAAGCTTACCCCTAACAGTCCGGTGAGCTGGAAGGGGCGCTGCAGGGCTACCGACCCAGTCTGGGCTTCCCGGGTTTAGCGGTTGAAGCGCTTACTGGCCCTCAGACACCCAGCTGCTAACAGAATGGCATTCTCACTCGTTGCGTATTTCATCAGACAGCTTAACATCGGGATCATAGGGCAAAGTGCCATTGTGACAATACACCGGGGTTTCTACCCCCTTTCTGCAATCCAGCGCTTGGAGTCACAGGGTGACACGGACACCTTGTCCAGGTGTTGCCCGAAGATATGGTGGCCCTCAGTGCGCTGCAGGTCCATCCCGCGCCGGAAGGGCTTCTTCTTGAAGAGTGCCTCCTTGTACTGTTCGTGGGGAAAGTGTTTCCTCACAACCGCCTTCTCCACGCCTTTGGCCTTCTTGATGTTTTTTTCCCGCCTGCATCGAGGATGGATTATATCGTAATACCCAGCGACTAGGCGCACAGCACACTCGTCCTTCATCTTCTCGGGACCTGTTTTCTGTTATGTGGAGCAAGTGATTCTTCCGATAGTCGCTCTTGTCATTGTGGCATAGCGGGGTCTCGCTCCTGTGATCATCTAGTGGATTTGGAAGACAAAGCTTTAGGACTTCAGTTCCCTCAAACGTCTTTGGATTTCTGGATATCCGTGTCCAGTCTTGGTAACTCAGCAGCTAGGTAAATAATAGATGTTCCAACAAATGGACGACGGTTTCAGCAAGCAAGTAAATAAATTGGAACGTTCCATCAAGTACTTTTCGCTGTGTAAATTTATTCTATTAAATTTATGCAATTGTCACCAATATTCACCATCACAAATTATCAATGGAAATTATAACAGTTCGATTAACTGGAGTGACGGTAGTTTTTTCTGAGGGCTGTCACAAGCCAAAGATCCTCGTTTAATCTTTGCAGCGTCACTAGTAGCGTACCATTAGAGGTCTGACCCGAGAGTGTCTGATCTGGGATTCTGCTGGCGCTTCTATACCCAGTGGAACATGACTGGCCTTGATCAAAATTGCGCGATTTTTGCTGATCAAAGAATCCCGAGACCTCGAGTGGATCAATGTGAACAATAGGCACCCTTTGCCAATGAAGTCAAAAAAGTGCCCTCACCAGTCCGTTTCCATACTCCAACAGGATTCTCCAAGCTCCAATAGTCAGCAGATCTAGATAAAACCGGGTTAAGCTGACTAAGCATGACACCATTGTTCCAGTACTACAAATCAGATGTGATTTTACAGAACAATTAAACAGTTTTACAATTAAGTGAATTCCTTCCCATCAGTAGAGGAATAACATCTTGTAAACTAAACAACTTACAATTCCAAAACATGCGAGAGTCGTCAACTTCTAGGTACTGTTTTATCTTAACTGGATATGATTGATGTTTTAGGGGGCTTTTCCTCACCTTCGTCAAACGTTTTTCCAATACGTTGACAGTATTGTACCCAATGGAAAGCACACCTGCAAGCGCACTGATGTTATGCTTAAAACAAAGGTTACTGTGATTGGCAGGTTCTATAACAATGTTTGTAATTCTCAGCAAACCTCCTGTTTTTTATAGTTCAACACAATTTCAATATCTTGCTATGTTATGAGTGAATACCCTGTCCAGTACATTCTAGTGCTCTATAATTATTTATTACAATTTACTCTAGGTTCTAATGACCCTTTCTAACACTTTGCCCAGTCTAATTCTGCAACTGTAGGCTGAATTTCGCAACATCATGGAGGTTCTTGTTCTGGGCCATGTCCTTACAAACGTCTTCAGTCTGGATCTCAAGAAGGAGGCTGATCGAATCTGTGTAGAGGAGCTGACAGCGCCCTCCGTACTGCCCCTTTATCTGGTTGTAGTAGAAGTCGTACATCAGGTACTTGCTGAGGTCAAGGATGCTCATCTCCACGCATACGGATCGGATTAACACCACCCTGCTCTTATGGAGCTGGTCCGCGGCCAGATCGTCATCGATTATGTTGGCTCGTGCAAAGGCCGGGCTGGCGATCAGACGTCGTAGTGTCATAAAGCGTTTTGCAACCGCAATGTTACTTGCCGAATAACTAAGAACTTTTACGATCGACATTTATTTACACAATAACTAAATTCCAGTGTACAACAAAACTTGACTCGCACCGATGTCGGATATTCCATACTACAGAACATACTGGCTACTATTTCGTACGGAGCTGGAAACCAAACTGCCTTCGTGTCTTTTCACAAACAGTATATACATATATTACATAATTGGTTATGGACAGTCTAGTCTAATATTACTTATTATTTGTGATAGGATTGTCGAATTGATAAATACAATTAGCTCAAGGCTATTACATGGAAGACTGATTAGTAGGACATGATGTAACGTTATCTAGATAAACATAAAGAAAGTCCCAGCTGTGGTCAATTTTGTAGTTGTCAGGAGCTGGTAAGTTTTACAGGTATTAACCCTGTGATAGTAGCCTGTTATCCTCACGGCCTCGCACGAGCTTTACGTTGACTCGCTTGTGGAGATTTTCCACCGTCTTTCCAAACACCGAGCTGTTTATAGTTTGTATAGATCCTTTTTCGAAGTCGATGGCCTTCTTCCTCCGAAGGATATTCTAACACCTCTCAGGAACCAATTCCACACATGCCTGTTAGTTGTTGGAGATGCATAAAACGATGTCCGTTGACCGGAGGAGGAGCAGATGATGAGCCGCTCAAAGGAGGTTATGGGGAGGGGCGAAGGAGACAAGGGGTGCGGTCATATTTTTAAAACATAACATTTAATAATTTTAATAATTTTCATTGCTATGACGTAGCATATTTTTAAATAATTTTAATCGCTATGACGTCATACACCATCTTCATGCTGAACAGTGCTATGACGCATTAACCCCAACATCTCTCTTAAATTTTAATTGTGATAACGTTGTCCCCCTAACACTTGGCGTATGATCATTTCATATATTAATAATTTTCGTTAAAGAATTGAATAATTTTTAAAGGAATTAAATGACGTATGTTCATTAATATAATATATTAATACTTTTCGTTAAAAAATTTATAATTAATTTTCATTCCCCCAGACACAAAATGGCGCGTCCGTTTGAAAGAAATAGATATATATGAAATGCTTCCATAAAGCAGCATTGAAAAGTGTCAGCGCACGTAATTGTGTGTGTTAACAATGGGTCACCTACCTCCTTTACGTTGAAACATCAGTGAAATTTAAATGCTGGAGGCACGTTTTTTGTTGTTGTTTTTTTCTCATTCATTCTGGTCTGACGCTTATCAAAACAGCCCTTAGGTGTTTAACAGTTAATTATGTTCCACTTTATTTAAAATTGACTTGATCGAGTTGATATCCAGCCACCCTTTTTTCTCAAAGGTGACAATAATTGCTTTTAACTCAAGTAAAAATGGAAAGTTGCTAACATTGAGGTGTTAACGAGCCGATAGAAAGCCACACCCCCTTGTAATGGACCCTGTACAGGTCAGCCAATCAGAGGGCAGGAAATCGTCACATGCACCCATTAAATGTCATTCAGTATTTTCTGATCGACTGAAAATATGAAGAGAATTTCATGTTTGTGACAAGACCTTTATGGCAATCACTGCGTTTTTATATATTAAATGATTTGAAAATTAATTTTGAGCCCGCATTTCAAGATTTGAAGTCGGGGTGTAATGAAATAGCGTATTTTCTGCAGACATTCTGTTAAATTCCGACATAGATTTATTCATGTAGAAGCAGCCGGTTTCCGGTTTTTTAACTTGTACAAACTTGTATAAATTTTAATTTCGTGTTCAACTGAGTTAAAACCCGTATTTGATATTTAACGGTAGACATAAATTTTCACCTGTTGTCCACTCCACTGAGAGATTTTATGACGTTCCAGTTAGCCTGTTAATTCAACTCGCGGGACTGACTACCCCACTCCGACCCACACTTTGCCCACTACGAGCACAAAATCGAAATTAATTCCCACATACACTGCTTCAATTGATTCCCCGCACATATAAGCTCCCCTCACTTACCGCACAAATGATTCCTTCCATCCTCATACAAGAAAACCCGATACTTCAAACATAGTGTATTTAATGAACTGAGGCGGGAATGAGGTAAACTAGCCTCTCTCTCGTAGCTATCCCATAATTCATCATTTCGTCATCACGCTTTTAAATACAATGTTGTCGGTGGGCTTGCGTCAGTTATTAATTTACAAGTTTGCTGTTGAGATTTGCCAGTGTGCGAGTCTTGTGGAGAGTTCTTTTCTCGATCAGATAATTTATCGAGGCATCGTAGGGAGTACTGTTCCAAAATAATGATGGGAGGTGAAGGCCACGAATCGGAAGAAGGTGACATCTTGTCGGATTATGAGGGGAGCGTAAATTCAGGGGCAGAAGATACCGATACAACTACTAGAAGCGAATACTCGGGAGATGAGGCGGATGAAAACAGTCCTGTAGACGGTTTTATCTGAATCGCGTGTCAATAGAAACAGATGGAGATTAGAGATAGCCCTAGAAGTCATTTATTATATTATGGTATTGTAAAAAGGACTGTTCTATGTTTGTTACTGAAATTTAAAAAAACATGTAATATTTAGGTTTTTTATAGCTGAAATAAAACTCATATCATTGAAAATAATTTGGTTTATTATCTACAATCTAATTTTGGAGGACTGAACACACTTGGGGGAGGGGGCGGGGCGTTATAAATTTCGTAACAAAGGCATATGCTTTATTCAACTAGGGCTACGCAAAGCGTGGGCCACTGTCCCTGAACCTTAGGCATGTTCGACGTGGCCTTAAATGTATTGCTGGACAGAAAAATGTTTCTGAATAGAAAAAGCGTTATGAGGGAATGATATATTATGGGATAGCTATCAGAGAGGTTAGTTTACCTCATCCCCCGCCCCAATTCATTAAATACACTATGTTTGAAGTATCAGATTTTCTTGAATGAGGGTTGGAGGAATCATTTGGGAGGAACTCCTCATTGTTTGTGAGGTGTTGTGAGGAAATCCTCATTGTTCATGAGGCGTTGTGAGGAACTCCTCATTGTTTGTGAGGCGTTGTAAGGAATTCCTCATTGTTTGTGGGGAGTTCGTCGCCTGAGTGCTAGAATGTTCTATGTCCCATATGGGACATAGAACATTCTAACACTCAGGCGACGAGTTATGAGAGACTCATTTGATCACAGATTTCATATCAATTAGTAATTTATTAGTAATCAGTTTGATTCGTTTTTTATCTCAGGTTAGTATCGATTGTTAAAAAATGCAGTATATCTCAGATTTTATCATTGTTTTATTTGCAGTGTGTCGTAAACTACCGGATGCCTTTCTCGTCAGTTATCGCATTCGCTCACTTTCGGAAATCCCCGTAAATTACCGAATACAACTTCGTGACTATTCGGCAATTATTCAAAACAAACACTTCCCACTGATACTGTGATCCAATAAAAATTCGGTTGTTATTAAGAGGGTACATTAATAATATTCGGGAATGTGGGCTATTTTTTATCATGTATTATCTTGTTTTAACATCAAAATTTGCCACAGAAAGGTTCGACTTTTGCAGCTCAAAGTTACGCTACAGTCATAGCTGCTGATAGTGACACAAACGGACAAGCTTAAAAAAATTGAATACGGGAATTAATTTTGACATGCGCTGTAGTATGGTTCAATGGACCAGATTTCGTTTCGACTTATGCTGAAATATGATGCTTGAACATAACAATTAATTTCGACCCGTACTGTATCATCGATATAGATTAGACGAGGGCGGTGAGTGAGGGGAGCTTATATGGGCGGGGCGTTAATTGAAGCGTTGTATTTGGAAATTAATTTCGATTTTGTGCTCGTAGTGGGCAAAGGGTGGGTCGGAGTGGGGTAGTCAGTCCCGCGAATTGAATTAACAGGCTAACCGGAGCGTCATAAAATCACTCAGTAGCATGGACAACAGGTGAAAATTTATGTCTACCATTAAGTATCAAATACTGGTTTTTGCTCAGTTGAACATGAAATTAAAATTTATACAAGTTTGTACAATTTAAAACACTGTAAATCGGCTGCTTCTACCTAAATAAATCTATGTCGGAATTTAACAGAATACGCTATTTCATTACACCCGACTTCAAATCTTGAAATTCGTGCACAAAATTAATTATCAGTTTCATTTAACATGAACAACATCATAGTAATTAAAATTTTAGAGAGGGGGTGTAGGTTACTGTGTCATAGCATTGTTCAGCATTAAGAGGATGTATTACGTCATAGCAATAATTTTTTTTTTAAAAATACGCTACGTCATCGCAATTAAAATTATTAAAATTATTAAATTTGATTTTTTTTTAAATATGACTGCACCCTTGTCTCCTTCGCCCCTCCCCCATAACCTCATTTGACTCCTCTTGACGGGGGAGGGGCGGCTCCTCATTAGCCCCTCCTCCGGTCAACGGACATCGTTTTATGCATCTCCTACTACTTCTGTTTCCACATTTTGTCATGCCTCGAACGACCCACCCATTCCCGCCTCAGTTTATGAAAATGTTGTGCACGCCCGTCGTAACTGCTGATTATTTTGTCATGGAGACAAACATAAAAGCCTTCTGGGATAAATAAAAAAGTATAGAAAATTCATGATTTATCACAAAATTATTTAACCTACTCGCACAGTGAGATGAGGGCGAGTGTGCGTGAATGTGGCTGCCTCGAGCAGCAGCTTTCGGGACGGCAAAATAAGTCAAAATATGCCAATAATGTCATGAAATCCAGATGTCTGTATGAAACCAGCCTCCAACAAATACTTAAAATGAACTGGGATACAGCGGCACATATAAGGTTGTCACCTGACTGCAGTCTAGGCACTACACTCGCAGAGGCTTGTGGTCTAAATAATTAATCCTACTTGTGGGGTAAACAATTAGACTGACACACTACCGTATACAGTTAAAACTGGAAGTCCTGTCATGAAATGCGCACAGATAGCACGTCGATCTGCGCGTTGATCTACTCGATATGACTATAGTAAGGCTATCAAATTCTGTACATACGGCCCGTGCACAAGCAATGTTTCAGCCAATGGATCTTCGGGTAACCCGGGGGTCCATTTGCAGAAACATTGCCTGTGTTTGCTATGAGTAACCAGGAGAACCTTACATGCTTTGGATGCCATTCGATATGGCAATTGCGCGCAATTCCTAAGCGCAAATAGCGCACAGTTCGTGACAAAACTTCTAGTTTTAACTGTATATTTATTCTATATATTATATACATGTCCATCTTTAGTTATATAACACTCAGCCTTTGATCACTATTCATTCCGCAGTTTTACCACTTTCTCTGGAAACATGGAGCATCAACATTGGAAACCATCCCACCATGCACCCTCTTTTCTCTTCCCAGCAATTTCTGACACACTGTTATATTCAGCCTGTTACAGACTGAACTCGAGAGTTGCACGGGATGCAATGAAGTAAAATTAACAATTGGTCTCACTTTCCAATACTGACACAATGTGTTACATCATATTTCAACCTTGTTGTAAAACAAAAGACCAATATGTAAACTTAATCATAAAAATCACTGATTCTAATTTCGACGCAACGATTCGTTACGTCAAAATTATAATCATTGGTTTTATATTTCACGTTGGACATCGGGCAACGTCTGGTTCGTTTGACGCAAAGGCCCAGGTAAGTAGAATAGCACGGATGAAAAAGCTCCACTCCCTGTTATGCAAATGTAAGGTATGTGTCATGCAAGCGCACGCATGTGAGCGGTAATGTTACGTCATTAACGGGGTGTTGGGTGGATTTCCAGTGTTTATTTTGTTTGACTGGGGGCTCCATCTTGGTTTCGAATAAAGCATATTTTACTATGGGATTCGAGTATTGCGACCGACTCGATTACGTAGTTTGGGGACGTGTTCGATTCCATGGGATTATGGCGGATAAACACAAATGACCCACCTATGACTCGAATAGCCGAAAATTACCCGCAATCGAATGGGCCGCAAGATTCCGGAGATAATCTTCTCGAAAAGGCACTAGAGGCCCCTCCTGGAATTTATGGGCCACCTAACACAAGTGGTTTGTAGACTAGTGTGACACATTGGTAGCCTAGTGCGGAAGATTTGAGGCTCAGTGTAGACCTGTGTGGAGAATACAAGTGTTGGTAGTCTACAGTCATACAAACACTGATACTACTGTTGGCTATTCTTGTCTCCTATCCTTTATATAAGCATTACGGCGACGTTACATTGCTTACTCCACTACAGACTGCAGTCTGTTATATTAATACCGGTGGCTTGCACCCTGTTGTCCTTAATACCATTATTGCTAGGCGTTATCGCTACTGTTAATAATAATTCTGGTTCCTAAATCTTCTTTGATCACTATTACCTTCTGCCATAACTTTCGGCTATTTGTATGATCTTACTAAACAAGGTCCTTTGTCCCAATAGTTACTTGTAGAATACAGAAAATGTGTTTTTTTCCCTGAAAATCGTTTGGTTACTTGTAGAGGTTGTAAATTAGAGATTCAGAAGAAAAAAAATCGCTAATACTCGGTCGTATTGCTCTGAACGTTCACACTGCAGGAACGGTATGGAATATTCAACATCTAGAACACATACTTGTCTCTACTGTAATACAGCTGCTGCTAAACATTGTGGTTGTAACAACGTTGTGGTTATTGCGTTGACTGACAGTGCAATTGTGGACGCCAAGTGATGTCATTACGAGGGCAGTCAATATCAGGTCAACCAATTCTTACTTAATATCGTAGGCACGTCACGGAAACGTTGCGTCAACAAAGCTGCTTAGCAACTTGTTATTTAGCACTGTGCACACTGTGTTAATACGTTGAGGACAACATAACCACCTTATAATTACAACATTTAATAACCTCTAACTTGAAAATGTGGCAACCTTGTAGGCAGCCAAGACTCGTCTGGAAACAACTGATAAGAAACTTCGAATGTAACTTGCAAGTGTCTTGCAAGTGTCTCTCAAGTAAACATGGTCAACTTGAGACAGAATGGGGTCCTTAAGTGTTAACATTCTACTTTACGCTGTAGAAACGTTGTGAAAACGTTACAGCAACACAACTGTCTTGCACCATTCAACAACTTCTCATTTAACGCTGTAGACTTGTTGAGGAAACGCGTGAAACGTTCTGGTTCGACACAACCTTCCCATAACTAACTAACAACGGAGATCGCGGTGACTCAGTGGTAGACTGTTGGACTTCTATGCTAGAGGTCTCGAGTTCGATCCCCGTCCGGGACGATCCGCGTTATGTCCTTGGGCAAGGCACTTTATTCCGGTTGCCTACCTGGGGGCACGATGACGCCGTGTACTCAGGCGTACTGCACGTCGATGGTACACATGTCTTCAATCGCTCTAGCCCTGCTTGAGCGGAGCTTGAGCAGAGTTAGAATGTTGAGGAGCTGACAGTTGCTCATCGATGCTCGGTGGTTCTCTCCGGGTATTCCGGCTTCCTTCACCTGTAAAACTGTCACGGTCACGATGAGCCACTGCGCATAAGTATGTGACCTTAAACACCAATAATAAATAAATAAATAACAACGTTGCATACGGTTACCTTGTGTGCTAATTGGGGCGGGTTCTCTGACTCTGACGGCCCCGTTAATAGTGAGAGGAGAGAGTCCTACAACCAACTGTCGTTTTACCTGAACAGGCAAACGACACTTGACAACAAACAACTGCAATGCCACACACCCTGGGTAGTGTGTGATTTTCCATCAGTTGTTTTTTTTTTTACGCAGAAGTTTAAAGGTTGTTAATCACGTGATGCGAGATAGACGTACAATTTGGGATGTTGTTTCTCGGTTTGCAATACCGACAGAGTGTTCTGTCTCTTTGAATCTTAAAATAACTGTCGAACAGAGCAATGATTAAATTGATCTCATTGTGTAAGCAGGGGCATACAATCGTCAATTCGTCCCCTGAGTTCCAATGTGTTCTATGTGCTACTGGCACATAGAACACATTGGAAGTCAGCGGGCGAATTATAATTTGGACGCAAATACAGTACAGTTGCCGTGGGCAGTCACTTTTCCACATGTCCACAGTGGGCGCCCACTGGTTTTCCACAGAAATCAGTTTGATACCAATTTCTGTGGACTTCTGTGGGCATGTAGTTCTGTGGGCAAAAGCCTCTGGAGTTCTGTGGAAAAGATTAATGAACGATGGTAATGCCGGACGGCAGTGTCCACATAATTAATCCGAAACACGTCTGCCCACAGAAATGTAACTGGGAGTAATTTTTAACACGTCTTGATAGAATAGGACGCTGTTTAAAAATATTTATCTCTTTATCATTTCAATTTGCAAGCACAGGTCATTTTTGTATTTACAAAAAGGAAAAAAATTGATAACTTGTAAAAATTACGTCACATATTCTCAATCTGAAAAGTGAATAGCACAACCTACACTGTGAAAACAAGACATACAGTGACAAACCCATGTCGATTGCGAACGAGTGCTTTGAAAAAATTGTGTACAAAACGAAAAAAATAGTTGACAATAAAAGAGTGTACCTACGAATATCGCTGATATGCAATTATGTATTGATATGATCTTTCTGTTAAACCGAATCTGATTTTCGATCGACTGTTGAACAATTCGTTCGCTTCCGCTAACAGGGTTCCGGACATTTTCCCCTAGGACATTTTCCCTTAAAAACGTGTCACCTAGCGCATTTTCCCCTAATTTCAAACGAGAGGGTGGACATTTTCCCCTAGTTAGGAAGAAAAGAGTGGACATTTTCCCCAAACTAAAAAAATTGAATTTCAAGATTTTATTACAAGAAAAAGAAAGAATTTAGTATAAACAGTAAGCTAGTCGATCTGTCACACACAGTGTGCTGTATGGCATAATAATATCAAGATTGAAATAGAATCTTTATCAACTAATACTCACTGAACAATTCTTTCAACTCGTAATATAATCTTATGGGTTTGTACTTCCTTCATGCATTATCATAGTTTTATTTGTGCTACGTGGGTTTAGTGCTAATTGGTTGAGCAACAAGTACTTGCACCAAGGTGAAGAAACACAGAGGGGTGGGAGAAACAGAGAGGGGTGGGGCACAATGATAATATATTCATGCAACTCGTAATATAATTTTATGGGTTTGTACATAAACTTATATTACGGACTTGCACCAAGGGTGTTCTCATCTAAGTTGTCTTGTAAATTTATTATAATAATAACTCTTTGGCCAGCCGCTGATTTGTCGCGGTCCTCATAAGAGAAGGCCATCATTCCCCCTGCACCCCACCCCCTCTTCCCCTCCTCTCCTCCCAGCATTCAGATATAAACTGCTTAATAGTGTCCCTCACTTCCTCTTTTTCAGTTTCTTCAATAAGCATTCCTACCCTCTCCCTCGTGTCCCCCTTCAGCCATCTATCCTTTGTTTCTTCACCCCACTTCTGCATTATTCTTCCAGTAAATTTTATTCTATGAGGTATATACTGTGGGCATTCCAAGAGAAAATGTTCCAGGGTCTCCACTACTCCAGAGTGGCACATTTGGCATCCCTTTTCTCCATCTCTCCCAATTTTCCCCCGAAGCTCCAGTGATCTTGATCTCAGTTTGAACAGCAGTGACCCTCCAAAGGTGCCATCTAGGTACTTCTCAAAAGCTGGCTTTTCTTTATATTGTAACCCCTGCAGTGATCTTTTCACGCTAACCCCTG
Organism: Pictodentalium vernedei; assembly: GCA_031216915.1. Lineage (NCBI taxonomy): Eukaryota > Metazoa > Mollusca > Scaphopoda > Dentaliida > Dentaliidae > Pictodentalium > Pictodentalium vernedei. The sequence continues at coordinate 265,300,326 of CM062297.1, forward strand.
CTCGCCAGTTTCGATTGCAATCTTCCATGACTCTCTCTTTGACAAACCTTTTGCCTTCTTTCATTCCTACTTCTATGTTTGTGACCTCTATAGAGTAATTGTCCATTAGTTCCCTCACATGTTTTGACCACCCCGTATCTATATTAGAATTCCAAATGGTATCGAGCATCAATTTGCACCACCGGTTGTCAGGCAGGTTTCTCAAGTAGTTAAAGTAACACAGTTTTCCCAAATCTACCCTGTCCTTGATTTTCATCCACCCAAGCTCCCCCCTTACTGCTTCCAAAGCTGCAGCATTACTCGACCCTGTTATCCATCTGCCGGCATCATTCTGAGTACTTTCCAACTCCTTAATAACGGTTTGGTTTAATGGAATCACGTCCGTGCCATACGTTATACTTGGTAAACCCACCCTCTCCCACAGTGTTTTCCCCACAAAGACCTTGTTGAAACTATTTTTCCCTAAAAGTTTTAGTTGGTTCAGAATTCTTTTCCCCTTCAGAATCAGTTTGGCTGAGTACTTTCTGTACACCCCTCTTCCCGTTATATTTATGCTTACCCCTAGATACTCATACTCTCCCGTTTCTCCTACAGTGATTTGTTTGCTTTCCCCTTCGGGGATTGAGAACTCCCCCACTCTCCATCTCTTCGTCATATCTACCTTGCGTCCAACGGGTATTACCTTGCTTTTATTTTCATTTAGTTCGAGCCGCCAAGTGTTCCCATATCTACCAACAATTTCCAGCAATTTCTCTAGCCCCTGTTCAGTTCTAGACATTAACACCATGTCGTCCGCAAAGAATAAGCCTGGTACCTTTATGTCTCCAACATTTACCCCCTCCGCACTCTGAATTAGTTCGTCCCCTAAATCTTTAACATACAATGCAAACAAAATCGGTGAAAAGATACACCCCTGCTTGAGGCCTATATCCATAGGGACTCGTTTTGTAGTGATACTCCCTAGACTGAGTTGGTTTTGCACATCTGTATACAGTGCTTTCATGATTCCCACAAAGTCACCCCCCAGTCCGATGCCCTCGAGCTTTCGCCACATACCTTCCCTCCACACTCGGTCGTACGCTTTTTTCACATCTAGAAATGCCAGAAACATCTTTTTCTTTTCAGCCTTTGTTGATTCTATCAGTTGGGTGAGTGTAAATAGGTGATCAGTGACTCTTCGACCTTTCCTGAAACCATTTTGAATTTCTCCTAAAAAACCTTTCTCTTCAATAACTTCCTCAAGTCTACCGTATATGACCTTACAGAATACTTTTCCGATGTTACTACTAACTGATATCCCCCTATAGTTATCTAGAACTTCCTTATCCCCCTTTTTGTGTATGAACGACACCTTACTTTCCCTCCACTCTCTGGGGACCTTTTGCTTTCGCAGAGCCAGGTTGAAAAGGTTTGTCAGGACTTCAATAAGTGCCTCCCCTCCATTTTTGAGGAATTCGTTCGGAATTTCATCAGTCCCTCCCGCTTTACCATTTTTTAATTTCGAGACCACGTTCCGCACTTCTTCTGCCGTTATTTCGCTACATACACGATTGGATAGGTTCTCCTCCACCAGTGTATTTCTTTTTGGTGGGGACCCACTGCCCCATCGCCTATCGTTTATCTTTTCCCAGTGCTTGACTAACTCTGAAGCGATACGGCCTTTATCTTCTGTACTTTCTCCATCCACTTTGATACTCTGCACACTACTTTTCCCCCGTTTATTTACCCAGTTCCAAAATACGTTTGAGCTCGAACCCCCCGTTTTCTTTATTGTTCTGGCAAGACTGCAATTGCGCTCCTTCCTATTATTATTCTTTATCTCATTCACCTTTTTCCGTGCCAGTTCATATTCTCCTTTCATTAGTCTCGTGTCATTGTTATCCACCCCTTTAAGCTTCCTACTTCTTCTGTAAGCAGCGCATTTTACCTTCCTTTCTTTTATAGCCTTTTTCAGTCCCTCGTTAACCCTGTATCCGAGCTCTCTCGTTGGGACCCTCACCCTTCCTATACAATCCTTCCCTGCCTCTGTTAGGCTATTTACTATGCCATCTGAAATACTCTGGACATTTGCATCCCTAGGTATACATTCAAGACTTGGTTTTAGTTTTTCCCGAAACTGCTTCCAGTCGGCTCCTTGTTTTAGTCCCCAACCTTCCTTGAAGGTATTTCTGTCTCTATTCGTCTTTTTGCCCATAATCTTAACTGTTATCAGGTTGTGATCACTACCCAAGTCATTTTTTCCCTCGTCATCTATTTCTACATCTATAACCTCCCTCCATACGCTAACGTCAGTGAGTATATAATCAATTATTGTTTTCTTATCGTTCCTCTCCCAGGTCCATTTACCCTTACATTTCGCATCCCTGTTCAGGATCTTTAAACCAAGCTCTTTTGATAGGTCCAACATCTTCCTCCCATTCGTGTTAATTTTCCTATCACCTCCTTGTATGCCCTCCTCCTTATCCCCGATGTGCCCATTGAAGTCCCCCATTAGGACAATACTGAACCCTCTGCTTTCAAGCTCTGTGATATTCGATCTAAGAGTTGTATATATTGAATCATTCCACTCGGGCTTACTTCCCTCCACTGCTAAGTATACAACACCAACGGCAACACTCCTGCTTCCTAACTTGATTTTTGCCCAGACTATTTCGTTGGATACTGGAATCTGAGTCCTTGCTTCTGTGAGATCTGTAATCAATGAGGGCTGTAATTCCTCTTTAGCGTAGATGCCAACACCCCCACCCCGTTTCTGACCCTCAGTTCGCCCAGCTCCTATCCACACGCAACCCTTCATCTGATCAACCCGCTCATCCCGTCGTATCCACGTCTCACTTAGACCCATTATATCGAAGTCTCCTTCGTCCATCATTGTTGATATTTCGCTTACTTTCTTGTGCAGACCCTGGATGTTGCAGTACCCAAACTTAATGAATCTTTGTTTTTTTGTTCTCACTGGCACATTATTATACCCCTGGTATGTCCCTGTGTTGTGCATGTTTGTTGTTCTTCCTATGTTCCCAGCATTTGTGCCCCTCTGGGTTATCGGCTGTGGTCCCCTACCCCCCTTTTCTCCAAAAAAGGCCCAGCCACCTGTAAATTTTTTTGGCCCAACAGGTCTGTACCCATCCTACTTAAATGCAATCCGTCTCGCCCATACAACTCTCCTTGTCCCCAGAATGAATCCCAGTGGTCAATGAAATGTATTCCCAAGTCTTTGCAGTGCTCTTCCAGCTCCTCGTTTAGTGCCATAATCCGCGAGTTCGTCTCATTCCCACCACCCATAACGGGGAGCACCCCTGAAACGATGATCCGAGCATTCCTGGTAAGTAGCTTACTAATTAGGTCCTTGTATGTGTCCACCAAACGAACTGATTTCCTCTCCCTGATATTATTGGACCCCACATGTAATACCACTACCGGATCAGGCCCCGACCCAGCTACAATACCGTCCACTCTATTCCTCAGGTCCTCCACTTTAGCCCCCGGAAAGCACAGAACTGTTCTATTTTTACTGTCCGGACCACAGACAACCTTGTCGATCCCCCGAACTATGCTACTTCCCGCAACCACCAACTTACTTTTGGCCCTCGCCCTATTTATCTCCTCTAGTCTCCTATTGTTTACAGCGTCCTCTTCCTCTCCAACAGCCCCACTCGGAATCACTATCGGTATCGGTATCTTTGACCTAGGATTACTCCTATCCTTGTCCCTCCGTCTCTTTCCAGGCCCTGAACTACCTCGACTACTCCCCTGGTCTTCTCCCGGATCCCTCCTCCTTTTTCCTGGCCTAGACCCCAAGCTACTATCTGTTGCAACTACCTCCATCCCCTCCTCTGACTCTTCCGAATCGAGCACATCAAATCTGTTTCTGGTGCTGCACTCCCCACTGCCTTTGGACTTTACACCCCTATCTACCTGCTTCTCTGGCCCCCCTTTCCTACCACTTTTGATAGTCCACGCCAAACGCTTTACAGCATTGCTCCGGCTTGGGGCCCTCCTCATCTGTCCTACGTACTTTTCTAGCAGCCCCCACCTCATCACCTACCTCATTCACATCAAAGGTTCTACCCCCATGTTTCCTCTTGGAACCACCGACAACCATCCATCCTTCTCGGAAAGCTACTTTCACAGGCGTAACTCCAGACAGCCCCGCCCTACCAAGTTTTCCCTTCAGCTCAGCAATCTCCCCCTCAAACTTAACAATTGTCTCAAGTAGGCGGAGGATTTCCTGACAGTTTGCACATACCTCTCCATATCCCATCGAACGACAGTCCCCATACATCATAGAACACTGTTTACAAACTTCAAGCCCAATATCGCCATCGGTGGCCCCACCAACCCGGCTCTGACCGACACCCCCAGTGACCTCTGTCTGCACACCAATACTTATTTATTCTTAGCTGTATTATCCTTGTTTGATTTATCATAGTTTTATTTGTGCTACTTGCTACATGTATATTATTATCTTGTGCTAGCTATTTTAAAAAGAATAAACTATTACTTGAAACCTTAATTACATTTTTATTTTTATTCTTCCAATTTTTTTCTATTTTATTCTATGTGAAATTAAAAAAAAAATCTATGGGAACATGTCCTGGGTGAAAAATCTAGGAGTAATCAGTCTAGGGGAAAAAGTCCAGGGATGAATAATTAGGGGAAAATGTCCTAGGGGAAAATGCCCCTAGGGGATAATGTCCTAGTGGGAAATGTCCTAGGGAAAAATGTCCTAGGGGAAAATGTCCTGGACCCTCGCTGACAACTCTAAGCTCGGGCGGGAAGGGGAACATTCGGCTTCTAGAATTGTTAGCCTGGAAATATTTTGACAAAGGAACATCAGCCCGGGGAAATTAGCGCCCAGTACTCAGGCCCATTTATTTATTTGTGTTTAATGTCATATATTTATGCAGAAAGAGGCTAATCATGACAACACCCCCAGGACTCGAACCCTTTTCGTTGAAAGGTAATTTGCCCACAGTTTTCCACAACCACTGTGGACATGTGGAAACGTGCCCTCCCACGGCGACTGTACTGTAACTGACCCGTCAACACGCCGAACAAAATAATTTAATATTATTCAGTAGTATCCGATTTGCTAGCAACTGGTTCAGCGAGATGAGTGGGATTTTTTAAACCGATTAATGCTTTTCCTATGGGAAGAATGTTTTGCCCCCCCCCCCCCCCACACCCCCAACTGTCCCAAACATTGTGGGCGTATCTAACCGTGCCGTTAAACTATAATTGTTTCAAATGGGATGTTGAATTTTATTAACTTGTTACCCCTCCCCTTAAAAAAAAAAACATTCGTAATGACATTTATTATAATACAGATAAATCATTAATTTACAAACAAATATTTACGTGGATTGTTCACACTTTTTTGTCTTATTGAGTATCAGAATTTGTCTGTATTAGCCTTTGTTAAAAGTTATAAAACACTCAACAACATTTGATATGCTTGATTCTGTGTCCTTAATATACGTCATCCTTTCACATTTTGACGGTTTAAGTTGAAGATACTGCATCTCTGGGTATTTTTCAGAACAAGCAAAGAATCTATATTAGATTACAAGAATTGAAATTGATTATCTGTCGCGTTATCGGAGTATGGACGTGAGGCGGGCGTGTCCAATTTCGTATGAAATGCCTGGCACTTCACATAACTTAACATACCCGCCACATGTTCATAAAGTGGCAGCAGAAGGGAATGTGTTTTTTGCTCCAATTCTATTGATTTCATCTATTGTACTCATGTGATGCCCTAGTAATGTGATACGGTTACGTAATGTGGGGTTGTCATGGTAGCCCGTGTGAGCGACCATGCTGTGACGTCATGACCAAAGTGATACTTTAGCTCAGTGCGCATGGCGGCGCGTGTTGTTAGGATGATAGTGTTTCCGCCGTTCATTTTGTTTACTGAATGCAGCCATATTGGTCTCCAAGGTGGCATGTGATTGTAACTGAAATGCCTCCAATAGGAAAGGGTGGGTTCCGTGCGTGTGTTCGACTGAACGGGAATACTTAATATTTTCACAAACAACCAGAAAACGACCAAAAATCACCAAATTGGACTTTATAATCAGATTCCGATTTTTATTTGTTTACTCGTACCTTGATAGTACGTAGCGCCATAGGACCAGGGAGCCTTAATCGGTGTCGTTTTACTGTATAAGAGTAGGACTAATTACCACAAACAACTCGACAACGGTTTATCCGCACATTTTTTTTCGTAATTTTAGTTTTTCTTCCTATCCTGGGCCTTATTCCCTCTATTTCTGAACCTGTTCTAACTATGTATGACTTCTATCTGCCCACGTCTACCTATTCTGCTTCCCCAGATGTGCTTGTGTGTTAGCGCGCACTGTGTAATAACACATCACATTCATAATGTGGGCACATGTTGTGTATGTTGACACGCGCCTCTGCAATTTCTCAAAAGACTGACTTCAAACACAGCACATCACACAGGCACATACTGGTATTTGAGGATACCCACGACGTGGTAATATACTATTGAAGGATATCTTCTGAGGATACCTTTCAGAGGATACATATCGGCAGATGTCTATCCGAGTATAGTTATAGCTCCTGGCGCCTGTTCGGCTCTTGGCTTCGAGATCATCCCATGGTCTCCATAGCCCCACGTCAACTACTGCGGACTTGCCCATAGCCACACCCGTCTATCCTATTGTCAGCTCCCACTCTATCCAAACAGCACTATAGTCCTCTTACACTTTGCTGTATTGCCCCATAGCTACCACCCTCTCCGCTGTGCTAGAGTCCCCCGTCATTAATTTCGAAATGCGGCTCTCCTGCAGGCTTGTTAATTGTCTCTTACCTTGTCTTGATCTCGACATGGCAATGTCTTCATTGTGTTCGTTTAGATAACTCAATTTAACCAAGCCAGTACAAGTTTGGGCTAACGAGCACTGACAATGAATCACAGTGGTCACAAGAAACGTAGTGTTGGCAATAGTGATTAGGTTTAGCGGTGGTAATAATGTGGGCCCTGTCAAGGTGATAACTTGAATTTTCTATTTTGTTGTATAAAAGTTTATATATCTTCGATAATTTTTCTCGTGCGGGCCAAGGTATAAGAATGTGCGTTTATATGACGGACCCCGAAAACCGATTTGTCACTTAAACAGACCAGCAATAATTCAAACGCTGCTAACTGAGTATGAAATCTAATGTCCATTATGGCGCACTTGTTGAACGCCACATGGGCTATCTGATAACTAATTAAAAGGAGTAAGAGAGAGTCTTTATCTGTGTAATTATGGCCAGTTAATGGATAATTGTTGGAAACACTGTACATCGCACATGTTCTGGACACACACCCACATTACGCATCTAGCCTGTCACAGAAACGTCAGTGCATGCCGAAATACGAGTCTTTCAAAAGAACTTTAAAGCGAATAGATATAAGAAAAAAATTCATTCCAGTCTGAAGGTGTGTAAGGCGGTGGGTCGTTGCGAGTAGACGGGGATGTCCCATGCTATAGGTTAGAGGAGGTGCTGCATCGGTGCGACAGTATAGGCACGTTGTGATGTAGGGGAGCCACAGGGCCCATATTTAGAATAGGAGCAGTCGCGGGACAGGTCGGTGGCCATATATGAGAATAGGACCAGAAACACGAAGTACGAGCTCAGGGAGCTATTCGCATTTAGGTAAATGGCATTACCTGTTTTAGAAGGCAAGCCATACGTAGGCATTGTTGGCTCTGCCTGTACGAACATTATTCTGAGACAAACGTAAGGGAGAGTTTAACCCCATTGGTGGCGACGGCTTGTGTGAAAAGCTTCAAGTAAGGTGACAATAAGCTAGTGGCCGTGCGACGGCAGTGGTAAAGTGACATTCCGTCACATGTTAGAGCAGAGGCGTCCGATAAAGTGACAATACGTTGGTGGCCGTGCGACGGTAGTGAAAGGGTGAAGTGAAGAGGCGACCAACAAATACTGGCAAAAAGGAGGAAACGTCAGCGACAACAGAGAATGCGGGCCCGCAAGTGATTCAAATATTGTGTGGGTAGGGGATGATTGACGTTTTGTTTATCACTGGATTCCATGTAAGTCATAAATTACCATTTTTATTTATATGTATATGTATTAAAATTGTTGTTTTCAGTGAACTCCTGTTGATTTATGCTTTTCGATGAAACGTTATTAACCCCTTCAGGATAAAAACCACCCCAACAAAAGTGAAACAGGCGGGTTCGTTACGGCAAGACATGCGCTCACGCACGGATTCAGGCGACACTCCTTGAGGTTTGGCTGAATACGCTGTGTGAATCTGTTTCCCCCAGTAGCGACAAAGCCGACAGGTCCACCGCAGTTGTAAGGGTACAGGTCAGTAGAAGAGCAAGTCGGGTAAAAGTAGAAGCTAGAGGTGTTAGAGTTTAGGCGAAACCAAAACGACACTGCCTCGGGACTCTCTTGTCCTCCCATAAGGGCAAAGACAAACTGGCAATTATCTATCTCGCGAGATCACTCTGTGTAAAACGAGCTGAAGAGCACAAACAGCGTATCACAAAGACAAAGACAATAACGTCGCAATATGGCCGCGATCGTGCTACCATGACAACCCGCATAGCCTCACTGATAACGTGACTTCCTGCTTCAGTTAAAAGGGTACATGAGATACCTCTTCCACACCCGCGCCGTTTTCCGCCAGTCCATTCTGCGAAACAAATCTTCTCCACTGGAAAAGGTAGATCCATCGGCAACAAGGACTTTAGAGAAGTTACAGTACAGTCACCGTGGGGTGGTCCTGATCCACGCGTGGGCAATAATTTCCATGCATGCGTCTACCAAATAATAAAAGTCATCATCAGAAAACTTTTAATTAATGCAGCAATGGGTTGTATATGGTGCTTCATTAATTAAATTGTTGATGAATATTCCTATAATTGGTGTTTGGAATCTAATATTATTGCGTCAGTGGAAATATTGCCCACCCGTGGAAAGTGACCAATCCACGGCGGTCATACTGTTGTTATCTCTGATGTTTTGACAGACAGAAACATCAAACAATTCGATTCGATTCGCGAGTATTTTGTCAGTTCGATTCCGTATTTCATTCGAGTAAAAATGTCCAATTCGCGGGTTGGTCTCGCTATGCCGGTCGGCAGAAATTAATTAACACCACTGATGCAATAAAATCAAAGTATAGTTATTATCAAATATGTGTGTGTTTTTTTAGCTTGATGAGAAGTTTTCATCGGCGTTGTGATTGTGTTGTGATTTTTGCATCAACAATTTTGAGATGTGTTTTTGTATTTTTTGTCTTTTTTAACATAATTTATTAAAAAAACACACACATCTTTGATGAAAACCGTGTATTTTTAGCTTGATTAGAAGTTTTCAACGGTGTTGTGATTGTGTTGTGTTTTTTGCATCGACAATTTGGAGATGTGTTTCTTTTATTTTTTTTTGTCTTTTTTTTGTACTCGCCGAACTTCACGTGTATAAAGTGTATAAATATGCAGCATTATTTACTTACTCACATCATTTAGCATGGCTAACGCTCAAGTGAATGTTAACTTTATTCCCAACAGACTTGGGGGCAGAAATCTAATATTCGAAGGGTTCAAATACAGAATAAAATCTAGAAACAACGACCGGATACATTGGACATGCTGCCAGACAGGTTGTAGAGGGACCATCAACACAATGAATGACATTGTAACAACACAAAACAACCAGCATAACCATGAAGCAGATATAGAGCAAGTAGCAGTAGATGCATATTTGGCAAAGCTGAAACGTAAAATGATAGATGGATCCAACACTGCTTCCTCTATTTACCAAGAAGAAATTGCAAGTAAGTATCCCAAGTATTTATTTATTTTTGTTCAATCAAGAGTACCGTTTTGTTTCCGAGGCGTGTCACATTCATTCATTCATTCATTCATTCATTCATTCATTCATTCATTCATTCATTCATTCATTCATTCATTCATTTGAGGGATGGAGAGAGACAGAATAGAGATGGGAGAATAGGGCGAGACTGTGGTGGGTAGGGTGGGGTGAAGATAAACTATTAGCAATCATTCATTCATTCGTTCGAGAGATAGAGAGAGAGAATAAAGATGGGAGAACGGGGGAGACTAGGGGTGGGTGGGGTGGGGTGACGATAAACTATTAGCATTTTTTACATAACCTAGTTTCTTTTTTCCAGACCTACGTAGAGAAGATTTTGACCCAGGGTTTATAAATTTTTATTTTATTTTACAAAATTACATTCAACTTTTCCTCTCAAAAAATAGTTATCAAATGTCATTTTATTTGATAACTATTTTTTGAGAGGAAAAGTTGAATGTAATTGTGTAAAAAGGTTCATTTTTTACAAAATTACATTCAACTTTTCCTCTCAAAAAATAGTTATCAAATGTCATTTTACCGTGATTAAGTCCAGTCGCGTTAACCAACTTCATCATTAAATGAGTAAACGAATAAGAAACGGACTATAATCCTTCTCCCTTTGATGAACTAAATCTTCACACATTTTTACTAAACAATAGCAACCGGCATAGCGAGACGACCCCCCAATTCGCAGGGCCCTACTAATGTGCTTGCTTTTATGAATGTTTTGCGTGTGTACTAGTGGAGTATAGACATCACAGATCCGTGACCATTTCAACCTGACATTTGTTTGAATGCATTTGTCAGATTTTAAGGCATTTAAATGAAAATAAAATACTGCACCACCATTTTTGTATGGCCAAATTTGAGAGGGTGAATTTCAAGATGGCCGCCATTTTGCGAAGAAATATAAATTTCAAACTATGATAACTGTTTATGACAAACTACACTGATGAAGTTTGGTATTATTTGATACAGTATTCGATAATCAGTAGTATTAACCCTTTACCTAACGTAACTGCCCAAACCGGCCAGCGCTATTCTCAAAAATCGCTAATTAATTTTCATTATTTTTTTCATTTTTTGTCTCCAAAACATAGGTTATGACCCCTCGTTGGAACGAGCTCGTCGAGCTCGTTCCAACGAGAGGTCATAACCTATGTTTTTGAGACAAAAAATGAAAAAAAAATAGTTATTCAAGAATTATTTTTGCACCTGTCGTCTGCTTTTCAGGTTAGACAAAGGGTTAAATATAATTTGAAACATATCGACCATCTGCTAACCCTGAGATCTCAGAAAAATCTAGATGTAGCGTTTAGTGTTTGCCGATATGCGTGTCCTCAGTTTATGACAATGTGCCGGACTTTAGTCCCCAGAAAAATTGAAAATTGATTTGTCAAGTGATACTCATTGATTCTACAATTAATTATATCCTAAATAAACATAAGAGATTGATGAAAGGAATGGTTAAGATGTGTTCCTTCTGTGATAATCTTGGCGCTACGAGGAATATATCCTACTAAAAAAGATGTGTAAAACATTTTATTTCCTATATGAGCATTTTCCACTGATTCCGAATCAAATTCATGTAACTCTGCAAACCCTGGTCATTTTCAGTTATTCAATATGGCGCACAAGATGGCGCCCGAAATAACTACTTTTATTATGGTATGACGTTAATATTCTAACAGACGCCATATTTTTAACGAAACTTATTAAGATTTAACATAAACTGACATGTTAGTTGATTCTTGGTCTCTACTAAAACGGGGAAGGGTTCTGATTGACGTTTCTAAGTGAACTGTTTCGTTGATTTCATCTCCAGAATTACTATCAATCATGGTGTCTGATATCTCCCAGGCTACCTACGGGAAATGAACGAACTTCGCGGATTGCACATGATCCTGTATATTATGAGGAATTATCTGCGCGAAACATGTAATCCTTTGGAAGTAAGGTTATCTGTTCTGTGACTATGTTGCCCCGCATAAAGCATCGAAAATACTTCGGTGCGTAGACAAATAGCCGATGTTTCTCTTGATGATGCCGAAAAACAGTTCACAAATATGAATGAGTGCGTTCACGGGTCACTGCGCTGGTAATCAGATGTTATGACTGTCAATCAGCTGATTTGCCCGATGCCAGATCCGAAGCTTAATCAAACAAAACTACGAAAGCAAAAACAAAATCCTCGAAATTTGAAAGCCTTCTTTAGAATAGTTTGCAGAAAACGCGAAACAAACACATTTCCAAACAATACTCTGGTGTGCAGTCCCAAATTGTTGGTACAGTCATTTTCATTTTCCTTAAAATGTCTAAAAGTCTTGAATTATGCATTCAGGCAAGTGCTAGGTTGAAATGATCAAGGGTCTGTGTTGTCATTACTCTCCTATCATTATATGGAAAAATAAAACCAAAAAACGAACATTTCGGCAAACGAAATAAGGTTCAATGTTCCAATAAGGCTAAAATCCTCCTCCTCTGATTGGACGAGAGCTCGCTTTTTTTTCTATGTTTACGGCTCAAGTGGCAAATATTACCGTCTGACGCCACAACGCGAAATATTTGCAACGACTTCGTCCGTTTTATAACTGCTTCATCAATGGTGTGACTAGCAAGCCGCTTCATTTTTCTGAATGTTTCAAGTGTGCAACAGACGGTGTTCCGGATGAAGTGTTCTTTAAATTACAAACTGATTTACGACTTGAACTAAGAAGGAATGAGTTTATCTGGTTTATTGATTATTTATCCAGTGCCGACGTGGATACACGAGAGGTTTATTTACTAAACCTGTGATCGTTAAAAGTTGCCTTTTAACGAGATGGAATCAAGGAAACAGTTCACTTCGCGTCTCGGTTGAACATAAGCTCCGAGCCGCAAACCTCAGACCATGTCACCGTCAATTCATCACAATAACTTATAGTGTTGTGGTGGTCAGTGAAAGCAGACAGGGATGACGGCGAGACGACGATGGCGATTTAGACTGTGGAAGTGTAAATACAAACCACTTTGTTTCATAAGCGGCAAATCACGTTTGTGAACTATCTTTATTAAGTTACGTTTTTTATTAAAAAGTAGGTTACAATGTGATAAAACATGAAACATGTAATACATAAAAAATGACGGAACTGTGTATATGAGAGTCATGGTTCTCCCGAGATGCGTGACGTTTAACAGACAGATGATGTCGGATTGTTTAAGCTGCTGCAAAAGAGAAGCATGAGAGCATGGTGGGGCGGAAGACTATGGAGAAATATACCACCCTGACCTAAGACAATCTTTCTGAAGGAGACTGAGTTTTAGGGCATTTAACCTTGGGGTCCGAATGGTTTCATCTTATAAACTACTGTCAGCAGGGGAATGGATGGGTCTATAATATTTGAAGGTGGTTTCAGGGATACTTTAATACTAAAATATTTCTGAACTTCTTTTCCAATTTGATGTTCGTGAAATCATGTTGCCCGTTCAAGGAAACCATGGTCTCATCTTATACACTTCTGTCAGTGGGGGGACGGACTGGTCTATAATATCTGAAGGGAAGTTCAGAAATACTTCAATCCTTCGGCCCTATATGGCTGTATGAATAAAATATTTGTGATCATTTTTTCCAATTTGATGTTTATGTTTCCCGCCCAAGAAGACATTTTTTTTCTTTTCGCAAGACATAATTCATAACGGACTGAATGGGTTAATATAAGGTTTATCACGATTATGGGTTTAGCTTATCGATTAATCGGCAGGGATAATCATAATCGACTAATTGTACCTAGGTGACCCCTTAAAAGTATTAAGAAAACAAACATATCCCGAACTAAATCGGACATACCGCATGGTCCATGTTGCTTTGGGATTGTTTGCTTATTGAAATGTCTCATTGTGCCGTTGTCGCCGCATTTCTGTCTGCCTTTTGCTTACGTAGGAACCTGAGGGCACCAAGTTACATGCCGCCACCTTTCTGTAGAAAGGGTTGAGAGAGAGGGGGGAAAGAGAGAGAAAGAAAGAGAGAGAGCGAGAGAGAGAGTGAGAGAGAGAGAAAGAGAGAGACAGACAGACAGACAGACAGACAGACAGACAGACAGACAGACAGACAGACACACACACAGACACACAGACAAGCAAGCAGACAGACAGACAGACAGACAAACAGATTATTTTTACCAACCCGCTCTGTCAATCTTATGAAAATTAGCCAAAAGACAATATACAGGTCTCTTTGCTCTTAGTTATATTATATAATTGAACATTCGCTCGTTTGGTTTGTCTCTTCTTTGGCCTTTAAAGTCGAGAGAACTGCATAATTTTCGCAAAATATTGTACAAATTTCCCCATCGGCCCGATAGGAAAATTCCATTAAATATGTAGCCAAAAATTTGCTCGTTTTCGTTGCATAGGTGCGTTCAATTTCTATGTATTTCAAGGGAGTAAAAAATAACGATTATTCAATTAACGAAAATACAAATCGATTATGTCTTCTCATTGTATTAACTAGTTATAATTTGGCAGAAAAGTTTAGATCAGTTCTCACACAGTACTATGATGATAAAGTAGACAGAGCATTTCGACTGGATAGCGATGTGGTCGAAATTCCCTGTCAGCGTTTCTTCCCACAATACTGTAGAATCTCAGTGGTAAAAAAAAACATCTTGCTGAAACACATAAGGAGCTGGGTATGTGTAGCATAAGCGATAGTTTGACAAACGTTCTCCGTGAACCCTTTCTGAGACATACAACCCAAAAGTGTACCTAATTGTAGAGTTAAAGACAACGAATAAAATTCAATAAACAAGGAATAAAATGACAAAAAATAAAAGAGAGTGGTACAATTAAATTAAAAGCAACATATATGCAGTATATGAAAGACACAGGATAAATGATTGATGCTAACGATTATCATGCCAATTGTTAACACAATCTAAATCTTTGGACACCCTGCTTCTAAATGTTGTCATCCCATCAAATAGAGAATATTTCTGAAGCGTATAAGGGGCATGGGTGAAACAATGGGCTCTTCAGAAATTAACATTTAACTTCGAAAGTAAACATTTTAATTTAAAATCTGAATTTGACACTTGAAAGTTTAACTTTGAAAGTTCGAAAAATAAAATTTTGAATTTGAATGTTACAAATTTAACTTTGGAAATCAATTTTTTTACTTTTGAAGGGCCCATCTTTTCACTCGCATCCCAAATACCCTTCTGTAGTATATCGTAATTGAACGACTATTCTTTTTATTTATTTTGGACAAGTTGCGCTGGAGTACCTACAGGATTTGCAGCCTCGGTGTGACTGGAAATGGTTACTGAGTTTTTTGACTGACAGTTCAGGCGAACTGCTATATCTAAAGAATTTGCCAGCCCCTTAAGGCTTATCACAGGACACATGGGATAATTGTTTAAATACATAATGCATACCACAAGTGTAGGTATTTTTCCAAAACATTTATTTATTTATTGGTATTTTTAAGGTCACATATTTCTGCACAGTCACTAATCATGACCATGGCAGTTTTACAGGTGGAGGAAGCTGGTGTATCCGGGGTGAACCACCGAGCAATTGACAGCTCCCCAACATACTAACTCCACACAAGCAGGGTTGGTTAGCATTGGTTGAAGACAGATGCACCATCGACATGCAGTACGCCCTAGTACACAACGCCACCGTGCCTCTCGCGTGAGCAATTGGGGTGAAGTGTCGTGCCCAAGGACACAACGCGGGATTCTAACCGAGGACCTCTCAGCTTGCAGCCTGCACCTCTACCAACTAAGCCACCGCGCCTCATACCTAAAACAGAGTTCGTGATCTGGTCAGCACCAGACAGTTTCGGACCAGGGAGTTTTGACGAGGGGCCAATACTATAAAACGTTTACAATTGTATTGAACACAGCCAACGACCTGCATAACTAATATTACCCGTGATGCAGGCCATCAACTTTACGAATACCCGTCAGTGTATCCCCAACGTCTGGTCAATGTTTCGTCTCTTTTCTGTACTTTCCCCATCTTCCATCCTAAAAGTTAGCTTTACGGTTTGAAAAATGGCTGAAGAAGACAGTAGACAAATCCGACCGAGGGTGGACTTCAGTGTCCAAATACAATTAACTACGTTAACCATTTACCTACCACGAAAGCAGACGACACTTGCAAATAAACTTCTTAACGATTTTGAAAAAAAAAATTTTTGCATCAAAAACATAGCTTATGACACCTCATTGGAACGAGCTCATCGAGCCCGTTCCGATGAGGGTCATAAGCTATGTTTTTTGAAACAAAAAATGAAAAAAAAAAATAATGAAAACTGAATGGTGAATTTTGTGAGTAGCGCTGGCCGGTTTTGGCAGTTACGTTGAGTCAAGGGTTACATTTTCCAATACCATGTCACGATAAGACAAATTTGCATATCCTCAAACTTTTAAACCGATTGTGTAATTTTCAAGCATGTATGTAGGAATAAGCGGGGTGAGGGTGGGATGGGGTGTTGTGTATACCTCACTGGTCCAGCCGCTTCTGAGCATATTATTTTGAGATAATAAAATAACCTTTAAAAGCAATTTCCAGGATCAGATGGGAAAGAGAAACGTACAGCTTTCTGGATTTAATGGGTTATGGGTTAATGATAAAAAAATTGAAACAAGAATATGTTGAAGCACATTAATTGTACAAATTGTATCAAAACCGTTATACTTTCTGTAGAAAAATACATAAATATTTTTGCACGACTCGTGCAACTGGCAGGATAAAAGTTAAAAGTGATCCATCCGACGTTGACGTCATCCTGTGGTTTTGCAATTTGGAAACATACGAGCTGTTGGTTTGTTCTTTCGCTGGAATAATTCGTCCACTGCCTTCATTTTGCAGTCATCATCGTGACGAACTCTGCAAGATACAATTTAAAATCTAAAACAGAAAGAGGAAATGTTTCGAAAATTACACAATATTTATGGTTATTCATGTACGTAGCATAGCTTTCAGATAAAAGTGCCAATAAGCAATCCTCAATACTAAAAAAACATTGTGCTTTGACTGTCAGCGGAACGAGCTTCACATGCATTCGCAAAAAGTAATGCATTGCGAATTGTAATTTGAGGTCTCTTCCGAAAAATAAATTAGAGATGGCTGACTTGACGAAGACTTCTCTTTCCCAATGGATCCACCTGTTGCCACGAAATATACTTGTCTCGCAGATTGCACCGGCGATTTGCAGTACACAATGGCTTGGAGCAACTATTTCTACGAAGGAGTTGACGCGAAACTTCCGTGTGTGCGCAATTAGAGGTTCAAATAGATAAAAGGTTAGAGTCACTCTTGACTGGAGAATGGTGTACTGTATTTGACTGGGTCGAGAAAAGTAGTATTTATCGAACTTCCGATCTGTTCGTTAGCTACAATGACGAGGGGATAGATTTGAGTACACTAATTTATTTCCTTCACCCAAAGATCCACCAGGAGAGTACACAGTACGTAGGGAGTGGGCGAATTCTCCGTAATATATAATAACTTACGAGGCGCGTGCACAACACGTGGCATGTAGGTAAAGACTGTGAAAAGATACAATGACGTACTAGGAGTGTGCACAGTACACGGTGTGTGGGTAAAAGTTTATCAGATACAATGGCGTGCTTGGAAAGTATACAGTGCGTATAGTTGTGGTAAATCTTATGCAAAATACAGTGATGTAAGAGACGAGTTATCAGTATGTGATGAGTGGGTATATGCGCTGTAAGAGTCACGCTCGACTGGAGAATGGTGCCTTGTATTTGAATGAGTTGGGAAAAGCAGTATTTACCGAACTACCTTCCCATCTGCTCGTTAGCTACAATGACGAGGGGATAGTTTGGAGTACGCTAGTTTATTTCATTCATTCAATGCCCTTTCCTCCTGACATAAAATCGATAGGTCGTGCATGGCATAGAATCGTCCGGATGGCCGTGATTGTCGGAATATTACCTTGCCGATCTTTTGCCGAAGCCGACATGAGAAGTGATTTTCGCGCCATCCAAATGGATTTAGTATGTGTATATTATATTGTGGCATGGTGTGTATGATGACGTATTTATGTACATGACTTTGGGGTATACAAAGTGGGTATTAGAGAAGATTTACGAAAAAGGTTATTTTCTCGAAACTTTTCCCCGCGAAACGGCTGACATCCCCAATAATATCGTAACGCCATTGTTTCACCTGACGTTGACCAACGTTGCTGTGAGCTGTACAAACCCACAATACCTTGTTCGAGTCAGGATGTGTCGCGCATCTCGTAGTGGAGTAATACGATAGTATAATATGGACGGTCCATATCCCTGTTGGTCTACCGTTAGCACTTAGAACTACTAGCACCTCTCATGCTTTATTCTCCGCATGGTTGATATGGCTAATGCGTGATTCTGGGTTATGTGTTGTTGTAAGATATGTTTAGTTTCTAGTATCGTAGTAGAGTATGGGTAGTCTTAAGGACCCTTTAAGACCTGGTCGATACATGCATCTAAACACTGGTCACTTTGCACAGTGGTCATCAAAACCGATCAAAATTTTTATGACATTCCGCGCGCAAAATAACGTTAAAATGTCACTGGCAACGTAACCCGTTTCGCGTGGGAAAATTGCTATAAAACTCACCTTTTCTATCAATCTTCTTTCAAATGCCCATACTATGTTCCAAATTAATTTACATTAATGCATCATTATTCAAACTATACCGTTCTATCGCACCTTGTCAACAGGCGTCACCTTCTTGAATTTTTTGGTGGAGGTGAATCAAGGTGCTTCCACTGCCTACTTTACAGTTTTGTCTATGGATCAAAGTAATGGACATATGTCTCACCCTGACTTACAGTTCACCAAATGAAGTCTCTGGGATTCTCTTGAAACCGTGCTAAAACAATGCTGGAACGGTCAGTCCGGTCAGCTTCAGACCAGGTAAAAATTATCAAGGGACTCAATTTACAGATGTTCTTTCGAAAGACAGTTCTACCGAGACGGAATTACTAAGCCGTAGCATCACTGCAATATGTATATTGAAGTTCGGGAACATAAAATTCTTAAGCAATGTGGAAGACATTTTGATCCACCACGACAATATGCATAAGGCCACGGACTTTTTCACTCACGCTCGTACAAAACTGCCCTGACAAGAGGTATAGAACAGGTATGGACAGAATATAGAATTATTCATCAGATATGATTTTTCCCAGAATTGCCCATTAGGATAAAGAAAATTAATCTTTTGATTCTCAGGCAACGGCGCATTCGTTTTTTCGGCCCGCGTTCGTCATATTTATTTCGGAGGCAAAATTAAAAATGTATAAATCATAGTTTATAGACCTGAAACGGTTAACCGATTAATCGATTAACCAATGATCAACGTCTTGATCGATCAAAAAAGTAATTGATCGATTAACCGTTACTTTTGAACTATTGTTTTATATTGGTTAACAAAGGAACAAACTTGCTCCAAAACAGGCCCACGTTGTCACACTGACTTACATCAATTATATGAGAGTAAAGCATGCAAGTTACGTGCTGACATACTTGTTCACGTTCATGTATCATTAGCTGGAAATGGTCATTCTTAACCATTTACCCAATGCGGTTGAAAGACGAAATAAATTCTTAAATTACTAAAAATTTTCAATTTTTGTCAACGAGCTCGTCCAAATGAGAGGCCATAAGCTATGATTTTGAGACAAAAATTGAAAAAATAATAAAATTGAATGGAGACTTCTGTATATAGCGCTGGCCGGTTTTCCCGTTATGTTGGGTGAAGAGTTAATATGCTGTAAATCATCAAGTGTACGCAGTTATTCAGCTACCTGTTATAGTAAGTGATTAATCGGTTAACCAAGGTTAATACATGTGATTAATCGATCAAAAAAAAACCTTTAACCGTTTCAGCTCTAATAGTTTATGATTTTAGCGGTATCACATCGCGATTTGCAATGTAATATGTCGTATACATTTATTAATACGGAAATTGTTATTCTCTTCGCGAAATACGACGCGATTCTCATATGCATGTACACAATAAATATTTATTCAACTGGTTGAGAGCTAGATTAGTTTTGGTGGTCTGGATTTGTCCAACAAAACATGTTTTATTACCAATTATTGGAGAGTGCCAACAGGCACTCTCCAATAATTTGTTATAAAACAAATTTGTAAAAACAATCTATAATTTATGTTTGACTGAATACGAAATATTGGTAAGGATAATGTTGGCTTTTAAACTGGTACCCTCATTTTTGGAAGGCCTAATTGTGGCTTCTAGCACACCACAGGTTCAAAAACTCCTTATTATTTCTCATCTCCATTTTAGTTGTTCTATATTGAATTTGGGTTGTATGGTCACTGTTACAACAAAACCCAACTATCAGTGAAATCAACATGGAAGCTCTAGTATTTAATTTTAGGCTCCCACAACTGGATTTTAGGCATCGGCGCCCATTCCATTAGGAATAAAAAATAAAAACAAAAACCCATCCTCCCTCATTCGTTTAAAAAAATGCCTGAAATTCAATTATTTAATTTTGTTTGGACTTATCAAGCTTCTTTGTATGGGTTAAAAATACTCGCCGCGGTGGATGAAAGCCATCGACCGACCAGGCCAGTTTATGCATGTGGAAAGAATTTTTTCTCCATGTTCAACAAAAGGTCATCATTTGACACCCCCCCCCCCCCCCCCCCGTCCCCAAAGAAATAAAGCAAAACATAATATAAGAAATATATTGTGTACTTCTTCTTTTTAAATGAATCTTGCATTAGTCATATATTAATTTCCATTTTTCAACAATATTTCAGAGCATATTTAGGAAGGGGCATATTGAAAAAATCAATCTTGTGAGTTTTTGTATTTCAATGCAGGAAGTAAAACTTTATTAACTCTTTACCTGACAGAGAAGCAGACGACACATGCAAACAAAATTCTTGAACTAATTTTTTTCAGTTTTTGCTTAATAGACATACCTTATGACACCTCAATGGAACGAGCTCAACGAGCTCGTTCCATTGAGGAGTCATAAGCTATGTTTTTGAGACAAAAAATAAAAAAAATAATAAAAATTGAATGGTCATTTTTGTGAATGGCGCTTGCCGGTGTTGACGGTATGTTGGGTAAAGGGTTAAACCTTTATCGTCGTTCACCAAAATGGCCATTCTATTTTTATTGTCTGAGACTAAAGTGGATGTGCTGTATAAGATACAATGGCGTACAAAGAGAGTAAACAGTACGTGGGAAGTTGATAAAGGTTGTTTAAGATCCACGGATGTACAAGAAGAGCACACAGTAGGAGTAGAGTGGGTGAATGCTGTGTAAAATACAATGACGAACAGGGAGCGTAGACAGTACGTGGGGAGTGGGTAAATGTTGTGTAAGATACACTGAAATACAAGGAGCGTACACAGTGCGGGGAGATTGGGTAAGTACTATGTAAGATAAAATGAGGAACAAGGAGAGAACGCAGTACGTGGTGAGTGAGTAAGTATTGTGTAAGTGTAAGATACAGTGACATACAAGGAGCGAACACAGTATACAGAGAGTGGGTAAGTGCTGTGTAAGATACAATGACATACAAAGAGCGTACACAGTATGTGGAGAGTGGGTAAATGTTACGTAAGATACAATGGCGTTCGATGAAAGTACATAGTACGTGGAGAGTGGGGAAATGTTGTGTAAGATATAGTGACGTACAATCAGCGTACACAGTGCGTAGAGAGTGGGTAAATGTTGTATAAGATCCAAAGATGCACCAGGAGAGTACACAGTACGTGGGGAGTGGGTAAATGATCTGTAATATACAATGACGTACGAGGAGCGTGCGCAAAATGTGAAATGTAGGTGAACACTGCGAAAGATACAATGGCGTATTAGGAGCGTGCACAGCACGCGGTGTGTGGGTAAACGTTTATCAGATACAATTGAGTACTTGGGGAGTATACAGTACATTGAGTTGGGGTACATCTTGTGCAAATACAGTGACGTAAGAGACAAGTGCACAGTATGTGGAGAGCAGGTACATGCTCTGCAAGATTCAAAGATTAAAATGAGAAGAGTTCACCGTACACGAAGAGAGTGATTTTTCTACATTGGCACTTTGTCCTTTTCTTTTATTTCTGGTAAGATCATTTTTACCCACAATTCATCCGGGCTAGGCAAGTATGATGATTAAATGTGTATTTACGCACTTTCAAAATTAATCTAATCTCCCAGCACTTGACGAGAAGAAGAGGAGCCATTTGAACTGAGAAGTGAAAATAGTGCATGGAGTTACCTCCCATATGCTATAAAGTGATACTCAATTTATCGTATTTATTGGAGAAAGGCTGTTTGATATTTATTTATTTATTAGATTTAACAACACTTTCGACAGTCAGAGTCACCTCGTCTCGTATAACTGTGATTGACCGACACTTTCAACAGCCAGGGTCATATAGTGTCGGACAGTTTTACGGTTTGAATGAACCGGAGTACACGGAGAGTTCTACCGAGCAGCGACAAGTACATGGCATTCTCCCCAGTTATCAACTCAGCACAAGCAGAGTCAGCAGCGGTTGAAGGCAAGTCCACCATCGACGTGAAATACGTCTTAGCACACAGAACCACCGTCAGGGCCAGGCTCGAACCGTTGACCTTTCAGTTTAAAGACAATCCACTAACCAATGAGCCTTCGCGCTCGCCTTGGAATTAGGAAAATAAGTACATACACGCGGCTTTGAAGTTATTCGGTAGATGTCTTTTTCTTTGAATTTCATTAAAAGTTATGCGCAAGCCAAAGAATCTAACTTTTAATTGCAGCTCTTTTATTTTTACCATTTCGCTCATTACGCTTGAATTTCCCTCATGCTGTTCGTAGTAGTATGTAATGTGGTTTTGAGGCATCATTTGGGGGACCCCGGTGGGGGCCCCGGAAGTGACATCTTGTCACGTGACGCAGTGGCGTCATGTTGTGTTGTCATGGTGTCCCGCGTGAGCGGCCATGTTGTGACGTCATCCCCATAGTGATACGTTTCCGTCGTCCATTTTGCATACTGGAGGCCGCCATCTTGGTTTCTATGGTAGCACGTGGTTGCTATGTGATCTAACACCTTCTTATGGGATAGGGGTATGGTCGGAGGGTATGTTCGATTGAATAGGAGTAAATCTAATTTCCACAAACAACCCGACAATCCCTCCAAATCACCAATATCCACCCCAAACTACGGAAACTGACTTTATTTAGTACGGATTTCCCCCGAAATTCTTTTTAGGACCCCCCCCCCCCCCCATACCGTAGATTTGACTTGTAGCGCGTAGTGCTATAGTACAGAGGAGGTCCCTGGGGTAAGTTCGATTGAACTAGAGTAGTTTTTCTGGTTCGGATTTCCACCAGAATCCTATTTATGACTACTTTGTTCTATTTATTTCGACTTCCCTAAACATGTTTATGTTCTATAGTACACATTACTGGGTAGCACATAGGCATATGTTGGGTGTGCCAATATGTGCTTATGTGAAAAAACACAATGTGACACAATGTGCACTATCACATAGGCACATGCTGGATGTGCCGATTTGTGCTTATGTGAAAAGGCGCAATGTGACACATTGTACACTAGCACATAGGCACATACAGGTATTTGAGGATACCCATGATCCGGGTCCTATACAGCTCCTATGTGGCTCCTAGCTTCTATACAGGTAGTCTTACCAACGGCTTCATCTTGTCTCCAACTATCTGTCATATTATTTGGCACTATTGCAGTCATCCAATACTCTATAGTCTTCTAACATCCTTGCAGTCTTGTGCCAATACTATTGGCTATACTAATATCCATTAATATTGATTTGTAACACTATTTCTTAGCTATACCTATCTCAGTCTCGACTATAGCCTCGCTCAAGGTTGAAGCTGATTGCTTCATTTCCCCAGTATACATATAGACTGGCTATATAAGAGATTCCGTAAATGGGATTCTTATCCGACTCCGTAAAATGTAAAATTTGGATCCCGTCTTACCTCGAGTGACTCGCACATACTGCTCGAACGATTCGAATTCCATCGAGCAAATGTGCTTTAGAGCAATTGCTCGATCGAGTAACTCGCACAGACTGCTCTTAGCCTCATTTCCAAAAAAGAGATGCCGAAGGCCAGGCGTTTTCCAAAAAGGGATTCCAAAAAGGGATTCCATAAGCGGGATTCCGTCTTACCTCGAGTGACTCGCTCATATTGCTCGAACGACTCAAATCCCATCGCGCAAATGTGCTTTAGAGCAATTGCTCGATCGAGTGACTCGCACATACTGCTCTTAGCCTCATTTCCGAAAAAGGGGTGCCGAAGGCCAGGCGTTTTCCAAAAAGGGATTCCAAAAAGGGATTCCATAAGTGGGATTCCGTCTTACCTCGAATGACTCGCTCATATTGCTCGAACGACTCAAATCCCATCGCGCAAATGTGCTTTAGAGCAATTGCTCGATCGAGTGACTCGCACATACTGCTCTTAGCCTCATTTCCGAAAAAGGGGTGTCGAAGGCCAGGCGTTTTCCAAAAAGGGATTCCAAAAAGGGATTCCATAAGTGGGATTCCGTCTTACCTCGAGTGACTCGCACATATTGCTCGAACGACTCAAATCCCATCACGCAAATGTGCTTTAGAGCAATTGCTCGTTCGAGTGACTCGCACATACTGCTCTTAGCCTCATTTCGGAACAAGGGGTGCCGAAGGCCATATGTTTTCGAAAAAGGGATTCCACAAATGGGATTCCGGAAAAGGGATTCCATAAGTGGGATTCCGCCTTACCTCGAGTGACTCGCACATACTGCTCGAACGACTCGAGGCCCATCGAGTAAATGAGCTTTACAGTAATTGCTCGTTCGAGTGACTCGCACATACGACTCTTAGCCTCATTTCAGAAAAAGGGGTGCCGAAGGCCATATGTTTTCGAAAAAGGGATTCCACAAATGAGATTCAAGAAAAGGGATTCCATAAGTGGGATTCCGTCTTACCTCGAGTGACTCGCACATATTGCTCGAACGACTCGAATCCCATCGAGCAAATGTGCTTTAGAGCAATTGTTCGTTCGAGTGACTCGCACATACGACTCTTAGCCTCATTTCAGAAAAAGGGGTGCCGAAGGCCATATGTTTTCGAAAAAGGGATTTCACAAATGGGATTCCAGAAAAGGGATTCCATAAGTGGGATTCCGTCTTACCTCGAGTGACTCGCACATATTGCTCAAACGACTGGAATCCCATCGAGCAAATGTGTTTTAGTGCAATTGCTCGTTCGAGTGACTCGCACATACGACTCTTAGCCTCATTTCAGAAAAAGGAGTGCCGAAGGCCAGGTATCCTCGATAGGTATCCTCAAATAATACAATACCAGGCCATAGGTATTCTCAAATACCCGTATCTTCCTATGTGCAAGTTCACAATGTGTCACATTGTGCCTTTCCACGTAAGCACATATCGGCACATCCAACATGTGCCTATGTCCCAGTACACATTGTGTCACATTGTGCCTTTTCACAGAAGTACATGTGACAAAAAGGGATTCTCCAGAAGGTATCCTTGATAGGTATCCTCAAATAATACAATACCAGGCCATAGGTATCCTCAAATACCCGTATGTGCCTATGTGCTAGTACACAATGTGACATATTGTGCCTATTCACATAAGCGCAGATCGGTACATCCAGCATGTGCCTATGTGCTAGTGCACATTGTGTCACATTGTGCCTTTTCACATAAGCACATATTGGCACATCCAACATGTGCCTATGTGCTACCCAGTAATGTGTACAATAGAACATATACATGTTTAGGGAAGTCGAAATAAATAGAACAAAGAAGTCATAAAAAGGATTCTGGGGGAAATCCGAAGCAGAGAAACTACTCTAGTTCAATCGACCCACTGGGACCCTCTCTGTACTATAGCACAACGTGCTACAAGTAAAATCTACGGTATGGGGGTCCTAAAAAGATTCTGAGGGAAATACGTACTAAATAAAGTCAATTTCGGTAGTTCGGGGTGGACTTTGGTGATTTGGGGGGATTGTCGGGATGTTTGTGGAAATTAGATTTACTCCTAGTCAATCGAGCATACCCTTCGAACATACCCCTGTCCTATAAGAAGGTTTTAGGTCACATAGCAACCACGTGCTACCATAGAAACCAAAATGGCGGCCTCCAGTATACAAAATGGACGACGGAAACGCTTATCACCATAACAACACTCGTTGCGCATGCGCACTAACATCACGTATCACTATGGGGATGGCGTCACAACATGGCCGCTCACACGGGTTACCATGACAACACAACATGGCGCCACTGAGTCACGTGACATGACGTCACTTCCGGGGTCCCCCACCGGGGTCCCCCAAATGATGCCTCAAAACCACATTACATACTACTCCCATCCAAACACACCCGTGCAAAAAAAAAAGCGCGAAGTATAAAAAAACGTTATTAGAGTACGGTGGGGGCGCGGTGGCGTTGTGCTAACCGGTTCTCGTCAGATCACCGAAGTTAAGCAACGTCGAGCCCGGTTAATCATTGGATGGGTGATCGTCTGAGCGATCACTTCGGACTCTCGCGTTGTGTCCTTGGGCAAGGCACTTAACCCCGATTGCACGCATGGGGGCACGATGACGCCGTGTACTAAGGCGTTCTGCACGTCGATGGTACGCATGTCTTCAACCAATCTAACCCTGCCTGTGCTGCAGCGCGGATTTACGATGTTGGGGAGCTGACAGCTGCTCGTCGTTGCTCGGTGGTTCTCTCCGGGTACTCCGGCTTGCTCCACCCGTAAAAATGTCACGGTCATGATTAGCCATTGTGCAAAAGTATATGTCCTTAAACACCAATAAATAAAGTACGGTCCTTGAAATTGTTTGAAAAATCCAAGTCTCCAGTTCTAAAAAAGGTGTTGAAGCCTGGTGCCGCCATTTTGCCTTGACAGTTTAGATTTTTTTCTGGTTCATGTTGGTGCTGTTCCCGAGTCATCGCAGAATAAATCCGATGACGTTTTTAATTAACACTATTCGCTGTACCAAATTATTTCGTAGATGCATGGCGTAATCAAATAAGACGCCAACGACTATCATTGGCATGCCAGATTCATAAGTTATGGGCAAGACAAAGATCACACGTACGCAATGTGCAAGGACGAACGCACATAGTGCAGAATTGAGTCCGTTCTTTTTGAAAACGAGAGTTTCAGACATTATCAATGACTCTTCAGATAGTTGCATCTAAGTACTTAATTCCACGAACTACACCTCAGAAGAAATCAGCGACACTTGTCTTTTTCAAATTTCTCGGATGCCATAGCATTAAGAAAGGACGCTGGTTTTGTTTACGTTGGCATGGCGGGGGTTCGAACCCACGCCGAGAGAGCTTCCTTCGGCACCAACCGCTGGTGTGCGTGGTTCAGTATAGTTTCGCTAGGCGGTTGGTGCCGAAGGAAGCTCTCTCGGCGTGGGTTCGAACCCCCGCCATGCCAATTATCAATGACTATTTTGGAAATTAAAAGCGTATTTGCAACCCTGAAATAATTTCCGTTACGTTATTGATTAATAAATCAAAACGTTTTGAAGCTTTATCAAACGTAAGGTCGATATTCAGCAAACGCTATTTTTATTATTTCTTCACTTTTTACCTATAAACAGGGGCGTCACGATGATGACGTACTGAGGTGTCCCGACGGTCTTCACTTAAGTTATAACTCATGAAATATTACAACCTCGTCATCAAGGCATACCTTCTTTGAAAACGTGCCTTGATGCAGTTGGAATATTTGTCAACCTTTTATTTAATTAACACGTACTGGATCCAAACTTGGTCAGTCTGGGACCAAATCGGCCAAAGACCCCCCCCCCCCCCCCACCCCCCCCCCCCCTATTTGTGTGGAACTGACTGCGCGTGTAAGATAAGTCCAGGTGACAAATCGAGTCTAGAATGAAAGCACGCGAGTAACTAGCAATTAAGAGCGAATTCATATCTTAGTCTCCGATCCAGACAAAAATGCCTCGACACCCCTACACCTCTACACCCCACGTCGTCGAGCTCGTTCCAATGAGGGATCATAAGCTATGTTTTGAGACAAAAATTAGAAAAAATTAGTTATTCAAGAATTTTGTTTGCAAGTGTCGTCTGCTTTTCATGTTAGGTAAGGCATTAAGACTTCTCAAGGAGCCAGTTTAAAGAGCTCGTTCCAGTGGAAATGTGGAGGGGTCATAAGTGATATTTTTGGTGACCAATGAAAATTTCTAGTTGTTCAAGAAATGTTTGTTGGTCCCATTAGTGGTAGATAGAGGGTTGACGCCTTGGCCCAATTTATCTCGATCTCTGCAGCCCAACGCAGTGAATCGATATGTCAATATTAGTGTATAATGTTCTCCGTTTTCTTAAAAGAAATACGTAATGTAGTATGTTTATTATACGCACAACTATAGATTATAGAAAATATCGCAGGAAAATAATAATCGTATCCCCCGCAGTGAAAATATAGACATTTTCACTTTCATTGCATCGAGAACGTTATGAAATTACTTTCGTGTATCAATGCTACTTTTATTTATAAATGATAAAATGTGTTGACTGTTATTGTTATAGTTATATTAAATACACAATATATTAAAATATGATACATTTACGAAGTATATCAACGGAAGTATTCTGTCAAATTGATGTCTGTCTGGTTGATAGACCCATGGCTGTAGCTGTTCATTGTGGTTAACTCCTAGCACTCTGGTGGTATTACACGTTTTTTGACTCCCTATTGCCAATGTAACATGAAATATCTAACAAGTTATATCTTGTTTGACAGATCTTAATTGGCTCTGTCCAATAAGATATTATAAGTTATCTCCGCCAACATGTATGGAAAATGGAGATTTAATACCTGGATGTCGGTTTTTAAATGAGACATCCAGTTATTAAATCTCCATATTCCATACATGTTGACGGAGATAACGTTTTTTTGCCCCGTTTGAAACACAATAGAAACACAGTGGAGAAAAAATTGTGGACGCGTTTCTCACACTCTGTAAAAAGGTGGACCAAATTCGTGAATAACTTTTGTTTTTACAAATACAGAAGACAACAGATAGACTTCCATCCCTTGGGTCGTTGAAGAAACGAGTGAACAGTATTTTGTTTACAAACCGTCCCCCTATCGGCACAAAGAACACATTGGAACTGAATGGACGATATTTGGACATATTTTATTTTTCTCAAGTTGTTTCATTTAATTATTCGCCTATTTAATTTATAACAGCAAAATATGATCGAATTGTCGGCAAACTGATATTTGTGACTATTTTCAGGTTTTTTGGTTCGATTTTCATACCGAGACAAGTGAATGCGAAAAGCTTTCATTTAAACAATATACCCCCGATGTTTGCGATTATACCCTGGATATTGCACACTCTCATATGCCTCGGATGTTGGGTGAACCCTTTGCCATGGCTATTTGCCCAAGGCATTCTCACCAATCAAAAGACAGAATTTATTGGGATATATGGACAATTTTTTTTGAAATACTCAATTGCATTGTGGGAGAAATTTGCCGCTGAAAACTGATATCCTGACATCAGAGGGCAGATGGTTAAAGTTGTTCCAGTGCATTATGATTTTTACTTGAAATGAAATCTGTGGTGGTTGGATTTAGTCAGGACTAGCGTTTAACATTTGATTTGAAATTTTAGAAGTCTTCCTGTCTTCCACCGGGTCTTTACTCCTGACCCCGAGCAGATGGCTTTGTCCAGGATCAGGATAATTCGTCGAGATTCTTGTGCACCCATCGGTGTACTCGGAATTGATATTTCAGCTGGATAATCGCTAAGACTGATAGCATTGAAAAATCGATTTATCATCGAAAGAGAAACATTCCATAGAGTAAAAAAGATACACGGATTACCCGTTGAAAGATGAGCATTCCATTCGGATATGCGGATTTATTATAACTGCAAGAAAAACATTCCATTCATTTTACGTACACAAATGTTTTGTTTTTTATTGAATGACAGGTGTACGGTCGTATTACCTACAGTTGATTTAACTTCATCCTACTTGAACTGTTACAAGAAATCCCTACTGTAGGTTGTAAAAACTAAACTACTATATTACGACCAACGTTTGAATGCTTAAGCTGAAAACTTGTTTTTTGGGGGATAGACAAAGTTCGAAAATATTTATTTGTGGTAAATGTTTTTATCACATTTGCCATAAATTTACCTTCAATGCCACTCATTTCTGAAACATAAAAGTTTATGTGAAGAGCAATTAAGAAAAATGATAATCTTGCCAGCGCGAGTTCTTAACATTTAAGTTCCCATATGGCCACAAACTGCCTTTTTATGTAGCCTCAGAAAAAGTATAGTCTTCATTGCGAAGTCCACTGTAGGATGCTTTTAACTTCTCAGTGTTTTTACATCATTGTTGTCTGCCTGTACAGGCAGACAACAATAATGTAGAAACACTGTTAAGTCATCTGCAGTTGTTAAGCTGTGTACAAAAATACATGGTAGTTATTAACGTAAAATTAATCAGAGGAATTAAGGGTTAACTGGATATATTCTGTTACTACAGAGTTCACAAATCTATTCAAATGTACTTGCGATGCTAAATTATACTCCCTATAGAATACATGGGAGTTGTTTTTACCTCCTTCGCAACTCCGCAACGGACAGCAACAATTCAAACACTGCATCATCTGTACATCCAGACGAAATTGGAAATAAATAAAACTAATGTGGAAAAACTATTGCGAGATTCACAAGCTACAACTTTTGAAACAAATATCAAATCATTATAAAATGGCATTTTCTGTTTTGTTTTTAGATTGGCATTGCAAGATACAGTACGGACGCCGTAGCATACCCAGCTTTCGGTCCGGTGTCTACTGCACATGCGTCACTTTCGGGGAAAAAGTGGGTTTAAATCTTAACACTGATGCCTATGGACAAAATATTTTAAACATTAATTACACAAATAACCTGTTGAAAGACAATATTTTACGCGTTATTTCCATTTAGTTCCATTATTCTAGTTTAATGTAATATGTTTATGTTGATTATAGCGCAATTATTTTTTGCTTCCTTTTTAATTTGAAAATTGGTCCTGGACATCGTGTAGAACCTTAGTAAATTTTACGAAAAAAGCCGCCCCCAAGTGTGTTTAAATGTATTTGTTGACTTTTGAATAAGCTAGGTGGAATTTTTACGCGTTATTTTAGTAATCTGCAATAAATACAGAAAAGAGTAATATAAATATCATGAGTGTACGATATTTTGTTTTTGCTTCCTTTTTTGGCTGAAAAAGAGCATTTTTCAGAATATTACAAGTGAGCGTCAGATGACGCGTGAACTGAGACTCGTCTTTTAACTGGTAAAGTGCTGAGTTTGTTCTGACAACAAATCAAATCTCATCATATACTGCTCTATTACACTTAATTGGATAGTGCCTTATAGGCACTATCCAATTAAATGTCAGAGAGCAAGGTATTGTTTTAAAAATCTGATTCATATCAGGGACAATAAAGGCTTTCTCAGAGAGAATGTAGCTACAGACAGTTATTGCCTGTCATTTTTAGTAAAGCCCAAAATAGGGCTTCCAGCACTCTACCAGTTAAGAGGCAGAGTATTTCGCTTTACTTCGGATAAAGTGGAATATTCATGTGCTATGTGATTTTTGTTCACAATTTTACATTAAGGTGATTATAATGTTTTAACTGTAGGCACAGACGATGAAAGAGGGATTCTGTCACCACAGACATATCATAAACGGGTGTGTTGAGCGCACATTGTGCATTTTCACATAAACACGTATCTGTACATCTGACCTATGCCCAAGTGCAGTATGCGCGTGTTCACATTGTGACACACTGTACACTCACACAAAAGCACACCTTGGTACGATCAGCATACTGTTTCTTATAGGTAAGGTGCCTTATGTGTACGAACCCTGACAAGCAGCTGTGTTTAACTGCTATAGCAATAGTGGAAGACAAGTGTGATATGAACTGGGACCGTAGAACCAGTAATGTAACGACAGGTACCAAGAGTCATAGTGCCACAAGTCACTAGTAATGGTTGAAGGCTGCAAGGATGGCAGAACACTCTAGCACAGGATAGAATAGTGGTAGCCAATAGTAATGATACAAGACTGCACGGATGATAGAACGCTCTAGTAATAACGTATATTGTGAATAGAGAAGATACTGATCATGAGACAGATAATTTAAGACATAGTAATTGAAGCCAATGGTAAGACTACAGGGAGCGGTTTTTGGAGTTTGGAATCCAACTTATGGATTCCCATTTATGGAATTCCTTCTATGGAATCTTTATAAAATCCTTTTGAAAACGTCGGTGGTTATAGAATCCTATTTTCCGAGATGTGTCGAATCGTCGTATGTGGAGTCACTCGGTCGGGCAAATGTGCGATAGTTCATCGATATGGTTCTAGATGTCCGAGCGATGCCTGTTACAGTCACTGTTCGATAGATCATTTGCCCGATGGGATTCGAGACGTCAGAGCGATGCCTGTTGCAGTCAGTACTTGACTGACGCTTGGACTTATTCTCAGGAACCCTTATATCAGATAATTATATGCCAGTGGGTGGGGTTTAGGTGAATTGAATAATTTATTGAACAGACCCGCTTGAGGATAGAGACTGGAACAGGGTCAGGATTAGCTAGGAAGTGTCAAGTAGTACAAGTCAGCAGTAATGATAGAAGGCCTAAGCACTGGGCAGACGGTGGGGACAATGGGTAAGGTCTAGGGCTATAAATGCTATGGGAACCGTAACTTTCATCTTATCGGTATTCCCCAAAATGTATCCCCCAGTAGGTATCCTTCAATATGTATCCTCCAATTGGTATACTCAAATATATATCCCCCAAACGGTGTCCTCCAAAACGTATCCTCCAATGTTCGTATGTGCCCATGTGCTGCATGTGTTGCGCGCACATTGTGCGCTAGCGTACAAGTACATATCAGCACATCCAGCATGTGCCTATGTGCTACATGTGAAGTACATACGTTGTGACACATTGTGTACTAACACATAGACAAATAGCACAGATAGGTATAAGCAGAGAATCCCGAAGGAATCCGAACTAAATAAATAGGCAGAAACCGAGCCTACTGGGGAAATCAGAGCCAGCAAAAGTACCCCAGAACAAACAATAGAATAACACCCCCCCCCCCCCCCCCAAGTCATACAGCACTACTTGCTACTATTATAAACCATAGATAGGGGCTTCGTCGAGCCTGTTTCGGTGATATTTGTAGCTGTTGGTAACTTTGGGCAGATGTCAGGTTGTGTGTAGCGATTAGATATACTCTTATACAATGGAACATACCTCTTGGTGACCGTTCGGTCTATGACACTATGTACTACTATTATAAAGAGGAATATCTGGGAATCGGAGCCATTTTCGTTGCTTTCAAACAGTTTGGTGTGATTTAGAATGATTTTCGGGTTCATTTGTGTAATTAAATATGCTCCACTTGAATCTAACACAACATCCCCCCCCCCCCCACGCCCCCCCCCCCCCCGATCTATTAGAGGACGTTGGTGTAATGGTAATCATATATATTTATACTATCAGGAACACTGGAGTGTAATCTAAATTAAATGACGTCAGTTCTGTTCTACAAACAAATTCTGAATTACTGCATGATATAGTATTAAAATGTATTACAAAGAGACCAGACGCTTTATATTTCTCTCCTACACACAAATACATAATTATATACCATGATTACCTATTCTCCTATATATGAAAAGACTATGACATAAATGTTAGCTTCACACACCGACCGCGGTGAACACGCCAGCAATAGGATTTCAATAGTTAAATTTTACACCCCAGAAGAACTACATCCAAGTTGACCTTTGGTGACCTCGCCTTGAATGCAAACTTGTCTAAATTTATCACTCGTCGCCTCGTGAAGAATGAAATGAAACCCACAAATATTTATTACGTTTTTAAATAAGTTTACCTCAAAAGATACCAACAATGAACAAACACACGTTGCCCCATGTTAATAAAGCATCCACAACTCGAAATAGTATGTTATTATGTTATTAAAATGAAAAAGGCCCCGTAATTGCGGGTTCGTTTTCTATTTCGTCTCGGCGATAAAATTGCCAGCGGAAGTACCACCCACCGGTGATCATGTAAACAAAAACAGATTCGCACGTGTGACTATTGATCTATTGAACATTTAAACTCTTATTAATCTGACGATCATGGTATAAATAAAATATACCCAAAGTAGCTTGGTGTACCAAATGTTCACCACTCGTGGCGAAGTGGTGTTAACCGCGCGCCGAGGGCTCGCGGTTAACACCACTTCACCACTCGTGGTGAACATTTGGTACACCAAGCTGCTATGGGTATATTCTCGCTGCTGGGCCACATAGCAAGCACGAGCCGCAACCATGGAAACCAATATGACTGCCTTTAGTATACAAAATGGCCGACGGAATTTTATTTTTACGTTTTCTGACACTCGATCGTCATTAACGCCATAGCATTATCTATTTTCCGACAATGTGGAAGAAAATGTGGCCGTTGACGCCATCAACTATTGCTTGTGTCAACTGTGATATAAATATAGTGACAAGTTATGTAGTTTTGGAGGTAGGTCTGTCACCAAAAGCAGGCGGAAACGCATTTCGGTATTGACGCCATATTGCTGGTATTGCAAGTAAGATTTTAAAAATGTGTCACAGCTTGTTATTCTGGATGATGAGCACTAAAACGTCCATTGATTTCCACTTTCTGCAGTACAGTTTAATTTTGAGACCTTCGTTCGCCATTAACGTCAATCGTTAGCTATTTTCCGACAGCTGTCGTTGTGAAAAAATGTAGCAGTTATCGTCTTCAACTTAACCTGTTGCCATCTGTTATTTTTTTACGTTGCTATGGAATGTAATTTTGGTTGTTGGGCTGTCCGCAATTAAAGTGTCAATGACACTGTAGCTTAACCTGAATGTGTGTTGTATTTGATGAAAAGGATAATGTTCAATGTTTATGAAAGGATTATAAATAAGACAAGAATTGTGAAAATTGGGAATATCTTAATTTCTGTTCCCTGTATGCTATGTTTTCAATAAAAATAATTTGAGGTGTAGACTGTACTAAAGAATTGAGGGGTGGGTTGATGTGGCCCTCACAGTTAATGCATGTGGCTCCCACAGTTAATGTATGTCAACCAAAGTTACCAAGCTACAGTGGAATTATACTGAGTCATCCTATCAAGTTACAATGAAATCCCTTCATAAATACGGCCTGTAGACTGTGCTAAAGGTTTCGGGCTTCGGGCCTGTATAGCGATCACAGTTGACCGATCACAACCGAAAGGGGATGTCCTCATGTTGACATCATACAGAGTCATCCTACCAAGTTACAATGAAAGCCCTCCATATTAAATATGACCTGTAGATTGTGTAAACGTTTTTGGGTTTCGGGCTTGGGCAGCCATCACGGTTGACAGATCATCATTCTCATCTAGATATTATACTGAGACAAGTTACGATGACATCCCTTCATAAATGCGACCTGTAGTCTGTGCTAAAGGTTTTCGGGTTTTGGGCTCCGTCAGCCATCATGGTTGACCGATCACAACCAAAAGGGGATGTCCTCATCTAGACATTATACTGAGGTATCCTACCAAGTTACGATGAAATCCATTCATAAATCCGACCTGTAGTGGGCAGTCATCGTGGTTGAGAAATCGTGACCAAATGGGGAAGTTCTCATCTAGACATCATACGGAGTCATCCTACCAAGTTACAATGAAATCCCCCTATATTAAATATGATCTGTAGACTGTGCTAAAAGTGTTTGGGTTTCGGGCTTGGGCAGCCGTCGCTGTTGACAGATCATGACCGAAAGGGGACGTTCTCATCTAGATATTATACAGAGTCATCCCACCAAGTTACCATGAAAATCCCTTCATAAATACGATCTGTAGATTGTGCTAAAGGTTTTCGGGTTTTGGGCTCTGGCAGCCATCACGGTTGACCGATCGCGACCAAAAGGGGACGTTCTCATCTAGATATAACCTCAAACCTGCATATGAAATTTCGTGACGATCCGACAAGAACTGCGGGATGTAGCCTGTGCTAAAGGAACATGTGAACAGACTAACCGACTAACTTGTCCAGGAACATTAGACATAAAAATGGCCAAGTAGGGGAAAAATACCACAAAGCTGCTTCTTGCATATAAACTGTCTATATCATCTTACATACTATGTCAAAAGTCCCCATGATTCTGAGTGGAGCTTTTTGAGTAATGACCCATTTTATGTTTTTCTCACCTAGGTAAAAAAAATGTTTTGCTAGCTATATCCATTTAATCCCATTCTGAGAGTAAAGTATTAATACTTCATGCCTTATGACTTTGATATAATGAAGTATACCACTTTATGAAATTATAAATGATGTTTACGTTAGGTTACAGCCTTTTATCTTGTCACAGCAGAGGAAAATGTTGAAAAAACACGGTTTTCCGTGCTTCGTTTTCATTCAAATTTTGTGAATCGAGGGCTTGTTTACGGAAAACTTCATTATGAGTGGGGATAATTTTTCTTTCAAAAACTTCTCTGGTGACCTGGGCATATATAAAAAGTAATTTCATTGTGCCCCATCCACAGTTCTCATTTAAATTGATATAAAACTTAACCCTACCCCCTAAAAACTGCGATTTCCTTAATTACGCTACGAGTAATGTTGTCAGATTTTTGGCTATTTATGTTTGGATTATAGTTTGTTTTTGGATCACATTTTAACAACGCTATAATTTATGGGTACCGGAAGACAATATCGGACAGAAAAGTTTTAAATGTATATCAATTAACCCTTTAACATTTGTGACGTAAGTACATGTGAGATGGTTCAGTATACAGAAATGATAAAGATACCGAAACTGGGTGTCAGATTTTTTTTCATATCACTCAAAAGCCTCACTCAATCCCTCCCAAAGTGAGAGTGATGTTTTAACTTTCTTTACTCATCCAAGTATCGCGATGTGTGTGCAAATTATCTAACTTATATAACCAAGCACTTTGGAGAAGATGCTCACATTGTCTTTGACGGTTATGCCAAATGTACAACGAAAGTCACTAGCAAATACGTCGTACAAAAGGCCGGTGTTCAGCTGATCTAAAGGTTGAGCTTGATCTCCCAGTTACGCATTTTCAAAGTGACTTCTTAGCTAATGCATCAAACAAAAGCCAGTTGATTCAAATTC
This sequence comes from Pictodentalium vernedei, assembly GCA_031216915.1. Taxonomy (NCBI): domain Eukaryota; kingdom Metazoa; phylum Mollusca; class Scaphopoda; order Dentaliida; family Dentaliidae; genus Pictodentalium; species Pictodentalium vernedei. The sequence continues at coordinate 265,337,429 of CM062297.1, forward strand.
TCTGTGAATACCTGCAGGAATCTGGAATCAAGAGACATCAAGCTGAGAGTGATGCAGATACCTTAATTGTCAAAACAGCTTTCAATCTTGCATCAAAATCAGACTCGGACATTGTAGTTGTAGGAACTGACACTGACCTGCTTGTAATGTTACTCTCATTGGGAGGTAGTGAAATGAAATTACACATGCTCACATCTGTTAATCCTATCAAAATTTATAACATAAGAGAAATCCAAGAAGCACTTGGTACGATAAAAACTAATTTGCCTGTGATATATGCTACTAGCGGTTGCGACACAACATCATCATTGTTCAAAATTGGTAAGAAAACAGCATTGGAAGTTCTAGGTGGCGATTATACGGAACTAATGGCAGTCTTCCTCAGAGAATCTAGCACAAAGGAAGAGGTTGTAGCGGCGGGTGAGAAACTGATACTTGTACTTTATGGCGGAGTACGACTGACACACTTGACAATTTCAGGTACACTGCTTACAGACGTTCAGTAGCGAAAACTTCTTTAGGCAGTTCCTTCCAACTTGCATCACTCCCACCCACGCATGGTGCTGCTCGCGAACACTCTTCTAGGGTTTACTTACAAGTACAAACTTGGCTATTCAACTCCCTGGTGCCTTCGTCGTGGGGCTGGGAGGAACATATTTTGGCAGTAAAATTTCAATCTAACTTTTTGCTAGTCTCGGTCGCCATTAACGTCATAACGTTTACTATTTTTCGACAATGTTGAAACAATGAGGCAGTTAACTCTTTCAACTATTCTTTGTGCCGTGTGTGATATTATTATAGTTCTATGTTATGAGGGATTGGAGGTAGTTTGTCACCAAACGAGAGGGAGTAACGCCTATCGATATTGACGTCATATCTCCGGTGGTAGAAGTCTTGACTGCTCCAAGTTCCCGTGATTTGAACATTATTCAATAAAATTTATCCGCGGCCGCGGAACTGGAGGGGGGGGGAGGTCAGGGGGGAGGGGGGGGGGGGGGCTGGGGGGAGCTTCAGCCCTCCCCCTTTTTGCCGAGCCATGTTTTTGTGTATGCATATATTTTAACACAACCAATGACTTGTGAAACAAGGGGCGGATCCATAGCCTCCCCCATATTTTCGCCAGCTATGTTTCTCTCGTACTGGTTCAGTTTCGATGGATTTCGGATCATTTTTTGCAGTAAGTGGCAGCAAACGCTAAAATGTATACAGTCTGTAAAAAAATCGGTTAACTGAAATAGATCGTAATCTTACAGACACACAACTACCAAATCCACTCCCAGACAAGATAGTATAATTGCTGTTAACGTCTGGTAAAGCATGCAGGTGAGGTCTATTTGTCAGCTTTGGTCGGTATGACCAAAGCTGATAAATAGACCTCACTTGTATCCTTTACCGACGTTGTTTAACGGCTTTCAAAGTGTGAAATCTTTCACATACATCTCCTGAAAAATGTCAAATTATCCCTGGAATTTAAAATTTTCGTACCACGGCCCGAACCATGGTCGGCCCGCCATGCCGAGGACCATCTACCGCCCTATCCAGCCCCTTCACTTTGAAAATCGTTCCGCCGCCCATGTTTATAGTTTCGATGTTTTCCTACCCTCGATCGCCATTAACCTCATAGTATTGGCTCTTTTGCGACAATCAGAAACAAAAAATGTGGCTAATCGCCTTCTCATCTATTCGTTTTGCCGTCTGTGACATTTATATAGTATCGTGTTATGTAATTTGAGAGTAGGGCTCTTACCAAATAAGAGGGGTAACACCTGTCGGTTTTGACGTTATATATCCAGTATCAGATATCTGATTTTAAAAATTGTTTCTACTTAGTATTTGGGACAGCGAGTACTAAGAAGTGTCTTGATTTCAAGTTGGAGGAGTGGAATTTAATTTTGAGGTTTTCCAACTCCGATGGGATTGAACATCGCTGAGTCGCGGTTGTTACGCAAATGGAGATCACATCATCGCCGTCAACGGGTTCTGTCATCTGTGTAATAGTATGCATGGATTTGATAACCATAGGTCAAATAGAATTTGCGTACAGCTGTCTCCAGAAAAATTGGTAATTTTTAGCATTTTTACCTCTACGCCGCCTTGTGAAGTTTCATATGGGAAATGTAGTATGGTAATGGCTGTAGACGTGTCACCGGATGGTTTTTTTTCGGTTAAAAAACCTAAAGCCTAAAAACGCTGAAATGACGTTAAATTAAAACTTGTCCAATAAGCTTGAAACTCTTTGCACAGAATTTCCGGGAACCACCATCAGAGTGTGGGCATTTTTTCCCGCGCTTGTGCTTGCACAAAACAGGTTTTTGTGTTGTGCTATATGAAATGTGCTAGTGTAGTGTATATTTTCTAGATTTAAGTTTTTCTATTTTCTTTCTTCATTTTATTTTCGTCGAATCATGAGCAAAGTAAAAAACTAGAGGCGTGGTTATGACTGCCAGCAGGTCATAAATATACCCCTTTACAAGTTAATCATGACTGTATTTTGGGACGGACGGACGGACAAGAGGAATCCTTTATACCCCGCTGGGACAGAGATATAAATATAAATAAACAAATCAGAGAGTTTGTTCCTTTCCATGTCATTTTTGTTGGAGCTTTTTTCTTTCGCGTTTTTTTTTTCCATTAATTTTTGTCCATCAGCGGTTTCTCCACAAACTGCAATTTTCTCTGCAAACTTTCAAAGCACAATGTAATTTCATTAGCTTAACCATTTACCCAACGTCACGGACAAAACTGGCCAGCGCTATTCATAAAAATTTCCATTCAATTTTCATTATTTTTTTCATTCCTCATTGGAACGAGCTAATCAAGCTCGTTCCAGTAAGGGGTCATGGGCTATGTTTTTGATGCAAAAAATGAAAAAAGTAGTTATTCAATAATTTTGTTTGCAAGTGTCGTCTGCTTTTCATGTTAGGTAAAAGGTTAACGCATCAGCAACATTATAATCAGAGATTTTATGTTTAGCGCAGCGCACAAGAGTGTAGACAATAGATTTTCCACGGTTGGACAATATTTCCACTGACGCCATACAATTAGATTCCAAACACAAATTACAGGAATAATTATCAAAAGTTTTATTAATGAAGCACCGGGTACATATTCCTAAAACAAATAATCTTCGACAAATCTTCAGTGCTCGAGACAAAGCACTGTTAGTCGGGTCCTTGCTTAAGGCCCAGTCACGTCTTTGCGATTTTTTGTACGAATGTCCAAGAATAACCACGATTTCCAATGTCTACGATTAACCACGATTTTTAAAAAAAAATCACCCTGAATCGACTTCTCTCACAACATTACAAGCCCACCACACGACCTTGTGCGATTCATTACGACTGTGGTAAGAATCTACTAAGATTGTCCTAGCCGATTCAGTACGAATCGATACGAACTTTTACTATGCTCGCACGACACGGGTACTAACTAGTAAGATGAGCAGAACCTATCAAGAATTGCATCACGACAGTCAGAACAGAATGAGTTCAGAGCTGCTGATTGCCGGGGTTTATATCCTTTTTGTCAGGAGTTCTTGGAAGTTCCTTCTGTACCCTACTGGATGGTACTGGAAAAGTATCAAAATCATCCAGAATCTTGAAACTTCGTAGAGGTTCTTAGTGTGGCCGAACTAGTTCTTCAGCCTTGGTCCAACTGGCCGTGCGTGTTTGAAGATCGTGCGTCCTCTGCAATTTTTGACTGCCGTGGTTGCCGTGGGTGGTCGTAGGGCTCGAGAACAGTTGAGAAGGAGTTGCAAGTGCATCGTAAGACAGGAGTAAGTCTGGCGTGTGAGTCGCAGGGGCCACGTGCGATGTTCTTAGGAACAGGCACGCCCCTTGCAACGTGCGATGCTCGAGGGATTCGTACTCACTTCTTACGAATCTCTTGCAACCAGCGCACGTTGGCCGTGCGGCTTATACGATTAACGTACGGGTCGTGCGTCACTTGCAAGACATTCGCACCGACGCCCTACGTCGGTTTTACGAAGGTCGCGCGAAAGTCACCCGAGCTATCGTCATTTTCCTCCTGGGTATATATACTGATGAAGTGAAGGCCTCGTCATCACTGCCACCCTCACTCCAATTTTTACCTGAAAAACAAAAATCCGGGAAAACTAAAACAGGACATAGGATTTGTACGAGCTGCTCCCATTGATCGACAACCATCCAAAATGTAACCACATATTGTTCTCTATCTTAAAATCAACTAACTCTGCCTTTTTTTAGCAGGTACATAGAGATGTTTTCTTTTTCGATCTGCAGCTCCCCATTAACCGCTATGGAGTGATCTAACCGATATGGAACACAGTAACCTCTATGGACTCTGAACATCCTCCACTCCATCCCTAGAAGTGGTCACCTACGTCCAGGGAGGCGAACGTTGGTCCTGCGCCCAGCTTCTACCCCTTTTTATAAGCGTCGATAGCGCGCATTTTTTGACCCAGCTAAATAGGATCCATTGCAGGCCTGCCCCCGAACCAGGGAAGTCCGGGTCTTTCTAAGGGTGATCCCCGAAGGGGCCGTTGTTGTTTTTTTTCTTCACGATCCAAAAATACATCCAACTGTAATCCGGAAAATAAACCAACTTCAGCTTCCATCAACCGCCTGAGGCTGACTATACTTGCCAATGGTAGCCCTCTACCACACGATAACGAACCTCCTAAGCGATAGACTTTTCTTGCCCGAAAAAACCGCCACAGCCCACTCGAGGAGAGGTAGCACCTATGCGAGAGGACCCCCTATCGCTCTGGTCCTCACCCGAGGGGTCAGACAACGAGCATCACAAAGACAAACCATCACTCCTCAAATCATCGAATCCTGGACATCTGCCGAGTACCCGACGCTTTTCCTCCTTCATCACGCCCAGATATGTAGCCATAAATCTTACAAAGCTAAAGAGGGTCGAAAGGGGCTTGCCCCACAGCGTCTCTGCGCGCCTTTGGCACGTGAAACAATTTCATCCCTCTCTTCCCTTTAGAAGACATGTCGATTTGAATACTTAAGGAATAAAAAACGCAAAGAAAAACTTTCAAAAACTGAATCTCTTAACTTGTCGAAATGCAAGAGCAAACTGATAACTTTGTACGGCGCGCCCACTCTTTTTATGGTCGGCAGTGCAAGCGGAATCCGTGCGACGCAAGTGTCACGTACTTACGGTGTGCTTGCGCCGTGCGTTCGATTACATTCGTGAGCGGCAAGTACGAGCAACTTGCGGGCAACGTACGTCGGACGCAAGGGATAAGTGCCCTCTCCTTGCGCTCTTCTTACGTCTTAGACCCACGACTTTCTTCTCACTTACATTTTTAATCGTACGGTTAACCTGTGGATTCATTGCGTGGTGCGCACGTGAAGCGTGCGTTCTCAGATTTCGCAAGGAAATCACAGTCTGTTGTGCATGTCCAACAACCTCCTTGTGTGCTTATGGGCGGCGTATGTCCCCCCCCCCCCCCAAATCGCAAGATGTCCTTGCGTGCCACGCACGATTTTCACAAAAATGCCCACAGGCCACCCGCAGAAACACGTTCGGCCAGTTCTGACCAAGGCTTTAGTGATATCGTGATAAATCTTGGTACGTCGCACTATAATCTTGAGAAAGTCGTACGAGTGTTGGCGGACTCGAACGAAACCTGTAGTGCCGTTGGAGTAGATCTTAAAAGATCTCACTAGTTCTTAGTGAATCTTGACGCAACCGTACTGGCCAAGAATACCCAAGAATATCCCGTTCGGTTTAGTACGGTCTAGTACGACAGTGGCACGACGCAGTACGGAACTGAACAAATCGCACGTTGGAGTACGAAAGTTTTAAACAGTTTAAACCTTTCGTACGGATATCTCGATCAACGAAGAATACTCAAGAATGATTACGAAGCAGTACGGATCTCAGTACGGATATCCACGATTGCCCAAGATTTTCTTGTCGTAGTAGATCGTGTCAAAAATCGCAAACTTGTGACAGGGGCTTTTACAGCAAAAGGAAATTGCTCGCTGGTGTATAATGTTTCTTCTTTTTTCATATCCTCGATCGATTACTTCAGATTGTGATAAATATATATTATCACCATTACATGTATTTGTATGTACGAAATGTTGTATCAGAGTTGTGTTATTGTTGCTAAGACCATATCGAGACGTGTTGAAGACTTTAGAGTCATGTTTGTACGGTGACATTTGCATACTTTTGTATTTTTGCATATGTGTAAATTTGCTTATGTGAGTAAATATGACCGTTTGGACACATTTACTAATGTGCATATTTTATAGGTGCGGATTTGCTACGAACTGTGAGTAAATGCATGTTTGGTGTGTATTTTGTATTATCGTGTGCAAATTTAGTTGATGGCCTTACAGGAAATTTACATACAGTGAGTATATTTCGCAACTGAATACTAATTATTATTAATTATTGATTATTAAGAGATTACCGAATGTGCTGTATTCTGCCGATGATGCTAGCCAGTAAGTGGCAATTGCTACTTTCTTTTCGACATCCAGTGGTTCTTCAGCAGCATCTTTAAAGGAGACAGTTCATCTTTGAGTCTTCCTCGGATGACATTGAATGTTTCCCTCCTCATTGTGAGGTTTTCTAGCCAGTCTGTCTCTTCAAAGTGCTGCAGAACAACCTTGTTGTACCATTCCTCTGACATGAGTTTTCTTCTGATATATCCGGCATTTGAACAACCCAGAGTAAGAACTACTATTTATTTATTTATTTATTTATTTATTTATTGGTGTTTAGGGTCACATATTTCTGCACAATTGCTAATCATGACCACGACAGTTTTACGGATGGAGGAAGCTAGAGTACCCGGAGAGAACCACCGAGCAACGGCGAGTAACTGTCAGCTCCCCAACATACTAACGCCACACAAGCAGGGTTAGCATTGGTTGAAGACAGGCGCACCATCGACGTGCAGTACGCCTTAGTACACAACGCCATCGTGCCCCGACGTGGGCTATGGGGGTGAAATGTCTTGCGCAAGGACACAACGCGGTTGCCGCAGGTGGGATTCGAAGCGAGGACCTCTCGGTTTGCAGCCTGCACCTCTACCGACTGAGCCACCGCGCCCAATAGTTAATAGAACATTTTCCAGTCTGACACTTTCCATGGTTATGACACAAATGAATGCTTTTGAGAGTTTATTACAAATTTACTTCTGGCACCACAAGGGGGCGCGATGGCTCAGTTGGTAGAGGTGCAGGCTGCAAGCCGAGAGGTCCTCGGTTCGAATCCCACCTGCGGCAACCGCGTTGTGTCCTTGGGCAAGACACTTCACCCCGATTGCCTACACGGGGGCACGATGACGCTGTGTACTGAGGCGTACTGCACGTCGATGGTGCGCATGTCTTCAACCAATCTAACCCTGCCTGTGCTGCGGTGCAGAGTTCAGAGTTACGATGTTGGAGAGCTGGCAGCTGCTCGTCGTTGCTCGGTGGTTCTCTCCGGGTACTCCGGCTTCCTCCACCCGTCAAACTGTCACGGTCACGATTAGCCATTGTGCATAAGTATGTGACCTTAAACACCAATAAATAAATAAATATCTGGCACCACAACTTCATATGAACTCATAGCAAATGTACTTCTGCACGCGTGTGTAAATTTGCATATGTGTTCAAATTTGCATATATGAAATTTTTCGCCGTATAAACAGGGTATTATAGAAACGAGAGCGAGACTCTGACGCAGAAGTCGGTACAAAAACACAATGGTGATGATAGAATTATCTTCCAACACACAAGTGTAATAGCTTGGTTAACACTAACTAGTCAGTCGCATTTTCTCACGTAATTTACAAAATGAGCAGTTGAAACAAAGCATTATTTTTCCAAAAAAATCAACGAGATCATATCACCTGACCTCTCAACGACATCGTGCCAATGAGGAGTTTTAGTTCACACTGTGTCATGAAAAGCATCTCATATTCGTGGCGACTTCTGAACCGTGTTCATTAAGATCGATCGATCTGAGCCGAAGTTTACCATGGTTCAGACCGATTTTAGAAATCAGATTGATTTTTAGTGAATTTGGCTGACAGATTCAAATCGTGATTCTGTACACGCTAAAATTAGCTGGGTTAAAAATCAACCCAAATCAACTGGGTTAAGTGAACATGAACACGATCAACCTAAATCAACTGGGTTGAGTGAATATGAACCCAGATGGGTTCATATTCACTCAACCAAGTTGATTTGGGTTGATTTTTAAACCAACAGATTTTACATTGTAGATATCCTCTAGCCATAACACACTGTAGAAAGGGACATCTAGATATAACATGTTGATTTTCAGGACATTAAACAATATTTATTTCTAACCTTCAGCGTATGATGTAAACATAATATAATAGGCTGTGGATTCGAAATTAAGCTTTTAAGTTTATGTCACCATTAATTGGTTAGGTAGAACATTCTGTTCAGTAACGCATCCCCCTGGACCTTGATCTCGAGATCATAATACCTTTCAATGGGACTGAACGGATGTGCATGGTGACCATTCCCACGCGTCCATTCCTGATAATGGTTGAGTTATTTACCATCTGGGAGTTTGTTGACTGTCAATTGTGCTTACATACCCAACCAAAACAGTTCGTGTGATTTCAAAATGTGCATTTCGGCATGAAAATAATTGCGTCATTCTGTTTTTCAAAAATGACATATATCATGTTTGAATACAAAACTGCCATATATCATATTTAAACACTTTCTATAAATTCGCAAAATGTTTCCAAAAGAAGCTATTCCGTGTTTTTTCGTAGTGTTTGTAAATTATCTTTTGATTTTTAGCAACCTTTTCGTAATTCTGGCCAGTTTTGAAACGGTTATTTCCCTTTGCATAATGATAAAACCTGAAGATCGATTGTAAAAGTTTATTGCCACGAGTTTATCTTAAATTTATCGAGATTTCTTCTCCTGACCATGCATCCCTAAATGTAAACTGGTCAGAATTGGTTAGGCAGGTGTAATGTCCGACTCGTTAACTGGGGGCACTCTACCTCATAAGACAAAACCACAGGAAAATATTGCTTTTCGCGTGATTTTCTAGCCTTCCGATTGGCTGGGAGCTAATAAGGTTACTGTATACAAATAAAAACATCGTTAAACTTGTCAGGCCTCGAAAGTGAACAGTCTAAATTATAGACATTGTTTTATGAGTTAATTTGTCGAGAACACGTACCAATGGGTGTAAAGCGATAATTTAAAAGGTATATTTTTCAAGTGATCAAAGTATTTCGTTCTGCTGTGATCCAGATCCATGATTATAAACTACGCACCATGCACAACGTACAAGGATAAGCAAAAATGATTAATTTCGCGGTTCGTGCCATTTTTACTTCTATTATACTAATAGAATAGACCGGTTTTCTTTGGAAATCTTCGCTTTCGTCGAGGGACATATACCAGGAAGTATTTTTCTAAGTTGTATTACACCTACCATAGTTGGGAATTTTCAAGTGTCAGCCGCTGGAGTTTATTGTTATTTTGTTGTTAAGTTAACGAAAGACTAAGGGTATTCCGATGTAAACTGAGCGAATTCCTATGTATTATTTTTAAAGACGAGCGTAACGTCACATGGATATCTGGGACATGTGTTTGCTGTGTAAAATTGTTACTATATCACAGTCCATTTTCCGCTCGAGTCCTCAGCAATTTCATCTTCAAACTTATTTCCGTGTACTGAATAAACTCAAAAGGAGCGAGAACAAGAAACGAACACAAACGTTCAACGGTAATTTACAATCAATAATCAGTGGATTTCACTTCTAGGATGGTGTCAAAGTTAACTTCTGATTACCAGGTTTCTTTTAAATATAATATAAAGATATCGTGGAAAAAAACTTAACACGGGTAAGCGATAGTTAGAATGGAAACTGGCCATAGGTAGTTTGGGATTCCTCGCTCTTTCGTGAAATTTATGTCTTTATACCCCTGAACGCCGCACAACAGACTATATATATAGAGAGATTATTACCATTATGTGGATGTACAAAATATGTATCCGATTCGAGCTCCGGGTTCTAAGGGCAGATCACGACGAGTCGAAGTCGAGTCGTGATCTACCCTGAGAACCCTGAGCGAGACTCGGATACATATTTTGTACATCCTCATAATGGTAATAAGCATTTTAACCTTACAATATAGTGGGGGTAAGTCAAGAATGTAGACGAATATACAACGAACTATTTATTCGTACGAATGAACAAAAAGAAAAAAAATGGAACTCACGCGAAAGGAACGTGCTTCTATCCGACCCCCTGATACAAACATCTGTATCAGGGGGTCGGATACACGACAGTTGCGGAGGTAATACAGACAAAATACATGTTGATTGTAAGATAAATATATTTATTTCTTTCTCATCACTGCCTTCTTAATTTCGCGCCGCTTGCTCGAGGTTTATTCTAGTGTCACTGTTTTTAAAGCAGTAAGTGAATAACAAACTAGAGAGCGTGTGTCATCCGCCGATGACACATAAAGATACCCCCGCTCTTCGGCCCAACTGAACCCTCTTCCAACAATATATCCCAAATGAAAACAGAAGAATGTTAAAAAATCTGAGTTAAAATCAAGAAAGGGAAATAACTGTGGAGAAACAAAATTTTCGCAAGACTTTATACATGATGCACATCTTCATTGCGTGTATGATCATATTCTGAAGTTTCAACTATCTGAATTGAAAAGTGGGGGAGGAGTTGATTACAGCATGACGGTACCCTCCATTAAACAATTTCGCGACGGAAGGACTGACGGACAGACGGACTGACGGACTGACAGACTGACGGATACGAGGAATCCTATATACCCCCGCTAGGCGGGGGTATAAAAATCAAATTTCATATATCTTGTTGCTTTTTCACGCCATAGTGGGACTGACTGGTGCGGGTTATGTCACTGAAACGTATGAAAATTGGTCTATTGTTGCACTTGCATTAACTAAAAATTCTCACAGCAGATTTGGCTTTCCCTCTTCAGTGAATGTTCAATACGGCACAATGATTAGAGAATGTATCGACTACGCCTCTACAGTGCCCAGTGCATCCCGGCTGGAACTACAACACCCCACTGGGATAATAAATAGAGATATAGTCATGATTCTTTTTGAGTAAGTCATACAGGTAGCAATATGTAGGGACGCCTTGGCGTCAGAGCTCGGATTCCCTAGTCCTAAATAGGACCCTCCGGAAATTATCTCACCAAATACTTCCATATACTTCCATCCATTGGAATTGGGAGGAAGTGGACACATCCTACTTGTATGGGTGGGAAGTGGATGTCCCGTGTCTACACCTACAATACAAGCATTGTCAACGCGAAGTTAAGTCCTTTCATTAAACAGTTCCCTCGAAGAATGTCCTTAAAATAAAAGAGAGTCTTTCTAATACTGTGTTTTACAGCATTCTATCACTAACAATAGTGTAATACGAAGAATCTTTATTCAAGCAAACGCGTTCAACGTGTGAATGCGATGGTCCATACGAATACCTAACGTTTTATATCCTTCTTGCAATTTTTGATTCAGCGAACAACAAGCGACAAATATAAAACCGGAGACTCTACAGTTAAAACTAGAAGACCTGTCACGAACAGTGCGCTTATCTAGGCTTAATTGCGCGTAGGAATTGCGCGCAATTGCTATATCGAATGGCATCCAAAGCACGGCAGATTCTCCTGGTTACTCATAGCAAACACAGGCAATGTTTCTGTCAATGGACCTCCGGGTTACGGTCCATTGGCTGCAACATTGCTTGTGAGCAGGACACATGCACATAATTTAATAGCCTTACTATGCTCATAACGCGTAGATTAACGCGCAGAATCGACGTGCTATTTTTGCGCATTTCATGACAGGACTTCTAGTTTTAACTGTAATTTCACAGTCACATTCGTTCATGGCTGACCCATGTGATTAAGGTGTTTTTGCTCTGAGAACAGAAGGGAAACACATCAAAAGACAATAAAATGTTAAAACGTGTTTTTTTGATAAAAAATATTCGGACTCAACAATGTTTAATGCATCATCATAAATACACATTTACCATATCAATGCAATTCGAGAGTGGAAACAAACAAAGATTATAATGGTTTCATGCTTCTGTTAGCTTCTGGTAGACACCATCTGACATGCGCACGAGCTTATCCAGTCTTTCCGACGAGTAATATATGTGCATCCTTCAGTAGAACAACACGGTTAGTATACATATCACAGACGCCCAGAGAACCAGCGATCAAACTCAATCACAACAAAATATTTTGCATGGAGGGATCGTTAATGTTCACTTAATGTCCTAGCTGCTTCACGTTACTTTCATCTTTAGAATGCTTCCCGCGAAGGCAGTGAAATCTGAAAGAAATAAAAAATTCCTTTCACAACTGACACTTGGGAAAAGCCTAGTCTCTCTATTAAATAACAAGGTACAACTGATTCTCTGTGGATAGGTTAAATAAGAGGTTAGTGTCTCTGGTAAGATTCGAGCTGACAGACTGTAGTCAAAACAAGCGATAGTTTACTTTTACGATCATATTCATTGTGATTGTCCAATATCCATACATTCTAGAATCCGTTTGGTTAAAAATTAACTTAAATTAACTGGATAATGTGAATATGAAATCTCTTGGGTTCATATTCACTTAGCCCACTTGATTTGGGGTAATTTTTAACCCAACTGATTTTAGAATGTACATGCATGGTATACAGTACCTGGTGGTTGAATCCCACTAAAAATCGAGGGGCAGGTTGCCATCCATGCAATAACAGGGCAAGCTATAGAAGAACAAGCAAATTTTCCGCCTGTGACCTCTAGAGAGAACCAGGAAGTCCACTGGCTGAAACTTCGCTTGTATATCTAATAGTTTTTCCCGAATCGACAATCACTGTATGTGTGGACTGCCTACCCCTGGTAGTTTCACTGTAATCTGCATCCCATGTAATTTTGGATTAACAAGTGAAGCTAGCGCAAATAGGCCGTGATGCAGTTGATTATGCTAAAAGCGAATTATGGTTGTAATATAATGATATTTCCACAAGGTGGGATATACTTTTCCTTTTATCTTCCTTTTCCCCTTTCTGAGCGGTGTACAAGTCTTTCCACTGCCAGACCTATGGTAAATGAATACTGATACAGAATAGAAAACTAACATCTACCGTCATGAAGAATTTCACTTCTGAAATTTTGTTTTGTTGCGTTTCTGGACGAATAAATACAAAAGCATATTTTTTACACGCGTTATGTGAAAAAATATTATCAATGTTTAAGCTGCCATGTTTTCCGGAACGCAGCAAACTGACGTACAATGTCAAACCACCTATGCCTATCCTCATTTTAACCAAACATGTCAAGAAGTTTTACGGCATCTCTCCATTTGGTTTGACAATAACATGTCACGTATTTTGACTACAACTCTGTCAAACTCACTTCGAAAATGAGATCATGTAAAATCCAAACTTGAACAGCACATGACGTAGATTGAACATAAAATAAACTTTAACGTGGTTTCGGAATATTCAAACTTTGAGAATGGTGGAATCAGTTTAATATTGGAATGGGTGTGAGAGTGGAGTGAATGGGTGACGTGTTTTCTTTTTTTAAGAACTTGAGTAAGAGGCGTAATAGTTTAGCAACTGTCGAAAGCCTGTCCAGGGAGAACAAGACATGTAATATCTGAGAAGGTGTGTCTTTGGAGAACCTCTCGATAACATCCCTAAACGTTTCGAGTAAAATATGTTGAACAGCTATATATGCAATCGGAGATTAATTGTTTCGGTTGATGTGGTTGTTATTTTCAGAGTGATGCAGAAAAAGACAGTACATCTCTATAATATATTTTCACATCACTTGTTGTTCTGATATTAACCAAGTAATCTATTTTAAATGGGAGCGTGTGATTCCCTGACTTGGCCTGCGTCTGTTCAGAGCAAACTTCAAGCTTTATCTCCCTTGATATGCAATGCGACTAGAAATTTTCCGTCACATGGGCGGCTTGGATGGGCCGGTCGCTTTTGCTGAACGCCATTCATACCCAGATGCAGTGCTGGACCTATGGACAGTTGCTTGAAGGAATTGACAAAAACAGCACGGTAATACCTATTTGAACAAACGTGGACTGTCATGCGGCAGGGAAGGTACTTGCGACATTCGGTGAAACCCACACGCTAAAAACTAAAGTGTTAAAAACTACACTTGAAGTGCTGTATTTAACACTTACTACTTGGAGTCGAACTTTGACAAGTCGGGTGACTTTCTATCCAACAAAACATTTACATTGGGTAATTAAAGAACTTTAAACACTTTAAACTCTTTTATAATATAAATGACATTTTAGGTCAGAGAAACCCTATCCTGTTCAACAATACAGTACGTGGAAAGTGGATTGTAACTAAATCACCCGCGGACTGGAGTTATCACCCAAGACATATCGACAAAAACATAAGCAATGTTTCAGTCAATGGACCTCCGGGTTCAACCCGGAGGGCCATTGGCTGAAACTTTGCTCGTGCTGGTTATGCTTTGCAACAAATTTTGAATTATTGCTTGGGTGGAATCTCCACCCTGTGGGTGATTTAGTGATAATACACTCTCCACGTACTGTAGTTATTGTTGAGCTAGAAGTGATGCAAAACAGAGCACTGACTACAAAGAGGAACAGAAACTTCTGATCGGGAGCCAATTCTATAAAACTTTTACAATATTGTATTTTCACAATTGTACTTTCTTACATTTACTATAAATGATTGCAATAAATCATTACCGATAGGAAAATTGCCACGTCTTTTAAAACGCCATGGATTCATTTCAGTCATTTATATGCACGCCTAAAAATACAATTCTGGGAAATACAACTATAAAAACTTTATAGGATTGACCAGGGTCGTCCCCAGGTCGTGCTCCGCGCACATTTCTCTGTTCGCTTTTATCCCGTAACACTTTACCTGTCGCCAAAAAAATGCGAGAACATAAATTGTCGGATGCTATTTTCGTTTGTTTTTCTTGATTCCGTCCTGATATGGCAGTATTTGGTTTATGAAAAATCTAAACCCACTGGTAAAAGTGTGTCGTGATCAGCTCGCGATTCCATCAAGAAAGATACATATTGGTTTTTACTACGATGTGGGTTTCCGCGATAGTGTATTGAAGTTGATACCTCTTCTCCTGGCATGTATCGACGACTTCGTTAAGACGAGTGGATAGATGACACAGAGACGTAGTCGAGACTTTAATATATATACACACACCGTCTCGAAAATCCCCACAACGTTAATAACCAATTTATTTTACACTATTCTTTCCTTTCTTAAAGAACGGATTGGGCACAGTTCTCAGGTGCGTCTATTTTGACCATCATTCGGCGTCTATGAATTAATTTTTTTCTGAATACAAATTATGACACCATCGCGTTGCGTTGTTGTGATATATAACACGTAATCCCCATTCATTGTTTTACTTGTACTATAACCGTTGTAGTTAATAGTTATTGTTTCAGTTTCTTTAATTTATTTTTCATGTTTCCAACATTATCAGTGGTAGCCCTATGTAAAAATACATAAAAGTTCTCCACTCCTGAGGCACCCAAGGTTGTCTCAACTTGGTTGAAATTAAGGAGGACAAACGCTGGTCAAAATAATGAGAGAGCTGAAACAAACCGCTCATCCCTGACTTATATCGTCATAAAATCGACTTTAGATAAAGGTATTTCCCTTAAAATTAGAGGCACGAGGAAGGATAATTTGGGAAGGAAATAACTGTTGTGAAAACACCTATGTCCTATGACATCTGTAGAAAATAAAGCTCAAGTTTCCTTTTTTACTTTTAATACACGAAAACAACAGACAGCTCCCAGAGCTGTCTGTTGTTTTCGTGTATTAACATAACAAAAGGAAACTTGGCTTTTTATGGCAAGCTAATTAAAAGCAACTAGTTCACAGATAATCTGTTATTAAGAATATCTATCCGTATCACACCCTCTAACACTAAAGTGTCCACTGTAGTTCTTGGTTTAGCGAATGTGTTTTTACAGTAATTTATAAGTTTTTGTTCTTCCCAGGAAAAAAACATAGCACATCTCATCACATAGACTTTTATATTAATGGAAACGACAGACTCTGTATTGTATTATATGCCATAATGCGTACACTGCTGGTATTTGAAGAGAGTTACAGAACATCAAAAGATGGCGAAAACGCCGTTTTCTTATTTTAAAAGTGGTTTCAACAGAGAACAAAAGCCAAACGTTCAAATTCAATGGGAAACAAACTGTAAAAAAACAGCTTCGGTATTTTTATACGACTCTACAGGAAGGTGCCTTAAGTTTATGAAATGAAATTTCGTCAACATTTCGAAATTTCAATCTTATATGAAATTCCCATAGTCGGGGTGTTAAATTTACTGACAGCTTTAGGAAATTAAGGGGAGCTAATTTTCCAGTAAATTGACGACGACAGTTGTCAGCAATCTATGAAAATAAAGATTCAATTTAGGTCATTTCAATTCAAATTCTCCCCTCTCTCATAACAGAAGGTAAACAGTTTCCCGATGATTGTGAAATAAAAAGACACAAAACTGTTCTTCGGTGCAAACGGCATGGGGCAGTGTGGTGGTCACACTTCTGTCGAGATTAACGCTAACTCCACTCCATTCGTGTGATTCTTTACGGTCCGGTGGTAGAGGGACCCTGAATATTTTGTAGGACCTGACACCAGATACAATCGTGGAATGTTTCTGTTGTTCTCATAAGGGTGAATGGAGGGCAAACGTGTTTGTGGATATGAGGCAATTATGTTTCAACACTTTACCCAACGCGTACATCATTTTTTTATCAAATTTTTCAAAAAAATTCCACAAAATCATATCATGTGACTCCCCTCATTGGAACGAACTCGACGAGTTTGTTCCAATGAGGAGGTCACGTGACATGGTTTTGTTGAAATTTTGGGAATTTTCTTTTTTCAACTGCCCACTCTCTCAATTACGCAGGCAGATGAGTCGGATTCGTTCGGTAAAGTGTTGAACTAGGTTGGTAATTGGAAGACGTTAATACCATAAGGGGAGAATGTCAGATGTTAGAAAGAATGGTTCTTATTATGGGGGATAAAACAAGAGTATATGTATATAATATGTGAAATTTCGTCAATAGAAACATTTCATGCAAAACATTAGCAATTTCGCAATACGAAGAATCAGTTATCAAAATAGATATCATGACTGTAGCGTTAATAAGGTTATCAAGCTGTAGATATAAAAATTAATAGAAAGAAAAAAGTTTGTCAGTGACCAGACTTTTGACCACCTGAAAGAAAAATATTATTAATGGTAATTGTCATCATGTTAACTGCCGGTGTAACAGGAATGGAAGTCCGTAGGAAAATTAGTCCCTCTGGACTATTATTCCGCGGAATTATAGTCCTAGGTCTAACATTTCTAGGAATAGTAGTCCGCCGGACTACTATTCCTAGAAATGTTAGACCTAGGACTATAATTCCGCGGAATAATAGTCCAGAGGGACTAACTTTCCTACAGACTTCCATTTCTTTTACACCGGTTCAAGTTCTTCAAGGAATAAATATTCATACAACTATTATTTTGGTGTACTTTCAACGGGTGTCCATGGTATAATCTTCCTATAAAATTTAATAATATGATAATAACGTCTCCTTCAACTGCTATTTAGTAATGGTTTTCTGACGTAGAAACCTTCAATAACTCTTCATTGCGTCCTGCAATCTGCTTCCTCGTCTCTCCACTTCTCCTCCTGCACTTCCCACCATTCGGAAACACAATTATCCCTGCAAGCATACCAACCTTCATCATGTATCCCCTTACCCTCCCATCTTCGATCGTTCAAATATGTTTCTTCTTTATACACTAATAAGTCTCTTTTTTTCTTTTTTTCTTTTTTTTTTGGGGGGGGGGGGGTATTTTGGAATCGTAAGGCATTCTTTTTTTGCACCGTAGTGTGCAAATTGAAGTCTATTTATTTATTTATTTATTTATTTATTTATTTATTTATTTATTTATTTATTTATTTATTTATTTATTTGTGTGTGATGTTACTTTCAGTATATGTGACTATATCATGACCACTAGACAAAAACAAAACAGGTTTTGCCGCTCCACATCCAGGAATTCCCATCCCACTGGAGGTTGGGTGGGGGAGGGAGAGGGGGTAATGATTAATAATAATTTAAATAGCCCTAGAGGGTCTTGTGATTTAGCTTATACTGTAACGCTTCGAGACAGAGGTACAAGGGCCGAGATTCTAACTCACGACCTCTTCTATCACACAAAGCGACCGATATACCACGAAACTAAGAAATCTGAACCAACCAGGCTGGTTGACACACCGCCCTTAACCCTCGACCCCTAGATTGCTGAGCACCATGCAAATCCCAACATAGATTTGCCCATGTAAGGAGCTCAATGGTTACATAATACAGATCACTCTTGGCCAAATTACTCTCTTTTGTGTAGTCTTTGAATAGATTGATATATTCGCGAAAAAAATGTACCTAACTACTGAAATGGTTTAATTAGCATTCGATATGACCGGCGCTAATATCTGGAGGCGAACTGGATCCATGCATTTGACTGGGAAAATCTATTATTGACTCTCCACCACCAACACCTCTAGTTAGCTTGAACACCCGCACACTTATCGTCGCCTGAGTGCAACAATGTCCTATGTCCCCTCTGGGACATAGAACATTCTAGTTCTCACACGACGTTATGTCAAAATACCAAAATTTTAAGAAGCATTTTTTTCATTTAACCAATTCAGACTTGTTCGCCAGAGCTCTGACCACACCAGAGGTGGACAGGTCGTATGGTCCACCAGGAAATTTCATGATGCCACCCCCCCCCCCTCACTGGGAGCCACCGAAGCCCCCCCCCCCCCCCCCCAAAAAAAAAAAAAAAAAAAAAAATTACGCAGCCCAACATATATTGGTGCATGAAAATTCGTGAAAATGACCAAAAGGCGAAATTGATCTGATTGCATAGACCGTCGGTTTATCGAAATTCCATCTATGTGGACTGCCATTGATCGCTCAGATGCAAGAAAACAGCGTTCTTTCGGTTAGAAAAATCAAAAGTTTCTCCCATTGGACCGAACTATGGTCGACCTGATGTGTCCGGGACGCCCTTTCGCGTAACCATTTTTGTCAAATGAGCGAGAAAGACGATACAAAAATGCCTTCGAAAATGCCCTCCATGTGGACTGACATTGATCGCTCAGTTCCAAGGAAGCAGCGTACTTTTGGTTCGAAACACCCAAATTTTGTCCGCGTCTGGGGCCGCCTTGGTACGTTTCCAGGCAATGTTTTTTGACCCAGTCGACCCCTGGATCACACTACTGCACTGGTTAACCCTTTACCAACGTAACGGTCAAAACCGGCCAGCGCTATTCTCAAAAATCTTCAATTAATTTTAATTATTTTTTTTATTTTTTGTCTCAAAAACATAGGTTATGACACCTCGTTGGAACGTGCTCGTCGAGCTCGTTCCGACGAGGAGTCAAAACCTATGTTTGTGAGACAAAAAATTAAAAAAAATAGTTATTCAAGAATGTTTTTTGCAAGTGTCGTCTGCTTTTCATGTTAGGTAAAGGGTTAAATTCGTTTGATATTTTGACTTCAGTGTGCAGTGGGTTAAAGTTTTGAATGCGAACCAATCGTCTGCAACTGAAGGTACATCCGTGAACAAAAATGTCAGTTGCACTTAACCCCCAAACAGATTTGTCATTAAGGCGTTCGATTCGTAGCATTGTTACGTAATATTGACAGAAATGCTTCGAATCCGAGTAAACTTGCACTTGATGTAGAATAACTTAATATTAAGAGGACACAGAACCGTTGGTTTATGTAAAAGTCCTTTTGTGGGAATCCTTCAGAACCCAATATATGCAGATAACCAGAGAAGACCGATACATTTAGCCAACAATGTTTGAAAACATAACACTACACATAATATTTATTTGTTTTTTTTTTTCTGTGAACCTGATAGGTGGTTCAAAATGACAAGAATGCTACACGATATGGGATTTTCCAGTGTACGGACTGAGTGGGTGATTTTCTTTCTCAGAATTGCCCATAATCAAGCTCGACTGAAATGACGCCGATCTCAGAGGATATGAAATAACTAGAGTTGTCCCCCTTGATGCGTTACTGGGCAAAGCCAATTTGTTAACAGTGAAATCACCCACCGCGTTATTCATCGAACGCAATCGGGGTAAAAAGTAAAGATTATGTGGATGAAGAGAAGATTGAAGAGAAGTGGACACAAAATTCTATACAAACCAAGTTGCCGAGTCGTAAGCAGAGATTCGTCAAAGCGAGAGATGAGATACAGTTAAAACTGGAAGTCCTGTCATGAAATGCGCACAAAAAGCACGTCGATATGCGCGTTAATCTACGTGTTATGATCATAGTAAGGCTATCAAATTCTGTACATATGGCCTATGCACAAGCAATGTTTTAGTCAATGGACCTCCGTGTAACCCGGAGGTCCATTGGCAGAAACATTGCCCGTGTTTGCTGAGTAACCAGGAGAACCTGCTGTGCTTTGCACGCTATTCGATATGGCCATTGCGCGCAATTCCTACGCACAATTAAACCTAGATAAGCGCATAGTTCGTGACAAGACTTCTAGTTTTAACTGTTGTTCAGCTATCCGAACGTCGGATAGCTAAAATAGGAGAAGAGAAAACTTCGCACTTATGAAAAGATGGGAAACTACTACACTTTAAGAGAAATAAGAAGATCTGAGAACATTTTGTAATTATTTGTTTTGGTTTATAAGTAGGGATTATTACTTGGTTAATTCCATATCGGTTGCAATATCAGCCCGAGGTAAATTTACGTTAGCCTTCGACCTTCAGTCTCTGGCGGATATGAAGTTACCTCGTGCTGATGTCTGGGTCGATATGAAAGTAACAAATTGATAGCCTCTAAATATCACGTAGGTGTAAAGTAATTTTGGGAAACGTTTAGGTCGCAGTATCTCAACTGAACATATAAAACTATTATAAATATCAATAAATAAAGCACACATTTCAGTGGATTGGGCGGAAATGCGATGAAATACTCGTTGTTGGGTGTTACGTGGATGTTACGGGAATCGCAACCTTGGATTACTGTCGACGAATTGCATGCGCCTGGGGAATGTTCAGTAATTTTCTCTTTAAATATGATATCAGATCATCGCAGCATGTTTTTTTATCTAACAATCAACTTAATTTGCTCCCAAAACTCGGAAAAAACGTTTGTATCAGCCCCCTTGTTCCGATTCCGTATTAGACAGATTCAACTTTCGGTAAACACCACACTATCACATTATGTGCATTGTTATTACGCATTAAAATATGGAATTCAAAATTTTGACCAATTCCAACCCAATTTAAACTAAAAACGGGGCAAACTGACTTATGTAACGGGATTGTTAGATAAATGTATTATCATGACCACATGCATGTCCTGTAATCTGTATCAGATTCCAGGTCGTGTTCACAATCAGATCGCAATGAGCCCGTTAGTGCGAGTTGTTATCCGATTGTAAACACGTGGTCATGCTAATGTATATAGACAGACCATATGGAAAGTGCCTGAAAAATGATACCCGGTTCTGATCGTATCACACTTGGTAACGGCGTTTGCTTTTTGTATCAACAAAGAATTTATGTTGAGTGTTAACGAAAATTCTGGCGCCGATTGGACTTTGAAATTCTTTCAGAATTTCGTGAATGACAATTAACAGGTTGTTTCATTCATAATTTCATAACGGAAAAGAGGTTAAATAAAATAATTAATATTAATGTTTCAGATAACGAGAAATAACTCTTTCGTGTGAATATCGATCTTCATCTTCTTTCCCAACTCCAACGCATATAGCACACCATGGTGATAAAAGGATGAAAAACGAAGTTAGGGACATTGGCAGTGCACGTTTTTATTTATTTATTTATTTATTTATTTATTTATTTATTTATTTATTTATTTATTTATTTATTTATTTATTCAGTATCTTTAATTATTTAATGTCATTTTTGGAATCTATGGCAATATCATGACCACAACACAAGTTTTTACAATCGAGTACTTTAGATAACTTCCACCCAAGCACTGACTGCTGGGTTCTATTTTATCAGTAACACAGAACTTGTTTACCAGAGTGAACAATCACTGCTAGACTTCTCAGGAAAACATATGAAGTATACAGGTCGGAAATAACGAACATACAGTACACAATTTACCAACTAAATAATTTTTATAGAAGAGGAAATTTCCTAGTGGTTGCACGGCATACTATCAGATTTTGTTCCCTAAACAAGAAAATGATAGATATATTTTATTGCATCACCACAAACATGAAGTAACGTTTATAGCTCATCATTAATACTTATTCCTCCCATTTTGACCCTTTGAATGCGTAAGAGGAACTTTTTCCGGTTCAAGGAATAATTTCGTCCCATTTTTATCTTATTTTAAGAGATCTATACACAGGGCATTGATGATAAAATAATAACTGCAGTCTGCAGCCAGATGGCTGCAGACTGCAGTTATTATTTTATCATCCCTGTGTGTTGATATTGGACTGACCAATCTAACTGTAAGAACACACATAGGCGATACCATTAAAGGAAACGAGGGTTCAAAGGGTTAAAGGACTCTCTACAGACACAGGTTACCATGTTCTTTTAAACCGCTGAAACGCGACAGGTTTGCAACATTAATCAAACAATGTTCCCCATCCAACAATTGTTATCACAACAAGAGAAAGAATAACAGGCGGCGAGGCAATAGCAGACGCATGAGGTCATTATAAAGGATAAATGGGCGACATATGTTATTTTTTTTATTTTTTTTTTATTAGGGTTTAACGACACATTAACAGCCAGGGTCATATCATGTCAGTGAAAGTTTTACGGGTGGAGAAAGCCGGAGTACCCGGAGAGAACCACCGAGCAACGACGAGCAGTTGTCAGCTCTCCAACATTGTAACTCTGAATTCTGTTCCGTGGCACAGGCAGGCTTATATTGGTTAAAGACATGCGTACCGACGTGCAGTATGCCTTAGCTAGTACACAGCGTCATCGTGCCCCCATGTTGGCAATCGGGGTGAAGTGCCTTGCCCAAGGACACAACGCGGGAACGCGAATCGGTCGCTGAAATGGTCACCCATCCAACTACTAACCGCGCTCGGCGTTGCTTAACATCGGTGATCTGACGAGAACCGGTTACCGCGATGCCACCGCGTCCCCCGATATATAGTTAACTTGATTCGCAATAACGATACTGAATTGACTTCAATATCAACTAGATATCGATAAGAAAATATTGAATCTATTGATTCATTTCAGTGGCGAAACTTCGCATAAAGTAAATTAACTAATCGTTTCTTCTTTAACCATTTGAACACCAGAGGCCGCTTTACCGGCCCAGGGACATGGTACGTCATACTTTCATTAAGTAGGATGCCTGCTAAGTTAAGGGTGGGGTAGACTAATCAATATTTTCAACGTGCAGCTCTAAGGCTTCACGTTGAAAATATTGATTGGTCTACCCCCCAAGTAATGAATATGGACTCTTCTAATTGCTGCATATGAACTGACATAGAAGATACCACAGGGTTCAAGGGTTAACAGAGCAGGCCGTGTCCCAGGGCAACGGAAAATTATTCACAGGACACATTCCAGGGTCTGCAATCTTGCCAATTAAATGTGAGTGTAAATGTCATCAATCGCGTGAATTCAATTTATCCGATGCTGCAAGAGACGAAAATATCAAAGTAACTTCCATACAGGGTAATGCAAGTCAAAATAGTTGGACATCAAAGCGCTTGGTCGACACCAAATGATACAGATTACCAAAACACAAAATTCACAAGTTCACATGCCATTTAAATTATGCAAATGAGATATGAGACATGCAGAGGTCATTCAACGAAATCCGAATAAACATGCCCGTGCACAATATGCAAACATGCAAATGCAAAACGCGCATGCAGCAAGGCAGAAAACGTGCATACTGTGAAAAGTTACGGGTAAAAAAACTGAAAAATAAATACATCGAACATATTGTCTGTACTGCATTTATCTTGGCAGATTCGGTTCCCAGAACTGTAAACATTGCCCACCTTGTTTTGAATATGTTCCGCACAATTCAATCTGTTATGCAAGAAAATAGTTTTGTGACTTTCCAGTGTCATCAAAGATTAAAGCAATTATCGTGTCTTAAAAGACTTCATCCAGCAAAGTCGACAAATTTGTGGCCGACTAAACATGTTTTTAGATACAGAGCAGAAGACGACTTTGTGTTACGCATTATCGTGAACACGGGGAGCGGTCTAGGCGTCCCAGTTTCCACCATAAATTATCCAACAAACCAAAATATCGAAATCAGAGCAATAGGGCTGCACAATATTCAAAACTGAATACCGGTATCGGTATTCAAAAAAAAAAAAAAAAAAATACCACGGTACACCGGTATATCGAAAACTGTTCGGATATATGAACACAAGTACCACAATCGAGACTCGAGGCATCACAGTCGGAATGAATTAGCATGCCTTGATGATGCGGTTCGAAAAAACATTTACCCAACGCAGACGATATCAAAATTTATTATTTTAAAAATTAGTTGATCAGATTTCCCCAAAGATGTCAATAAAACTATATCATGTGACCCCTCATTGGAACGAGCTCAACGAGCTCGTTCCAATGAGGGGTCACATGATATAGTTTTATTGAAAGTCTTGAAAATTAATTTTTCAACTGCTGAATTTGTATATTACGAGGGCACAAGCAGACGATTCCTTGGATAAGGGGATAATATTATTCATTCGGGGCTACAGTTAAAAAATTAAGTCATCTTGAAAATTAAATCGTGGGTAAATAAATAATGACGATAAACCGACATTTTTGTAATTATACCGGTATTCAATCGATAGTTTGAATACCGGTATATATCGGTTTATCGATTATTTATTTATTTATTTATTTATTTATTGGTGTTTAAGGTCACATGTTTCTTCACAATGGCTAACCATGACCGTGACAGTTTTACGGGTGAAGGAAGCCGGAGTACCCGGAGAAAACCACCGAGCAACGGTGAGCAACTGCCAGCTCCCCAACATACCAACTCCACACAAGCAGGGTTAGCATTGGTTGAAGACAGGTGCACCATCGGAGTGCAGTACGCCTTCGTACACAGCATCACCGTGCCCCCACGTGGGCAATGGGTGTGAAGTAACTTGCCCAAGGACACAACGTGGTTGCCGCAGGTGGGATCCGAACCGAGGTCCTCTCGGCTTGCAGCCTGCATCTCTACGAACTGAGCCACCGCGCCCCCATCGGTTTATTGATATACCGTGCAGTCCAACAGAGCACTTCAGACAGTGAATTATCGGCTCTTTTCAATCAACACAATCATCTCACAGCAGCAAAAATTGATTATATTACTTCCTGTTCGTACATAACTCATTCATCCAAGCCATTACTGATGATTCAGAGCTCATTCCAGTAGGAGATCATACTTTCTCGTTTGAAAAGAAACATGTAAAATATAACAGGTGGAAGATAAATTTGGTGTAAAGTGTCCCGAGATCGCATGGGCAAAATGATGAATGACACTGATAATTGTGCTGGTGCACTATCAGCGACGAAGATAAAGTGTGACAGCACCCCGTCACCATTAACATAACCCTTTACCTAACGAATCGGAAGCATCCGTAATTTACAAAGTAGGCAGGGGAAACAAATATTTAAAAATATTTCAACAAAATCATATCACATGACCCCTCATTGGAACGACTGTGTTAACCCTTTACCCAACGTAACGGCCAAAACCGGCCAGCGCTATTCTCAAAAATCGCAAATTAATTTTCATTATTTTTTCATTTTTTGTCTCAAAAACATAGGTTATGACCCCTCGTTGGAACGAGCTCGTCGAGCTCGTTCCAACGAGGGGTCATAACCTATGTTTTTGAGAC
The DNA here is from genome assembly GCA_031216915.1 of Pictodentalium vernedei. Taxonomy (NCBI): domain Eukaryota; kingdom Metazoa; phylum Mollusca; class Scaphopoda; order Dentaliida; family Dentaliidae; genus Pictodentalium; species Pictodentalium vernedei. The sequence continues at coordinate 265,363,398 of CM062297.1, forward strand.
AAAAAATGAAAAAAGTTAGTTATTTAAGAAATTTTTTTGCGAGTGTCGTCTGCTTTTCATGTTAGGTAAAGGGTTAAGATAATAAATTTTGACATCCTGTGTTGGGTAAAAGGGTTAAAATTTATTTGGTTATTTTAGGGTTCTGTCAGTTCTGTCGGAATTTTCATTTTAGGATGGTCCAAAATAACGTAAAGGAAATAAGGATTTTGGTCACCTTTTTTAATAATTAAAGGTTCCAGGTAATGGGAGAGATACTCTCTATTCACTCTCTGCAAACTGATGTTTCAAGGTGCATCCCACTGTGTCACGGAATATTTAAACAACTCAATTCTGAGGTCTGTAAAAAAAAAATTGGTTTTGTAAAATTCCAGGTTGCATTATGTGGAAAATTTGCATCTTGAACTTTCGATAGTCAATGAACTGAGGATTAATGCGCCTGATTGAGACTACATGAATCTATTTGCGAGTTACGCACTTCCTTCCCGCTTGACGGCCAATCAGAGTTGTGTCACATTTTTATTCCGTGCGGGATGGTTTACTCACTGCAGATTAGAAATGAAATTCTGTGCACAGTGTCATTTTTAATACAAAACTACATTCAAAGGGAACATCCTCTCTCTTAATATGGATATTATTTATAAGATGGGGAGGTCAGTGGCTCAGTGGTTACGGCATTGGACTTCAAACCCAAACGTACACGGTTCGATCCCCGCCTGGGGTAACTGCGTTGTGTCCTTGGGCAAGGCAATTAATCTCGACTGCCCATGTGTAGGTACTAGTACTAGGTCTATATATATTCTCATGCAAGGTAAACATACTGACGTTTGATGAAGTGAAAGCTGTTACGCTATAGCGTAACATCTTTCACTTCGTGAAACGTCATGGATTGTGAAGAGTTATAGCATTGATTCACTTGACGCCTTATTCTCTATGTGTCTGTGAGGGAGGGGGGGGATGGAGGTGGGTGGGGCGGGCAGTTTGAGTTCCGACGGCTTTCGCTGACGTTCTAGCAATCTAGCCGTACAGAGATCGGTCATTAACGCGTACTAAACGTCGATGGGGAACTTGCCTTCAACCACTGCTAACTTTGCATGTGCCGAGTTAGTAAGTTGGAGAGTCTGGCAGTTGCTCGCTGCTGCTAAGTGGTTCTATCCGGGTACATCTCAGCTTTCTCGTCTCGTAAAGATCTCCAACACGATGTGATCCAGCTGTTGAACGTGTCGTTAATCCCCAATAAAACAAACAAAGTTTTAAGCATTTCTTTCTCCCCCAGGGAGTGGATTGGTTCTATTTATTTATTAGTGTTTAAGGTCACATACTTATGCGCAATGGCTAATCGTGACCGTAACAGTTTTATGGGTGGAGGAAGCCGGAGTACCCGGAGAGAACCACCGAACATCGACGAGCAACTGTCAACATTCTAGCTCTGCTCAAGTTCGGCTCAAGAAGGGTTACAACAGTTGAAGACATGTGCACCATCGACGTGCAGTACGCCTTAGCACACGTCATCGTGTCCCCATGTAGGCAACCGGGATGGATAAATCGCTTTGCCCAAGGACACAACGCGGGTAGTCCCGGTCGGGGATCGAACTCGGGACCTCTAGCTTAGAAGTCCAACAGTCTACCACTGAGCCACCGCGCTCCCTGGATTAGTTTTAAAATATCAACAGAGTTGAGTTCCCATCCAGGCCATGACTCATATTGTGTAACAGGCTACACAGGTACAGGTACATTATTAGCCAATGTACCTCAAGGATTTAAAAGCTTATTATTTCAGTGGAAACGGCACGCGACAAGCGTTTTAGAGGTGATCCTCTCCCCTAGAAGCAAATGATTCATGAATATTTTGAGAAACTAAATACATTAGGATCAAACAGTCGAGTCAAAAACCACTTATTTCAGACATGTCAAAATATTTACTCAAAGGTTAAACAAACCAACCTGTCAGTTTGAATCTGAAGGAATCGTTCAGATTGTGGTGATTTTATAAGGTGTTCAGACGAAGAAGAAATCACATTCCACAACCGACAGGCGATTAGACAATAACATTATCTGGGATTCTACCTGAAAACAAGCTTACCATCTTCTTCGTAAAAATGAGAACTTGATCTATCCAGACATTCCTTTGTATCTCTTGCTAAGCTCTCATCTAACGAATCAATCAACCCTTCCTAATCCAGCACGTCTAAGCTGTCAGTTATTTTTATTTACTCTTTTTGTTTCCCTTTCTGCTTCCTCAACACGACCCTTATTGACTCTTAACCCGCTGAGTATTTTCAAGATATTTCTTATCAACTCTAGTCATGGCTGCTGTGAAGCAGCCATGACTAGATTTGGTAAAAAATTCGTCTAAATTTAACTCAAGGAATCATTAGTGAAAGAATCTATGCAATTGACAGGGAGACAATTTTGATCAAATGTGCCCAGTTTATAGTTAATTCAGTGGCAACGGAAACTCTGTTCTGGACAGGAATATCCGACAGCAGCATGTAAGGAGTTAAGGCACAATGGACCCAGTGGAATCATAGCGCGATGCGATAAAGTAATAAATGACTATGTTTTAGGGTCCCGCAAATGTCGGGTCGAATCGAATCCAGAATTGAATCAGGCAGAGGAATACGAATGGAATCGATTCCCTCGGTTTTTCAAATTGCAACTACTGCACATTTTTACAAGCTTTCATATTACAGTAAAAACTAGAAATCCTGTCATGAAATGCGCACAAATAGCACGTCGATCTGCGCGTTAATCTACGCGTTATGCACACAGTAAGGCTATCAAATTCTGTAAATATGACCTGTGCACGAACGATGTTTCAGCCAATGGACCTCCAAGTAACCCGGAGGTCCACTGGCAGAAACATTGCCTATGATTGCTATGAGTAACCAGGAGAACCAGCCGTGCTTTGGATGCCATTCGAAGAGGCAATTGCGCGCAATTCCTACGCGCAATTAAGCCTAGATAAGCGCACAGTTCGTGACAAGACTTCTAGTTTTAACTGTACCACTTTTCACTCAGGTATTGTAGGGAGCACGGTGGCTCAGTGGTTCCGGCATTGAACGTCAAACCGAAAGGTTCACGATTCGATACCCACCAGGGGTAACTGCGTTGTGTCCTTGGGCAAGACACTTAATCCCGACTGCCCACGTGCGGGCACGGTGACGCTGTGTACTAAGGCGTACTGCACGTCGATGGCGCACTTGTCTCCAACCGATACTAACCCTGCTTATGAGGAGTTAGCTTGTTGGGGATTCCGACAGTTGCCCTCTCCGCTGTTCGATTGTTCTCTCTGGGAACTTCAGCTTACCCCACTAGGCAAACTGCCCGACACGAGGTGACCATGCCCATCGAAAGTGTCGTTAAACCCCAATAAATAAATAAACTCAAGTGTTGTACTCAACGGCGACACCTCAATTTGGGCAAGTTAATAAAAAAACGGAATATCCCAGAACGGATTTAATGTCGTTTCGGAAGCGGAACCCATTCGCTTGAACTCCGGTATAGGAGACCTGCTGATGGAAAAAGAGATCAAGAGGGGTACTTTTAAGATTTTGTGAACATCTCGCCGATTCGAAAATTTCCGAATCAGTGCGACCGAATTGGGGTTATTTCGAATCGAATCGAATTTGAAATTTTCGAAGGGCTCTATTGTTGACATTCTCAGGTGCAGTTTCCATAATGCACGGTTACTCACATTTGATCTTTCCTTCAAAACAAAAACACGCACTGACTGTTCGGGGACCAATCTGCAAACTGAACAGAATCCCCGATTATATTTTTGACGTAACGATTCGTTGCGTCAAAATTACATGCAGTGATTATTTCAGTTTGGATTTTGGACTCAATTTTAATTTTACTGTTTTGTTGTCTTTCTTCGACTGCAATGATCACATTACATGTGTAGGTATCATACTTTTCAAAAATTTCAAGCTGACAAGATATGTTGATAATTCCTATTTCATCGAATTTCGAGTAACGCTCACAATGTGTCCCGCCTATAACAACCGTTATAGAAGGAATGCGGAGCGACGAATTCTGCACGATCTCAATTTGCTAAAAGACAACACCTCAAGTGCTTGAAGAAAAATAAAAAGATTCGAAGAAATTAATGTGTAAACAGTTCGTCCTGATTTTGAGGAGACTTGCATAGTGTAGGCCTTCATTAACTCTTTGAAACTTTAATTATCCTGACGTTCAAACGTCACTGGGAATTCAGTTTCTTCAACGTGTTTCAAAATGCTACGTCAAACATCGGAAAGTACAAATAAGATATTTTTCACATTAGTGAATAACTGGTTGAGGGCTAGATTATCTTTGGTGGTCAGAATTTGTTATTCAAATCTTGTTTTATTACAAATGATTGGAGAGTGCCCACAAGCAATTGTAATAAAACAAATAAAACAAATTTATATGAGCAAAATATTATTTGTGTTTGACTGGTTATGAAATTTAAGCAAGGAAAGTGTTGGCTTTTGCTCTGGTATCCTCATTTTTTGAAAGCCTTGATAGTGGCTTCTAGCACTCGACCAGTTAAGAAGTCTTAACAGCAGGATTATATTAGTATTTTAAGCTGCAATAACATTTAGCTCAATGGTTGTCACTGAGCATTATTCGGGAGAAAATAGAAATTGAGGTTAAAACTTTAAACAAATTGAAAAATAATAACAAAACAAATGACCACAAAGTATCAATGCACTGTTTGATTTCGTGCGTCAGAAGACGTACACAAGAATCAAAGGGTTAAAGGCGGTTTAGCGGTCCAGGTTACGTGTGTCTGTCAGTCATTATAGTATAACTCTGGATTTAATTGTTTGAAGAACTGGTTGTTGACGTTGATAAACAATGGGAACGTAACCGCCCTTAGGCTCGGGATAATCTCTGGGACGGAGGCACAGTATTTTTGTATAGTCTGACAGATGAGGTGTAGCCTGATTACCGACGAAACAGATGAAAGATGACACCCCCCCCCCCCAACACATACACCCCGCAATCGTCACCGATGTACATCACTTATTGGAGGTAGGTGCCCAGTTTAGCCCAACAGTTCAGGCCTGGGAATAACTCAATGGGTTATTTGTGCTGTTAGGTTAATAAAGCGGTATCAATGGGATGAACGAAGTGCAGCAAGTAGCACAGTGGTCTTAGGTTAGGGGTTGAGGAAAGGGCGACGTGGTGGGCACTGGGGTCGGCTTTCCATATCTCTTGTGGGTGGAAATACCCTGTGACGTTATAATGGGAAGGGCACTAGTTTCCGTGTGGTGAAACAGAACCTTCTGTTAAAGACTGTGTAAGACTTGCAAGGATAATCTTGTTACATTATGCCGTATTTGGGCGTTTGGTCAATTTCGAAATGATACATAGTATGTAGGGTGGGGACTTCGGGGTCCGTTTTCATAATAATGATATTTCGGTTACTGCTGAAAGTCCATGTGTATTCGCTCGTGGTCATAGGGTACACGTTTTGAAACAGCTTTAGACAGTTCGGAACCTGAATCTTAACGTTTTGGGACCTGGTGTCAATGCATTTACACCCAGGTTCCGAACTTTCCAATTGGGAACCGCCGAGATGGTGAATAATAACAGAACTAAAACAAGAGGCCCCAAGGGGCCTGAGGTCGCTCACCTGACATGGTAGCCTAAATATCAACCCAGAGAATTGATTTCAGCAAGTTGCATCCTGCTCCACCTAGGAAAAGCTTATACCAAATAACCAAAGATTCTGACCAGTGGATAAAAAAAAGAAGATTTTTAAAGAATATTCCTCATATTGAATTAAGTTATAATTCGGGCTCCCACAGGGAACCCATATATGAAACCTGGGACTTGGCTTCAACAAACTTGAATCTCACCCCTCTAAGGATGCTGCACATCAAATATCAAAACATTCTGACTGCTGGATCTGAAGAAGAAGATTTTTAAAGAAAATTCCTCATTTTGAACTAAGTTACAATTCAAGCTGCCACAGTGAGTCCAAATATGGACCAAGGGACATGGCTTGAACAAACTTGAATCTCCCTCTCCCCCCCCCCCTCCCCCTAAGGATGCTGCATACCAAATATCAAAACATTCCGACTGCTGGATCTGAAGCAGAAGATTTTTAAAGAAAATTCCTCTTTTTGAACTAAGTTATCATTCGGGCTCCCACAGTGAGTCCAAATATGGACCTAGGGACATGGCTTGAACAAACTTGAATCCCCCCCCCCCCCCCCCCCCCCCAAGGATGGCGCATACCAAATATCCAAACATTCCGACTGAAGAAGATTTTTCAAGAAAATTCCTCATTTTGAACTAAGTTATAATTCAGGCTACCACAGTGAACCCAAATATGAACCCAGGGACTTGGCTTGAACAAACTTGAATCTCACCCCCTAAGCATGGTGCATACCCAATATCAAAAGATTCTGCCTGCAGGATCTTGAGAAGAAGATCTTCAAAGACATTTGCCTGAAATGCACTAAGTTCGAATTCGAGCTTCTATAGTGAGCCCAAATATGAATCCAGGGGCCGATTTGACCAAATTTGAATCAGATCCACCCCACAATGTTGCATACCAAATATCAAAAGATTCTGCCTGCTGGATCTGGAGAAGAATATTTTTTAAGAACTTTGCCTGAAATGCACTAAGTTCGAATTCGGGCTTCTATAGTGAGCCCAAATATGAATCCAGGGGGCCGATTTGAACAACCTTGAATCAGATCCACCCCACAATGTTGCATACCAACTACGAAAAGATTCTGCCTGCTGGATCTGGAGAAGAAGATTTTTGAAGAAATTTGCCTGAGTTGCACTAAGTTTGAATTCGAGCTTCTATAGTGAGCCCAAATATGAATATAGGGAGCCGATTTGAACAAACTTGAATCAGCTCCACCCCACAATATTGCATACCAAATATGAAAAGATTCTGCCTGCTGGATCTGGAGAAGAAGATTTTTGAAGAAATTTGCCTGAAATGCACTAAGTTCGAATTCGAGCTTCTAGAGTGAGACCAAATATGAATCTAGGGAGCCTATTTGAACAAACTTGAATCCGATCCACCCCCACAATGTTGCATACCAAATATCAAAAGATTCTGCCTGCTGGATCTGGAGAAGAAGATTTTTTAAGAAATTTGCCTGAAATGCACTAAGTTCGAATTCCGGCTTCCATAGTAAGCCCAAATATGAATCCAGGGGGCCGATTTGAACAAACTTGAATCAGATCCACCCCACAATGTTGCATACCAAATATGAAAGATTCTGCCTGCTGGATCTGGAGAAGAAGATTTTTGAAGAAATTTGTCTGAAATGCACTAAGTTCGAAATCGGGCTCCTATACTGAGCCCAAATATGAACCCAGGGGGCCGATTTGTACAAACTTGAATCAGATCTACCCTACAATGTTGCATACCAAATATCAAAAGATTCTGCCTGCTGGATCTGGAGAAGAAGATTTTTTAATGTTTTTCCCATTGCCTACAGTGTTAAAAAGTGCTGACTCAGCACTTTTTCAAAGTCCTGAAAAAAGTACCTTGTGATCAAACCGATAGGGATGTTTTTTAACCATTCTATTCTACTGGATAAAAGTAAGCTTTACACAAAATAAGAATTCTCTGTGCCGTGTAGTTTTGGAGATATGGCAGTTTTAAGGTTTTTCCTATTTTTAGCTCCCGAGGTTCCCACGGGGCAATGAGAAATTTTTTTTTTCATCAATCAATTACTTATGACCCATTATCATCTCATATCAAATTTGGTTCAAATCGACTTCACGGTTCAGAAAATAGAAATTTTAGGCGTGGCCAAAATTTTTCCCCTCCCATAACGAAGGCAAATAATAGTCGACAAACTTCTCTTGAACAAACTTGATTCTAAACCTCAAAAGGACTCTGTATACCACATATCAAGTCTCTGCTACTGGTGGTTCATTAGAAGAAGATTTTCAAAAAAATTGGCCATTTTTTCCCCACACCTCTGCTCAATATGAGCCGAAACCTAATTTGGATAAAAATCAAGATGCCCCTATATAACCACTACTTACATGAATTTTAATTAAAATGTGGCCAGTAGTTTAGGAGAAAGAGGCTCAAACACCACCTTCACGCAGGACGACGGACGACAGACGACGGACGAAGAGTGATACGAAAAGCTCACCCTGACTTTCAGTCAGGTGAGCTAAAACATGGTACCTTGGAACAAAACCTTGTGGCCGGTTACCGAGCGTGTCAGAACAGAGCACAACATTAGCTTAAAAATAAACTCGGGTTATGATATTGTCAGCCTCTCAGATCGCATTTGACTCAGATACTTTTTTTCCATCGTTGCGTTATGCCTTTTTAAGACAGGGTATCAGTCTAACTGGAATCCAAGTCGATTTCGTCTACCTGTTCATTCCACATAGCATTAAGCTTTTAAAGGCAACTTGAAAGTGCTAATGACATACGAAGTACTGTCTAGAATGACCATAATGGTGGGTTTATAAAAAATGGTATCTTATAACTGGAAACCTGACGTGGGTAATGAAAAGCGAGATAAAAACAAATTCAGATATTTCTTTTTGATAGAAATAGACAAAAGTCTAAACATAAAATTAAAAGAGTTTGCATTTTTCGACTTAACGTTTTACATACGATGAATAGCAGACGACACTAAGTATTAAATAAGGACATCTTGAATCACTGAAGTTTTTCATTTTTTGCCTCGAAACGTAGCCTGCGACCCACTCACTGGAACGAGCTCAAAAAGCTAGTTCCAATAATGGGTCACAAGATATGTATTTGAGGCAAAACAAGAACACAATTTGAATGGCGATTTTTATGAATTGCGCTGGTCCCTTTTGGTCTTTATGTTGTACAAATAACATGGTTATGCTTATAGTGTTTGATACTGACATCAAATGCTAAATATGCTTTTCACTCCTAAATGAACCAGGACACAATTTCAGAGATATGCCTATTGGTCAGTTCTAAGGCCAAAATCGACGAACAACTTGAACGAAACCCTTGAACGTCTTTATGCACACATATCAACCAATATAACAAAAAATCTACACACACTAACATACTCGGATATGTGTGCTGGAAATCAAACAAAAGTTCAAAACAGAATACACACATGTGAACAAAACATAAAGGTCACAAACACAAACACACGATACTGTACACGATGTGTACTCAGAGGCGAACTGACCCGCAAAAAAGTTTCCAGCAAACAAGGCAGAAGGGGCAGAACTTAACACGTTCACGGACAACAGTACATCATTTCTCCCACAAGGTCGAACCCTGGTTTGGTCCCGTTTGAGAACATTTAGCATCTATAACTGCAATTGACAGAAGGTCCTTGAACCTCAAAGATTCACTGAGAATTCTATGTATGTCTAATATGCAGAAATCATGACGGAATTTTTTAAAATTTATGTTCTGCTGTAGTTTTAATGAGGTAGTTATTGTCAGTTTATGGTGGTTTAATGAAACTTTTATGAGCCAGGATCATATCGCGTAGGACAGTTTTAATGGGGAGGGGGGGGGGGGGGGCAGAGTATCCGGAAAGAACTACCAAGCAACGACGATTAACTATCGGACTCTCCAACTTGCTAAACCGATTAAAATCGATGAAGGCAGGTATACCGCTGTCTTTCACAGCACACAGTGCCGTCGGGATGATGCGTCTTGCCAAGGACACAAGGCAAATGACGAAGGTCAGAAATGAACCTTTCATCTCAAGTCCAATGTTGTAACCAATGAGCCACTGGTCTCCCTTCTATATTGCATATTCACACTTTTCATTACAATCCACACAGTGTGGTCACAATTTATTCTTTTATAACGCTCATTCTTCGTAACAGAAGTTGTGAAACATTAACTCCTTGGATGATGCTGGCGGATATTCCTGCCGAATACACGAAATCTCTTGCCACTGAAATGAGTATAATTTGGGCAACATTAATCAGACTTCCTCCCTGTAAACTGAATGAACGTTTTGACTAATGATTTCTTGAGTTAAATATGGATAATTTTTAAAGCAAATTTAGTAGTGGCTGCTTCATAGCAGCCATGACTAGATTTCATTTAAATATTTTAAAAATACTCAGCGTTTTAAGAGTTAATCAGTGTAACATCATGCCGATGCTTACACATGATAAGTGCTATTATCACAACAACACCACTGATAAATCCAGGGTCATATGTCGGGCAGCTGTAAGGGTAGTGAAAGCATGAATACACGGAGAGAAGCAGCTAACATCATCGGGTAATTCTCAGCCTCTCCAACTTTCTAACCCGGCACAAGCAGGGTTAGCATCGGCTAAAGACAAGTGTGGGATTGACGTGCAGTAGGCCTTAGCACACTGCGAAAACGTGTCTTGCTTAAAGACACAACAAAGATAGTGCGGGCCAGGATAAAATATATGACCTTTCGATCAGAAGTTCAACACTCCAGCAAATAAACCACCGCGCGTACCCATAGGGTGAAATAAAAGATACCACACTGTCTCTCTCAATAAGTGCGTGGTGAGGTTGTGGGGGGGGGGGGGGGGTCGGAAACTTCTGTGGAAATCTCCAGGTAACCTTTGCAACCATTCCGCCTCTGAATGTACTGAAGGTGTAATGATTATTCTATCAAAATACAGTAAGTACTATACGTGTGATCTAAAGGACACCCTGTATAAGGGAATACAACAAAACGACAATGCTTTGTCACTACTGATATAATTTTACGACAAATAGACTGCACTCTCACACTGAACTTGGCTCCAAAGCAGAGTGCACATTTTGCACAATGGACGCGAAGCGGTCGCTTTCTCGATCGGAACGCGGTCTGGTCCCAACACACTTACATCAGTGGGTCAAGATTAGATAAAAAAATGTTGTGAAATCAGGAGTTAGAACAAACCAAGAAATCAAACGGAAATATCATCCAATATTCAATGTTCTCACATTTCCTATTCTTTTTTATTCGGTTTTGTTGACACTTTCAACAGCCATGGTCCCCTCGTGTCGGACCGTTTTACGGCTAGAGGGATCACGACTCGTGACTCAGTTGGTCGATATTCTCTGTCTCTGTCCCTTTTTAAGATCGCGACCTACAGTATAGCTCTAAACAATATGCTTTACGTACTCCACTCCTCTGCCCATTCCATGGTGCATGCTAATAGAACACATAATTGGTCAGACCAATATCTGAAAATCGGATTTAACTCAAACTTTACGATTCGGAAGTGACGTGTTACCATGACCTGTACTTCCGTACTATTTTCCGATATGATGTTTAATCTCTAGTACACTGTCTCAGTCGTGATGAACAATAGAGCGGTCAATGCAAAAGGACTGGTTGGCCTGGATCTCAGTCTCGTGTTAAATCGGTCGTTTCTTATGCTGGATGACGTGGACGTGGTTGTAACAATAACATGGCATTATGTTTCCGATTTCTCAACTACAAAAACGAAAACTTACAAGGTACCAACTCCCCAACTCTCCATCTCAAGTATGGGTAAAACAAACAGTGTCACTCCGACCGGAAAACATTTAAACATTGTATGCAAAAAAGAATCGAATAAAAAACCCGAAAACAAACGGTAACGGCGTTATTGTTTGTTTTCGGGTATCTTAATCTTTTTTTATTCATTTGACCCTATCAACATTTATGGTATCGAACGATAAAATAATATATGCAGAAGAATTCGGTAAATCAAAGAAATTTTGAAATTTGACGGATAATGCGTACTTTCGGAATGCAGTACTGAGTTATATCGAAGCTCCTTACCATTCGATATTTATGTCAGCATCTTATTAGATGACCAGCTTGGACTAAAATATCGTGAACATCGGGTAGAAGAGGGTAATGTCGTTTAGCTTCTTAACCCAAGTGAATTCATGTTTCTTGTTTCTTTACCCTATGCGGCTGAGAAGCTCTATGAAGTTATCATAGAGCTTCTTAGCCGCACGGGGTTAAGAAACAAGAAATATGAATCCACTTGGGTTAAGAAGCTAAACGATAATAACACATTGCCTTTCTTTTTTTCAAAAGCCCATTTTAGAATTTCTGAACATGGCACAGTTTACAGCTATAGACTTATGATGCACTGGCATTACAAGAAAACATGTGTTCACGGCATCCACGGTTCGGTAACGAATGCTGTGCATTTCAAGTTGAAATTGTAAGAAAGTTCTCGCTTAAAATCGGTTGAGCATTACTTTTGACCTTGTTTGCCTTGCATCTCTGTGAAAGGGTTAGACTTTTGAATCTACATCTACAATGCTGAAGACGTAGATGCATTTAAACAAGACGAAATATACACATACATATATTTTAATATTCAGATCATTCTCAGCCAATATATCACATTGGTAGAGTAGTAATTGGGGAATATAACAGTCCACCAGTGACAAAAACTTCCCGGTGTGATCACCTTCCTGGAAGAAGAGTTTCCCAATCCTAAATTCGCCAAATCCAGGAAAAATATAGCTTAAAAATGTCTGGTTTTGGCTGGCAAAGAACAAACTAAGGACCCAGTTCTTTGCCACACAGCCCATGAGATTTTTTAACCTTTTTAGAGGCAGCAAATATTAGCTGAATCAGTTATCATGCACGGTACTGTATGGTATGGTGTGTTGTCTGATTGTATTAACTTTCAAATCACCAGACAAGCGAATGACAAAGAGTCTTCATTCAAACTTAAAAAAAACACTCACACAGAAATAAACAAGCAAAGGCGTCTTTAAGAATTCTTTGTCTCTCGGAGATACACTAAAACTGAAATGGACGGTAAACTTTGACTACACTAGTTCAAACTCGAACGGTGAGGCCGGAAGTTAATTTTAATGGCCATACAGTCCAAGTTTGGTCCGGGACTGCATTGCGCCATGTTTTAAAGATGCACACACCAAAGTATGCATGTGAAATTAGGGTCTCAATGAAATCTTTGAAAGTGTGTTGAACGGCATTTATTTATTTATTTATTTATTTATTTATTTATTTATTTATTTATTTATTTATTTATTTATTTATTTATTTATTTATTTTTATTTTTATATTTTGGCCGAAAAGAGGCACAAAAAGTCTGTTTTAGAAATCAACTCAGTCCGAGGATGACTCGTTGATGTGACTATAAACGCCCATTCTGCTTTTACTCAGTGGCAGTTCAAGGTTTTAACGGGACAATTTAAATGTCTGAGTTCTGTATTTACTTCCCCCATATAAGACCCTTTCCCTGAAAATCTTGTCACCATTGGTCAGGGGCACCTTGAAACTATAACTAGTGCAAGCACACCGGGGCATCATAAATTGCATTATATCTCTACCTGCCACTTTTCTCTTCCTTTTCTTTTCTCTTCACACCTTCGTTTGAAAGATATTCATATGTGATCACGTAATTCTTAACCAGGGGCCCCAGAGGCTGGGGCTCTTTGGCTGACTCTAGGGACTCCCAATAAGCGAATCACCTCTGTTTTCGCTTATCATGCACACCTGGACGAGTTGTTTCCCGAGCCTTGCTTTGTAAAAATGGTCAATGGTACTCGACTCATCAACTGGCGTTTTTGTAATCAGTGTAAACTATTGAGTAGCTAAAAGGATATACCACACAGCAAACTAGTGATGACAATTCAGTAGTGTTCTAACCTGACGACATTAACCCTTTACCCAACGCAGACGATATCGAAATTTATTATTTTAAATATATTTTTTTCAAATTTTTCAACAAATGTCACCAAAATCATATCATGTGACCCCTCGTTGGAACGAGCTCGACGAGCTCGTTCCAACAAGGGGTCACATGATATGATTTTGTTGAAAAGTTTTGAAAAATAATATTTTTTCAACTGCGGAATTTGTATATTACGCGGGCGGATGCGGCCGATTCGTCGTGTAAAGGGTTAAGTATATGTAACAGCAAAGGCGACGGAAGCTCAATAAAAGCGGGAGTTAATTATTTCTCTATGTGCAATGGGCCATCCATGGTTAGGACAGGAAGAAAAAAGTTTGAAATTCAAAGGGACCCAGATAACTTTAATTATTTTTGATTCGCAGATCACGATCATTGAAACTGAAGATGTAAAAAAGTGTGTGTCTGTGGGGTGGGTTGGGGGTGTAATATGTACCCCTCTACAGCTGGCAACGTTTTTTCATGTCATGCCATTTATTATAATCCTTTATCGGCAAATATACAAATATACACTAGCCACTCTTATTGGTCTGTGTGTTGTGACATGCACCTGTTTTGATCTATTTCTTTAACCCTTTACCCAACGAATCGCCCGCATCCGCCCGCGTAATATGCAAATTCAGTAGTTGAAAAAATATTATTTTTCAAAAAATTTCAACAAAACCATATCATGTGACCCCTCGTTGGAACGAGCTCGTCGAGCTCGTTCCAACGAGGAGTCACTTGATATGGTTTTGTTGCATTTTTTGGAAAAAATTTCAAAACATTATATTTAAAATAATAAATTTTGATATCGTCTGCGTTGGGTAAAGGGTTAACGGTTGAAGTAGAATAAATAGTTCGAACCGACTGAAGGTTGAATTCATTGGTCAAATGCAAATAAATTTATTTATATTTGTAGAATTTATTACACAAATGCATGTATATGTTAACACCTTTGCACGTTCTTAAATTTTAAACTTAATCATACAGAATTCCAGTGGGAATAAAACATTGGTCGAGGCATCCCTCATTTGTTCCTCGATTCCGCCGCCTCTGCGCAACGGCCACAAAAATCAAGCTAAATAATAATGGATAATAAAAATGAATTCAGTTGCGCGAGAGTGCTCCATTTTTACATGTAGCACATTTTATTGTTTTTTCTCAATGGTTTGATATGCCAAGAGGAAATGGTGTGAAGATGATACCCACGCGCAAAACTACCATAGATGCCGCATGCTAATAAAATACACATCAACTCAAACTGTCTTTCTCAAATATATGATGAGATAATCGTCATATATCACCAGAGTGCCGTCTACCGATAATTACAATGACTGAAAATTGTAAACGTACCTAATTTAATTCCTTCCTTTAATTTAGATTTCTTTGTACGAATGTTTGTTTACGAACACTGAAACTTAATTCGTCACAAAGGATTTAAGTGAGACTTCTTTTTTTTTTTGTTTGTGGAAATGAAATACACGCATCTTGAATAATTACCCATCACTGAGCGGCCAAGAATCACAAGAGATAGACAAGGGGCACAACGTGATACATTTGTCACTTCTAATTTGGTCGCTTTGAAAAGAAATCAGAGAATATTACAACGTGATTCGTAAAGAATATTACATTAAACCACTGATAACCTAGAATTTCAATTTAACATCTAAATCCGTACATATCACATCTACTAACTAATACTTCTAATTTCTTATTGCGAAAAAAATCGAGTTCATTAACCCTTTACCCAACGTAACGGAAAAAACCCGCCAGCGCTTTTTACAAAAATCGCCAATTAATTTTCATTATTTTTTTCATTTTTTGTCTCAAAAACATAGGTTATAACC
Source organism: Pictodentalium vernedei (assembly GCA_031216915.1). Classification (NCBI taxonomy): domain Eukaryota; kingdom Metazoa; phylum Mollusca; class Scaphopoda; order Dentaliida; family Dentaliidae; genus Pictodentalium; species Pictodentalium vernedei. The sequence continues at coordinate 265,378,859 of CM062297.1, forward strand.
CCTCTTTGGAACGAGCTCGTTCCAACGAGGGGTCATAACTTATGTTTTTGAGACAAAAATGAAAAAGATTAGTTATTCAAGAATGTTTTTTGGAAGTGTCGTCTGCTTTTCACGTTACGTAAAGGGTTAACATTTGAACTACAGAAATCTTTCTGAAAAATGTCCAACGAATGCGTTCTCCACTTTAGTGTCGAAAGTTAACAGAAAAGAGCCAGAACATTCGTTTTGCATTCAAACAAAAACGCTGAAATGTCGCATTAACAATGATCGTTTATCAACTAGGTAATTCATCTTTGATTAAAGCCATTTATGAGTATCATCCCTTGAGTGAAACAATGCGTCATCTGCAGTGCCTTTGCATTGCAGATGACATATTGTTGGACTCAAGGAACGAACTATCTTTACGTTTTAATCAAATAATTGGACTGACGATTCGTTAAAATATTAAATACAATTACTGATAACCACTCTGGTGCTCAAATAATATAAATGCTGAAAACATTGAGCAAGTGACGGACAATAATGACGATCTTCAAGTGGGCACTAATTTCAAGTAGCAGTTCATTTTTTTATTGTAAAAAATAAATATTGTATATACAATCTCGCAAAAAAACAATATATCTGCCAAATTTACATTCACATTCCACGTAAGTAGGAGAGCGATGGACCCCCGGGGGGAGGGGGCGGAAGTGACGTCATAGTCACGTGAGCTGATGGCGCCATGTTTGGTTGTCATGGTAACCCGCGTGAGCGGCCATCTTGTGACGCCATCTCCATAGTGATACGTGGTGTGAGTGCGCATGCGCAGCTCGTGTTGTTAGGGTAATAGGTGTTTCCGTCGGCCATTTTGTATACTGGAGGCCGCCATCTTGGTTTCTATGGTAGCACGTGGTTGCCATGTGACCCAAAACCTTCTAACAAGACAAGGCTATGTTCGGAGGGTATGTTCCTTTGTAGAAGAGTAGTTTCCCGATACGTAGAATTACCGCAAACAACCCGACAAGTTGTACTATTTCGAATTCGTCCAGAATTCTCTGCTTCTGTCTGTCTATGTAATAGTTTCCGTCTATCTGACCATGTTCCTTTGTCCTGGAGTATACGCCAGTTGCGTAGAAGAGCCTATCAGTTGGTACAGCTTTGCTTATTATTACTATATTTAGCTATTCTATTCTATTCTTGTTAGTTCTGATCATATTTCGTGTACTCTTGTAGATTCCTTTATCTAGATCCTTCATATAGATTATAACTAACCAATCAGATTGCTTGATTTCCCATAATCTGTATGCAGAGTTATCTCCCCTTATTACAATGAAGTCCTATCCGAGTCTCATCACCTCTATATCCAATGGTCATATCCCCAGGCACCCCAATTTCGAGCCGTTCCGCTAGTTCTTAATTTCGGAAAACATCACTGTGTCAGAGTATTAAACCATCATCTGCGTACAGAATACAAATACAACTAATCTTGAAGTTACATGTGTATGTTGTTTTGTACACTTAGAAACCCGCACCGAATCACATATAGTATTTGATCAACCCCAGACTCCATTACGTAAAAGAGAGCCTCGGTCTAAAAACGAAAACAAATCACTGACCACCATGTTGATTAAAACATGTGGTAATGAGCCAGAAAATACAAGCATTTGCGGCTATTTTTTTTAATTATTGTTAATTATTTATTCATTTATTTGTTGGGATTTAACGACACTTCCAACTGCTAGGGACACCTCGTGTCGGACAGTTTTACGGTCGGTGGAAGCCGGGGTGCCCTGAGAGAACCTCCGAGTAGCGGCAAGTAATGTTAGATTCCTCCACGTACCAACTCCACACAAGCAGGATTGGTATTGGTTGAAGGCAAGTGCGCCATCGACGTACAGTACACTGCAAAAAATATAGGTTCTCTTTAGAACCCAAACTGGTTCTAATTTTGTCCCTGAGATGGAACCAGTTCTGTTTAAACAGTATTTATTTCAAATCAAATAAATTTACCAAGATTATCATTCAATTTTAACAGAATGTTACATGAACTGAAGTAGATTCAGCAGTAAACTTGGAGCTTATTCAACGTAGTCGCCAAACATTTTGAAACAAAGGAGATATGAACAGTTGGCATATCGAACCAGTTTTGGTTCTGTATAGAACCAAAACTTGTTCGATATGCCAACTGTTCATATCTCCTTTGCTTAATAATGATTTGAGACAACCTCCTGTACGCTCTAAACTTACGATTGAAACTCCCTCAATTTATGTTTAATTCTCTTAATATTTAATGTTAATCTTTATAAATTTATTTGATTTGAAATAAATACTGTTTAAACAGAACTGGTTCCATCTGAGGGACAAGATTAGAACCAGCTTTGGTTCTAAAGAGAACCTATATTTTTTGCAGTGTACGCCCTAATACACAGTGCAGCCATGTCCCCACGTAGGCAGTCGGAGTTAAGTACCTGGCTCAAGGACACAACACAGTTTCATTTGGCGGGGATAGAACAGTTTGAAGTCCAATGCCGTAACCAGTGAACCACCGTTACTGTTTTAGCTCACGAATACAAACAAGTAATGCGACAAAGACGAACCCGCAGTGGACGCGTAATTTATAATACGTGGATTGTCGATTAATATAAACCAACACTGCCACAAATTCTGAAACGAACATTCCGCTGAACAGAATCCTTCTCATATCCAACAATTTGCTAACTGTTATACATAACAGCACACGTCATGATCAGGATCAAAAATATTTCGGGTTGTTTGCGACGAGGGTTGAAAAAATAAAGGGGAACTGACTTGTATTCATTACAAGTTCAACAAACTCGCCATAAGTGAATGTTAGTTTGACGATATCTTCATCTTACATACATAGCTATGACTTGGCAGAGAGGCACATAGATACAATTTTAGCTTGTCAGCATTAACCCTTTGACAAACCCGAAAGGCAGACGACACTTGCAAACAAAATTCTTAAATAACTAATTGTTTTAATTGTTTGCGTCAAAAACCTAGCTTATGACCTCTCATTGGAACGAGCACAATGCGCTCGTTCCAATGAGGGGGTCATAAACTTTGTTTCTGAGCCCAAAAATAAAAAAAAATAATGAAAATTGAATGGAGATTCTGGTGAATATCGCTGGTCGGTTTTAGACAGTACGTTGGTTGAAGGGCTAAACTTATTATGCGGAAACGGTTCTGGTGCAATACTTATCTTCAAATAAATCCAAAGTTTAGGTTTTATATACGTTTGTATTCTTTGTCTTCGAACCTACCTCTGAGTGTGTACGGCAAAGGGAGTTTGGTTCTCTGACACCTCCCTCATTGAAACTGAACACAATCGTTGAACATTTTTAATGGCATGCAGTGTCTTCCACCATTAGTATAATCATGGGGCTTTAAAATTTTGCCTTTTTTGATTGATGTATATTCATTATTCATTTGCATTACGTATTCAACAAAGCATGATTAAAATGTAGTGTCCATTTATCATATTTGTTTCGTAAACATCCAGTTTGCTCTGATCTGTAGAAAATAACTCAAATATTTTGTGGATGGCATTCTTTTTTAGAACAGGGTGCAAAAATTTATCTCAGCACAAATGTATTTCTTTATTAACTGGTTGCCATTTGAGGATTAGAAATCCAAATTTGGGCTCTTTTCAGATCTGTAAATACCCCAACATAAAGGCTTCATAATTTGTGAATGTTCTTCATATTATCTGAGAAATGAAATTATTTAGCCTATAGGGATTGACTCCTGCTACATTTTATGGGAGAGTGCCTGAAGGCACTCTGCCATAAATTTTAATAAGGCAAGAACATGTGAACATATTTTTCCGACCAAAATTAATTTATCTCTCTACCAGTTTTGAAACTCGACAATAAAAAATAAAAATAAAATTCACCCTCCCTCACTGATTTGAAAAAATGATTGCTCGAGAACCAAATGCATTCTTTTATTTGACCTAAATAAAGTTAAAATTACAGTACACAGACGGTAATTTTGAACTCGGTCATGTGGCGAGTGATTGTCTTTCTACACACCCATATTGTCTTTTATCACAACAAGCATATATTTTCTCCACTACAAGTGATCTCATCTAGACTAAATACAAATCTATATTGGGGTAGCAACACTCCACGCACGTGCGAACTAAGGAAGAAAAAATCTTCGCAGCTACACTCGATCACAAAAGTAACCAACTACTTCAATTTTTACACACGTTGAAGTGACTATTTTGGATAATACTAATTTAATCAACAAAGCAAATCGATTTAACATACACAACAACGTCAAGATTACGTACTGAAAAATCAAGTGTTTTGCGTTCAACTGAAACGGAAACAACGTTGACAAAAGCAATTACGACATTAGTTTAATACAGCGCGCATGGATACATCGAATTCCACGAACGATAGAATTGGTCTTGGCAACTGTGCCGTGTTGTGGTCTGCACACAGTAACACTTTTTTTTATCATTTTTAGAGGAATATTGTAAAGATAAACTGGTAATTACCACCCTCCTGGCGCGACGATCTATGCCCAGAGACAAGTTCTCGATGTCAGTACACAAGCTCGGAACACACCGCCCCTCCGCCGGTTGGTAATAACCTACATAGACTTCTTAAGTGAACAAATTTCTCAGAATAATTTAAACTACTTGTTTATCAATAATGCATACGTACCTTCATAATTGACCATGCCATCACCATCCAAATCAGCTTCTTTTATCATTTCATCTACTTCTTCGTCCGTTAATTTTTCACCTAAGTTTGTCATAACGTGTCGAAGTTCTGCCGCACTAATATACCCATTACCGTCTTTATCAAACACCCTGAATGCTTCCCGGAGTTCCTCTTCACTATCTGTGTCCTTCATCTTCCGCGCCATCATGTGTAAGAATTCATCGAAATCAATTGTTCCGTTACCTGCAATTCACAAAACAGGGCATAGAGATGTTGTATACCAACTATGAAAGGATTCTGACTGGTGGATCTGAAGAGGATTTTAAAAGAAATTTCCTCATATTGCCCTCAGGTAAAATTTGGGCTCCCATAGGAAGCCCAAATATCAACCCAGGGATCCGATTTCAACAAATTGAAATCTGACCCTCCTAGAGATGTTGTATAGCAAATCTGAAAGCATTCTGACTACAGGGTCTTTAGAAACAGATTTGTCTTAAAAATCCTCATATTGCACAAATATCAACCCAGGGATCCGATTTCAACAAATTGAAATCTGACTCTCCTAGAGATGTTGTATAGCAAATGTGAAAGCATTCTGGCTACATGGTCTTTAGAAACAGATTTTTCTTAAAAATCCTCATATTGCACTAAGATGATATTCGGGCTCCCATAGGGAGTCCAACTATGTACCCAGATAACCGATTTGACCAAACCTGAAACTGACCCACCTCGAGATTTTGTATAACAAATATGAAAGCATTCTGACTGGTGAATCTGAAGTAGATTTTTAAAGAAATTCCCTCATATTGTACTATGTTAAAATTCAGGCTCAAATTCAGAGCCCAAATATAAACCCGGGGACTCGATTTGATCTGCCCCCCCCCCCCCCCCTATAGATCTTGTATACCGAACATGAAAGGATTCTGACTGGTGAATATCAAGAAGAGTAGAGAGCCCAAATACTAACTCGGGGACCCGATTTTAACAGACTTAAATCTGCCCCCCCCCCCCCCCAGAGATGTTGTATACCAAATATGAAAGCATTCTGACTAGTGGATGTGAAGAAGGTTTTAAAAGAAATTTCCTCATATTTCACTAAGTTAAAATTCGGGTTCCTACAGGGAGCCCAATTATTAACCAGGGACTCGATTTGAACAAACTTGAATCTGACCCCCCAAGAGATGTTTCATACCAAATATCAAAAGATTCTAATTGATGGTTCTGGAGAAGAAGATTTTTTTTTAATTTTGGAAAACAATTTATGGGTGCTATCAGAGTAATGCCCCTTGTGGTGCCCCTGTGGGCGTGGCAACTTTATTTGAACAAACTTGAATTGATATATGATAAGGAATACGCACATCAAATTTGGTTCAATTCGGCCCGGTGGTTTATGAGGAGAGGTCGATAATGTAAAGTTCACGCCGGACGACCGACAAAAACTGATCACCTAAGCACCCCCTGACTTTCAGTCAGGTGACCTAAAAAGTCCACCCATGGTAAATATTAGTCCAACCCTGGACCCAAAGGCCGTAATCGGACTCTTTGGTGTGTTGTGGGGTGCATCCTTTAGGCCCCAGATTGGTCTAATATTTACCATGGGTTTTGCAAGTGGCAAAACCCGGTTACACGGTTTACTCAATGCGGCCTGAGGGTGTTTCTGATTGAATGGGAGTATATCTAATTCTCCAAATAGACCCGACAACGAACCCAAATCACCATAAACGACAAAAAAAAAAAACTCATCGAAAAGGACCCGCCGAAGACACCATCTTGGAAGGCCACAGATATCAAGATGACGGCCTCAAGTAAACAAAATGGACGATGGAAACACGTTATCTCCCTAACAACACGCACTGAGCATGTGCAATGGCACCACGTATCATTATGGCAATAACGTCGTGATAGGACCGCTTACGCGGGCTATAATGCCTACCTCACATGACGCAAATGGGCCACGTGACTATGACGTCACTTCTTAGGTCACCCACTAGGTTATCCAAAAGTGGAGTTAAAACCACATTCTGTACTACTTTCTCCACACCTCTAATGCGAGAATAACGTCACTTGTCAACGTCGACATCGTAACGTTGTGAGATAGTTGGTTTTTGAAGTAGAATTGAATTAATCTTCTCTTATATATTTCATTAACTGTTTACCTAATACAAAAAGCAGCCGACACTTGCAGAAAACATTTCCCGAATAACTAAATATTTTCATTTTTGTCTCGAAAACATTACCCCTCATTGGAATGAGCTAGCCAAGCCTATTCCAACAAGGAATCATAAGTAATCTCTTGGAGACCCAAACTGAAAAAAGTAATGAAATTTGTCTAGCGATTCTTGTGAACAGCGCTGGTCGGTTTTAGTCCGAACGTTCGGTAAATACACAGAACGGCACACGCGTGGGAATGGGTTAATCGATATGGCACGAGTGCCAGCGCGAAAGGATAAAAGGTGAACCTCGAGTTTTCACCTTCCGCGATGGCACAAGTGTCATATCGGTTAACCCATACACACGCGTGTGTCATTCTGTGTTTATTACACGCCTTCACGTCTGTAGACGCAATTATTGGAAGGATATTCGGCAATTCATTTTACAACTTGTCCCGGAGTTCTAATGTGTTCTATGTGTCAGCAGGCACCTAGAACACATTAGAACTCTAGGGACGAACTATCAACAAAAATAACACATTTTATCGCCAACCACATTTGCGAGGGGAACCCGTGTTACTATGTTTAGCTATGGGCAGCGATTCAAACTGTAATTGCGGCGAACGATTTGTAGACAATTCCAGTGAAATTTCGCTTCTATTTAAGAATAGTCCGTCAACGATTTCCGTTCGGAACATATGTGCGGAACGGATTTTCATGTTTCGCATGGTTTAGTGTTGATAAAGATGGGACTTTCATAGAACAGGCGTGTAATAAAAGGTGAAGTTACACACTGAGTGATACAATAAATCTCGAATTCGTCATCATTTGACATGAAATTGCGACTCATAAGAGACCTTCTCTTTGTTTTGTCGGTATTTTATATTATTACATTTTAATGATTTCATTTAATTATTCAATGATAGCTAAGCATGCAACTGTATTTTGTCCAGAATGTAGTTGTACTAACTGTTCACTCGAAGTAATTGTTAGCATAGTTAGTATCTGATGTACAATAAACTAGGATAATTTAATACTACTATGATCTATAAACGTATTAATCTGTGTGTGTTCTTGTCGGAGTTCAAATGGAGCTATTTGCTTTTGTTCAAGAATTTTGATCAATTAAACATATTGTATGTATTTAGTACCCCCAAATACTCAAACATTTGCCATAATCCCAGTGGAGTCGGCGAGCTATAGCAATGGAATCTCTTAATAAGAAAGGAATCAAATACCGCATTCAATATTAAAACACTGGTGAATAAGTTGAACTTCAGATGTGAATAAGGTGCAGAAAATGTTTGCATCCTACGCGAATAGATAAAAAGACTTCAAGTGTTTACGGAACCGTTTTTACATCGAACAGGTACTCCGTAGATAGGGCCCCACGAATCTTCAATATTCGATTCCATTTCGAATCTTAAGTTGCTATTCGGTTCGATTCGAAACGACTGCACGCTTCGTTTCCATTCGAATCTTTTCACTAGAATATAGCTTGGCATCAGTTATCTTCGTCGTCTCACAATACGAATAGTTCTGGTGGGAATTGTAAATAAATAATATTGAAAATAAAGAAGGAGTGTAGTTTACGCTGGCTAAACAGACACGACATCTGTACCCGTGCCACCAGCCATGCTAATTCCAGTCCCACCAGGAACTACCACTGTTGAAAGAAAATTTAAAGTCTCCAGGCAATATCAACGATAAGCTGTTACTAGCCGCTTGTCCTCTGCAGTGAGTGCCTAGTACCAATGACTCTCGTACCCGTTTCTGTTTTTGAAACATAATCCTTACTGGGTAATATTCCAGCCACATCACACACTAAAAGCAAAAGTGTTAAAACTGACACTTTCAAGGTGTTAAATCCATTCTAACTCTTAGGATTTGATTTTAACACTCAAAGTGCAATGCTTTAAGCACTTATTCATTACAATCGTCAGACATCTGAAACTTGAATGGATGGCACTTCCCATGTATCTAACATTGGTGGTTCTTCCAGAATCGTCCATAATTTGATTTGCGCTTGGTGGGTACATAATTAAAAGGACACAACGCAGATGACGCGGATCAGGCTCGAGAGTTCGAGCCTGATCCGCGTCATCTGCGTTGTTTCCTTTTAAGTGTCGCGACATTACACTTGTCAAGTGGTATTATTGTCAACACCTGTCAAGTTCTGGGATATCTACACTTGAAAAAAGTGCTAGTTCAGCACTTAGTAAGTGTTAAATACAGCACTTCAAGTGTAGTTTTTAACACTTTAGTTTTTAGCGTGCACCAAGGCATGCCTTCGGCGAAGGGAAGCCTTGGTGATGCAATTGGAATATTTTATCAGTCGGGACTTCGGAAGAAATTCGGTTTACAGCACACCAGCCTTCCCCTCCCCTTCACCAATCGGCCATTTTTAAGACACCCCTGAGTCGATTCTAGATTCGATTCGAATTCGAATAATAGACCCAATTCGATTCGAGATTCGATTCGAAGTAGACATGGGTGGTACGCAAAATCCTAGACACAAATGAACAAATGAGCTACAGGGATTAGTAAACTGAAATGGGTTCCGTGGGCATAAAATTATGATCCTTGATGTTTCCCAATCAAAGTGAAAGCACATTACCACACTCCATCGTGGGTTCAGCAGCGGGCATGCAAAATATATAATGGACACAGCACTCTAACTGTATATGGATGGGGCTCCAAAACCATTCATGTGCCTCTATCCCCTTGCATATTAAAATTTCGAATAACTGACGGTCAAACGGCGCAACGAACACAATTCGTTAGGTGTATCTGGGAAAGGTGCGACGAGGGTTTGGGGAGTACTCTTGAAAGTTAATCTTTTTTTGCTTGCAAGAAAACGTTGTTGAAAGGACGATAAGATTTTATTAGAAAGAACTCTATCGAAGCATAATATCGCCACATTGAAACAAATGTTTAGAGTTTCGTTCAAACGAAAAGAGATTCATTTACGCGTAAACGAGTTTCGTTGCACTGAAAAATAGATTCGTTTAAACGAAAAAGAGTTTCAATGAACGAAAAACTAGTTTCATGTGAACGACAAAAAAGTTCAGTTTAAACGAAAGAGTTTCGTTGAAACACAAAGACTTTGGTTTGAAAGAAACCAATAGGTTTTCGTTAAAGGTTTTCGAAAAAAAAAGTTTCGTTTAAAAGAAATAGAGTTTTGTTCGAACGAAAAGCGTTGCGTTTAAACGAAGAAGATTCACGTCGAGCTCGTTCCAACGAGGGGTCACATGATATGGTTTTGTTGAAATTTTTTTGAAAAAATTCAGACAATGATATTTAAAATAATACATTTTGATATCGTCTGCGTTGGATAAAGGGTTAACCCCTTACCCAACGAATCGCCCGGATCCGCCCCCGTAATATGCAAATTCAGCAGTTGAAAAAATATTATTTCTCACAAAATTTCAACAAAACCATATCATGTGACCCCTCGTTGGAACGAGCTCATCGAGCTCGTTCCAACGAGGGGTCACATGATATGGTTTTGTTGAATTTTCTTGAAAAAACTGAAAAAAATGATATTTAAAATAATAAATGTTGATATCGTCTGCGTTGGGTAAAGGGTTAAGTGTCTTTCTCTGGGACAAAACGTAGTTACCGCTGATCAGGATCGAAAATTCGACCTTTCTGCTTGAAGTTCGTGCTCTAACCACTGGGAATATTTATTTGAAGATGAGATGTAAAAACACTTGACACTGTTATACGCATGATGACCGGTGAAGCGATTTTTCAGTTGCAAAAGGGTGAAGCTAGCTGTTTTCACATCTTACAGAACTATGATCTCAGAAGTGGTCTCTTTCTCGATCAATCGCAATCTTTAAAGGACACATTTGCACCAGAGGGTCGCGACTTTACGAATAAAGTATTTCACAGTGAAGACTGAACCAAAACAAAACAAACGAAAACAGTGTCCGAGATTAAATCGGCTGACATATCTTCTTTGACAGATGAGAGTCCATCCATTGTTCGGATATGAAAGGGTAGATAATTTCGACCAGTTACGACCTGACGATGATCTGGTCAAAATTATGTGCCCGCTTTTGCAATTATGGGGTTTTATTATAACTAAACGATAGATTATCGAACAAACTGCGGAAAGATAGAAATCGTATCCCCACTGTGAAGATATAGAAATTTTCACTTTCACGGTATCAATCAAAATGGCGGCTTTCAAAGCATACTTTCAAGGTGAACACGAGTCACATTATCACTGGAAATGATCGATTTGTTCTAAAAACGTATAATGAAAAGAAACTCTAGTGTTTTTGAGTGGATACCGATCATTTCCAGCAATAATTCAACACGTATTCACCTTGAATTGATGCATGAAACCCGCCAGCTGAATCAGATCGCAAGACGCTACTTATTCCGAGTATCGATCAAATCACTACCGCGTATCAATGCGCTGGTTACTTTCATGCATCAATTCAAGGTTGAAACGAGTGAAATTATCGGAATGATCAGACTCTTTAAAAAAGTGTATAATAAAAAGAAAATCTTGTGATTTTAAGTGGAAGCTATCGCGAAAAATAAACTTTTGTCTCGGTCACTCGTGAGATAATTTTCGGTATCCACTCAAAAACAATAGATATCCTCTATGTATTGAGTAATTACTTTACAGTATAGTTATATCCCATCGCATTACTTCTTCACATGAAAACATTCTTATAAAATGGTATTTATTTGGTATCTTTAGCTTTTTGATGAACAATTGTTAAGGATACCCTTGGATTATCTGAGCCATTTCGAACTGCTTGTTTTTCAGCTTAACAGCAGATATCGCAGGAATAATAGGAAAGTTCTCTGTAACCAGATAAATAAACATATTATCTGCAACCAGAGAAACATTTTAAAGGAAGCAGCATCACCATTTAACCCATTACCCAACGTTTCTACAAAACCGGTTAGCATTATTCAATAAAAATAACCATTAAATATTCATTATTTTGTCATTTTTTTGTCTTAAAAACATAGCTTATTACCCCTCTTTGGAACAAGCTCGTTGAACTCGCTCCAATGAGGGGTCATAAGCTGTGTTTTTACGCAAAAAATTAAACAAAATTAGTTCTTCGTGATTTTTGTTTGCAAGTGTCGACTTCCTTTCGTGTTAGGTAAAGGATTAAACGCCAGGTTATAAACTATACACATTTAATAATAACAGATAAATAATGAACGGTGTTCTTCAGTTATTTTTTTATTTGGTGTATGTTTCAAATCGACACAAAATGATTGTTCTTTTCAAATTACTTGGCACGACCAAGAGAACTTCACATGACACGTGGCGCTGACACGTGCGTTCGTGATTGGCAACAACATTTGTTGCGCTACGTTTGATTGTAAATTCAGATCTCTATCGCAAATAATGTGTATTTTAGTGCAGCAGGCATATAAAACTAGTTAGGTTGTCTGCTGTTAAATTGGTTTTGTATTCCTTTTAATATCCATACATCCCCATTGTCCCTGTTTATGTTCACTTGCATAAGACTTCGTTGAGTTCAGTAATCTTTTTAGTGCTTGAACTTAATCACGTCTTACCACGCCACAAGAGTCGCAATCTGCCACGGTCAGTGTTTATTGAGGTTGCCCTTTGTTTCTGTTCTTTCACTTCTTAGTTCTGAGGCTCTGACTGGGGGACCGAGAAAGAAGGTGTGTGTTTGTCGCCAGGCCGTCAGGATTATTTAATGTTGGTATGTAACCCCAAAAGGGTACAATGGTTGGGAAAGGATTAGGGTCGGGTAGTGAGTTACAGATCATGCCCCATCTACATTTTTAGCCTCGACAAACAGCTCTATGGATTAAATTATATTTTATTGAAAATTACTCCCAAACGGACAGTATGAATTAATACATGTATACAGTAAAAAGAAAAACATTTACAAGGACACGTTTATCAAGGAAATATGAAAACAAATATTATAAGGCCTCACAAAGTAAATTTTCTGTTTCTCTGGCTATTTTTGTTTGTAAAATTGCACGTGGGTGGGCGGTTTTTTATTTTTTTTTTTTATTTTTGTAATTATTTCTTTGCCATCAAAAGTTCATGTTCTTGGTTTGTTTTGTGTTTTAAAAATCTACAGAATAGAATTATATTCCTCATAATCTACAGAATAGCATGGGTGGTGGTGTATTTCGTCCCTTGAGTGCAAGAAAGCTTTGCAATGCTAAAGCATTGCAAAGCCTTGTTGCACCCAAGGGACAAATTTATCAATTTTATTAACATAGGTAAAATATTTTATTTTTGTAAAGATTGCATTGGTTATAAAAAGAGAGCATGCAGCAGCCAAAATGACCATGCGGGTGGGCCTGAGAAACATATTTTTAATTTGTTTAGGCCTAAACTACTGAATTTCGTGTAAGTAAAAAATATACGAGAAAAGAAGAAAGGCGATGGAAATTTAATATAAGGTATTGTTTTAATGATGAAAAACTAGCAGCGTATCACATTGAAGTAGTTAACAAGGTTTAAACATAGCTCACCATCGGCGTCCACCTCGTTGATCATATCTTGAAGTTCCGCCTCTGTTGGATTCTGTCCCAGCGATCGCATCACCGTTCCCAATTCGCTCGTCGTAATTGTTCCGTCACCATCTTTGTCAAATAATGAGAAAGCCTCCTTAAATTCTGGAAAACAAGAATAAATTGGATATTGATTCTTCCTGAATCTAGTTTTTCTTATGGAGAAAAAATACTGAAATATTAATTTCGCTGTCCAAGTTCGATTGATACAATGTCTGGAAAGCAGTGCCGTTCGCGCTAAAACGAGTTTAGAGAATATAAAATTTTAATTTGGTCGGTATCAATGGCGGTATTGGGGGCGCGGTGGCGTTGCGGTAACCGGTTCTCGTCAGATCACTGAAGTTAAAGCAACGTCGAGCCCGGTTAGTCCTTGGATGGGTGACCGTCTGAGCGATCGATTCGGACTCCCGCGTTGTGTCCTTGGGCAAGGCACTTAACCCCGACTGTCCACATGGGGGCACGATGACGCCGTGTACTAAGGCGTACTGCACGCCAATGGTGCGCATGTCAACCAATCTAACCCTGCCTGTGCTGCAGTATGGAGTTACGATGTTGGGATGCTGTCAGCTGCTGGTCGTTGCTCGGTGGTTCTCTCCGGATACACCGGCTTCCTCCACCCGTAAAACTTTCACCGACACGATATGACCTTGACTGTTAAAGTGTCGTTAAACCTTAATAAATAAATAACTAAATGGCGGTATTAGCATGACAGACGATTTCCAATGAACCGTTCGCTAAATACAGAATGGATTCGCCCATTTAGTCGGCCGCAGTATTGGGTGGGACGATACCATCCAAGCCCACGGTGTTGTGCGGATTAATGACTCGGTGAGAGTCACTTATAACATAGGTATACGAGAAACGAGGCAATAATGTTTATTCCACAGTGTGCAACGCAACAACAGTTTTGTGCTTCCCCTTGTGGAGACGCACCAGAGTATTAAGCGGCAGTCTAGGGCTCTGCAAAGCTACAAAATTCGATTCGATTCCATTAGATTCGATTCGAAATCATTCCGACGGCTCTATTCAATTCGATACGAAATATTCGAACCGTCCAGATGTTCTCAGAAACCTACCAAGTGTCTCCACTTGCACTCTTCTTCTATCAGCAGATCTCCCGTCCTGGGGTATATCGTTTCAAATGTGAGTGTAACCCACGGGTCTGTTTCCCGAGTGCTCCCCAGTACACTCTAAAATCAGATGAGTTAAAAGTTAACCCAAAACAACTAGGATGAGTGAATATGAACCCAATTACTCAATCAACCCAGTTGATTTGGTTTGATTTTTAACTCAACTGATTCGGAAAGTTCTTTTGAATCACAATCCTACCAACATGAGACCTGATGACAGAAGAGTTCAAGGCGGTTCGCCTCTGAAATTATTTTGTTTCCGTTCTGGAATATTCCACTCTTTTGATCGACTTACCCAAACAGAGACGTCGTCGAATACAATACTTAACCCCTTGGACTCTAGTAGTATCTTCCATGCCAGTTCAATGGCATCAATTAGAAGAGTCCATATTCATTATTTGGGTAAGTCCAATCTATATTTTCAACGTGCAGCCTCGGGGCTGCACGTTGAAAATATTGATTGGCCCACCCACACATTTACTGAACAGCCATACTATTTAATGACGTTGCGACGTATCATGTTCCTGGCCGGAAAAGGGCCGCTAGTGTTCAAAGGGTTAAGTAGAGATTGGCAGTATTTACAGTTGTAAGAATGTACACGCCGAAGAGCCGCGAGATGCAATTAGGGGTTCGATTCGATTCACAATCATAGACTCTTCGATTTGGAGTTTGATTCGACCCGAAATCGCTAATTTGCAGGGACCTACTGAGATCGTATTTCCGCGCTGAGCTACACGAGGTTCTTCCATTGGGGCTTGAATGTGAAGACGGCAGGACTATTCCCTCTAAGGTTTGATCAGCTTCTCTTTAACCCTTTACCTAACACAGCTCTAGGACTACACTTGGACACAATTTCTATTAATTGAATAACTAAATATTTTCATTTGCAGGCAAACCATAACGTATGATCCCTCACTGGGGCGATTTCGACGAGCTCGTCCCAATGAGGTGTTATAATCTACGTTTTGGAGGCAAAACACTGACAAAATATTGAAATTTGAATTTCGATCTTCGTGAATAGGACTTGTGGGTATTACAGTTACGTTGCGTTGGATAAATGGATAAAGAAATCTGCATCCATCACAAAGCAATTGGGCGAAACAAAAACAAACATCGGCTAAGAGGGAAACAATTGATAAAAAAAAAACGACAGACACTGCTTCCCAAGTCTTTTACGGTAAATATTAATGACAAACAGTCAAACCCCATCTTGTCTCACGAGATTTGCGAATGGCAGCTTTTGAACACAGAAATTCACATTTCTGATCTACGTAATCTAATTTAATCATGGAAGACGTCAGCCGCATTTGAGAGATGCCGAGGATGAAAAATGAATTCGAAGCGTTATAAGTAGTATGTCTCGTATGTTCCAGGTGGAGGTTGGGGGATCTCATCGGGGGATCTCATGTGACGTCATCGTCACGTGACGTAGTGGCGCCATGTTGTGTTGTCATGGTAACCCGCGTAAGCGGCCATGTTGTGACGTCATCTCCATAGTGATACGTGGTGGTAGTACGCATGCGCCGCGCGTGTTGTTATGGTGATACGAGCTTCCGTCGTCCATTTTGTATACTGGAGGCCGCCATCTTGGTTTCTATGGTGGCACGTGATTGCTATGTTACCTGAAGCCTACAATAGGACAGGGGTATGTTTTAGGGGTATGTTCGATTGAATCGGAGTATTTTCTGGAACGACTTCCCTGGATAATTACCACAAACAACCCGACAATCCATCCAAATCACCAAAATCCACCCGAAATCACCGAAATTGACTTTATTTCCCCATTTTATCGGTTTAGTACGTAGTGATATAGTACCGAGAGGGTACCGGTGGTGCATTCGACTGAACAGGAGTAATGTTCTGGCTTAGAATTCTCCCAGAATCCCTTTTTGGATCCATATCCCATGACGTTTTTCCCATTAAAAGATACGTTCCTTTGGTCATTACCCAGAATTCTCTGCTTCTATCTATATATGTAATAGTTATCGTTTATCTGGCCATGTTCCTTTATTCTAGAGTATACTCCAGTAGTGTAGAAGAGCCTATTAACTGGAACAGTTTACCTTATTATTGCTATATTTAGCAATTTCTGGTCTATTCTTGTTAGTTCTGACCCTATACTATTGTTGTTTCATATATCTAACTAACCAATCAGATTGCTTGATTTCCCATAATGCAGTTATCTCCCTTCTGTATAATAAAAGCCTATATTCAATGGCCATATCCCATGGAATCCCAATTTTAGCACCCCTTTTTTGAAAACACCTGTAGCTATGGAATCCCTTTTTTGTCATATGTCTATCCACCTGATGCATTATGTTATCCTATGACTGGTATAGGTAGTATGCAATGCTAGGCATAGGGGTATTGTGGGTAGGAGTACTGCCTGGTAGTTTAGAACGGTACTATAGTATGGCGGTATATACATCTATAGGCCCCTGTTAGTGCTTGGTACTATTAACCAACCGATTGCTTTGTTTTATTATATGGCTGGTATATGTAGTACGTTATGGTAGACCTAGTGATTTTGTGGGGGTGGGGGGTAATGCTTGGTAGTTTAAAACGGTAGTATAGCATAGGCTGTACATATTCCTGTAGGCCTCTTGCTGGCCCTTGGTACTACTGATCCACCAGGTGCTTCATATTATTGAGCGGTATTCTGGGTGGGGGTCAATGCCTGGTAATACAGAACGGCAGCAGAGTATGGTTGGTGTATTCCCCTATAGATCCCATCCTAACCGTTGATAGTATTAACCTACCAAATTAACCTTTTTTCTGAAATGAGGATAAGAGTCGTATTAAAAAACCCTCATTGAGGTCTAATTTACTACGACTCTTATCCTCATTTCAGAAAAAAAGGGTGCCGAAGGCCATATGCTTTTCAAAAAAGGGGTGCCGAAATTCGGGTGCCGGGGATATTGCCATTGATATAGGTTTTTTATTATACAGAAGGGAGATAACTCTGTACGATTAAGTACAGGTTATGGGAAATCAAGCAATCTAATTGGTTAATTATAATTTATATAAATGATCTAGATAAATGAAACAGCAAGAGTACTCGGAATAAGGTAGGAACTACTGGTATTACGTAAATTACGTTAATAAAACAAAGCAATCGGTTAGTTAATAGTACCAAGCACTAACAGGGGCCTATAGGTGTATATACCGCCATACTATAGTATCGTTCTAAACTACCAGGCTGTACCCCTACCCACAATACCCCCATGCCTAGCATTGCATACTACCTATACCAGTCATAGGATAACATAATGCATCAGGTGGATTAATAGTACTAAGGGCCAGCAAGAGACCTACAGGGATATGTACAGCCTATATAGTATCCTCAGATAAGTATCCTATAAAGGTATCCTCGATAGGTATCCTCAATAGGTATCCTCAAATAATACAATACCAGGCCATAGGTAACCTCAAATATCCGTATGTGTCTATGTGATAGGGCATATTGTGTCACATTGTGACTTTTCACATAAGCACATATGACAAAAAGGGATTCTCCAGTAGGTATCCTCGATAGGTATCCTTAAATACTACAATACCAGGCCATAGGTATCCTCAAATACCCGTATGTGCCTATGTGATAGGGCATTTTGTGTCACATTGTGCCTTGTCACATAAGCACATATCGGCACATAAAGCATGTGCCTAAGTGATAGGGCATATTGTGTCACATTGTGCCTTTTCACATAAGCGCATATGATAAAAAAGGGATTCCATAGCTACAGGTGTTTTCAAAAATGGGGTGCTAAAATTGGGATTCCATGGGATATGGCCATTGGATATAGGCTTTTATTATACAGAAGGGAGATAACTGCATTATGGGAAATCAAGCAATCTGATTGGTTAGTTAGATATGAAACAACAAGAGTATAGGGTCAGAACTAACAAGAATAGACCAGAAATTGCTAAATATAGCAATGATAAGGTAAACTGTTCCAGTTAATAGGCTCTTCTACACTACTGGAGTATACTCTAGAATAAAGGAACATGGCCAGATAAACGATAACTATTACATATATAGATAGAAGCAGAGAATTCTGGGTAATGACCAAAGGAACGTATCTTTTAATGGGAAAAACGTCATGGGATATGGATCCAAAAAGGGATTCTGGGAAAATTCTAAGCCAGAACATTACTCCTGTTCAGTCGAATGTATCCCCGGTACCCTCTCGGTACTATAGCACTACGTACTAAACCGATAAAATGGGGAAATAAAGTCAATTTCGGGTGGATTTTGGTGATTTGGATGGGTTGTCGGGTTGTTTGTGGTAATTATCCAGGGAAGTCGTTCCAGAAAATACTCCGATTCAATCGAACATACCCCTAAAACATACCCCTGTCCTATTGTAGGCTTTAGGTAACATAGCAATCACGTGCCACCATAGAAACCAAGATGGCGGCCTCCAGTATACAAAATGGATTACGGAAGCTCGTATCACCATAACAACACGCGCTGCGCATGCGTACTACCACCACGTATCACTATGGAGATGACGTCACAACATGGCCGCTCACGCGAGTTACCATGACAACACAACATGGCGCCACTACGTCACGTGACTATGACGTCACATGAGATCCCCCGATGAGATCCCCCAACCTCCACCTGAAACATACGAGACATACTACTGTTATATTTAATGTTGACACTCTCCTGCAGAGTGAGAGATGGAAGTATCACTCATAAGCTGTGAGTTACTTTTAGATTCTGTACAAAAAGGACCCACCTCACTTATCTGTGATTTGTCTTCTCTTTCCAACATTATCTATCCTCTTTTGAAACGACTTTCGAGAAAGTTTAAGTCCCCCCAGACCTATATGACCCGGACATTCTGATAAAAAACACCCGGTGTATTTAATTACAGTGAACTGCAACCCTGGATTCCACATACTGCACTGGGGATACGCGAGAGCACCTCTTTCTTTCAAATCTTCCGAGTGCCGCAGAATCCAAAACGGGGCACCGATTATATTGTACATGGCATAGTGGAGGATTGAAGTTCTGCTTCGAGAATTTTCAGACAGCAGCAAAGTTAAAACTGGAAACCGCGTTCATTCAGAAATGATGTCATAGGGATTTATTTACTACCGATAACTTTCGGGTAACTTCATTTATTTATTCGCTTTTATTTTCTACCGATAACTTTCGGGTAACGTCGTTTATTACTTCGGAATGTCGTGTTTTCTGAAATTTCCTCTACATTAAAGCTTTTTAATTACCGGTGTACCCCTTTGAACCCTGATGGTGTCTTTCAAGTCAGTTCAATGACAGCAATTGGAAGAGTCCATATTCATTAACTGGCGGTAGACTATTCAATAATTTCAACGTGCAGCTTTCAGGCTGCACGTTGGAAATATTGATTTGTTACCCCACACATTCACTGACCAACCATCCTACTCAGTAAAATTATGACGTATCATGTTCCAGGACCGGAAAAACGGCATTCAGTGTTCGAAGGGTTAAATAATTTCGCGTTTTTTTATGTCTTACAATTTGAATACAGTGTTTTTCATAATCTCTTTCTCGTGCAATACAAATCCTGGAGTCAATATTTTTTTCAAATTAACGTCTTATTGTCCATTTAAGAAAATGTCATCCACCTCCAAATGGTTACCAAAACTTATGCTTCTAGTTTTGAGGACACGTTCAGAGTCTATGTCTATATCCTGACCGCAACATAACTTTAAAGTCAAGTTTAACCAATCGTTTATGTTGTCAACTTCAGATGACTGGTCCCATTTTATCTATTCTGCCAGAGTGAACATTAGCCGCTATAGCCGTGGTTATGGTATTACATGTACTCTAGAGGTTGCCATTCAGTTTTAAATGGTGGCCAGACTTTATGTTCATATTTATTTGTATTTACAGTCACTTTCACTATCTATGCCTGTATCATGGCACCAACACTAGTATGTGGTCAAGTTTAGACAATCCTTTATAAATATGGTTTCTTGGGTGCATCTAGGTGCCATATGCAATGCTTTAGCATTGCAGATGGCGCCTTGATGCACCCAGGAGGCGCTATATTGTTAACCTTAGATGCCTCCACTTCACAAAATTCCAATGGAAGGTTGCCAGAGTAAATAGTGTATGGATACAAAATCTCACGCGATTTCCCTCAGGTAGTGCACTGTAAAAAAGCAAAGTACTGGAAAACAACTGACGGTACTATGCTATAAAATAGTTTGGTAAGATTACCATATTAAAGTACTTTTGGCAATGCCGACATATTTTTGATTTCGATCTAGGAGAAAAACATAGAAACTGATATTCGGTTTCGCTTTATCACACGAGAAGGTTGTTGATTTGTCAAATAAAGTAGGTCATTACTATATTTAACCTGCTACTGTATTATTACGCATATTACTTGGGACAATTCTTGACACAGTTAATGCGGCATTAAATTCCCAGGATGACTCAAATGACTTGGGAAACAAAACAAAATGGAACCGTATATATACTGGATCCACTAATATGCGGAATTCGTTATTACTTCTCGTTTTCATTTTTAGTATTATATTTCTTTTACATAAACTGTTTCTATATTGCTCAAGTATAATATGCTGGCATAAACATTTCGGAATTTTATGGCGTACTTCGCAATTTTGCAACCATGTCTGCAATACATTCCCGTCCAGAAATCCCATAGACATTTTAAGAAGAAAAACGCGGTGTCACCTGGGTTGGTTCTTTAACCAAGTCATGGTATTCTCATAAAAATGCAGGATTAAGAAGAAGTACAGATAAAAACAATCTATTTGATGCAATAACGCCAAAAAAAAAAATTCAAATTGGTGTGTTCCGCGACATTACCTCCATTCTCCGGTTGACTATGCATATTTTAAAGCATTTTTTTTCAATACTGGACATGTCATTCCAATTTCCAACCAATATCCACTTTTATATCTCTAAATAAAGTTTAGGAGGAATCAAAGGCAAATTTCAGGAATGCGGCATGGAACTCGAGCGATTAATTAAAAAGCAAATATGCCATCCGATCAATCCGATAAATTGACTATAAAAATCCAATTTTCATAATTAAGAAACATTTTCCTTGATTATGTCAAGAATTTAAAAATTTTTGTGGACAAAAGGTTGATAGATACTCCACTGGAAAAATTCTTTGACTCGTCACTCCGTTAAAAAAAAATTCTGCCGAGTTCGGATAGAGATTTTAACTGAGATTCACTGTATTCTGTGTTATCAATATATGTGTAACGTGTTATGCTACCTCCAAACTTTGAACGAAAGTGGCCAAGGCAACGAATGCGATGACTTAAGATTTCAAATTACGTAATTCCGCATTAGAAGTATTTTTTTTAATTTATTGCAACACAACCACCCTCGATTAAATGAGAGGAGATTGTCAAGGTGATAGCTTGAATTTACGATTTTGTTGTTTAAAATTGTATGCATGTTTGATAATCTTTCTCACTGGGCTAAATATAAAGCGTAAAGATATGATTATTTAGAGTTGGAACAGTCGCGGGCCAAGTAGGTGGCCATAGATGAGTGTAGGATGGGAAATAGGAAATACGAGCTCCGGGAGCTCGCGAATATTTGCATTTAGGTAGACGGTATTACTTGTTGTAGAAGGCAATCCATGCATAAACAGAGCAGGCTTTGCCTGTATGAACATTATTCTGAGATAAATGGAGGGGAGCACTTAACCCTCTAAGTGGCGACTGCTTGAACTAAACGCGCCCAGTCAAGTGACGATACATTAGTGGTCGTGCGACGGCAATGGTAGAGTGACATTCCGTCACATGTTAGAGAATAGGCATCCCTTAAAGTGGCAATAACAGAGTGAGGTTCCAGTGGTATGTTCGTGAAAATGCGACCAGAGCACACAGACACCACACTGAACCGAGAGGACCATACACCAGCGACAAGGAAGAAGTAATCAGTGACACCAGTGAACGCGGGTCCGCGAAGTGACTCAAAAACTGTGTGGGTGGGGTGTTATTTATTTATGTAATGGTGTTTAAGGTCACATACTTATGCACGATGGCTAATCATGACCGTGACAGTGTTTACGAAGGAGGAAGCGGGAGTACCCGGAGAGAACCACCGAGCAGCAACGAGCAACTGTCAGGTTCTCAACATTCTAACCCTGTTCAAGCTCCGCTCAAGCAGGGTTACAGCGGTTGAAGACATGTGCACCATCTACGTGCAGTACGCCTTAGTACACTGCGTCATCGTGCCCCCATGTAGGCAACCGGGATAAAGTACCCTGCCCAAGGACTCAACGCGGGTCGTTCTGGACGGGGATCGCACCCGGCACCTCTAGCATAGAAGTCCAACAGACTACCACTGAGCCACCGCGCACCCGTGGGTGGGATGTGATTGACGCATTATGTTTTATCCAAGGATTTCAAGTTAGTCACAAGTTAGTATATTTTGTTCATATGTATTAGAATTGTTCTTTTCAGTGAACCCCTGTTGGTTAATGCTCTTTGATGAAAAGTCACTAACCCGTTCAGACCCACCGCCACAAAAACGGAACGGGCGGGTTCGACATGGTGAGACAAATGTTCGCGCACGGATTCAGGTGACACTCCTGGTGTCTAGGCTGAAGACGCGGAGTGAATCAATTTCTCCCAGCAACGACAACGCCCTGGTTTCCGACAGAGATGTCTGCGTGAATCTTTTCCCCCAATTCGCGATATGTCTGTAGCATACATTTAAGCATTCTGCTTTGTTTTGGGTTTTTTTTTGTGGTGCTCCCGTCTGAGCATGAAGTTCTTTTAAATGAATTTTCGAGAATCACCACAGACAATACTTGGAGATGGTGCCGGTGCATTTCCTCTCTAAACCACCTCGGCTTGGGCGTTTTGTCCCAAATCGAGTTTTGTACAGGGAGGATTCGTTTAAAAAAGCTGATCATTGTTTTCGCCGGGGGGGGGGGGGGGGTATTTGTTGGAGGGGTGTCCTTTCAGGTGTTTCCGAATGAAGATATTACTGCCCATAGTTTGCAACTCTGTCCAATAAACTTGAAAATATTCTAAAATAATTTCTTGTGAACCACCAATCACAATGCTTTGAGATGTAGTATTCATCTTCTTTTAAGAGTGAGAGAGATTCAAGTTTGTTCACAGAATGTTTCTTCTTTATGTTCTAATACGAAGAGATTGCATGATATACGCACAAAGGTAAGATTGTTTCATTGGCAATTTCTCGCGCGCTTGTGTCTGTACAACACGTTTTCTTGTATATTAACTTTAGTCTACCTTAACAATTGACTCTTCTGAAACATTCGATATAGACATACAGTACAGTCGCCATGGACTGGTCGTAATGCTCGGGTGGGTAGTGATGTCCACGCATGCGTTTACCAAGTAATAAAAATCAGCAGCAGCAAAATTGCAATTAATGACGAGCCTTGTGGTTAAAACCCTTATCATTTCGTGGTTTAAATTTGATTACCGGTTCTTGTACCTATTTATTCTTTTCTGAGTCAAAAAGGAAAGTATAATAAACTTTGAGAAGCAATTTTTTTAACATTATCAACTTTAATCCCAAACAAATTATCGTTAATTCATATTTCGAGTCTAGCTATATGAATTTGCTTTATTTCATGTTCTTACTTTTGCCAGCGTCACGTTAGGACGTCGCAATTCAGACAAGGGGTGAAATGAAAAGTTCACACATGCAGTCAATAGCAAGTATGTCCACCGTTTGCCTCTTAGATGGCAAGACATCGACGGCGCATGGACCTGATGAGTCTCTGGATGCCACCCTGTGATATTGCGTTCCATTTCTGCCTTAGAACATTACGTAAATCGCCTAACGTCTGAAGATCATGAAGTCGTACCAGACGGTCCAATTGATCCCAAAGATGCTCGATTGGCGACATATCTGGCGAAAGTGGGGGCAAGAGAAGAAGTTCGATGCTCTGTTCCTCAAGAAAGTTACGACAGATACGCGTCACGTGACATCAGGAATTGTCTTGCTGGAATAACTGCAATCCGACGTTGGCGTTGAACAACGGGACAACCACAGCGTTAAGAATTTCGTCCCTATATCGCTGTCCATTCAGATTACCATCGGTGAAGATCAATTGCATTCGATGGTGCAAGGAAATTCCTGCCCAAACCATTACACTACCCCCGCAGAAACGGTCGCATTCCCGCACACAAGCATCAGAAAACCGTTCTCCTCGTCGGCAATACACTCTTGCTTTACCACCAGCGCGCCGTAGACAAAATTGTGATTCATAACTAAAAGGAACTGTGTTCCAGCGATGCTAAGTCCAGCGAACACACAGTACATAACCATTCCATTCTGACGGTGCAATGACGTTGGGTAAGGATTGGTCCGTGGTGTGGACGCCTACTTCGGATGCCGTGTTCAGCTGCTGTCCTCGTGGCCGGAAGGAAGGGATCCCGCAAGTGAGACATCCTGATGTGTCGGTCTTGTGCAGGGGTCGTAACACTTGGTCGACATGAACGCGGTCGGTCGACAGTAGATCCAGTGGTTCTATACCTTCCAATGCGACGGTAAATAGTGGCCACGGTGACTCCGAACTCAGCATCGAGCTCATCTGGAGGTATCCTAGCCTCATGCATACCAATGGCACACAACCTCTGATTTTCGGTTAACCTTGGCATTTTTTTCAAATGTCGGAAGACAAAAACTAGCGTGTTTTCTCAATAACACAGGCTCTCTAGAACAACATAACACAAAGAAAATCGTCGGTCACCCATTCCATTTGATATTCTCGGGTAGCACGTGCTATTTGGAAATCTGTAGCAAAATTATATACGGTTGGGTGACAACAACAACATGTCATTAAACTCTTTGCGACTTCTTGTCCACAAACATGCAACATTAGAACTATTATATTTCATCCTTTATGCTATTTTTCACATTTGTTTCTATTATACTTTCTTTTTTGACTCAGTATAATATACAACTGGCTGCCAGCCCTATTACCATAATTTTAACGATGAGTTTTTATAGTGTGTCCTTTTTGAACATTTTTCATAACTATAAAGTATGCAGAAACATATATAAAATACGATTAATTTCTGTTGAATTGGTGACGTTGACACAACAACCACACAGTAAACTACTCCACTCCCCGGATTTCTCACACGGAGCCGACTATTGGAAATAACGCTACATATAAGGCCTAAAACCGTTAAAAATCTGTTTCTCATGCCCTCCCACATGGTCATTTTGGCTGCCGCATGTTCTCTTTTTAGAACCAATGCAGAAGTAAAAATTTAATGGTTTATGTCTGATACTTTACCCAAATTAATAAAATTGATAAATTTGTCCTCTGAGTGCAACAAGGCTGTGCAATACGTAAGCATTGTAAAGCCTTCTTGTACACAGGGGACGAAATACACACTATCCATGCTATTCTCTAGATTATGAGGCCTAAAACATAAAACAAACCAAGAACATGAACTTTTGGTGGCAAAGAAATGCTTACAAAAGTAAAACATAAAATAAAAAACTGCCCTCCCACATCGAATTTTACAAAAAAATGGCATGAACAGAAGATTTTCTTTGTGGAGCCTAACATATAATATTTGCATGTGTAGCGCAACCACAACTGAGATTTTCACAGCCTTTTGCCCTTTGAATCATATGATTCACAATCGTTTTGTTCTATATAATACTTTCTACACACTGACGGAACAAATCTGTTTCAGATTTATAGGGACTATTGCTAATCATTTGATGCTACATGTCATGGGGGAGGAAATTAATGGCGACTGTCCAAAATAATGGGGAAGAATAATGGTAATTACAAAACACATATACAAAATGTGCAGTGTTATTAATCGAAACCACCTACGAGTGCGTTCGTTTTCATCATGAACATCCAGTATACCATTTTACTGTAATATTGATCAAAGTGCTGCATCACATAAAACAAGATTAGAGTAAAAACTATCTCTGCGTGTGATTTTGTAGAGAGTGATATACATGAACACAAGGAGCAAGTACTGATCAAAGAAATTTTTACTTTTTACTCCCACCATCTGCCATTTGAGATACCTCCGTCATGGGTGAGGTATCTGGGTGGAACAGATCTATCTTACCAATCCCACGTGACTATCCTCATTTGAATCTTTAATGATCATTATAATTATACATTATTATGCCTCACGTTTGTAACATCAGCCGTGATTGGTTAATTTGACACCTCCTAACAGTCATAGTACTGGAGTTTTGGGGCAAAACACGGGTACTATCGGAACGTTTTTCCCTAGAGACAAGAGAACGAAGAAAATGTAAGCTCCACTTCCATTGATCAGATTCGATTGGAATTTCTCAACACCAAATGCTCGCTCCGTATCTGTTTAACTTTTATCGTCACCGATAGACACAAACTTACCAACAAATATATCATCTTCAGTGGGTGTGTTTTCAATTTTAACAGCAAACAATGAATTCAAAAGAATCAAGAAATATTAAAAACTCACGTGTTGTTCACCACTTTGAACAGTGAATCCTGAATATGACTCTGAGTTACGACTTCAATCAATTATATTTCCACAAGTTTAGTACTCCTCGACCTCACTGAGCCTCCGCCTCAAGTTCAAAATAAATTGTTTCACTCCGCTTAATTCTATCAACTGTCGTCGTCCGAGAAACATGAATTTATATTCCATTAATTTATACCACTTATCACACAAGCATTAACAATGAATTATAACATGAACAACTTGATGCAGTTGTAAACTCTGGCATTTGGTGATATAAAAACTCCCAAAGCGACGGCACTTGTGACAAGTCATTTCCGAAGAGACGTCATTCGTTCGAAATTACGTCATGTTTTTGGATTCGACTACATTGTTGTTACAAAATTGATGGCATGTTGCAGTTAACGCTTAACAATGAAAGTTATTTTTTGTTCGGCATAATAAAATAATTAGAACGTTTCTTTTCATGTTCTATCGGCCGATAGTACCTGAGTTTGTGTGATTTCTGAAATAAAACCTTCAGCAGCTTCGCTGCTTCAGGTTTTATTTCAGAAATCTTACAAACTCAGGTACTATCGACCGATAGAACATGAAAAGGAACGTTCTAATATTATATTATCGTACGCATTTTATAAAGAAAAATGGCGCCCTGCTTAGTTTCCATTAACCGTTTCAACCCGGAGTGCATAATTTTTTGCTCGAAGAACAAATTGTGGACGAGCAGACGATATGAAGAGCAAAAAATCTGAAGCGAGGCTCTGCAATAATTTAATCCAACAGCTCGAGAGAGCTGTTGGATTAAATTATTACTGAACCTCCCAACAAACCAGGATGGTTTCGCCCATTTCGCCGTTGACAGTATTGACTGAAATGATATCTTTCAGTGTCCCAGTGTTGAAAGGGTTAATACATCTATCCGTGATTCAGTCGTTACAGCATTAAACTTCAAACAGAAAGGTTCCCCCCGGTTCGATGCTGACAATGCTGCAACTACCTTGTGCCATTGAGCATGAGATTTAATCCTGATTGCCACGGGGAGAGGGGGGGGGGGGTAGTGTGGCGCTGTGCACTATGGTTCTCTGCACGTCGGTGGTGCACTTCCCTTCTACCAATACTAGCCCTACTGGTGCAGAGTTTGTACGTTGGGGCGTGCGACAGTTGCTCGCCGATGCTCGTGGGTGAACGTGATATGGTTTTGTCAATTTGTTTTTTAAACATTTGATAAAGGAATAAATAAAATACTAATTTTTGATATCGTGCGCACTGTTTAATGTGATAAATTAAATTACGTCTAGCGTAGCTTATATCATAGACCTTTCTTTGGCTATACATGAGTAATATCATAGGCGGTGAATGGAGTATGTTCCAGCTATTTTTCACAATAATAGACCTACTTGTATCAACAAGTTTCAGAAAAATGCATATTTATAATTTTATCAGTGTTTAATGTGTTTTCCAGGTTTTTAAAGAAACACCAATGGCAGAATACAACAGAAACAAGATATTAATGAGCTGTATTTAGTTCTTTATCAAAGAGGTTTTGAATTTTGGGAAATGTTCTCAAGCGAAGCACCCAATTATTTCTTTAAAAAGTGAGACTTATCTATGTTTGTGTCGATTGTGCTTTTGTTGCTTTCCCATCTCTCGACGTTCACCATTCCATCAAGATACCGATGCATCAGCGATTTGCACACTTCCATCATCAACCCTCCATCCAACCAACAGCAGTAAATACAAAGTATTTCTTTTACTTATATCAACCGCAAGCGTTATTTGGAAACTGCACTTCCCACCCAAGGAATTTACACCTTTACAACGGATCGACTGTCTTCGTGTGGCCTTTCAATTGCAAAACGACTGGAAATGTAAAAGATACTACACAGCTTAGGTAAGGACAAACAAAATTAAGTAATTAATACTCATGCATTTTTTAAAAAAAAAAAAGAATGAGGGAGGGCGGTTTTTATTTTTATTTTTTATTACTGATGAAATGGTCACCGATGCCTAAAATCCAATTCTGAGAGCCTAAAATTAAATACTAGAGCTTCCATGTTGATTTCGCTATTAGTGTTTTTTTTTTGTAATAGCGATCACACAACACGAAATCAATATAGAACAACTAAACAGGAGATCAAAAATAATAAGGAGTTGTTTAACTTTAAAGTCACAACCAGGCCTTTCATAATAATGAGGGTACCAGTGCAAAAGTAAAATTTTCCTTACCCATTTTTCGCAATCAGTTGAACGTAAATGATAGTTTGTTTATACGAATTCGCTCTATTACCTGTTGGCACTCTCCAATAATTTGTAATAGAACAATTTGTGATGAGGAAATTCAGACGACCAAAAATAATCTGGTCCTCAGTTAAAAAAATATTTATTTTGTATACATATGAGAATCGTGTCGCATTTCGTGAAGAGAATAACAATACTATATCAAAGTATGCGACATAATGCATCGCAAATCACGATGTAATACCGTTAAAATCACATGGTAGTTTTGTACATTTTGAATTTTGCCTCTGAAATAAAAATGACGACCGCGGGCCGAAACAACGAATGCGCCGGTGCCTGAGAATCAAAAGATTAATTTTCTTTAACGTAATAGAATAATTTTATTCTATACTGATAAAAGAATCGACTAAAAGAATCGACAGACATATTGTCGAGCCATTGCATTAACTCTTTACCCAAAAGGACAATCAGAGAACATTTGCCAACAAGAGTAACGCGACATGCATGGCATACGAGTAGTAATGATTTCAGGGGCCATTCGGACGGAAGGATGGAGAGGCGGAATTGACGTCAAAGTCACGTGACCCAGCAATGTTATGACGTCATTACCATAGTGAACAGTGATGTCGGTGCACATTCGCAGCGCGTGTTGTCAGGGCGATACATGTTATGTCCGCTGTCCATTTTGTATGCAGTTCGCTTGTATTCTGTAGATGCGTTCGAATAAACTAGAGTAAATATATATCACTCTTCCCCGTGAGTTGTCTACCTTCCCCAAAATACCGCTATAAAGCTGAGAGGTTTTGATTTTTCAGATTCAGTTCGATTTCTGTTCGGTTTCTGGAAAAACACTCGGTCTCAGTTCAGTTTTTCTCTGTGTTAAGAACACGAACATATAGTAAACAACACTTCAGTTCAGTCTCCTTAACTTGGAAACAAACGCAACAGTTTGTACGACACCACTCATCATAAAATTACTGCCTGTAAATATCTCCATTGAGTTCCGCCTACCTTCCCTTCGATCATTCTTAGAGATCCAACGGGATCAGTTGCTAAGCCTATCGAGACAGAAAACCCACATAAATTAGGATAACAAATGAACCAAGTTTATCTGGTCGATGTTGTTTTCTCATTGTCACATTTTCTCCCTTATTGACTTGTCCGGTGGGAGAATGTGTTACAATGAGAACAAGACGAATTCGCCCCTTTGCCGGATATACATGGTGACGAGAGTTCATAGGGGGCCACTAGTCTATTCTCCCCCCCCCCCCCCCCACAGCATGTTTAACATACGTGTGTCCTGGGTGAGATAGCAGGGCGAGACAGATGTTTATCCACCCCCCCCCCCCACTGCATGTGTAACATATATGTGTCCCGGGTGAGATCGCAGGGAGAGACAGATGTTTCTCTCCCCACTCTACGTGAAACATACGCGTGTCCCGGGTGAGACAGCAGGGTGGGATATTTCTATCCCACCCACCCCACGTGACGTTATACATTTATAACGTTATTATGACGTTATGCATATCGTATCAGTTTCTTGCTACCAACTAATTCATACTGACGTCATCGGAATGCAGTGTGGTCAAAGTTTGATGCTCTAAAACTCTTCAACCCTCAAGCTTCCACCGTTCCTAATCGATTTCGTGATATATACCTTTGGTATATACATAACTTGTGCATGCTCTTTCCAATGGTCTCGGGTCTGGTCTGTACGTGAAACATACGCGTGTCCCGGGTGAGACAGCAGGGTGGGATATTTCTATCCCACCCACCCCACGTGACGTTATACATTTATAACGTTATTATGACGTTATGCATATCGTATCAGTTTCTTGCTACCAACTAATTCATATTGACGTCATCGGAATGCAGTGTGATCAAAGTTCGAATCTCTAAAACTCTTCAACCCTCAAACTGCCACCGTTCCTAATCGATTTCGTGGTATATACCTTTGGTATATACATAACTTGTGCATGCTCTTTCCGATACTGCCATCAGTTTCTCAAAACAACGAATACAAAATGAGTTGATTGAATCAGCACGTGACTCCCGATTACCTCTGGCTAACGTAATCGCTGCATGGTGGGGGAGAAAAATCATCCTCGATGAGTCTGAAGGTGGGAATGGGGACATCTCACCCTCGGGGCAAGATATTTGAACCAGACCCTCGGCAAGCCTCGGGTCTGGTTCAAATATCTTGCCCCTCAGGTGAGATTTCCCCATCCCACCTCCAGACTCATCGGGAATCATAATAATCCCCTCCAAGTAAGGTCCCAGTTAGGTAATTTTATTAGATTATGCTCAAAAAGAGCAAAATCGCTTGGCCGCTATTTTCCGAGTCTTACGGTTCATTTTTCCGGTTTGCCGAAAAAGGAACCAAACCAGAAAACCGAGAAAACACCCAGCTCTATACCGATAGTTATGGGGGCAACGAAAGCATACCAAATATCGCAGTTTGCGATGTAGGGTTATCTTGAATGCAAACCTGACCCCAGAAAAACATGTTACACAGCATTTTCCCAAGTTAGAAACATCACTAAGATTCGTACAATATTATTAATTAGCAAACTAACGAACAGCTCATCCGTGATTTCGTAACGAATGGCCTTGACCATTACAACTCGTTACTCTTCGACTGTAAAAAAATCCGTAATAGACAAGTTCCCAATGAGTTCCATAACATTCAGAATTGTGTTGCTAGGGTTGTAACTGGAAACCGCAAGTACTGCCGAATACCTCCAGCCCTCATGGACCTTCATTGGCTTCCTGTTCAATAAAGGATAGTGAACAAAACTGTCCCCTACAAATATATACACAGGACGACACGCGTTTGTGAATGGGTTAACCCTTAACCTAACGAATCGCACGCATCCGCCCGCGTAACATGCAAATTGAGCAGTTGAAAAAATTAAATTGTTCAAAATATTTCAACAAAACCATATCATGTGACACCTCATTGGAACGAGCTCTTTGAGCTCGTTCCAATGAGTGGTCACATGATATGGTTTTGTTGAAATTTTTTGAAAAATGTAAAAAAAATGATATTTAAAATAACAAATTTTGATATCGTCTGCGTTAGGTAAAGTGTTAATCGATGTGGTATGAGTGCCAGCGCGGAAGGATAAAACGAGAGGCCGTAGGCATCGAGCTTTTTGCTTCCGCGATGACACAAGTGCCATATCGATTAACCCATTCTCACACGTGTGTAGTTCTGTGTTTATTACACGCCTTCACGTCTATCAAAACAATTATTAGAAGGACACTCAGCAATTCATTTGACAACTATCATAAAAAAACACATTTTCTCGCCAACCAAATTTACGAGTGGAACCCGTGTTGCTATTTCGTCCCATGAGTTTCATTGTGCTCTATGTGCCTACTAGCACAAAAAACATATTGGCACGCGTGGGACAATTTTGAGCTATCGCTAGCGATTCAAAGTGTAACTACAGGGCAAGATTTGAACACAATTCCAGTGAAGTTTCGCTTCTTTATTAAAAAAAGTCCGTCAACAATTTCCGTTCCGCAATGTGTGCGGACAGTTTTTTATTTTCCGCTTGGTTTGGTGTAGCTGTAGATGGGGATTTCATAGGACAGGCGTGTAATAAATCAATGGAATGACACCGCCGCATCTCTCTGATTTGATCTCTGAGTACACCCCAACGCGAAACGACGTTTCCCAGACTCAAACAACATTGTCATACACATGCAAATCTAACTCCAGCATGTGAAAGGGCATTCGCAATTGCTGCTCCGGTCTCTGGAATTCGTTGCCTGGTCACATGAAGAGGGTACTAACCATCACATACCTCAACATGTGAGCTCAAGGCATATATTTGTCGTGTTCCGTGCACCTCGACCTTCATTTTGATGTATATGTTCTGTATATATTTGTTTGACTTTTATGGAATTTCAGTCTTGAGAATTTCATAATAAATTGTTTTTCTTACATATACAGTACATTGTGCCACTCATTTTCCTCCCTGAACAACATATTGCGTTTTGTAAACAATTACTAGATATTGTTACCGACGGTAGCGCACGGAAAATCATTTTCATGGCAACTTCAAATTTTCCTCAGCTGTCAAAATTATGGCACTAACAAACAAACTATCAGCAAAAATTCAATCCAACATATAACCGTTCCAACACTGATGGTTTCGTCCATGTTATGTAAATAGCAGGCATTGGGAGTGTCCATATTCTGTCTTTGGTGCAGACAGAATAATATTTTCAAAGAGCATCCTCGTTGATTGCCACATCTCACAAATTCTTCAAGCCGCTACTTACTTTTTTATGACTTAGGTCGTATTATTATAGAGTGCCAGAAAAACGGCATTCTGGAGTTAAAATGATCGTCTAAGAATATTTTCAAGCATTAGGCCTAAAAACGTTAAAAATATGTTTTTTGAGCCCTCCCGCGTGGTCCTTTTGGCTCTCACATGCTCTCTTTTACAACCAATGCAAACTTTAAAAAAAAATAAAATTTAAACGGTTTATGTCTGATATTTTACCCAAGTTGATAAAATTCATAAATTTGCCCCTTGAGTTCCAAAAGGCTTTGCAATATTTAGTCTTGTTGCACTCCAGGGACGATATACACCACCACCCATGTTATTCTGTTAGATTATGAGGCCTAAAACATAAAACAAACCAGGAAAATGAACGTTTGATGGCAAAGAAATAAATACAAAAATAAAATATAAAACCACCCGTCCATAAGCAATTTTACAAATTATGTCCTGAGAAACAGAAGATCTAGTTTGTGGGGCCTTATTACCAATATCTGTCCACGAATATTTGTTCAAAGCACAAGCATATTATGATGCCTAATCGGCATGGTCTCAGTGCATGCACGAGTCCCGGTAATAATTCATGAGGAATATTTTTAGACACAAAAGTTTAGAAAACATGTAGAGAATTTTTTTATTGATAGACACCGGTTGACATATTATGTTGTCCATTTGAACGGTGGAAGGTTAAATTGCCGAAACTATTTAACATTCCACCACCATGTACATCTATCTGTCAATTATATCGGTGATGGCATTTGGACAAACGAATATTCATTTAGCATTTGACATTTCACTAATGTACAGACAAACATTATTGTCCATCTCCAACCATGAATTCTAAGTGATGGAGAGATAGTTGTTGTTGTAATCTTAACCCTCGAGAAACTAAAATCCTCTTTAATATTTTACGAGTGACAACATTTTATTTCATTCAAAACGCTTTGATTACGCTGAGACCCTTGTGTTTACGACTCCTTTTGTGTCGAAAGCAGGAGTGGGCAAAAACATATAATCCTTTTCTACTGCATGTATACAGTACGCAGAGAATGGATTGTAACTAAATCACCAGCGGAGTGGAGTTATCACCCAAACTATAACTTTAAAATTTTGTACATATGGTCAAAAACACAAGCAATGTTTCAGCCATTGTTTGAAACTTTGCCTGTGTTTGTTATGCTTTGCAACAAATTTGCAATTATTGCTTGGGCGGAATCTCCACTCTGCGGGTGATTTAGTGATAATACACTTTCCACGTACTGTAGATTACCTCAGCGTAGGCATAATGGAGTGACTTGAAGCTGGATTTTTGAATGGTGGGGAATTAAATATGGCAGTAAGTTGGCATTATGTGGATAATGGGAAGAAAGGAGGGGACCAATCCACAAAAGTGAACGCAAACTAATATTCAGAGTCGTAAGCGGAGATACGTCGAAATGGGAGAAGAGATATTTTGGAAGCCGGGACATTCGGGTAGCTGAACTGGGAGAAGAGGGAACTTCGGACTTCTTGAAAAGGATGAGAAACAATAACACTGTCAGAAAACTTCAACAGATCCGCGAAGATTCTGGATTTATATGTTTTGGTTTAATAAATAAAGAGCGTATTAATTGGTTAGTTTTATATCGGCCGAGATATCAGCCCTCTAAAACTTCTCATCTGCCTTCGACCATCCGCCCCGGGTTTATAATTATGAAGTTATCTCTGGCTGATATCGATATCCACCATTGATATAAGGTTGCAAAATGGCTGCCGCGTTAGGTAAAATTTAATTTTGACATTCCCCACTCATGATATTATAGCTTAAATACTTGGTTATCTATTATAATGGAAATAGTGTTATGTCCCTCTTTGGGCAGTATAGCAACTTCTTCTGAAGTTTTGGTGCTAGGTCATTTTTCATTTTTCATTTTGGAGGTGCGAATCACAAAAATGTTATTCCTCACCATTTTACAAATTTGTTTGCTTTTTCAGGCCGCAGCCGTCCGTTCAAGATCCGGATGACCGCATGTCATTCTATACTGCATGGTCTAATACGCGGAGCATCGCAACGAGCAATTATCATATACCTAAGGGCAAGGGCAAAGATGTGGAAGCGTATTTTTGAATATTCGCAAATTTGGAGAAAACTTCGAGGGCACGTACTGCGAACAATATATATTTTTTATTGTATAGCTGAATCGCTTTCAGTTCTTGTAAAAGTTTCGTATTTTTCAGTTTATGATACTAATTCATATAATTTATAATCTCTTTTTAAATTCCACTGACTACCAGAGAGACGCGCAACCTGATTCGTTGACGTACATATTACATTCTAAAAGATCGAGCGATCCCATTGGTGCATCTATATACTGCTGGGTCTAATTAATGAGCGTGGAAGTAGAACTATTTCAAAATAAAAACAAAGCCACGATGTCTGATTTTCTACCGAATCCAAAAGTAAAATTTGACGATGTGGGTAGTGCAATGGTAATTCGAAAGATATCACTGACAACTGGCTATATTTATGAAGTGAATATTGGTAGAGCTGACATTACAACAGTTTTGCCGGCCGATCGATTGACTCTGCTCTGCGAACTTGCAGTACAGTAGCCGACGGTTGTGACGCGTTTCATGGGCATTGCTCCTTGATGTTGAAATTCATTTCTTTAACCATTACCGATTCCGTTTTAGTCCTCCCTCCCCACCCCACTTGTTCAGTTGGCGGTTATATGATAAATAGAATATGGCATTCGTGTGTCTTCAATACGATACTTATGAAACTCGTACGAGTTTTCCGTTTTGCCTTGACAGAATCAAAAAATCTTCAATATGATATTTATGAAACTCGTCCGCCAGAATCAAAAATCTGCAATGGCTTACCGATCTCGGTGGGACTCGTTGGGTACCTCTGTTGCATCCACCAAATCGGTCCATTGAAAACTCAACGAACGACCAGTCGACGGTACAAGGAAGTCTTGCAACATAATACGTTTTCCTGAATCCAATTAAAAACATCTTCAAAAGAAATGCAAACAAAACATTTTTCAAAGTTTTAACTGATTGACCTCTAAGTTGGCCCCGGAAGTCTTTTGGATGAAACTTTGTTCTTCCGGTGCTTCTTCCAGAGACTCTATTTACTATGTGCGCGGATACTCAAATCCGCAAGTATTTTCGAAGTGAATCAATCTTCCTTCTCAGTACTACTGGCGGTGGTATTTTCACTTTGTTTTAGAACTGAGTGGTATTGATTTTTCAGATTCGGTTTCGGTTCGACTTCAAGAAAAAAAATCGGGGTTTAGGTTCAATGATTCTGTGTGTTATGAACAGATAGTAAATAACAATGCAGGTTCCCTAACTTGGAAATAATCCACAATAGTTTGTATGACACTCCTCTCCATAAAAAGTAAGTATCGCCATTGGGTTCAGGATAGCAGATCTTTGATCATTCTCAGTTCTAGGGGTTCAGTTGCTCGGCCAGTTCATACAGCAAACAAAACCCCCCAAATTAGGGCAACAAAGAATAAAGTTCATATAATCTATGTTATGTTCTCATTGTCACATTTTCTCCCGTATTGACTCGTCCGGTGGCAAGCCAGAAAATAAGCAGACTGTCATCTGCAACATGAGATCCCCAGAGGGTGAATCTAGTGATGCTACCCTGCACGGCAGGGTAGCATCACTAAATTTACCCTCTGTGAACCTCAATCTTAATCAGGGTCTCAAAACTAAACAGAAAGAGGTACCCAGAGGATAAATTGGCCCACTGTATGGGATAGCATCATCAAATTCACCCTCTGGGGACCTCATACTTCAAATGTAAGACTGCTTATTTTCAGGCCTGTCCGGTGGACGAGTCAATACGGGAGAAAATGTGACAATCAGGACACGGCGCATCCGCCACATTGCCGGATAGATCAAGTGAGGAGAATCCATAGTGGTCACTAGTTCAGTTCCCTCCTAGTAATGTACTTTGATCACTTTATCAACAAACACAGTAAATCCGTTAGTCCAATCTTTGCTGGGTGTTGTGGTTCGGTTTTCCGGTTTGCTGCAAAAACAGGAACCGAATTGGTAAACAGGAGAACCACCCAGCCCTACTTTGTTTCCATTTTAGAGCTTTTAGATGCCAACTTAGTCAGGTAGAATGTCAGTATTGACGCGAAAGTTGACAGACCAACAACGAATCAAACATTTTTAAATGGGTATGTTTCAACAAAACTGAGTAAGTTGCTGTTGTGTGGACTCGTGGAGGAGAAACCAAATCACTTTTCACGCTTTGAAACGCATCAGGGTACAGATAGTGAGATTTCCATTGAATCAACTATAGTACAGATAAACAATCTAAATGGGTTTTATATCTAACTATGGCTTCTAATAAACATCAGTGATTTATCGGGAAGTTTTATCGTGTGTCTAAACTGTTGATGTATTAAGCTTTCATTTAATAAGTGTCGAGAAGCATCAATATTTTAACCCTTCGAATAACTTAACCCTTTACCTAGCACAGTATTTTAAAAAAAAAATTTAAATTAAACAATTTTCGAAAACAAATTTCACAATTGTTCAATAAAACCATACAAATATAGATATCATTAGAACCAGCTCAATGAGCTGGTTCTAATGATATCCATATTTGTATGGTTGTATTGAGAAACGTGTGAGATATTTTAGACTGTGGTAGGCTTATCTGATTAATTTTCTGACCGTTTTGGCCGTGGTGTTTGGTAAGGGTTAAGATAGTATCTGCCTTGCCAGTTCAATGGCAACAGCTTGACTATCCATATCAGTCATTTGGGTGTAGACTAATTACTTTTTATTGGGGGTTAACGACACTTTCGACAGCCAGGGTCACCTCGTGTCGGACAGTTTTAAGAATAGAGGAAACCTGAGTACTCATCGAGAACCATCAAGCCGTGACCATCAACTGTCAGACTTCCCAACGTAATAACTGCGCACAAGCAGGGTACAAGCCGGTGCTTCATTAATTGAAATATCGCTGATGCCTATTTTAGTATCTGGTAAACGCAAGCGTAGACGTC
Organism: Pictodentalium vernedei; assembly: GCA_031216915.1. NCBI lineage: Eukaryota > Metazoa > Mollusca > Scaphopoda > Dentaliida > Dentaliidae > Pictodentalium > Pictodentalium vernedei. The sequence continues at coordinate 265,417,365 of CM062297.1, forward strand.
GCTGTCCATGGGTGGATTACGTCTTGTACAGTGTTTCAGTTGTGTTTATCTTTGTTTTATTATTCCGGTTTAACACATGTAAGCCTATACAAAAATATCATCATGGCAAAAGATGATCTAGTTTTATTTATCTAGTTGAGTTGGTGATTTATTTATCGGTTAATTACTGTTATCGAAAACGATGGCAAGGACATTTTCACGCTGGTCATCCGGTTTCCACCTTTGCGGTGCAGCACCTCATTTGCGGTTTTAAAAAAGACGGAAACGGTTGAAGGTAGGTGTCATAAAATATGGTATAACTGCTATTAACTTGCGTATATCACTAAACAATTTTTAATCTGGCGATCTATGGAATGTTCTTGCATTCTTGTACATAGTGTCGGTGTGTTTTATGAAGTAATTGAGCTCTGTTATTGAAAATACATTAGCGTTCATCCTCATTCTTTCGGCAATTTTCGACAAAATTTGTTCTCTCCGTGAATATCAAGGACATAGAAGGTCAAACCTTCGCTCCATTGTTGCTTCAGACTTTTGTCTTTGAGTTTAGGTCAGCTTCAGCTTTCATAAAAAGTCCTGCATTCGCCTTATTTGGCAGCTTCGACGAGAGGTGTTGAACTTTTAGAATACCTGATTTGCGGTGTTGTCTAAACCGCAAAAGATGGTAACTTTACACCACAAATAAGGTATTCATAAAAATCAATTAACCCCCCCCACCCCCCCCCCCCCCCCACCCCCTCGATAAATTCCGTTTAAACATGTTTTCACAAAAGGCTCACAAACGTAACTTACACATTTGGCTAAAATAAGACAATTCTCGAAATGGATGCTGCTCCAACGACTCACAATAGCATATTTTAAATATAATTCGCAGTTCAAACCCAACAACTGAAATTTTTATCTCCATATTTCCACTTTAAAATACTTAAAAAAAATTGTTTTTTATTTCTCTCATGAACATATTTCTTGGATGAAAGTATTGGTGATTAATACCTACCCTGAAAGAGTTTGCAACACAAGTAGGCTTGTTGAAATGCGTGTACTTACCGCTTTTCCAGCTTATATGCCTAACAATCTGCTGTTTTTTAAACCGCAAACGAGGTACTGCACCGCAAAGGTGGTAATCGGATGACCAGCGTGTTTTGTAATCAGTTTTGGAGGCGTGTAGGTATTGAGGTAACAACAGTTCTCTTTCTGAATTGAATTATCTCACGTCCGGTTGCTACCGGCAATACAGATTTGTAACAGGTGGTTCAATGTATAGTTGAAAATATTTGTGGAATATCACTAACCCATTGTGCGATGTATTCTATTTTATACTATGATTAACTATTTACCATAAAAAAAACTATGACATAAAATATAGAATTACACAGTAACCGTGGTGAACACGCCAGCAATGGGATTTCAGTAGTTAAAATTTACACCAACAGTGAAACTACATCCAAGATGACTTTCGATGACCTCGACTTAAATGCAAACGTGTCTAAATTTATCGCACGTCGCCTCGTGAAATGGAAGCGGCAATTATTTATTCCGTTTTTAAATGAGTTTACATCATACGATACCAAACATTAAAAAACTTTCGTTGTCTCATGTTAATAAAGCATCCGTAACTCGAAATAGTATGTTATTATGTTATTAAAATGAAAATGGCCCCGTGATTTTCGCGTTTCCTTTTCCATTTTCTTTCGGCGCTAGAATTGACAGCGGAAGTACCGCCCACTGCTGCTCATGTAAACAAAAACAGATTTATTCATGTTATTTCATTCGTGAAATCAGAGATAACGAACTGCACTCTAAAATCAGTTAGGTTAAAATTAGCCCAAATCAACTGGGTTGAGTGACTATGAAGCCAGTTGGGTTCATATTCACTCAACTCAGTTGATTTGAGTTGATTGTTAACCCAACTGATTTTAGAGAGTGGAAAAAACTCTCTTAAAGGGGCGAGTTGTGATCCGCCAGTAGAAAATCCATGGATATTTTACGGTTATTTCTAGGAGGTGAATGCAGTACAGCCGTCGTAGACTGGTCCTAATCCACGTGTGGGCAGTCATTTCCACGCATGCGTTTACCAGGTAATAAAAATCAAAATCCACAACATTTTACTTAATGAAGCACCGGGTTCTACCCAGTGCTTCATAAAGTAAATTTTTGATGATTATTCCTATAATTAGGGTTTGGAATCTGATATTATTGCGTCCGTGGAAATATCGCCCACTCGTGACCAGTGGTGTAGTACCCAGGAATAGCGCACTATTATTTTATGAACCCTTGAAATGTAAAACTGTCGGAAATAGTACGGTATCTGTCAATCCATAAAAGGAAGGGGAAGTCACCTGAGATGAAAGTCATCTGAGATGTTGGTAATGGCTCTGTTAAAGGCTGTTTTTCTTCCATTCCATGTGCATACCTGTATAATGTTTTAACAGTGATGTTAAATCTTAACAATTTAAGGAGCTGTTTAACTGCGACAGAAAGATCAACATCTCGGTGTCAGATAATAGCTCGTCCGTTCGAGAGCACGTGTTCCTCATGTATTGTAATGTCGACATTGTCACGTTATAACGTTAGTTAGGTACCTCATGCCTCAGCGTCAAGTCAAGTCAGCTTCCCATGTACTCTCACTTTTTTATTTAAAGGTGAGACCGTTTTGGTAAAAATATTACTTTAGCCCTCTACTCAGAATTCAGAGCGACGAAGATGTGTTTCATGCTTGAGCTAACCCATGTTTTAGACCACAGTGAACATTTTGAAAGAAATGACATTTATTTTATTTAAATAAAAGCTAATTCAGAAAATTCACGAACACATTCATCTCTGGCTATTTATGATTGGTAGCCCACTCATAAATGGAATCCCTCTGTTTTTCTGGAATGTTTATCACAAAATAGGTGCACTTGCATGTGTTTCATCCTAGAATAGCTCCGGAGCACCCATAAAAAATCTGTTGCGTTCCAGGTTATGATATATTCGTTTCCTAATAAACTAATTTCAGTTTATTGCACAATATTCTACAAGATGTTTTCTAATGAAGGGGAACAAGAATGTAAAAATAATTATGTCTCAAATGCGTTTCTAATTATACTTGAAACATTTTTTATGACAACCAAACCTGTGTGTTACCAATCGAAAGCATATCACACTGACAACTTGTTTCTATGCGCCTGTTTCGTCTATGACAATTTAATGTACTTGCTGTTGTAATCACTGCCACTTACAGAACAGGCTGGATGAAAATGCTGGTGAAAATAGTGCACCTACTTTACAATATAACGGTACTAAATATTTTTCCCATGGGCAACCGTTATAAAATTCGTGTGAAAAATGTGATCGCATCATTAAATTTGGACGTTCAACTTTCTTGGTCAATTATTGCCCTGTGGCAACTTTTTTTGTTCCCAAAACAGGGATCATGCAACACAAAAGAGAGAAAAATTGACAAGATGGAATCTATTGGCCACAAGCATATTTGATTCGGGAAATTCCCAACAAAAACACACCAATTGTCAATTGTATTTTTAGGCCCCAAAATACATCAAATCACCCCTCTTTTCTCTTTGGAATAATCATCAATGATGCAAGATTCCAGTACATTGCTTCAAAATATTTTTAAAACAATATATTGTTTTTCACGGCTGCTTAGTTTCGGAGGTTGAGTCATTTCAACTGTTCAAGGTGGGTAACTCCAATTCAAATATTTAGTATAGTCATACCAATAATCAGTTCCATTCTTACCAAAAATACCCATTTCCTATTTCATACGATGAAAGAATCGTTTCTGCATTAAAATACAACTGTTGGCTTCTAGTGGGGCAAACACATGGACAATATAAGTTTTTAAAGAACAATGTCCAAACTGTTTTAAATCAGCCTAAAATTGGTGATGCTCCCCAGTACAATGTTTTACTCTGTAACCCAATGTATCAGCTTGAATAGTTAAAAGCTCACAACTTTCAGTTAAACCATCTCTAACACGAGTTACGTAGTTACAGTGAGCCTGGGGGCCTGGGCCTCCTAAAACACTTTCGCTGCCCCCCCCCCTCCACCCCGCCCCCAAAAAGACATCGGCCCAGTGCAAGTACGCACAACATAGAGCCACAAAATGATCGCCAATATTGGAGCTACATACGCTGCAGATTCGCTCTTAAAGCACTGACGTTTGCACAATTGTGTCCGGGGTGGAGGTATGGCAGGCAAGTCCTAACTAGGACCCTGCGTTCGTTCCCCCTCCTACTACTTCCTTCAGAAAGTAGGAGGAGGGGGAACGACCGTCGGGTCCTAGTTAGCCCTCCCGAAACCCCACACAACGGCTTTTCGAATATCCTCTTTGCCTCCCCCACCCCCAAAATTGGCTAGAGCGCCCCCATATTATAGAATCCTGGCTATGCGCCTTCTAATCCCATTTCAACATAAAACAAAAAATCTGCCATAAGCACACAATACCTTTTGAAAACACGATATTATTTAACCATGTGGCGAGAAAATAAATGTTCCACCCCCACCCACACACAGATATACGACTGTCGTGGTGAGTCTTCAAAAGTATTTAGTTTTACAGTTACAAATATGTCTAACAGAACTGTATTGCCATTAAAGATTCGATCAAACCAATTCTTGAATAAGAAACATTTTTTGCGTTGCTTCAAAGAAAATGAATATGTTTATGGTACTTTTAGATTCAATCGTCTGGAATATTTCACTTCATAAACCATAATATGTAAGCGATGGACTATTTAAGGGCTTGGCTTTGTTTCAGACGACAGCAGCTTCGAATTCCTAACATAATTTGACTCGTGTCTTGCGAGCCGAAAAGATAACTTTACGAAGGCCATCTTGCCTGACGAGCATAATATTCCGTTTCCTTTTCCCATGCGAAGTTTCTCGAGTACAGTATCGTCAAAATTCTCCTTTATATCACACTTCTATTCCGCTGCACATTTTCACAGACATTTCCAAGAACGGCATTACTTGTGATTTCTTCAAACGTGGACATCAGACTGAATTATCTAACTTATGACATGTGTTATATTTTATAACACATCCATTCAACTTTAAACCCTAGTATCTAACGCAATGACCGCTAAGGCATAAATGATTCTGAATTCATTGGGTGATGTACAAACCGGAACTTTTTCCCAGCACCGTTCATACTAGTTCCTTTCCTGTCGAGTCATTAGTTACGCTTCGAAAAGTTTCCAAATTTCGTAAAACAATTATCGACGGTCTGACGTACAGTGTGAAAATGAAAACGTCCTAAGCAAAATAAAGTCGGTTCACAAAAAATTAGTTAACCAATAATGAGATAATATTTTAAACAAAACCCCAATCATTTCCAACCAGAACATCAACCCAGTCCCGTGGCCGTCTCTTTTGTGGATCCGTTATATCTGAATTGGTCAACTGTATTTCGGTAAATCTTCGTATATCTTGACATGCTTCGAACGTCTTTTAAAAATGTTTCTCCCAGCTGTTTTGCAAATGTGCAGAAATTTGTACTTATATTTTTACTAACAGTAATAGCCGCCAAATGGTTAGGCGTGAATGGGCACCAGCCGAAGAGAAACAGCGATACGAATTTCAACAAATACTGGTTCCGAAAAGGTTGTTTTGATTTTTTATCGATCCATAAGATCAGTGCAGCTTCAGTCAAAACAAACAGACTCTTCACCTTTGGGTTTAAACATCGGATTTAAAATTTGTTGATTTAAATTAATTTTAATGCATGGGTTGTGTAATAAACACAGAACGCGAAGTGTGTTTGAATCTGTGGGTGTTTTAATCGTTGGAATGGCGTAATCATATTTCGCGCGAACCTACGGCTCTCGCGAAATATGACTGCGCCAACCCAACTCGTTATGTAAAACACCCACCGATTCAAACACACAGTCTATTTCTAAATCCATTAAAATAGCGAATAAGCTTCCATCTGAGAAAGTAGAAACATACACTTTGTATCTGGGGTGAATAACTCATTGCTAAACGCAAAGCCTCAACCTCAAGATTTATAAGAAAAAAAATTCTAAAAGCGTTCAGTTTTCGCCCACGATATCCCCAAAAACATCCTTTGTCCAACAATTTCACCAGCCTGTCTCTGACGCAATTCAAGCCCTATTTAAAAAATATGAAGAAATACAAATGTTTTGCGTCTTATTTGTGGTACATTGCTGCATAAAGACATGTAAAAATTGTTATATTTTATACCACTGTCTTCTGAGGTGATGTACCACTAAATACCAAAGTTAAATTCTACAGGCACATCTTTAAATACAGCTTCGAAACACATAGTCTAATGCTCCCGTATACTTGATACGCAACAAAAAAGATTTCGAAGTTAGATTTAAGACATGCCCTATATTTGTAAATTTACCCTTGCATGGAGAGTTAACCTTCTCTGTCCCTCTCTGTTTAATGGAACATCTTTCGGTGCATGATGACGTTGGAACAAGGTGTTTTGGACAATTGTAAGGATTGGATGTTGTATTTTGAAAATACGAGAAGTTTAAATAACGAATGTAGGTTAAACGAATCTCGATGCAAGACACCCTGAAGATAGATATACAACTGGGTGAATTTCAGCAACTGGTTAAATCTCTGGGTCGTCATGGCCAGAATAGTCCAAATACTTCCGGATTAACCCTTTACCCAACGAATCGCCCCATCCGCCCGCGTAATATGCAAATTCAGTAGTTGAGAAAACATTATTTTTCAAAAAATTTGAACAAAACCATATCATGTGATCCCTCGTTGAAACGAGCTCATCGAGCTCGTTCCAACAAGGGGTCACATGATATGGTTTTGTTGAAATTTTTGGAAAAAATTGAAAAAAATGATATTTAAAAAAATAAATTTTGATATGGTTTGCGTTGGGTAAAGGGTTAATCCAAACCAGTTTCAGTATTTATTTAATTTTGAGCAGCTATACCTGACCAGAAACTCGAGGTCATAAGCGCCGTGATTCAAGCATGTGGTTTTCATTAAGTTACTGATATTAATCTAATTTCGTGGATCTTTAGGTGAAATGCACAGCCAGTCCTAAAAATGCTATCTATGTGGAACGATATCAAGATCTATGAAGATACGGAATATAAAGTGCGTAATGAAATATTGTGTAAGGAAGGTATATTCATAAAAAAAACAAGAGCCATGTGCACAGAACTTGAGAACCTATTATTTATTTCCTTCCAACATCATTAACGCCTGTAATAATTCAGACAGTAGCAACGCAACATCTCATGCGTGCTAGCATATACAGACAGATCATCCCTTCAGTGACATAAGGCACCATCTGCAATGCTTTAACATTGCAGTTGGCGCTTTGTACCATGCGAGGGACGATACTATATTATGCTCCATTATGTGTGGAAACGCATGTGCAGCACAAGGTTGGTTAATTGGTATAAACCATAGAGTAGGAATGACTAACTTGCGGTTAGAAACAAACAGAAACAAATATAAGCATTGGCGTAAAATTTCTTTTTATGGATCATCGGGTTGCACCCAGTTGTCCGTGAGCTGAAGTTGAACGTTTAGTGACGCCTCTGGAACTTTTTCTTATAAACGGTAAATATCTGGCAGGTGGAAAACCATCCCTGGTAAGATCATCACACAGTAAGACTATTATACAATGCTTTATTTATTTATTTATTTATTTATTTATTTATTTATTTATTTATTATTTACTGGTGTTTAAGGTCACATATTTCTACATAATGACTACTACTGACAGCTGCAGGGATATAACGTCAAGCCCGGATAATCGTTTATACCCATGATGCCCTGCTCTTCCATAGAGGTCTGCCACCACCAATGCAGATGTAAATTAACTGAAAGCTTCAGAAATATATTCTCACAAATCTTTGGCAGTCGTATAACGTTTTAGCAAAAACCGTTTAAATATCATTTCATGGCAAGCTGAAGACAAGTTCACATGAATCAAGAAGGCGAATGAATAAAATGCCATCCTTATCATCCTCAATTGGTTCGATGGTTAATGTATTTGAATGTTTTATCAAATTGAGTGGTGGCGTCTTTGCAGCAACCATGCCATAATACTATTATATGTTCTAATAAATGTTTAGCTTATTCTAGGAGTGGTTTAAATTTGATTACCGACTCTGGTACCTGTTTTGTTTCATTTATACCACGATCTGAATAAACAATCGACTTTGTCCCTTAAAATGGAAAAAAAACAACACTTTTTATCGTAAACACGCAGATTTGTTTTGTTTACATCTGCGGCAGTGGGCAGTACATCCGGCTGCATGTGAATACTTGAATGACAGCTAGACGCATCGTCAAAGTTGTTTGAATTTACCTTGCTTTTTCAGTCAAATTATCATTAACAATTCTTAAATTTTACTTTAAATATTTAATTGCAGGTATTTTAAACTTAATAAGTCATTGTACGTAACAAATTGTACCGCAAAACGTCGTATGTCTGAATGAAACATCGCTAAGTGTGCATGTTTCAATGTTGGCAAATTGCGTCATGTCAAAGGTCAAGTTGAATGAACTTCCTACTTTTGGTGCAAATTTTGCAAAACCGCAGTCGATGCTTTACACCAGCAGTGGGTTTAAAAGCTAAAATTTAACATACAGGCTATTCCCAGGTAGTTTAAGAGATCTTCAGAGAAAACATTTTTTGTTTTTGTTTTCGAGGTTTATTTTTCCTATGTTTTTGGTTATATTTGCAACAGTAAGGAACTGAATGGTACAGAGTCTAACAGTTCTTCCTACTCTCATAAATCATTTCAACTTGGTAAATTCTCGTGCATTTCACAATCGTTGTTGAAAAAGATTGAAGTTCTTTTACAGACTGGAGCCGTAACCAACAAAAGGCCACCTTTAGATTGTTTTAGTTCTACATGCAAGGCCAGGGTAACATATCTATGATTGACAGAAACTATATCCCCCGAAGAAATTTAAAAACACAAGTATGTGACGTTATTAGGTAACTTATTCAAACCATTTCAGCTTTGGAACAACACCAGTTTTGCATTCAGTACAGTCGCTAGAGACTTCTCAATTTCCACAGGTAAGCAATATTTCCACGGACGCAATAATATTAGATTCCAAACACCAGTTATAGGAATAATCATCAACAATTTAATTAGTAAAACACCGGGTACAACCCGGCGCTGCATTAATTAAAATTTTGCTGATGATGCTTTTTATTACCTGGTAAATGCGTGAGTGGACATCACTGCCCACACGTGGGTTACGACCAGTCAACGGCGACTATTCTGTAATTATACGCGGTAACTGGCATTTTCAGTGAATTAATGTTTCAAGCACCGGCAATAATTTAGATATCTTAATTATGACTTAAAATATTATTAATACATATCGCAACATACATTATGTGACATTACTGAAACACATTCATTGCTGTACTGTAAAGGACACTGTGAAAAAACGGTAATAGTGCTGGCAACCCGGTGCCGATACAAATGTATTTCTGTAACAAATGATACTGTTTTTTAAATCATACGAAATTCTAACAGAGGAGTGATCATGTATAATGAAGCAAACAATTTTTAAAACGTGTGAATTCAACTCTTTAACCCTTTACCCAACGCAAACGATATCAAAATTTATTATTTTAAATATCATTTTTTAAAAATTTTTAAAACAATTTCAACAAAACCATATCATGTGACCCCTCGTTGGACCGAGCTCGACAAGCTCGTTCCAACGAGAGGTCACAAGATATGGTTTTGTTAAAAGATTTTGAAAATAATATTTTTTCAATTGCTGAATTTGCATACTACGCGGACGGATGCGGGCGATTCGTTGGGTAAAGGGTTAATTCCTGTCTTCGTAAAATGCCATCATAAGTTGCAGGCCCGAAGCGAGTGTAGGTGCCGGGAGGCGGCTCGTCTCCACCCCCACCCCTAATGACCACGTATGTTGGAAATTGTTGTTGCCCGTCAAAAAAAAACTGTTGGTTGCTGAATGTCAATATCTTCTATGAAAGCCGCTAATTTAAAAAAAAAGTTTACCATTTGGCAAAACAAATTTCATTATTCAAAAATATCTTTATGTTTCAAATATCTTTTGTCTTTTGTATGGAAGTGCACTTTAGTAAATGGACTTTCCGTATTAAACCAGGTCATGTAATGGTAAAAACTTTTCCTGTTGCTTTTTACAAAATTCCAGTTTTTTCCTTGATGAAATACCCATTCAAATAACATTTTTGAATCACTCGTCCTGCTGCAACTCACCGCTGGCTGGGTTCACGCGAACAGTTCAATTAATGTGGCGTGTTAGATGACATCCAGCTCATAGGAATATGCCTAGTATCAGAGAATGCACAAAAATTTGAGTAAAATATTTGCAGCACTTACAGTAAGAGTAAAGTGAATTTCTACTAAAATAATGTGGTGTTGATTTTTCATCGACCACTCATTCACAGTTTCCGACAAAAAGCCGCCATTTGCACAAGCTCTATTATTCAGTTGTGCACCTATGACCAGACACCAAACATTTCCCATGTGAGAGTAAATAACCGATTCAGTGCATATCGTGAATTGTTAAGCAAAAATCTTATTTTTAAAGACAATTTGATCTCAATGCTAAACGAGAATGAATTTGTTGAATTTGTTGTATATTTATTATGGTTTAACGACACCTTCGACATCCAGGGGCACATAGTGTCCTGTAGCTTTACGAATGGAGGAAGGCGGAGTGCCCGGAAAGAACCACCGACCGGCGGCGAAGAACTGCCAGACTCCAAAACGTACTAACTCAGTAGAAGCAGGGTTCGCATTGGTTGAAGACAAGTGCACGATAGACGTGAAATACGCCTCAGTATACACTGCCACCGTGTCCCCACGTGGGCAATCGGGATTACGTGCTTTGCCCAAGGACACAACGCAGTTACCCTTAGTAGAATTCAACTGAAACTTAGTCTTTATTAACCCTTTACGTAACATGAAAAGCAGACGACACGTGCAAAAAATATTCTTGAATAACTAATTTTTTTCATTTTTTGTCTCAAAAACATAGGTTATGACCCCTCGTTGGAACGAGCTCGACGAGCTCGTTCCAACGAGGGGTCATAACCTATGTTTTTGAGACAAAAAATGAAAATATATTGAGAATTAATTGGCGATTTTTGTGAATAGCGCCGGCCGGTTTTGGCCGTTACGTTGGGTAAAGCGATAAAGCGTTGCTCTCAAACTCATGCAAAGGGAAACAACCATTATTTGATCTTTTTCAGGTGCAATCCCTCGGGAAAGGCCCTAGCATTAGTCACTTTCGGAGTCAGGTACAGCATTCCTATTGTCAAGGCACCATTGACACTAGACTTAATGGAATTTTCTAACCAGCCAATCGGTGTCTTAGAAATTAACATGCAATGTTCTGCACTGGAAAATACCATTGGAATTACGGTAAAAGTACTGGTAGCTAGCTGCCGTTACTTTTACCGTAAATATTACAGTGAAGACTGTTATGACTGATAGTCTCATCATATTAAAACTTAAAGAGGCATGTTCAAGAAAAGTGGAGCAAAGTTCTCTTCAGAACGAACGCATTCAACTCTTTAATTTCTAATTTTGGAAAATAGCATCGCAGATGTCGAATGTTGCCTTATTTTAGGAGAATCAATTTTTAAAGTAGACGATTTAATATGCCTAACCTGCAGCCGTATGGCTGCAAGTTGAAGATAATAATTCGTCTGCTTCGTGTGACAAATCAACAGCCTTCTAGAGTTATGAAGAAAACCAATTATCAGTCGATGTAAATTAAAATAGAGCGACATTGCCAAAAGCAGTTTAATGTTGTATTTGCGCCATAATATATGTCATTATGGTAGAAGTAACTAGTTACCAGAACGTCTATCTATTTTACCGGTAATTTTTACGGTGTGAACGCATCCAGGGCCAATTACTTGCCGCTGTTTGCTTGTTTTTTCCGCGTGCTCTCTCCGGCGTTTTCAGCCTGTAAATAAAACTGCCCTGCGCATTGTGTTGAAATTGCCATTAAACCCCTCCAAAAATAAAATAAACAAGTCAAGAGTAACAGTTAGATCATCTGTTCTCTCATCCGCATTCACTGATAAGATAAGATATTTATGGTCTCAGTGTCAGTAGAGACAGATGGCAAGAACATTGATCAACGGGCAAGAAATTACAGGAACAAATCAAATGGACACCACGATTACAAACAGGTATTAGTGACTTAGTGAAGGCTCAGATCAGGCAATGTGATACACTCTTGAATATCTATGCACATATATTGCGTGGAGTACACACACACATCCACACGCTCGCGCACACACACACGCGTGCGAACAATCACGCATAAGCACACGCACACGCACCCTCACATACACACACATTCACACGAACCATCACACAACGATCCAAATCAATTTTCAAGGGTTAAGATCAGGCGAGGAACAGTGGTAAAAAGTTCAGTTATTCATTCCATGAGTCTGACGATAGTAAATGATACATTGGTAATATACAGTTACACAAAGATTGCCCATCAGTCACTAATTGCTTGTCATGTTGCAATAACTATCTGACAGGCTCATTAAGCAAGGAATGATAAGAACAAGTTCATGTGTAGGCAAGATCACAAATGCCAATGAAATTCAATAGTTAATGGCGTTCGTTTCCTATCATTCCAACCAATGGTGATGAACCCTTGCGCGAAAACGAGAAGATATCTAAAATTTGATAACGTTGTTATTTCTTGATATTTCATCCCAATCGATTGTTAACTATATCATGGCTGATAATTAAACACAGACACTGTGGTAATTTTTAATTTACCATGACACGCAAAAAAAATGCTAACTGTGGAATAATTCTACTTTCACATTCCCTTTAACCCTTACCCAATGCAGACGGTATCAAAATTTATTATTTTAAATATAGTGTTTTTAAATTTTTCCAAAACTTTCAATAAAACTATATCATGTAACCCCTCATTGGAACGAGCTAGACGAGCTCGTTCCAAAGAGGGGTCACATGATATGGTACACAGAACGCACGATGTGTGAATACGTTCGGCAATACGGCAACCATGCAATCGCGGAAGGATAGAACTCGAGGCCGCACCTCTCGTTCTATCCTTCCGTGCCGGCACTTGATCCGTATTGACGAACGCATTACACATCATGGTGTCCTGTGTATATGTTCAACAGTAAACAATATTATGAGCGGAAACCAGATCGCGAGCTGGTCACCTGACACATTTACCCTAGTGGATCGAAATTTCATAAAACAATATATTCCGAAATGAAGACTGTGTCAAGAGAAACAAACAAAAATTGATTTTGAAATGCAATGTTTTCGTTCTTCCTTTTCAATGGACTAGGTTCCATAACGTTGTGGACAGGAAAGCGGACAGATAACTTCGACCAGATCGCGACCTAGCCGTGAACCGATCAAATTACTCAACCCGCTTGTCACTACCTCCTTGGTCGATTTTTTCTGATAAGTAGATTCCACGGAAATGTAACTTGGACGCTCTGTTTGTTTAGCAACACAGTGCTGATATGCACAGCAAACGTATTCCGCCAATGTCGTATTCTATTCATCAGACTGCCGCACTAAATGTGCTAAACAGTCTGAATCCAACACGACCCCGGGTCCAGTGTATTTTTGAAAACGTTATTGGAGAGTGGAAGGGTCAGTGTGCTAAGTTGAGTGCTTCAAAGCAGGAGCCGTTAGCGATATTTTTTTTTCTCAAAGCCGTTGAATTGCCAACAAAGAATCTATCGGCGTCGAATGATAATCAGAAACTTGATGGGAGGTAATAACTGAATCGCAACCGCAGCACAATAATTATCTTTAAAATGAGAATTTTTTGTCAACTTTGACCAAGTACTTAAGCAATCAGCTGTGTTATTCAGTTGAGTGTATTTCCGGGGCGCCGGAGCCGCCCCAACCACCCCGACCAATGTCGGGGCAAACAATTTGCCGATCATGATATTTTTGTGATCGACCTTCAGCCGAACATCATTCATATCAAATAACTAAAAATGATTTTTTAATTTTGTTCTGGCGGATATCCGAAAAATAGTGCGCGCATAGATCGTCTTGTTACCTGCGTCGCCAGCGGCAGAGCAGGTCCAGTAACCGCTCAACTCCGTCCGTCCGTCCGTCCGTCCGTCAGTCCGAAACACTTTTTTCTGTCAAGGTTTTCTTGGCTTCTATGAAAGGGAATGATTTTCTATTTGGTCTGCTGCTTCATAATGATGAGTTGTATCTTGTAAGCAATTTTCAGATCTGCCGTGCAGCCACTTCCTGTTTGCCGATACTTTGAAATTTTACTGTACCCACTGAACATTGAAATATTTCGTCAAACTTTTCTCGGCTTCTATGCAAGGGATTGATTTTATATTTCATCTGGAGCCTGATAATGATCAGTTGTATTGTGTATGTAATTTTCAGATCTGCCGTACAGCGACTTCCTGTTTGCCGATTCAATTGCATGCAGCGACGCAGGTCCAGACCCGGTATTGGTCTTGGCTTGTTTCTTTAATATTGGGCACACAATGGCGGCTATTAATGACGAGTTAGCGTAAGATGAGGAGATTTAGGGGGCTACTTCTTTAGTATTTCAACCTGGAATACTAAAGAAGTAGCCCCAAAATGGGTCTGAGATATGTCATTTTTGAAACATGTTCTGGGGCAGGGCCGGATTTACGAATGGGCAGACTGGGCGGACGCCCAGGGCCCCACGTTTGTGGGGGCCTCCACAGTGAAGTTCGTCTTTCGAGGAACATAATATGACAAAATCCCCTCCAAAATTGCCTTTGGCAATTTGGCAGGGAATTTTGTCATGTTATATTTCCCCGAAAGACGAACTGCATGCACTGTCATTTTTTTCTCCCCCACATAATCGATGACAACAATTCGAAAAAACAGGGATTTCCGGCGCCACTGTATTTGAATGATATTTTAAGATTTTCAATGTGTGTTGTTTTCCCCAGGAATAGCTGGACCGAGAGCTCTCAGAAAACGAATAGATTATGACTATTGTGAATAGTGGAGGTAATCTGAATGCGAAATATCTACGTTAAATATCCGTGTTAATGATGTGTTGTGAATAACCAGAAAAGCAGACATATTCAGCTGAATAACTGAAACGAGACCAATACCACAAATTGTGCATGGGACTTTGATTATGTTGCGACACCGAACTTCACAGTTATGTTTTCGTTCTTCCGGCCTCCATTTTCATTTTTTCAAGAAACCGGAACCGATTCGGTTTTTCTTTACTAAAATAAAAAAAAAACCAAACAGTTCGAGTAAAGCAAATAGGTCCCCGAGAGCATCAATGCTAAAGCAGATGGCGCTTTGATATGCACTCAAGGGATGAAATACTGAGTTTGTTGTTTATAACCAGACGGAAGACATAAATACGATATAAAATAATATATATTTACAAATATATAAATAAGATATTAAAATGGTGATTTACAGTTGAGTCTCGCCAACATATACAATTATCTGCTTAACTACCATAACTCAGCGCGGGTAATTCAGCGAACTATTTTATTCAATACATTTCGCATTTGTGCAATTCGAAAACGTTTGTCAGCTTATAGTGCACACAGTATTATCCTTTGATCAATGTCACGTTAATAATAATGGGAATCTAAATGATACAATGTGAACACATGAATAAAGAGATAAAAAGTAAGGTACATTACTCTCTGATCATGCAGCAACAAGAACGCGGAATTTTGCGCATACTGATTTCAGCCATTCATAATCCACAACTATTTTGTTTTCTGAAACTGTTTATTGGATTCCTCAATATGGTGAGATATTTACATATGCAATTATTTGGATGGAAGCGGTTCAATAAAAATTCTTATCTTGCAACACCGACTAACTGATACAGAAAGGTATAATTATTTCTTTTTCTTTTATTGGTAATACCACCTTCAACATCATTGCCTACCTCGTAACCGCAACATAGGGATGAAATCTTTGCCAGGGTATTATACCTATGCTGTCAACTGTAGAGGACTTCCACCATTGGTTATCGCAGTAAACAAGCACTGCTCCACTTCCAGGGGCTCCCGGGGGGGGGGGGGGGGGAAATTCATAATAAAACTCACAAAATTAACAGGTATAAAATGCGCGTTATGAAGGCTCGGCTTTGCGTCACCAGTTTTTGAATTATGCGTGCAAGTTAAGTTATATATTATAAGTTATTAACTCCATATCTCGGATCAAAATGGCCTGGTGGTGTGGCGTGAAAGCGCAGTGTGGTTAAAGAGTGTATTACAAACCCAAATCTCCCTCGCTGGACAATTAAATTTTGGTTTAAACGTCCCATCCAGAAAATATGGCACTATAGTTACCGAACTACAAGGATAACGTCATGGTGTTCCTTTTTTATTACTTTCCAAAGTGTGATTTACTGGGATTTCCGGGTTTGATTATAAACGATAACTTCACGAGTGAATAATGCTATCAACAATTGTGTCATGTATCCATGCGCGCAACCGAGGACGCTTTGCCGTGGATGTAATGGGGACTTCATTGTTTTTTTGGTGTTTTTTCAACCCTTTACCTAATATGAAAAGCAGACAACACTTGCAAAAAAATTCTTGAATAGTTATTATTTGCATTTTTCGTCTCAAAAACATAGGTTATGGCCCCTCATTGGAACGAGCTCGACGAGCTCGTTCCAATGAGGGGTCATAAC
Organism: Pictodentalium vernedei; assembly: GCA_031216915.1. Classification (NCBI taxonomy): domain Eukaryota; kingdom Metazoa; phylum Mollusca; class Scaphopoda; order Dentaliida; family Dentaliidae; genus Pictodentalium; species Pictodentalium vernedei. The sequence goes on from CM062297.1 coordinate 265,434,045, forward strand.
CTATGTTTTAGAGACAAAAATAATGAAAATTAATTGGCGATTTTTGAGAATAACGTTGGCCGTTACGTTTGGTAAAGGGTTAAATAATATAATTATCGTTAATAATGAAAAGTAATAAACAGAGTAATCGCTTGACTGGACTGGTTACGTGAAATAATTCATTCGAGACGAGGGACTATATTGTAAAACACTCGTGCGCATTCGCGCAATCGTGTTTGTACAATTTCCCTCACCTCTCATGAATTATTTAACGTAACCAGTCCAGTCAAGCGAAAACTCTCTGTATAATTATGTTTCACCCCAGTCATTAATTACTGGTTGCTATCGCCTCAAAGAGAACACACAGAGATGATATTTATGGTTTTGGAGTTGATACATAATTATGTCACAAGCGATTAAATGATGAAGTATAAATTTATATTTCATCTAATCAAGAAAGAGATATGTGTAGTGACCACTCAAAAGGACGTAGTTATTCCTTTTATTATATGCGTTACCTATTCAAAACAAGAGGCCCCACGGGGCGTGAAGCGCTCATCTTGTACAGAACACAATTTAAACAGAGTCCAAGAATGAGTCTACATTACGCAAGCCATCTCCATAGGCTACACTGTCAATCCTTGAGTCCCTCAGGGGTGACAAAAATAATCTGGGCATCATGCCTTTTCTTCAGTTGATCATAAGTAAAATGTAGAGCTCCCCTATGAAGCCCCTTGATACAACCTTGATACAACCTATGTGGATTAATCTTAGTACCTCTAGAGGGTACTGAATACAAAATTTTTAATTCTTCAGCAAAATGGCCACTTCCGGCTCCCATAGAGAGCCCAAATATTAACCCAGGCTCTTGATTTGAACACAGTTAAATCTGACTTCCCTAGAGATGTTGTGTACCGAATATGAAAGCATTCTGACTGTTGGATCTGAAGAAGAGAAATTGTAAAGAACTTTCTTCGAATAGTAAGCCCAAATATTGACCTATGGATCCGATCTGAACAAACTTGAATCTGACTCCCCTAGAGATGTTGTATACCAAATGTGAAAGCATTCTGACAAGTGAATCTGAAGAAGAAGATTTTTGAAGAAATTCCCTCATATTGTACTAAGTTAAATTTCATGTTCCCATATGGAGCCCAAATATTAACCTAGGCACTCGAATTGAACAACCTGGAATCTGACCCCCCCCCCCCCCCCCCCTAGAGATGTTGTATACCAAATATAAAAGCATTCCGACTGGTGGATCTGAAGAAGAAGATTTTTAAAGAAATTTTCTCATATTGCACTAAGTAAAAATTTGGGCTACCATAGTGAGCCCAAATATATACCTAGGGATTTGATTTGAACAAACTTGAATCTGACCCCCATAGAGATGTAGCATACCAAATATCAAAGCATTCTGACTGATGGATCTGAAGAAGAAGATTTTTTTTAAATTACCCTCCATATTGAACAAAGATAAAATTTGGGCTTCCGTAGGAAGCCCAAATATTAACCTAGGGACTTGGTTTGAACAATCTAGAATCTGACCCTCATAACAATGATGTATACCAAATATTAAAAGATTCTGACTGGTGGTTCTGAAGAAGAAGATTTTTAAAGAATATTCCCCATATTACCCTATGTTAAAACTTCGGGCTCCTGTAGAGAGCCCAAATATGAACCAATGCGCTTTATTTCAACAAACTTTTATCTGACCCCCCTATGAATGCTGTATACCAAATATCAAAAGATTCTGATGATTGGTTCTGGAGAAAAGATTTTTAAAAATTTTTGCAAATATGCTGACTCGGCATTTTTTCGATGCCCATTACAGAACACCCTAACATAACCGATGGCAATTTTTTTTACTATTCAATTCTACTGGTCATAAGGATACTTCATACCAAATAAAAGCTCTCTGTTCCGTGGGGTTTGGGAAATATGGGCGTTTGAAAATATTTCTATTTTTAGCTCCCAGGGTTCCCATGGGGATGCGGGAATTTTTTTTTTTGCATGTGTCAAGTACTTATGACCCAATACTATCACAAACCAAATTTGGTTCATACCGGACCATCGGTTCAGAAAATAGAAATTTTGGGCGGGGCCAAAAATCTTACCCCTCCTATTACAAAGCCAAATATTACTTTACGAACTTTGTTTGAACAAATTTGATTCTACACCTCATATGAAAGCTCCATAGCAAATATCAAGTCATTGTACACACTGGTTCTTGAGAAGAAGATTTTTAAAATATTTTGGAGCATTTTCCCCCACTCCCTCCCTATGGGGCTGGGCATGCTGAGTTGAACAAAAATGAAATACCCCTTTGGGACCATCACTCACACAAACTTTCACTTGAATTGGCCCAGTGGCTTTGGAGGAGAAGACCAAAACATGGTGTTGACGGACGACGGACGACGGACGACAGACGACGGACGACGGACGACAGACGACGGACGACGGACGGGAAGCGATGAGATTAGCTCAGCTTGACTTTCTCAAGATGAGCTAAAAAGACTTTGAGTCCCAAAATCAATGCCAAGTAATTGCTCCGAAAGTGACAACATTTCAATTTAAAATCCACCAGCGGATAGTCATCGAATCGTTTTCAGCGACGAAATTATTCGTCCGCGAAACAAAATAGTTTCTACAGCTTATTAATGAAAGCTACACAGATACATTAATGGATATTAATTTAATACCACAAATAACAATATCGACAACTTTCATCGTGAAATATTTAACATTTCTCACTTTCATAACATTTTAGCGAATTTATTTTGTTTTTGTTGATACTATTTTTACGATTCGCCCATTGTTCATACAGGGAAAAATACGATTTTTAAATGGCATAATCATATGTCTTGGGTCGACCTGACGAAAAATACGACGTCAACGTTTTCGCAATTTCCTCATGATTTGAGCGGATGTAAAATAAATTGCTCCATTTCCTGGGCTTCATACAGAACTGCGGACACTTCGCCAGTGTATTTGATACTTGCTCGAAGAATGTTTAATTGTCTTCCATTAAAACTTGCCTCAGGATAAAGTTTCAAAATGACATAAAACATGTTCCGTTAATTCTTCATTACCATTTTTGAGCAGCCTTCAAGTAAATTGATAAAATACGAGATGGGATTATAAATTCAAGTATTTATATACCGTCTTTCTTTCAGCAGCAGACTTCGTTTACACATAACATTAAGTTTTTAATGATTTTCATCCTTTGTTTGTTCGAATCTAAAATGGGACGCAAGATTTCACATCGATTCGAACCTCGCATTTGCTATGGTTGCGTGTTTGATACTGTTATCGGGAATTATCTACCCTATATATGTGCCAGTCGATATTCAATATATGCCATGTCTACTGAGCTTTTGCGGGCCGTCACGTGTACATATGAATCTAACGGACTTGTTGTGGACGTGTGGCGGCACGTAATAGCCCAGTGCAAATATCCTATACTTAATACTGCTGGGGAGATACAACTGCTACGATGCGTTGCGAATTTTGCAAAGACTCGTTATGTTCCGGAATATCCCAACGGATTTCTTTTCGAATAAAATCAATGAAAGAATTTCGAATCAAATTTAATCTCGGAGTTTCGTCGGGCCCAACTCGAAACTGCATTAACAGAAATTGTCCACCTACAAAGTAAAATGCCATGCTGTGATTGGACACCTTGTCCGGGTATATAGAGTTTTGTCTTTCTGTATGCAAGAGTGCATAAAAGCATGCGATGTTCTCTGGGAGATAAATCCCGCTTGAAAATTGAACGTCCAAAAATAAAGATAAAGATGGTTTGAAAGGTCCAGAATCAAGTAAACACGAAAAGATTTGCGAACGATGAAGCCTGAAATCAGCGCTAGCTGCCACAGAGAATAAGCAAAACTCTACAGCTGGACGTTTCGGTAATATTGAAGTGATAAAAGAGGCTAACACCATTTCTGAACCTTATTCAACAGAGCGAGAGGACAAGGACACCTTCATTCTATTCTTCGTTCCGATGCTAGGAAAGGAATTAGGAAATCACTGCATTTGGAACATATCACGTCACGTTTTTCTTGTATGACAAATTCATTATGCATATTTTTGGCAGGATACACAGCCTCATGTACCCACTATCAGATATTTAGGTACCCTTCGACGGCGGCTCAGGGGACATGCATTTCTAGCAGGGTGCATAGGGATTTGTAAAACACCAAAGTTCTCTATAGCAAATAATATATTACATACAGTACATTCATCGTGGATTGGTCGTATTCAACGCGAAGGCAATGATGTCATCGCAAGCGTTTATCGGGCAATAAAAATCATCAGCAGTAACATTTTAATTAATGAAGCACCGGGTTGTACCCGGTGCTTCAGTAATTAAATTTTTGATGATTATTCCTATGAATAGTATTTGTTATCTAATAATATTGCGTCCGTAGAAATATTGCCCACTCGCGGAAAGTGACCAGTTCACGGCGGATATACAGTATATAATAGAGTCCCGATTAGGTTCCCAACACTTAATAAAGTAACGGAACAGCGAAGAGGCTCCCTTGCTCATTGGTTGGAGTGTTGAGCTTTGGAAAAAATGTCACAGGTTTCAATCTGATCAGTATTATCTGCGTTGTGTCCAGCGTTGACGTTGTCGGGTACCAAATGCACTAAACAAATACGTTTGCCACTAATAATAAGCATTTGGCACCAATAGTTGGCACCAAAAAAGTACTTTGGGAAGGTCTCAAAGAATATGTAGTTAATTATTTCAGTGCCTCATTTTCGATAAGACTGATGTCTGGCGACACATGCGAGGCAGAATTGACACAAGCCAATTAAGTTATAGATGTTTACTATAATCATGACTCTTTGTTATGGGTCAACTGATTTACCAGTTTATCTATTTAATCTACTTCTTATCAAAATCAATCAATTCTTTGTTATTTAATCATTTTTGTATCTAGCTTAATCTCTTTTATAAGCCCTCTGGAGGATATTAAATTACTTGTTGTTTATTTGGAGTAGACAGGCAGTGTGTAAAAAATAATCATGAAATTATTTTGTGAACGTTAATAATAGCCTTTTAAGCTTTATATTTATTTATTAGATTTAGTTTTTTTATTATCTATATTGTAACCGTTTGCGGGGTTTGTTTCAATACCGTGCTCTGAGTGCAACAAGGCGCCATCTGCGAAGCAATTGGGCGATACGTGGTTAGTTTGTTCTCTTTTACAATCAGGTTAATGTGGCAACAAAAACATTAATTTGGCACCGATCAAAACCCTCACTTGGCACCAACAAATTTCAGCCAAGCGTAAACAATGGTTGCATCCTTGGAAATTAAAAAACCCGCTAAATCCCAATTGCCCAAAGGAAGGTACAGGGGTGCTAGCTTCGAGATTCGATTCGATTCGATTTCGAATAGTAAGTAGATATTCGGTTCGATTCGAAATAGGCTGCCCGATTCGTTTCCTCTCGAATCTTTTTCATAGGAATATAGCTTGGTATCAGTCAGCTTTAACTAAATTTAACTAAATTTAAGCTTCTCAAGCAATGTCAACGATGAACTATAATCCTACGGGGTAATATTCCAACTACATCATCAAGGCATGCCTTCATTGAACGAATACAATTTGATGTCAACAATATTTTCATTTTCATAGCTTCCGTAATTCAATTTCTGCGTAGGATAATGAGAAAAAATACGAAATGTCACGAAGGATCTGAATTGTGTAGGCAAAAACAAAATACATTCCATCTTATTATTCATTCCACACATTCGTGCCTTGTCATTCCCTGGTTGCTTTGCCATTTGTAGTTGATTTAGTTTCCAGGAAAAATTCCTAGAAGAATTCCTTGCTGTCTATTATATTCTAGTGCATGTGTATTATACAGATGTAATGATACAATTCTGCACGAAAAGTCATAAAATGCTGAGGGGTATTTCAAATCTGTTCATTTTTATCCAGCCATCAACTGGAAAAACACCTGCTATTTGAGTTTGTTGAACCTTTCGTTGTCACAGACATCTTGATTCATAAAAAACACCCAAGATCAATACGTTGGTATTTAATTTTTTTTTCACTATCAACTGTATATAACTTGGTATTACTTTGAAAGTCTAAGTGATACCTTAATTGTAAAAACTGTTCAAGTTAACGATGTTGTGGAGAAATATGCTATGTCTTGTTGTAAACATCTGCGCAAAAGCGTATGGTTATTGAAATAGTGGAACGCCTTTTAACGACCTAGAGAGAGTCTTCAAGTAAAAAGCACCGTATGCCATCTCCACTACTGTTTCAAGTCCATCTTTTAAGAACCAGGTGTTTACCTGCCACTTCAGATCTTCATTTATCAAATACAATATTAGATTAAAGTATATTTAAAACGTTCTTATCGTCCATCAATTCCTGGAAAACTTGGAGTTTTTCCTCATGTATAATTTCCTCCAAACAATACTCATAAACTCTGCGTGAAAAAAACGAGAATATACGAGAAGAGCAATCAAAGTTAAAATTCGTTGTCAAAGCATCAACGTTGGGGATGGGGCCAATTTCGCCGCATAATGTCAATTACCCTGCCAAAAGATCCAACTACGCCATCTAATATTGTTTTCAAGTTAAAGCGTTGAACCCTGGCAGTATCTTCCATGTCAATTTAATGGCAGAAACTGGGAGAATCCATATTCATTATTTGGGGTGGACTAATTAACCCTATCTCTGTCACCACGGCCGCTTTGAGCCCTTTCTGTCTGTTTCGACATCTCTGTCTATCACATTAACTCTCCCTCTCTCCCTTGGCCACCATGACAGAGACAGGGTTGATAGGTGCAGCCACGTTGAAAATATTGATTGGTCTACCCCATACATTAATTTGCAGCCATCCTCCTCTATGAAATTCTGCAGTGTCGTGTTCGTGGGTCGGAAAAATGACCTGTCGGTTTCAAAGGGTTAAGGAATGACTTCCCTCGAACCAAATATCGACAAAAGGTGCCTAAGAATTCAACAGGAAATTAGTAACTTGGGAATTTATTCTTAATCAAAGGTGGGCGCCAACTCTGAGATATCCCTAGCCCTTTGCCCAACAGTGCGACTGTGTGACACCTCAGAAGAATGGAATCAACTATTTAGTTCCGATGATGGTCAAAAGTTATATTTCTGAGGCAAAAAATGAAAAAAATAATAAAATCTGAAAGGCGATTTCCGTGAATAGCGCTGGCCGTATATTATCGTGAGGTGGGGAAAGAGTTAAACCCCAAACAGACAATAGCGGTAACAATAAGCCCTTCACAAGTATGTGCCCACCAGGGATAATGCTGAAAAAACAACCTCTCATGTTATTTTTCTACTTTGAATATTCTCATCAATAAAAATGCATGATTAAATTTTTTTTGGCGGTTAACCTAACTTTTTTTCTTTGCTACAGTACATAACCCTTTACCCAACGTAACGGAAAAGTCCAGACAGTGTCATTCGCAAAAAACACTATTCGATTTTAATTATATTTTCCTTTTTTGGATGAAAAACATAGCTCAAAAAATTGTTTGCAAGTATCGTATGTCGTTCTTGTTAAGAAAGGGGTTAAACACGGTTTTACTCCAAGGCGTTCTCGTTGAGATAGTTTTCTTGTACATAATACGAACTTGTTCAGAATACAATGGCCATTCAAATTTACTCTTTTGATAGAAAAAAATATTAATATTGTGTCATGGGGTGTTTCATCGCCGAGTGTAATTTGAACAAAACAGCCTCGTCGGAATTCGTTTGTATTTCAATGACTTTTATAACCAGTTATTTATAAACAAATAGACTACATCAGATCTAGTTCGTCCCTTTTGTATTTACAAACACATTTGATTTACATCAAAGAACGATAGATGATATGATGATCCAGACGTTAATCAAAAAAGCCCTTATGACTAGATCAAATGTCGAGGTTTGTTTACCGGTTTGTTTACCTGCACCTTTGGTGTCGGATTTGTTTTCTACAACTTATGTGCTTCCGCACACGTTTATAACTCCCACATTATTTAACACTGTGTTAACCCTTTACCCAACGTAACGGCCAAAACCGGCCAGCGCTATTCTCAAAAATCGCCAATTAATTTTCATTATTTTTTCATTTTTTGTCTCAAAAACATAGATTATGACCCCTCGTTGGAACGAGCTCGTCGAGCTTGTTCCAACGAGGGGTCATAACCTATGTTTTTGAGACAAAAAATGAAAAAAAATAGTTATTCGAGAATTATTTTTGCAAGTGTCGTCTGCTTTTCAGGTTAGGTAAAGGGTTAACCAATGGAATCATTTTATACAACACTATCTTCAGCTCACCGTTGATTCCATTTTGCATTTGCAGTGAGGCCTTGCAATAATTTTGATATTTCAGCTCTAAAGGGCTTAAAGAATTAGAGCATTATGGACGTACCCTCCTCTGTGATTTGTTATCCATTGTATAACATATCTTCTCTGACAGCGTGAAATTTGCTTTTCTTGCAAAAATATATTCTTGTCGACTAGAATGTTTAACCCTTTGAACCAAAGAGGCCGCCTTTTTCGGCCCAGGTTCATGATACATCATAATTTCATCAAGTTGGATGGCTGCTAAATGAATGAGTGGGGTTGACCAATTACTATTTCAACGCGAAGACCCAGCCCCAACTGACTTGGGAGATACCACCAGGGTTCAAAGGGTTAAATTGGTTGGAAGGAGATCTTGGGGGAAACTAAAGGGTATGTATCATCTATCAAGCTCTATTAGCCACCATTCAAATTGTTGAATGAATCTGACGTTGTTTTGGCCTGGAGCAAGCCCCAGCCATTGAATATAGCCCATCGCCGTTTTTTAAATTCAACTGGAATGAAACTTTTAGTTGGACGGAAAAGCGAATCCGAACAGTTCCCTTTTCCAACCTACTGAAATAGTTCATCCGATTGAATCTAAAATTCTCATGAACATTCATTATCTTTTAATTAACGCATGAAAAGTTTTCAAATCCGGTCTTTATTTAACCGAAACTTTTATGATTTTGGACATTTGTGTATTAGACATGTTTGTTTCTAAATATTATGAATGAAGACTCACCACAGCTGTAGTTTTATGATTACGCCGCGAGTTCCATAAATAGTGTTAATATCTTGACGTTTTCAAGATTAGTTAAATACTTACTGATTGGAATGCATATACATGGAGCTCGAAAGAATATATGTACATTTTTGTAAGAAAAGGGACATCACCTTACATCTATCACAGGGTTGTTATTTTAAGTTTATTCTAAATTTTTAAAATAAGTAAACAATTCGAGTTATTTAGAATGAATGAAAGAAAGGAACTTTTTAATAATCAGTGTGAGTAAACTGGGTAAGCTCATTAATTCAGAAACTTCACGGTCGGAAACATTATAAAATTAAGTGGCAGGGATCTAAAGAAACTACATGGGAACCGAGAGAAAATGTACCGGAAGAGTTAATCCAAGAATTCCACATTTCAAAGACCGCAAAAGGAAAAAGAAGAAAAAGAAAACTGAAAACAAGCGTCAACACAATATCAGATTCCATCAGCATCCCAGACTTAGACGAGTGGGAGATATTGTGAGTACAAAACTAAGTATTCAAAGCATTTGTTAACTTATTAAAAAAATAAATACATAAATAAAATAAAATAATATAAGTCCCGTTATTTAATTCGTCATATAATACATATGTAATTTACGGTTAGTATGAGTTTCTTGGTGGGTACCGCTTGACGGATACGCCACCACTTTGTTGGGTGAAGCGTTGTTTTTTTTTTTTTCTGATTTAATGTTGTCTCGTTATCATTACCCCGTAAAACTCGCGTTCTCTCGTGTACTCCACGTATTCCGCTTACGCGCTCCACGGCACAATCGATGCTGTGTAAAGAGGTTAAAACAGAAAAAAAGCATTTGCCAGTTGAAGGGTAACTGTCTGGCTTAAAAAGTAATACAAGTTTCATTGGGTATTAAAGTTACAGGTGTTTAAAGGGCAAAATGAAAATTCAATAAGGATAGATATTAAAATTATGATAATACTTTAGAGGGGCCACCCGCAAGACGGACCCCTACCTTAAAATAATAATAATAATAATAATAATAATAATAATAATAATAATAATAATATTAACAATAATAAAAATAATAATAATAATAATAATAATAATAACATTGTGTGATCTGAATGCAATCTTGCCACTTGCATTCAAATTGCGCAAAATATCCAACGGAGATCTGTGGCAAGGCTCTCCGCTTGGATATAAAGACTGGTTGATTAGTTCCTGATTGGTTATTTGTGATGTTTTTCAAAGTAGCTCTTTGTTTTTGTTTTTTTTTTCAAGTTGCTCCTTGTTTAATGAAATGTTTGTTCTCTTTTTTCTACAGGTTAACCAGAGCGCTGCGTCTAATTTGTTTCTTCTTCCAGGGCAACATTATAAAAGGTTTTTTTCAGAACGCGTAAACTTAATTTTTGTCTAGTTTATATTTTCAGGTTGCAAATGGAGATGGTAAAATGGCACTATACAGAGAACACAGACATCACAAACGAAGGACACACAACAGGAAACCAAATTATACACAACGACAAGCCTGAAGAGAAAGAGTAAACCCCAGGAATAACGCTACATCGAGATGAGGAAAAGAACTAGACCTAACAATAAATTAACAACAAACGGACATGAAGCACGCGGACAACAACTTTGGATCAGCACAGAAACTAAATTTGGAATTCATTCGGAAAAGGACTACGTGACATTCAACATTCATACTCAACGTCTAACGATTTTGGCGACACAATTCATTTTATATGCATCAGACAGTATCGAATTATCAACATCAACATAGTATCACAAACGCGCTCGGACACTTTCAACCTCAATATATTCAATTACAAGGAAGAAAAGATCACAGAAGAAGAAACAAATAGACACTCCATTAGTTTTCAAAATTATTGTATTTTATCTTTCATGCATTCATTTCATTTTATCATGTTTTACCTTTTTCAAGTTTGCCAAATGAGATATTCGTCGAAAAAGCGGAGCTTTTTAATTTAGAGGGAGGCATATATCACAGGGTTGTTATTTTAAGTTTATTCTAAATTTTTAAAATAAGTAAACAATTCGAGTTATTTAGAATGAATGAAAGAAAGGAACTTTTTAATAATCAGTGTGAGTAAACTGGGTAAGCTCATTAATTTAATTAAGTTCGTATTCGGAAAGTGTTCTTTGTTCAGTCGCTGTCATGCAGGGACTGTGTAAACAATGCATTCCAAATTAGAACTTATTGAAAAGTCAGTTCATGTCACTGCAAGTCATCAAAGCCGTCTTTTGTAAATTAGCACCTTTGCCCAAATCAAGTCTTTGATAGGTGATGCGCGCGTCTATATAAGACCCCTCGAGTTTACCTCAGGACAGACTCGCTAGGATGGGATAATCGTTAGTTCACGCGGTGTAGTAAAGAGTTAATGTATTTGTGTGGTTCCGGTAAGCCGTCATTTGGACGACAGGATTCCCGATCTGATGATTTGCATCGAGGGGAGACGCCGAAGAAGAATCGATGAGTATATGTAGTACTTAGTTTATAATATTTAGTTGTGATAACACGTCGTAGTTACATAGTTATTAGTTAACAGTTTAAGTGTATTAGTGAATCTGTGTTATTAGATGATCAGTTGTTATTATTGCGAGTTAGAAGCACTATTAGCAGAAATTGTAGATGATCGAATATTCTAAAAGGTGAAATTTAGTATTAAAGGTAATTCCCCATAATGTGGTAGGCGCAACAGGATAAATACGCGCATGAGCGGTTGAGTGAAAGATTTCGTGATTTCTTATCAGTAGTCGCAGCTTCGACCTTTCTCTACGAATATAAGTTTGGGAAACAATTTAATTTTAGATAATATTTTAGTACTTGTTTTCGGTGGGATTCAGTGGCTAGTCACAAAACTCATTTCAGTAGTGTTGAGATTATTTATTTAGGATTTGTTGGCTATTTGTAAATAAGAATATAGAAGATTTATATATAAAAAATTGTTGGATTGTTAATAGTCTTTATCTTATTAATGAAGAAGCCCTGAGTACCCTAGGAATTGATGGAACCCCAGCCCCGCCAAGAAATTAGTCCATGCTAGGTCATTACCGTTGAAAGCAATTGATTAAAGCGCGGCGCTACTCTGTGGCTTGTGAATAAGCAATTGCAATCTGCAAAAGTGAGCTAGTGAAAATCCCCTGTCCACGGTGAAAGAGTATCTTAGGTCCCCAGCAAAGTTGATCAACCCCAGCCTTGGCCCTCCGCTGACAAGCGCCCTCTGGCAAATAAATATTCACTCTCTCCAAGACGTTGCCACGGCGGCGTTCCAGGGGACAGTAATTTCTATTCATCAGAAAGTGCTAACACCTGTATAGACACCTGAATGAGCGATTCCCCAGTGGAAGTAACGCGTGGTTCCACTTTACAGGCGGACCGTTTGGTCATACATCAACGGCAGTCTGTGCGCAAACTCCACGAAAAGTGAGCAAACAATAGCCTATAACATCGTCCATTTTCTTATAAAATTTGACTTGTAGCCTAGTAGCATGGCTACCAGTTCAATAACCCGGATATCTTCATACGTGCGGAACACAAACAACCGAAGGCAAAGTAAAGAGCCTGTAAAAATACTATCACTTTGATCGAAAAGGTGCTCGGGTACCCCTTCCGTCCTTGCCAGTAGCCATCACAAATGTCCTTCTAAGACCAGGTTTATATACAAAATACACGATCGCGTTGATGTATTTACTATTTATTTAGAGGCTTGTCAATATCTTCCCGGACAGTAACTGATAAGGGTTCATTCCTACTAGACCAATTCCCTTTAGACCAATTCCCACGAGGCCAATTCCCAAAAGACCAATTCCCCTTAGACCAAATGATGTGTTCTACTTTTAAAATAATTCTATATCAATAATTTGATATATTTATAGATATTTATAAATGTATTTAATGTTATTGGTATTCAAGACTGAAAATAAGCAGTCTGTCATTTGCAGAATGAGGTTCTCAGAGGGTGAATTTCCTGATGTCATCCCATACAGTGGGCCACTTTATCCTCTGGGTACCTCTTTCTGTTCATGTTTGAGACCTTGATTCACGTTGAGGTTCACAGCGGGTAAATTTAGTGATGCTATCTGTTGTGCGGGGTAGCATCACCAAATTCACCCTCTGGGGACTTCATTTTTCAGATGATAGTCTGCTTATTTTATGGCTTGTTGATATTTTATAGATGTTGGGCAGATTTTTCATAACAATTGTTATAGTAATCACACACTTGCAAAGGCTTTTTACTGTTTTGCGGTAAACAGATGTTGAGCTGATTTGCGTATCAAAACAAACACAATCCTTTGTGTGTATTGGTGTTATAAATCTATATTTTTGTAAAATGTTATATGTACTGAGCTATGCAGAAATGTTATAAACCTATATTTTTGTATTTTATGCATGTAATTGTTTTTTGTCAAACAAAGCGCTTATCAGTAAATAAGTGTTTTCTTAATTATCCTTAATCAACCCTTAGTCAATAACAGTAAATTGTTGGTCTAAGGGGAATTGGTCTTTTGGGAATTGGCCTAAAGGGAATTAGTCTAAAGGGAACTGGTCTAGTGGGAAGACACCTTGTCAATATCTCCACGGACAGTAACTGATAAGCAGCGCCAAGAGCGTCTTCTCTATTCGATCGGTATAGGTCTATGATACTGTGATTTCAAATCCGGGGAGCGCTGTGGCTCAGTGGTTACGGCATAAGACTTCTAACCGAAAGGTCTAAGGTTCGATCCCCGCCAGGGGCAACTGCGTTGTGTCCGTGGGCAAGACACTTAATCGAGATTACCCAGATGGGACCACGTTGACGCTGTGTACTAATTCGTACTGCATGTCAATAGAGCACTTGTCTTCAACCAATGCTAACCCTGCTGGTGTGGAGTTAGTACGTTGGGGAGTCTGACAGTTGCTCGCCGTTACTTTGTGTTTCTAGTTCTAAAATCGAATTTCAAATTAGTAGGTAGTTACACCTCTTATTTTTTTTTTTTTTTTTTTTGGGGGGGGGGGGGGGGGGGGGTATTTTCTGGGTTTTTTTGCAGTGAAGTGTGAACAAGATGGCATCTCGTAAATTAGAAGCACTGCGACAATAATTATTCGAAACAAAACAAGCTGGAATTCAAATAGGAATTAATTTTAATCCTCCAATAATTCTTATGTTCATTTCTCACCGACATAAAGTCTTCTTGGTGTGATATACGTGTCTCCAGGGTTGGGAGGAGTTAAAATTTCCCTTAACACCTTAACGTGTTAAATATTTCTGCGTTAACGTGTTAAATGACGTTAAATGTTAAAATGAACAAAATTGTAGTATAACAGACCAATTCCGGCCACTTTTGCTGATTTGATCTTGAATCTGATTGAACTTACCTTACTTACGTACACTATTAACCCTTTTAACTCCAGTGGTATCTCCCACCCCAGTTCAATGGCAGCAATTAGAAGAGTCCATATTCATTATTTGGGGTAGATCAATCAATATTTTCAACATGCAGCCTTGGGGCTGCACGTTGAAAATACTGATTGGTCTACCTCGCAGGATCACTGAACAGCCGACCTATAATATAATGGCGTTATGAAGTGTCATGTTCCTGGCCGGGAAAGCGGCCGCCAGGAGTCAAATGGTCAATATAGTTCTCTCGACAATGCGGCACACTTTCAGTTAACTGAGACCAATTCCGGCCATTTTTGCTGATTTGATCTTGAATCTGATTGAACCAACCTTACTTACGTACACTATTAACCCTTTTAACACCAGTGGTATCTCCCATCCCAGTTCAATGGCAGCAATTAGAAGAGTCCATATTCATTATTTGGGGTAGATCAATCAATATTTTCAACGTGCAGCCTTGGGGCTGCACGTTGAAAATACTGATTGGTGTACCTCGCAGGATCACTGAACAGCCGACCTATAATATAATGGCGTTATGAAGTGTCATGTTCCTGGCCGGGAAAGCGGCCGCCTGGATTCAAATGGTCAATATAGTTCTCTCGACAATGCGGCACACTTTCAGTTAACTGAGTGAGACGAAAAAGTAGATGCCCTATACAGATACATTAAATGAGTCACGATGAGTACAAAATCATTCCTGATGCACCCTAACAAACTTCAAAGTTAAATGTTAATAACTTAGTTAAAATTTTTTTAACTTAGTTAAAATAATTTAACACGTTAACGTTTGAAACGTTAACTGCTCCCAGCCCTGCGTGTCTCTGTGGGAATAATGTGTTTTACTGTAAACAAAAATAGATAAGATTGTGTTTCTTAACAGTGATGTCAATCTGACAGTTCAGATTTCTGTAACGCGCAAGCCTGTAGCTTTGATGCTAGCGATCCTCCGCGTCCTTTCTGACCCCGCTGATATGAAAATTAGAGGAGCAATAAACGAGCATCCAACGCCTTAAATATTATTGATAAATTAACGGACTTTAAAATCCGCGCCCTCCCAAATAAACCTAGTGGAAACATTGAAATTTTCTTTAAAACTTACGGGTCATAACAATGCCCCAGGCTTCGAACGATGCCACAGCTTTTCTACACGGATTTCTGTACAAATGGTTTACTAGACTCTCAACGAAAAAGGTCGAAACCCAATCTGCTCCCCACCCCTCACAGCATCCACACTTCTAGATACCGCCAAGTCAGTCCATGCTGAAACTAGCCACATTGGTGACGTTTGATGACGTGAAAGCTGTTACACTGTGACTGTAGGCACAGTGTAATAGCTTTGACATCATCATCAAACATCAAACAAAAGGCTATCATGAAAACTTGTAACGCGGTGTAATAATAATAACTGATTTTCTAGAGCGTAAAACCACAAATAGTGCTCTAAAACACTTGACAGAAGCTACTTTGGGTATATTTTATTTATACCATGATCGTCAGATTAATAAGAGTTTAAATGTTGAATAAATAAATATTCACACGTGCGATTCTGTTTTTGTTTAAATAGACACCAAAGGCAGTTTTATCGCCGAAACGAAATAGAAAAGGAAACGCGCAAATTACGGGGCTTTTTTTAATTTTAGTAAGATAACAACATGCTATTTCGAGTTATGGATGCTTTATTAACACGAGACAACGCATGTTTGATAATTTGTGGTATCTTATGAGGAAAACTTATTTAAAAACGTAATAAATAATTACCGATTACATTTCACTTTAGACGAGGCGATGAGTGATAAATATAGACAAGTTAGCATTCAAGGAGGTCACCAAAGGTCAGCTTGGATTTAGTTCCACTCTAGGTGTAAATTTTAACAATTGAAATCCCATCGCTGGAGTGTTCACCACGGTTGGTGTGTAAAGCTAAAATTTATGTCATGGGCTTTTTATATATAGTGGAATAGGTAATCATGGTATAAACATTTGTACGTGTGTGTGCACATCCAGTGAGGTCGATGGCGACGCAGACAATTTCTTACAATTTCTTACGTTAAGCTATAGATGATATACTGTATAAACAGATTTCCTAAAAAATTAAATCTAGCGATTTGATTAGCTGATGGGTAGCTGCAAATAAGCCCCTCACATTCTGAATAGTTTCACCTCGGTTTAACCCGGTGCAAACATTTGAATACGTAGACGTGATTGTCTTTTTACAAAGTTCCTAAAAAGAATAGAACAATGGTGTATGCAGAAAATTAATTGTGCTCTTCTGAGAAATAACAATCAAAATTATATCGTGTCGAATCTCATCGGGTAAATGATTTCGAATCGAATCTCGAGTCGAATCTCGAATCGAATCTCGCCGCTTTTCAAGTTGTATATTATGGTACTTTTTACAACCATAAACATTCTCTGTCTTCACTCAAAATGTACTCGTCTGTTTGTGCAAACCAATCAAAAAGCGGAATATTTCGGAACGGAATTCAATTTGTTTCAGAGGTGGAACCTCTTTGATCTCTTCATCTACCATGCGTTCTCCTGGAAAAAGATGACCTGATGACAGGAGATGAGATCAAGAGGAAGCACTTTATAGAATTTTGAGAACATCTCGACAATTCGAAAATTTCCGAACCGGTGCGACTAAAATCGAATAATCGCGTCGATTTCGAATAAAATCGAAGCTTCGCAGTACCCAACACGGCACAAGATAGGGAGCAACGGGTAACTTCCTTGTTGTTTAATGTGAAGTTAACAATCAATTTAAAGCATCTGCTGATCTTCTCTTTTATCACGAAATTAAAATTCACTGGTCATTTTTTATTTGTTTATCACAGTACACAAGCAATGCTTCGCTTTTTAGGGTTACCACGAGGGATCATTCGTTTAAACATTATTCTCTTTTTCATTAATACAAAGGAACACATTGATTATTCTTAAGAGCCACTTATTTAATCATTCACTCATCTTTGATACCACATTTCCCTGGAAGTAACACTCAAACAGCCCATTATGTTGTGCTTAACAGGTCTCAAACGTAATTGGTCTTTTCTACCCCCCCCCCCCTTCCCATGCCATGAGAAGGCCATGTGAGATAGATATCTATCTCACATGACCCACGTGACCAGCTTATTATCATATTTAATAAGCGCAATGCTATTCAACCATCGCATGTGCTCTTGTAAACAAACAACATGGTGCGACGTTTCGAAAATATTAGCAGACGAACGTTTGTTGAAGAAAACAGAAATAAAAACACAGACCGCAAAACCAAAGGACACTTGACTCTTTTATATACATTTTTGGGTGAGCGCCATTTTGAGTGGAGTGAGTTGCACGAAATTCCCGTAGAATAGTTATGCGAATACATTACAGAATTCATATTATGACGACATCGGAATGTGTTAATATTCATTTCGCTACAAATCTTTAACCCCTGTCTTGCCGACGTAAGGAAACAATTTCGTGATATATACAGAACAAATAAAACAGAACAAATAATCTGTTTTAAGAGAAAATATTCAAGCGACCCGCAATTCCCCCGACGGACAACAACATTTTCAGACAGGCATGGTGATGGGGAGAGGGGCGAACCTGGCACCCAGGGTCCTACGAATATCCGAGATTCGATTTGATATTGATACCATGCGTCTGCTTCGAGATCGATCCAGAATCAGTCTCAAGATTCGATTTTTTCGAATCTCTCGTACTAACTTCAATTTGTTACATTTCAAACACAAATTGGATAAAATTGTCATTAGAGAATCCATTCATTCCTATTTAATTGAGTAATTGATAATGTTTAATTGTTAGGTAAGTAGTGAATTTTGCCCAGAACATTATCCATAGTTTTAGTTTTTGAAGGCTTAACTTGTTACTATTCACGTTCTTAAGAACGTGAATAGTAACAAGTTAAGCCTTCAAAAACTAAAACGATGAAAAACATGCCTAGCTTTTTCAGCGACGGTGCTACAGAGAATATTAATTTATTAGTGTTGACGGGGTTCACTCGGTCGGGTAAGGGTCATCACAGTGTTCAGTAACTTCCGATTGGTGCAATATAAAATCAGATGTATTTTAAGATTCGATTCGGGATTTGATTCGATATTAGAGACACGATTCGATTCGAAAAAAAAACATTTGTGATTCGCAGCTCCCTACAGGCACCCAGCTTGTTTCGGGTCTGTTTCCAGAGAATTTAAACTGGTTTGAAAACTGATAGCCCCTTCGTGTTTGCATGGGTGTGTGCGTTTTGCATGTATGATTGCGTGTACCGTTTTCATGTTATAATTTATTATTCGGCATTTTTCCACCGTTTTCTACTTATTTTTATGGTGTGGAAGATTGAATATCCATACAGGAAATTAATGAAAACTGCACCTGTATTCCATGCAACTTGCATCCCAGACATGTCGTTGATTAACATTCTGACAAATCGTTACCGTCTCAACTGATGCAAATTCATTTATTATGAAAGCTGGCATTACATGCTAACACTAACAATTACCTTGCACACAGACGACACGAGTCAAATACATAATTGGCCGCTTTCCCTGACACAACGCACAATTGGGTGTCTGGCACCATTCTCGACGTTCGTTTAATGTCATTCTGCCGTATATCTGATGAGCGTATCGAGTAGCTATGGTATCTCGTTGGTTGGCGTGCTGGCAGAGGCGGCAGAAGCGCGATGAAAGTGGAGAGGAACACGTTTTCAAGATGCGCCATCGGATCTTCCGATGGAAGTAAACCTGATAGATTGGAGCCATAGTAGTGCTATTTCGTAGATTCTAAGGTCTTGAGGAGTGCCACTGGAGATATTAATAAAAGAGTTGGGAGTGGAGTGGGGCAACAACAAATATGTTATACCTTTGATTGAAAATGGGGTGCCATTGACCCAACGTGTTTTACGATGAATATTCTTTTGACATGTCACGAGTGAAAACAAATCTGTTCGTAAATTTATAATGATGAATTGTTTTCGTATTCAGTTATTACACCGTCCGCCAATTAACTGCCTATTTGGTTGTAAATATATCGGTAACTGATGCCCGCTAGTTATCGAAAGGAAAATATGTGGCATTCAGTTCAGTATTATGCATCTTCCGTTAAATTAAACAAAAAATTTCGAACGTAATAACACGTACAAAAGTATCAAAGCGTTAAATTAAACTAAAGATTTCGTACGTAATAATACAGTACATGGAGAATGGATTGTAACTAAATCACTCGCGGAGTGGGGTTATCACTCAAGCTATAACTTTCAAATTGTGTATACATCGACAAGAAACACGAGCAATGTTTCAGCCAATGGACCTCCGGGTTTAACCCGGAGGTCCATTGGCTGAAACTTTGCTTGTGCTGGTTATGCTTTGCAGTAAATGTGCAATTATTGCTTGGGTGGAATCTCCACTCTGCGGGTGATTTAGTGATAATACACTCTCCACGTACTGTACGTACAAAATTGTCAAAGGGTTTAGACTCCTACAGTGAAGGATTTTGCTTCTCGTGGAACCAATTTTAAACAAATCCTCGTGCCGGACCGACCATCATTCGGCTCGGTGTAAGAAAATTTAAAAAATTGGTGCTAAAAGAAGCAATGACCTTCACTCGAGGAGCCTTATGAGCTAAGTGCCCCACGGCCCGTGCAAATTTTGTCCAGAAGCCCCCTGCAAGTTCTCCGGTCGCCGTTGGATGAGATTCCATAGTGTTCCATGGAGGATATTCTTTTATGATCGCAGTACATTAGTACAGTACTTACACTGCCGCTAGAAAAAATATCCAAACAATACACGCAAAATTAATTAACGTGAAGCCCTCAGTGGAATGAGATCGTAGAACCCGTTCCAATGAGCGGTTTTGCAACAATTACATTGTACTATGTATAATATCATTCTTTCTGAATAACTATTGTTCAAACTAAAACTATATACAGTTTTATTATACGCTAGCCTGTGAATTATCGGGAATTATCTGAAAAATATTTCTCGATACGAGTCGATGGATATCGCAAAATATTCCTCAGTAGCTTCCGAAATGACGTGATGCTTCGGCGCCGATGACGTCGCCTTGAAGGAACGATCAGCAGAACTTTGTTATTGTCTTGAAACTGTCTGCAGTCAAATTGAGCTGACTATTGCGCAGTAAAATGTCACGTAGCATATAATAAAACGAAAATCTAAGCTATTTGAGTGAATATCGGGAATTATCTCATGAGTGTGGACCTGATAGTTTTATTTTCACGAACGCTTGCGCGGATGAAAAATAATACTTTTAGGTCCACACGCTTCGGCGCAAGACGCCGCCTTGGCTTCTATATAAAGGAACGAACAGCAGATCTTTGTTATTGTCTTTAAACTGTTTGCAGTCGAATAAGGCTGAATATTGCGCAGTAAAATGTAATGAAGCGTATAATAAAAAGAAAATCTACGCTCTTATAGTGAATATCGGGTATTACCTCATTCGTGTGGACCCGAACGTATAATTTTTCACTCGCGCATGTGCGTGCGAAAAATAAAATTTTTATGGTCCACACTAATGAGACAATTCCCGATATTCGCAAAAACAGCGTACAGTTAAAACTAGAAGTCCTGTCATGAACTGTGCGTTTATCTAGGCTTAACTGCGCGTAAGAATTGCGCGCAATTGCCATATCGTTGGCATCCAAACATGGCAGGTACTCCTGGTTACTCATAGCAAACACAGGCAATGTTTCTGACAATGGACCCCCGGGTTACCCGGAGGTCCAGTGGCTGAAACATTGCTTGTGCACAGGCCATATGTACAGAATTTGAAAGCCTTAATATAGTCATAACGCGTAGATTAACGCGCAGATCGACGTGCTATTTGTGCGCCTTTCATGACCGAACTTCAAGTTTTAACTGTAGATATCCTCTATATATTGTTAACTTTGGACAGTGGACTCGACGTCATCTCGTTTAAACCACTTTCTTAATTTAAGTAGAGAAATGACGATGGGGAACTGTTAATTAATTCTCTATCGGCTTGGTCAAAGGTTTTGACTTATAGTTCATTTCACTTTAGTAAGTCGGGTTAATGAATGGCTCACTCATTTGGCAATAAACAAACAGAACATATGTTACACAATATTTACAATGTTCTATATCTAACTAATAACACAATTCCAACAAAATATACAAAAGTATAAAAAAAAACTGCACAAAATGTAAACAAAATTTGCGCTGAAAATAGCCCATCTAATTTGATAAAGTAAATATTGATAATGACAAACACAGAAATACATAAAATGTCACACAGCTTTTTTTACAAATTATTTACAAATTGTCCCTTGTGCGCATTAAGGTGCAAAAATACATGGACCACTTTCGAAATGTTATTGAATGGGCGTGCTTTACGGGTTGAAGGTATTAGACAAATTGCGCAAAAATTGCCAGATCATTCTAAAATATAAAATGAGTAACCGTTAGAATTCAGCTTACTTTTTTAACCCTTTACCTAACATGAAAAGCAGACGATACTTGCCAAAAAAATTCTTGAATAACTAATTTTTTTCATTTTTTGTCTCAAAAACATAGGTTATGACCCCTCGTTGGAACGAGCTCGACGAGCTCGTTCCAACGAGGGGTCATAACCTATGTTTTTGAGACAAAAAATGAAAATATTCTGAAAATTAATTGGCCATTTTTGAGAATAGCGCTGGCCGGTTTTGGCCGTTACGTTGGGTAAAGGGTTAAGCCGAATTCGCGAATTCTAAATCGGCGTTGACAAACAAGAAGCTCGTTTGTTGACCAACAAGAAGGTCATTTAGTAATTAAAAAATGTAATAAAAAACATCATTTTCTATTTAATAATCAGGGGCGAAGTGAACCAATAATTATCCAAGTCGAGACATTTTCGTAGAGCTCGTTCCAATGAGGGGTCATAACTTATGTTTTTGAGAAAAAAAATGAAAAAAATTAGTTATTCAATAATTTTGTTTGCAAGTGTCGTCTGCTTTTCATGTTAGGTAAAGGGTTAATTTCTTAGGAGACTAGGTTTGATAAGAAATTAACTCTTTACCTAACGAATCGACTGCATTCGCCTGCGTAATTTCCAAATTGAGAAGTTGAAAAGATATCTTTCAAACATTTTTCAACAAAACCATATCACGTGACCCCCTCATTGGAAAGAGCTCGTTGAGAGGTCACATGATATGGTTTTATTAAAAAATTGTGAAAAAGTTAGAAAAATAATGTTTAAAATAATACATTTTGATATAGTATGTGTTGGGTAAACGGTCAAGTCACATAGACAGTCGCTCATACATACAGGCGGCCGTGGTATCAGATTCGAGCAGTGCAGGGCCTGCATTACAAATTTGGAATACGATACATATTAATTATCTAAGATGTTGCGTTAAACTATAATATAAATATTTCATTTAGTGTGTAGAGTAGTGGTTCCCCCTCCCGGTCCCTCTCCCTAGTTGGAAATTCACTAATGAGAAAAATTTTGAAACTGAAGCCATGGAAGGGGGCGTAAAATTGATTCTAGTAACTGAAATGCCAACACATTTGTGATAAAATTATCATGTTGTTATTATTATTTGGTATTATTCTGGGAATTGAATATGTGCTAAACAAATGCTCAAGCTGAGAACTTTGAACAATTCACGCTATCCTAACATTAAATCAGATCTTGTGCAGGAATGATCAGTTTTCGATGTTTCATCATTTTGTGACTGTGAATAACGGAATTAACTCAGGATAACGATTTTATATGATGTGATTTTCTTGAAGTGCATTTCGATGATTTTTTTATTATGATAAGTAAACGTACTGTAGAAATCTCGTACCGATTGACATCATGCATCGGCCTACTTATGAAGCTCGATATTGCGTACATTGTAGTTTTAAATAGTAAAGGTTGGAATTTTTACCGATTTGAAACCGAGTTGGAATTTTGGGAAGTAAAGGAGATATCAGCATCACCAAAGAAGCTCTAAATCCAGATAGATGGAATTTCCAACTACTCATGACCTGCCTTCCGAATGTCCAACTATAGGAAAGTTTGGCCAGGATTGCAGGGTGCCCCCCCCCCCCCCCACACCCTGTCGCCACGTCCCTGGACCCTTGTTGGAGTTTTCCCTACATTCCACCCGCGACTTCGGCGCTCGTGAAATGCAGGACAAAACCCTAACTCGAGTCGTTGATTCCTGTCCGCGTACGCCACTATAGTTGTATCTTGCTGGGCCTGTTGATTCCCTTCCAACCGATTACATTGCAGCGGATTTGAGAAGAAGACTTTATTGGATCGAATTCGGACGAAAACCAAATATAGTACACTCGGAATTATCTATTTTTAATCAATCAGACATCTGGGCAAGCCATGCTTTTTTTGAAACAGAAGTGTTCTTCGAGTTTTTACAAATATTTAGTTTGCGTGTGGATCGGTTCTCTCCGCCAAACTTGAACACTAAATCTTTGATTTAATGAATTGATCGAATTCAGACTCCAACTCAATTACTTGCACTGTGCGCGACGTGTAAACATTTCTCCAGGCACGTTTTTTGAATTCTTAGGTACTGGTTACAGCTTGTTGATTCTCTCAAAACAGTGGCATCTTTTCATTTCCGAGTTTCGTTCCATGACTGTTTTGAATGACATTTGTTTGTTTAAACCAATCAGAAACTGGCAGGGGTGATCTTGGTTTTTTGTACGGCATTGTTTTTAAGAATATATGCACTTGGAATTTAATTAAGCACCCCCTGAAATGTTTCATGACAGTGAAGTTGCTGTTACTGATTATTATGTTTTAATGATTCAGATTCAAATTCAGATAATTTATTCACATTATACATATGCTATGCCTTGTAGTACATTTCATCGAGTGAAACATGATGTTTCTGGTTGATAGCGTACCCCAAACACATCCCCTCGTCCACCTGAAGCATGCTTCCCACGAATGTCACAAAAAACACTATCATCCATATGTAATATCTGGGTATAAAACAAGAAAATTTGTCACTTCTTTTATCAATAAATGTTGACATGGCAAGGAGGAGACTGTCAGAGGCACTAAGATGGCAAATCGTTGGCATTCATGCAGCAGGCATATCATTCAAAGCTGCTGGAAGGCAGCTTGTCTATAGTCATTCTGTCATCAGCAGACTTGTCCGAAAACATGAACAAACCAACGATGTTAAGGACCGACCAAGGCTTGGACAACCCCAAAATACCTCTCCCCGGGAAGACCGGAGTCTGGCACGCCTCGTTAGGCGTGAACCCTTTGTTTGCTTCAAGTTGGGTTTTGAAACGCCTTTGGCTCCCGAACAGGCATGTCTGCAACAGAACTGTCCGAAACCGTCTCAAAGCACTGGGGATGAGGTACAGAAGGGTCATCAAGCGACCAGCTCTGTCCGATCAGCATCAAAGACGACGCTTGGAGTGGTGTATGGCGCGACAACATTGGAATCTCAGGACGTGAAGGAGAGTCCATTGGTCAGACGAGAGTGTGTTCCTGCTTCACGTAACAGATGGTCGCACGAGAGTGTGGAGGCATAGAAATACAGCTTCGTGCCCAGGAACATCAGACCTACTGTTCCTTATGATGGAATCAGTAATGATCTGGGGATGCCTCTCTCATGATTGTAAACTTGATATGGTGACTGTACGTGGGAATCTCAATGGTCATCAGTACATCCGGGACATTTTTAATCCGGTTGTCGTGCCTCATTTTGACAACCACCCGTTGGCTACTCGCCCTGAATTCATGGACGACAATGCAAGGCCACATCGTTCCTGTTCTGTGAGGGCATTCCTTCAGAACAACGCTATTAAAACACTACCTTGACCTGCAATGAGCCCCGATTTGAATCCCTTAGAACACATATGGGACTTTCTTGGACGTCGCGTGCAAGCAAGGGATCCGCCTGTACAGATTTTGACCGATTTGGAAGCTGCATTGCATGAATTAGAGTGGCAGCAGTTGCCCCTGGACCGTATCAGAGAGCGCACTGGTAGCACTAGAGGGAGGGTTCGGGATGTCACCCGGTCACGTGGTGGATAGACTCGCTACTGATGTCAGGCACTGCTACTGTGTTCAGGAGATCACAAGTTACATTTTTGTCAATAATTACCGGCATTGTTTCATTATGGACCGTTCCAGCACCATACTTGTAGAGAGAACATTTTTCCATCAAAAACCTTAATGACAGATATGAGTAATTAGCGCCATTAAAATACTGCATATTTTCATCATTGTGTTGTGTTTAATTTGTCAATAGACCATACCTTCCGCAAACAACCACTTTTGGCCATCTGGAAGATAGCATGAAAGTAATGACAGTTTCTATACACTTGCCATCCTCCACACCCTTATTTTTCCACAGACACACCATATCACCAAACAATGAGTCTCACAATTAACCAGTATGCAAACGTGTCAATATACAGGCATTAGGTCTAAAAAGTTAAACATATGTTTCACGGACCCTCCCACATGGTCCTTTTGGCTGCCGCATTTTCTCTTTTTATAACCAATGCAAACTTAAAAATAAAAATTAAATGGTTTCTGTCGGGTATTTTACCCAAGTTAATAAAATTGATCAAAGCATCCCAAAGCCTTGTTGCACTCAAGGGACGAAATACACCACCACGCATGCTATTCGGTGGATTATGAGGCCTAGAAGATAAAACAACCCAAGAACACGAACTTTTCATGGCAAAGAAATAATTACAAAAATAACAAATAAAATAAAAAACCGGCCGCTCACATGCAATTTTACAAAAATGGCATTGTTAAGGTGATAGCTGAAAGTTGCGATTTTCTTGTTTAAAAGTGTATATATTTTCTCACTGGGCTAGATGGAATAGCGTAAATATAAGTATGTGACGAACCTCAAAAACCGATTTGTCACTTAAACAGACCAGCAATAATTCATGCGCTGCTGATTAAGCATGAAATTTAATGGCCACAAAGTACGCATTTACTGAACGCCATGTGAGCGGTCTGGCAAAAGATTAAAGCGATAGAAGACCAATGTTCTCCTGCAGTCATTATCTATGTAATTATGACCAGTTACTAGGTAACTGCCTGTATGAACATTATTCAGAGTAAATGGAGGAATTTAACCTCCTAAGTGGCGACTGCTTGAGTGAAAAGGGTCCAGTCAAGTGACGATACATTAGTGACCGTACGATGGCAATGGTAGAGTGCCATTCCATCACATATTATGGTAAAGGTATTCAGTAAGTGACATACGTTGGCGACCGTGCGTCGGCAGTGGTACAGTGAAATTTCGTCATATGCCAGAGCAACGGCATCAGATAAAATGATAATACGTCAGTAGCCGTGCGACGGCAGTGAAAGAGTGAAGTGAAATGGCGACCAGAGTGCAAACACCAGCGACTAGAAGGAAAGAACCAGCGACAACAGAGAACGCGGGCCGCAAGTGACTCAAAAACTGTGTGGGTGGAGTGTGATTGACGTTGTTTTTCTTATTCATTGGATTTCATGAAGTCACAAGTTACTATATATTTTTTTATATGTATTAAAATTGTTGTTTTCAATGAACCCCTGTTGATGCATGCTTTTTTAGATTGACCCCCTTCAGGATAAGAACCACCCCAACAAAAAAAGAAACGGGTGAGTTCGTCACGGTGAGACATACGTTAACGCACGGATTCAGGCGACACTCCTTGAGTTTTGGCTGAATACGCGGCATGAATCAATTTTCCCGGTAGCGAGAAAGTCCGGTTTCCGACAGGCCTGAGAAACAGATCTACTTGATGGGGCCTATTTTAATACCCTATCTGCCAAAAGTAAACACATTTAAAACCATTAGCCAGTCTTCAGTCGGTCTATTTCTTCCAGTTTAACCCTTTACCTAACGTAACGGCCAAAACCGGCCAGCGCTATTCTCAAAAATTGCCAATTAATTTTCATTATTTTTTTCATTTTTTGTCTCAAAAACATAGGTTATGACCCCTCGTTGGAACGAGCTCGTCGAGCTCGTTCCAAGGAGGGGTCATAACCTATGTTTTCGAGACAAAAAATGAAAAACTTTAGTTATTCAAGAATTATTTTTGCAAGTGTCATCTGCTTTTCAGGATAGGTAAAGGGTTAACCATCTTCCCACCAGAAGACTAGTCTTCGTATTAGAAGATGGCTGAGGTGGAGGAAATAGTCCAAATTATGACCAGAGCGTTGCGTATTCACCAGAAACAGAATCTATCTGGTATTTGTTTGTGCATTTGGTAATATACGATAATTATTATCTGTGGTGTCACTGGCAGAACGCAAATGGGGTTGTCTGTCTAACTAAAGGTTTCCCTTCCACACACTTTTTGGCACCTTATGTTGCCTTTGTCAAGAACTGATAACCAAGAAAATGGCATTTCTGTGGATTCCTTTTATCAAATTTTCTCACAGTGGGCCGAACCATGGCATGTTCAGCGCGTCTTGAACAACTTATTCACCCCTGAAGGCCGAGTGAACAAGTGCGCTGGTCTCTCATGTCTGAGGACCCGGATCCATCTTCGATCGAGGTGTCCGAACACTCTCTGTCGGCCTCAATCGTGGGGTTGATGGTGTCACAGTGTACCGTTTTATCAGATGGGGACGTAAAACGACTGTCGTCTGTGCGAAGAGAGACACACTCCGTCTATATATCCCTTCGTAGTATTCGAGAAGAGCGGGGTCACGAAGTTGCCGTTGCGAAAGTCATCCCGCGCACCTGCGCCATTGGGCCAAGGAGAGGCGTCAATATAAGTTGCATAACTTGTTCGCCAAACCTTGTAAAACAAATAAGATTAAATTAAAAAAAAAATCAATTCACCCCTCTCACACATACAATATCATTGAGGTTTCGCCGCCATATCTGTACTCTATATCCGCTCAGTTGGCCCGTTCTAAAAAAAGTGTATGCATATGGCGTATTCTGGCAGCGGTGCACCCATCGTTATATTTCTGACGTTCAATTTGTCTAAAGGTGAGTGGAGCAAAAACCATTTCACGATAACAGCCGATATTGATGTTAGAAAACACATGTACCTGATATCTCCACAGTAAACATGCCAAAACTCTCCTCTTTTATTACAGATATCAGCTGTCCATTTATTTCGGAAGTTCGAAGACTTATTTTCAGTTCATCCGAGATAAACGGTCAAACGCAAATTTAGAAAGAATGAATACGCAGGTCGAACCAGCGTTAGAAGGAAACGTTTTCGTGTGATACAAAGTAAATATATGTACAGTATAGTCGCCGTGTACTGGTCGTAATCCATACGTGGGCAGTGATGTCCATGCATGCGTTTATCGGGTAATAAAAATCATCATCAGCAAAATGATAATTAATGAAGCACCGGGTTGTACCCGGTGGTTCATTAATTAAATTGTTCATGATTATTCCTATAATTAGTGTTTGAAATCTTATATTATTGTGTGTGTGGAAATATTGTCCACCCGTGGAAAGTGACCAGTCCACAGTGGGCGTACTGTATGTTGAATGTGTGTAAAGGAGTTAAGACCTTGGAGAAAAGGTAGACGGCGGCGTTATTTTAGACGATTGGGTCCGAAAGTAGCCTATGTCGGGATGCAATCGATAAGGAGGAGCTCGTTTCAGAGAGGATGGGACAGTTAGGAGTTTCCACCTTGTGATGGTGGATACCCTTTTTCACAGAGGCAATGTTGAAGGCATGTGTACAAGTGCCCTTAATGTGCGAACCATTAGAGAAGGTGGCAGTGAATTTGATAAATCATGTTCAATATGAGACAGATAACGGCAGTATGTATATGCCGTATGTATATTTTAACGGTTGTAGATTGCGCTTCAGGTTCCGCGGAAGCAGTGGCGCTGTGTAAAACGGAGACGGAATACGTCGCTGAGACCTTGCTCAAAATATATGGGAGGCTAGGTTTCCCGAAGAAAATTTTAATCGGCCACTGGTCGAGGTTTGCCATGGGATGGCTTAATGCAGTTTTTCGATTTTTGGGACGAGAATCATAAAAGGGACCCCCTATCGGCCCGTAAAGCTGTTGAATGGATTAGTGACCATGTGAAGTTAAGTTTGGAAGTTTTCTTTCGGGAGAAGGCCTCGGTTTGGCACCGTCATTTGTTAGGGGCTGTGCAAACATACCGGGAATTGATCCAAGTGTAATCAGGGTTCTCTCCCTTACAGTTGAAGAATAAAATTGGAGGATATTATTTGTTGGCAAGGTCTGACTTGCGGGAGGCTGTAGAAAAGGGTATGTCCGGCACGAGAGTCGCACATGAGCCTGGTCCAAAGCGAAGTGAGACCGACCCCACGCAAATGGCCGAGCAAGGGAACCTCAACTCACCGGACTGAGATAGGTGTGGGATAGTTGCCCAAGCGGGACGAACGTCTGTTCGTACGTTCTCTAAAGGGACCCAGAGGGAGGCTCAGGACCAAGAGGTGCGTAAGCCTAAGTGGCATAGTCCACGATAGGGAAGAGATTGAATCAAAGCGTGAATAACTAGCTGCACTAAATCCCAGAATCCCACCCCATTTTTAATAGATAATGTACTTATATATATATCTGGGACATTCATAATTATATCAGATTATTAATTATGCTCTGTACGAACATATTTCGGATTTAATTCCTATAAATACACATGTTTATATTGAGCGTTTCAAACAAGGAAACAAAATGCGCATCCCACAACTGTTGGCACAACATCTCAAGATCTTATCAAACAATACTATAGTAAAACAAAATACAATGGATTTCCCGGACAGTTAAATCAGGGGTGACGCCAAAAGGGGGATTTCCCCTACCCTCCCACCCGTAGGGTAAGAGCTCCCCCACTGCCCCATCATCAGTCGGGGAGATGAATTTATTAATCAAACACCATGAAGATAGATATAATATTCCAGAAGACCCGATACTCGTGCACAATATTAATAAACCGATGGGCATAGACAGAGTTATATTCACTGCGAGGGTTCTATTTTAGAACGTACCAGGAACTTTCTACCCAATCACTTGTTCACACATCTAGTCTGTGTTGTGAATTATATCGAGCTTATTACATTTGTGGCTTGTGGAATTAGGGTATCAAAAACAGGTGTCACGGCGAATCGCCATGACACTTCTTTTTGATACCCTAGTTCCGCAAGACACAATTTTTTATTTTTTTATTTTTTTTTTTGCGTTTCGTTTTGACTCTCTCAAAGCCGCTAGAATATTGCTACGTTTTCCCCAATTAAAATAAAACTTTCTCCCAACGGGCCGAACCAATGTCGGGCCTGTGGTTGCAGTGACTCTCAAGCCCCCATATCATGAATCATAGTCCCCGCGTCGAGGAAAACCTGGCGCCAACCCACAGTTAAACGGAACGTGGATGGAAAGTGGCAGTTACAAAAAGTACAAGTAACTTTTGTTTGTGTGTGTCAAAACAATCACCAATGACAAGACGCGCTTTGGCCTGACAAAAAACCTATCCCGAATAGCCAGAAGAGCCGGCGCGTCATTTCCGAAAGCGAGGGTTGCCCGGAAAAAACACCCTTTGACAATAAGAAATAGACAATATTTCAGCATTAGGACCCGATCAAACATACAAATAATGTACAGCACAGGTATAATACCGTTAACCTTACTACATTACGGCCGCCGTAGACTGGTCACTTTCCACGGGTGGGGTATGTTTCCACGGAAGCAATACTATTAGATTCCAAACACTAATTATAGGAACAATCATCAAAAAATTAATTAATGAAGCACCGATCACAACCTGGTAAACGCATGCGTGGACATTATAGGAACAATCATAAAAAATGTAATTAATGAAGCACTGGGTACAGTGCTGATGACGATTTTTATTATCTGGTAAACTCAAGCGTGGATATCACTTCCCACGCGTGAATTAGGACCAGTCCACGACGACTTTACCGTACAATGGATACACTGAAATCAATGCCAAACTCAAGTCTACAATAACTAATAATAATTTTGACGTAACGTCTCAATATTATAATCAGTGATTAAATATTCTACTTTGAGAACTGGATTTTGTTCGTGCGTTTGTTGTCTTTGTGAAACAGCAAGGTTTAAATCGGAGCAGCGCCCTTTGTGGATATTACTGGCACAAAAGACAAAATCGTAGCTTCTACTTCATCGTATCGCGTGCAAAGCTGCAACGTGTCCAGTGTGTAAAGGCCCTTAGTTATGTCAAAAATCAACCATGAGGCGACATAGGCCTATAAATAACCCGCGAACGATCGTTTAGGTTACCCTGGCTGACAATTTTCGTCAATGGAAAAGATTTGGCGAAAAAAACTCTCCTTAATTTTCTGGAGCTGTCAGGAAAGTTAACACTGAGGGAACGGGAATTTCATATAAAAATTGAAATTTCGAAATGTTAGCGAATTTGTACCATTGATGTTCCGGGACGACCCGCCTTGTGTCATTGGACAAGGCACTTTATCTCAGTTGCCTACATGGGGGCACGATGACGCCGTGTACTAAGGCGTACTGCACGTCGATGGTGCACATGTTTTCAACCGCTGTAACCCTGCTTGAACGGAGCTTGAACAGAGTTAGAATGTTTAGGAGCTGACAGTTGCTCGTCGATGCTCGGTGGTTCTCTCCGTGTACTCCGGCTTCCTCCACCCGTAAAACTGTCACCGTCACGATTAGCCACCGTGCATAAGTATGTGACCTTAAACACAAATAAATAAATAATCATCGATGTGCGCACCATTTCAGACATTTTCCTGTTGAGAAGTTGTAAAATACAGGAGCTGTTTTTTACATTTTTTTCCCCAAACAGTTTGAACATTTGACTATTATTCTCTGCTGAAACCCATTGAACGATAGAAATCGGTAACTCCACATTAGCCTTCTACATTTGGCCTCAGGCTGATATGAAGTTACCTCGGGCTGATATCATGAAAAAAAACAAGTAAAACCTCTAAGTATACTACTCAAAATTTACGAAGGACCACTCCCACACATCTACATACAGCACAGCCGTGGTGGATTGATCGAATCCCCTGCACAGGCAGTGATGTCCCCGCATGCCTTTACCGGGTAATAAAAAACATCGACGGCAAAATTTTAATTAACCCTTTACCTAACATGAAAAGCAGACGACACTTGCAAAAAAAATTCTTGAATAACTATTTTTTTTCATTTTTTGTCTCAAAAACATAGGTTATGACCCCTCGTTGGAACGAGCTCGACGAGCTCGTTCCAACAAGGGGTCATAACCTATGTTTTTGAGACAAAAAATGAAAATATTTTGAAAATTAATATGCGATTTTTGAGAATAGCGCTGGCCGGTTTTGGCCGTTACGTTGGGTAAAGGGTTAATAAAGCACCGGGTTGTCCTATTATTAGTGTTTGGAATCTAATATTATTGCGTCCTTGGACATATTGCCCACCCGTGGAAAGTGACCAGTCCATGACGACCGTACTGTATTTGTATATCAAAAGTATACGTGTACATTTTTTATTTTTGTTTATTTATTCGTAACGGTTTAACAACAATCTAGGCCATGTCATTGGCGGACAATTAAATGGATTGATGAAGCCGGATTACCTGGACAGATCCACAGAGCCACTGAGCCATGGTGAGTAACTGACAGACTCTTCAGTTTAGGATTCCGGCAAAATCATGGTTAGCATTGGTTAAGGGCAAACATTGCGTCGACATGTAGTGCATCTATGGTCAACGTGTCGTTATCCCGCGGTACACTTTCCTTCAACCAACAACTGACCCAAATAGTAAATTAAAGAGTCAGACAATCTCTCACTGTTGTTCGGTGGTTCTATCCAGGTACTCCGGCATCTACGACGCGTACAATTGTACAACATATGACACGGGTTGTTGAAAGTATCATTGATTCCTAATATACAAAAAGGCAGAAATGTACACATTCACCCTTTTTTGTTAAAAAGTATCCATGAGTAGGGTTGAGCCTTAGCAAAGTTTGAGGAGTATATTATGGATGAATAAAGCGACAGCTCTCATCGAAGGCTGCACTAATGGAACGGTTCATGAACTTTGCGAGACAGTGGCACTAAGATCAAACAAATAAATCCGCCTTAAATTGCGTGTGAAGGGACCATTTTCGGGTGCAAACCATTATTCTACCATGATCGAAACTTCGATTCTGCAACCTGCTGTTTGTAAGGATTATTCATTATTCACACAACCAAAGTATTTTTTGATGCAAAACATATTTTCGTTCTTGTTTGTTACTCACCTGTTTATGAACAATAGTCAGTGCATACGTAATAGCTAAAACCAGGAGTGTCTCTGATACACAGCACCGATGTGTTTATTTGCACGCAATACACAATGTACCAGGCATCCATCCCACGCAACCTCTGTCACTGCCATCAAAAACACCGATGGTGAATACGCTATTAGGTCTGAACGCGGCAAATAAGTTGGGTAAATCTTCAACTTACACGAACAAAAGGCGATACTTGGAAAAACAGTTTATTCAATAACTGAACACTTTCATTGTATTTGTTTGAAAAGTAGAGCTCATTCTAATGAGGGTTCATGGGTCATAAGCTATGTTTTCAAAGTGAAACTTAACAAAAAAAATCAATGGTCATTTTTGTGAAGAACACTGGTCAGCTTTCTTCGTAACGCAAATGGTTAAAGACGCGGAGTTGTTTCTTGAATAGAGAGTTTTCTACAGCATCATGCCTCCCCCTCCCCCGAAAAAAAAACAAAACTTAGGTCTAATGCAACCTTCACAAATCGCAAACATAGAGCCCTAAAGAAGTCTCCAACATAGGGCTACACACACTATAAATGACTTAGATTCTCTCTTGGAACTCTGAATGTTGCAAAAGTTTCTCGGGTGGAGGGGGGGGGGGGGGGGGGGCTAGTCCTAACAAGGACCTCTGATCGTTACCGCTCCACCTACTTCCCTTCCTCGATCCCCGATCCTCCCACAACGGTCTTCCAAATATCACGTGCCGCCCTCCGCCAAAAGAAAAAAAAAGAAAAACTAGCCTAGCTAGGTCACCCCGATTATAGACTCCTGGTTACGCACTTGGGTTTTCTATAGTTCCATCAAATAAGAGTTTCACTTCATTTACATATTGAAGGCAAGGCACAGATAAGACGTAATTTTGACAAAGATAAAAATATGTTTGCATAAGCTCATTGTCGAACTGGCCTGTAATAAACACTCCTGCATTCCGATGGGCGAAATTTGTAGTGGTACGGTTGGGAACGAATTTCACTTTTCCATGGGTTTCCCACTACTGAGTCCTGGCCAAATGGTTGCCCCTCCCCGATATTTATCCCGCATGCTCATAATTCTCTTTCGACTATGACATAACACCTTGTAACTATGTCACATGCGATTCATATATACCAAAAGCATGTGAACGAAAAATTTAATTGGCAAATATACAAGTACAAAAGGCATCGACCAACCAATTTTATGGTTCTTTTTCCAACATATTAATTCATCATCGATCAATAGACTTTATCAGCATTCTCCATGTTTGGCCACGTGGTTGAGGAGAAACGTCACATATGTTTCCAAAACAATGAACACGTGTGGAGCAAAACTGGGAGCGGGTGAGGGCGGTTACCGTCAATCGCTTCATATGTCACTTATTTCCTTTCGTATTACTCAACTATGCAAACACTCATGGCACAGGTATTGACAATACTCTATTAATTTACCCAACGCAGACGATATCAAAATTTATTATTTTAAATATCATTTATTCAAATTTTTCAAAACATTTCAACAAAACCATATCATGTGACCCCTCGTTGGAACGAGCTCGACGAGATCGTTCCAACGAGTGGTCACATGATATGGTTTTGTTGAAATTTTTTGAAAAATAATATTTTTTCAACTGCTGAATTTTCATATTACGCGGACGGATGCAGCCGATTCGTTGGGTAAAGGGTTAATATCAATGCATTTCGAATGTTGAATTTTCAAAATGGTACCTTATCTAGGTGATAGCTTACATTTACCATTTTCGTGTTTAAAAGTGTATATATTTTTGATATTCTTTCTCGCCTGTGTTAAAAGCGTAACAATAGGTGTGTGATGAGCTCCAAAAACATATTTGTCACTAAACAGACAGCACAAATAATTCAAGCTAATTAAGCATGGAAGTTCTGGCCATTACTGTGCGTCTGCTAAGCGCCATAATGAGCTGTCTGATAAAAGATTAAAGGAAGTAAAGACCAGTGGAATCGGGCAGTCATTTTCTATGTAATTATGACCAGTTAATAGGTAATTGCCGTAAAAACAGTGCATCCCACAGGTTCTGAACACATACCCATATTACGCATCTGGTCTGTGCCCGAATGTCAACATATACCGAAAACACGAGACATTCAAAGAAACTTAAAAAATAATTTTAAATTAAGACCGATATATAGCGGCCAAGTCCAAGCGAAGCAATTACAGTGGGAATTAATGCATTTGCGATCGAATAAGAGTCGGGGGTTTTCTCGAAAATTTAATTCCAGTCTCAAGGCGTGTAAGACTGTGGGTCGTAGGCGAGAAGCTGGGGATTCTCCATGCTATAGGTTATAGGAAGTCGAACGTATAAGCACGTTGTAATGTAAGAGGAGCCACAGAGCTCATAATTAGAGTAGGAGCAGTCCATATATGGGTGCAGGATTAGACATAGGAAGTACGAGCTCCGGGGGCTCACGAATGTTGGCATTCAAGTAGACAGTTTACCTGTTGTGTAAGACATACGTAGACAGAGTGGACTTTGCTTGTATGAACATTAGTCTGAAGTAACTAGAGGGAAGCAGTTTACCTTCGAAGTAGGGGCTGCTAGAGTAAAGACACCCAGTAAAGTGAAAATACGTTAGTGGCCATGCGGCGGCAGTGATAGAGTGACATTCCTTTATATGTTCGTGAAAAGGCAACCACAGACACTACACTGAGCCGAGAAGATCAAACATAAGTGACAAGGAAGAAGCAACCAGTGACAAGGAAGAAGCAACCAGCGACAAGAGAGAACGCGGGCCTTCAAGATGACTAAAAAAATGTGTAGGCATTGGGTAATTGACGTTTGTATTCTATTCATTGGATTTCATGTAAGTTGCTATATTTTTCTATATGTATTAAAATTGTTATTTTCAGTGAACCCCTGTGGATTATGCCTTTTGATGAAAAGTCACTGACTCCTTCGGGATAAGGACCACCCCAATAAAAACGAAACGGGCGGGTTCGACACGGTGAGACATGTGTTCAGGCATGCATTCTGGCGACACTCCTTAAGTACAGGCTGCATACGCGGCGTGAATCTATTTCTCCCAGTTAATTTTAATTCCAATGACAAGCGCATAATATACCAATATCTATATATTTGACAATTCAAGTTCACGTCCGCCTCTTTCTGATTAGGATTGTGCGTGTTAAGTATTCCACGTGTAATTTGTTTCGGAAACTAAGGTGACGTGCCCCACCCCCATTCACGAGGCCCAGCATGGAGGGGGGGGGGGCATCTCTTCTATTAAAGATCGTAAATGCGAGT
This sequence comes from Pictodentalium vernedei, assembly GCA_031216915.1. Taxonomy (NCBI): domain Eukaryota; kingdom Metazoa; phylum Mollusca; class Scaphopoda; order Dentaliida; family Dentaliidae; genus Pictodentalium; species Pictodentalium vernedei. The sequence goes on from CM062297.1 coordinate 265,470,950, forward strand.
AAGGTGGTATATGTGGATAAGTGTGTGTGGTGAGGCGGCGCGTGTTGGGTGAATTTTGTGGTTTACGATAATTCATGTTTCATGTGCGTCTGTGTATCTTTTAACTTTCCTGCTTTCAGGTGTTCGAAATAACATGTATGTATTCTTGTCAGGTTACTTAATACAATAACTAAGTAGACTGAATTTATTATGTAATAATATGCACAATATAGAAAGGGCTGGAGGTACATAAACATCCTCTCTTAGCATAACCGTTTCATGTGCCAGCTTGCCAAAAGAGTATTATAAGGAGGTGAATTATGTTGGACAATAACCTGTTCCAACCATCAACAGACATACTTAACATTTTTTAGCAGAGAGTGTGTATGACATGTGCAGGAACACCGTTGTGCTTGCTTTGCTTTGCGCAGAAATAACAAACAATACACTCTAGCCCCAGGGATCGGATGTGAAAACATCACAGGCTTTTTTCGCACTGATCTCTTCTGAATAAATAAACAGAAAATTGCTAACAATATTCGTCTGCCAGCAATATTGGCCGACACAAGTGTACGTAGCACAACTGTTGTGGGATCCCACAACGAGAGGCGCCACAAAATTCGATGATGTTTTGACACTCGTAAAACAAGAAGTTATCACTTTTCTTTTTCTGCGTCATCTTCCGGTTTTGATTCAGATTCAGATTTTTATTTTGCGGTATAAATATACATGTATAATAGAGTTGATTACAGAGTTGTTGTTACATAACATAATTCAGATGTATACACCACACGGAGATGACATAGCCAGATTGGCTGTCTACCTGTCACCCCCTTGTAATAAGCATGTTATCCTCAACACTGCAAATCGACTGGGAAATAAATATTATTAAATATGAAGCTTTACCTTGGACATCTATAAATCAGTACTATTTTAAAATCTGGTCTTCACACCCGGTGGCTCACTGTGAATGGCAACGGGACGAGATACTCAGAGGTACTTCAGACTCGGAGAAAGATGTGTATGACGGTTAACCTGGTGAAGGACGCAACAATTTAAGGAAAGTCGATTTAACCATGAGAAAGATAGTGATAGCGTTTATGCAAGGAGTAATACGCAACAACCGATTAGTTATACGGCCCGACCAATTCTATTCTACACGCTAATGGTGCGAGCCGGATTTGTAGAGGGTATGAAACCCCCTAGTTACTTTTCAGTTGTGACATTTTCGTCAGGTTTGAAGTCTGAGATATCAATTCTCTCTTACTAGTAATTATGTACTTTATAGATTTGATACTTGGTTTTGTGTCACGCACACAGTCGGTCATACAAATGGAGGTTTGTACAGTACAGCCGCCGTGGACTGGTCACTTTCCACGGGTGGGCAATATTTCAACGGATGCAATATTAGATTCCAAAAAATAATTATAGGAATAAAAATAAAAAATTATTTAATATAACCCGGTGCTTCATTAATAAAATTTTTGCTGATGATGGTTTTTATTATCTGGTAAACGCATTCTTGGACATCACTGCCCACGCGTGGATTATGACCACGGCGACTGTACTGTATTATCCGATTCGGGTTGTTGGGGGCCCTTCGTGAGTAATTTGGAGTACCCGTATAGAACGTGCTAATTGAATAAGAAGTCGCGTCACGACTTCTACATGTATAATTTATTTATTCAGTAATAAATTTCCAAGAAGTCTTGAACTTTTTTTAACTATAATCCCCACTAACTAATATTCTAACTACATCATCAATGCATGCCTTCGACGAAGGCATGTATTGGTGATTTAGCTAAAAAATTAATCAGTCGGGATTTGCGCCATAACAGTCGCGATAAATAGAGGATATCTATTGTTTTGGAGTGGATACCGAAAATTATCTCACGAGTGACCGAGACAAACGTTCATTTTACGCGAGCGAAAATATTCATTTGTCTCGGTCACGAGTGAGATAATTTCAGTATCTACTCAAAAACATGAGATTTTCTTTTTATTAGACGCTTTTATAAGAATCTAATCATTCCTATAGATAATTCCACTCGTTTCATCCTTGAATGGATGCATGAAAGTAAACAGCTGATGCGCATTGATACGCGGAATTGATTTGATCGATAGCATATTGCGATCTGATTCAGCTGGCGGGTTTCATGCATGAATTCAATGTGAATACGCGTTGAATTATTGCGGGAAATTATCGTTATCCACTCAAAAACACTAGGTTTTCTTTTCAGTATACGTTTTTAGAACAAATTTATCATTTCCTGTGAAAATTTGACTCATATTCACCTTGAAGTGATGCTTTGAAAGCCGCCATTTTGATTGATACCGTGAAAGTGAAAATTTCAGTATCTTTACAGTGGGGATACCATTTCTATCTTTCCGCAATCTTTTCGGTAATCTGTTGTTTAGCGTCTAATAAATCCCGTTTACACCTCCAATGCGCCATTTTCGCGACGCCGATAGGTGTGGCGCTTCATCGATGGACAACAAAATCAATTTTCTCACCAGGGTTCTATTTTCTCAAGTCTTGTAATCGCCAACTGCTTTTTTAATTTATTTATTTATTTAGGTATTAGGGTTTTAAAGACACTTTCGAAAGCCAGGGTCACCTCGTGTCGGACAGTTTTACAGGTCGAGGGAGCAGGATTACCCTGAGAGAACAACCGAGCAACAGCGAGCAGCTACCAGACTCCCCAACATACTAACTCTACACAAGCAGGGTCATCATTGGTTGAAGACAAGTGCCCAATCGGCGGGCTGTACATCTTAGTACACAGAGCCACCATGTCCCCACATGGGCAATTGAGATGAAGTGCCTTGCCCAAGGACACAACGCAGTTAGCCCAGGGACACAACGCAGATACTCGTGGCAGGGATCGAACCATGAACCTTTCGGTTTGAAGTACAGTGCCGTAACCACTGAGTCAGCTCGCTCCCAATTGCTTTTTTAACCCTTTACCCAACGCAGACGATATCAAAATTTATTATTTTAAATATCATTTTTTTTTTATTTTTCAAACAATTTCAACAAAACCATATCATGTGACCTCTCATTGGAACGAGCTCAATGAGCTCGTTCCAATGAGGGGTCACATGATATGGTTTTGTTGAAATATTTTGAAAAAAATAAGTTTTTCAGCTGCTCAATTTGCATATTACGCAGGAAGATGTGGGCGATTCGTTAGGTAAAGAGCTAAAGAATACAGTTTGATGCCTTCGCAAACCCAATATCTTGGTAACGTACACTTTTTTTCTCGACAATGCAAACTGAAAATTCACAGAACATTTAAGTTATTATCGAGAAATAACAGGAGCGGACATTGGAAAGTAGATATCATGTTACTCACTCTGTAAATTCCTGGTGTTTGATGACGTGAAACCTGTTACGCTGTGACTACAGTACATCCGCCGTGGACTGGTCTTTTTTCACGGATAGGCAATATATCCACGGAAACAATAATATTAGATTCCAAACAACAATTATAGGAATAGTCATCAAACATGTAATTAATGAAGCACCGGGTACAACCCGGTGGTTCATTAAATAAATTGTTTACTTATGATGATTTTTATTACCTGTTTCGAATTATAATTTTCTACTTCCGCGAGACGGTGACTCATTAGTTGCAGTATACACTGCAAAAAATATATGTTCTCTTTAGAACCAAAACTGGTTCTAATCTTGTCCCTGAGATGGAACCAGCTCTGTTTAAACAGTATTTATTTCAAATCAAATAAATTTACCAAGATTAGCATTCAATTTTAACAGAATATTACATGAACTGAAGTAGATTCAGCACTAAACTTGGAGCTTATTCAACGCAGTCGCCAAACATTTTGAAACAAAGGAGATATGAACAGTTGTCATACCGAACCAGATTTGGTTCTGTATAGAACCCAAACTGGTTCGATATGCCAACTGTTCATATCTCCTTTGCTTAATAATGATTTGAGACATCCTCGTATAAGCTCTAAACTTACGGCTGAAACCCCCTCAATTTATGTTAAATTTTGTTAATATTTAATGTTAATCTTTATAAATTTATTTGATTTGAAATAAATACCGTTTAAACAGAACTGGTTCCATCTCAGGGACAAGATTAGAACCGGTTTTGGTTCTAAAGAGAACCTATATTTTTTGCAGTGTATACTGCAACTAATGAGTCACCGTCTCGCGGAAGTAGAAAATTATAATTCGAAACACCTGAAAACTTTTCTGCAGGACCATTTCTACACCAGAGTCTGACCTTCCAATAAATCAGAACTCATTTAATGGTGATTATTTATAATTATGTTAGATATATCGATCGGAGAGGGAATTAATCGACTACACATTAGATGCCCGAGTTCGGGTAATCAAAATTTGCTTGATTTAATGAGTTTATCACAACGTAAATTAGTGTATTATCAAGTTGACTGGGAGAAGTAATTGTCGTGGGTTTGTTTTGATTCATTTTATTAGAAATTATGGTTTGACTTTTGATTCACTTATTATTAATTGCATGTCACACTTCGAGAAATTGGTCAGAGCAAGAGGTTGATAACGAAGAGAGTTCGTGAACTGCACGGCTTATGTCTTATTTATGTCAGGGCAAAGCCAGCCTAAATATAGGGGCAAGGGGCCTCATATATAAAGATAGTGTAAGTTCAAAAGATATTCCGCATCAAGGCGAAAAACCCTACGTGAATTTCACTTCTTTGTGAAGCTGGACATGGAAAAAAACACACGTGGTGTATATCCAGCTTCAGCGCAGGGACCCAGGGGAGAAACGGTATGTTAGATAAGGTCTAATCTCATTTAATTTATACAGTAGTCGCGAGTCTTACGAGACGTAATCGGTTGGTGGCAGGATATCGTCACGGCCAATTGAGAAACGAGATTCTAAAAGATAGAAATGTCGTGTCATCATTAGTAATAGAAATGCGTGGCAGGAACGAATCGGTTTTCTCGACAAGTGAAATCACCGTTAAGTCACGCGCGAGATGACTTGTATTGATTCTGTCTCGATATACGTCATCTCCCACCGTTTTGACAGATGGACAAATGAGCGTCCGTCCACCTGACAGTTTAGGGTAAAACGTATATATACCTTGAAGAGCAGAGCATTAGACACACTTGGGGTCACACACACGTCGGTGAAGTCCAGGACAGGCGGACTCTGTTTCCTGGCATAGGGTACCTTCGATCACAGGACCCTGAAACGGCTGGAATCGCCAGAGAGGGCATTCCACGATTGATTTAGCTTAAGGTGGATAGGCGGCTTCAGTGCCAAATTCGTGAGAAGGAACACCCAAGGTGAAACGTTGAAGTTTAGATTGTCGAGTAGCAGGTATAAGACTGCAATAGTCAGAAGTGTAGGTTAAGTGTATTGTGCGTATTAACCCTTTGAAGCGTCAGACTGATTGCGTTCTGGGTAGTTTGTTTTGCTGTCGAAGCATCGTAATACCGACTGGAGATCGGTGTGAGTGACAATTTCGCCCTAGCACAAAAAGGGGCATATGTGAATCGTGAATTCAACCAGGAACGGTGAATATTTCAATAGGACTTTCACGGAGGACTTTCAAAAGGCACATAAGGTATGAGTAGACAATATCTGACCCAAATCAGAAGTACGGTGGCTTTATAGATGACGAACATTGCTGGTCGGAACCCTCCGACAGCCAGAGGTACAGTTACGCGCAGACGTTGACATCTGAGCCTAAGCGGGTGAAGCTCTTATGGCGAGCTCACAGTAATAACATTTCAGATTTGTGAAGCTCTTATGGTGAGCTCACGGTAGTAACATTTCTAGTGTGTAGACTATAGTGCCAGTACAGGGCTATAGAATGACTATATGATTGTTGAGAATTATTTAACCCTAGCAACCAAATTTCTGTGAAAAGAATCGAATTGTTGATTGTTGAAATATTGAAACGGCTTTATTTTTATGTGTAAATAAAAGAATCGTTGTTACTTTAAGTCATTCTTTCCATTACACAGCCTGAAGTGATTAGGAATCACACCTAACGGAAATCGAACCTATTTCAGGCCAATTTGGCAGAGAAGGAATCACGGCGTCGGTCTAACTCAGCTCCATGCGCCGAGTTCGCGACACTTGGATTCCGACCCTCCACGTTGGTCTAATTTTCCCACAACTTCATCAGCGGGACTAAATAACCCCACGTCAGCCCAGGCCTTACGGGGCCTCGGGTGCCCCTGACAATTTATTTATTTATTTATTAAGGTTTAACGACACATTAACAGTCAATGTCATATCGTGTCGGTGACAGTTTTACGGGTGGAGGAAGCCGGTGTACCCGGAGAGAACCACCTAGCAACGACGAGCAGCTGCCAACTTCCCAACATCGTAACTCCTAACTGCAGCACAGGCAGGGTTAGATTGGTTGAATACATGCGCACCATCGAAGTGCAGTACGCCTTAGTACATGGCGTCATCGTGCCCCCATGTGGACAATCGGGGTTAAGTGCCTTGCCCAAGGACACAACCCGGGAGTCCGAATCGATCGCTCAGACGGTCACCCATCCAAGGACAAACCGGGCTCGACGTTGCTTAACTTCGGTGATCTGACGAGAACCGGTTACCACAACGCAGCCGCACCCACGACTTACGTGTCAGCAGCACTGCAGAGGCGCGTAGACGAGAATTTTACCGAGGAAGGGCGATCAGAATCAAATGGAACTCTATGGTAGCATCTGAGAAATATTATTGGAAATTTAGGATCTAAAATAAAAGCACTTCACACTGTTGTATGTGAAAAAGTGACATTCAAAATTGATCGATAAAGTTGACAGGCATATTTTATTTTCCATATGTTTTATTCCTATATTTGTAATAGTGATAATATGTGATTCTGGCAGATATTAAATTGGGATAAGCTTGGAGTAACATAAAGGGCCTGTAACACCAAGGCCATGCAACTAGTTTATGGTCCGACACGAGGTGACCCTAGCTGTCGAAAGTATCGTTAAACCCCAATAAATAAATAACTAACTAGCTTATGTGAAACACCTTGGCACTTTGCCACTTTATATATCCGAAGCTAGAAAAAAGCATCAATGTAATGCCTAGGAGTTTCACAGAAACTACATTCAAACGAGAACATTTATGTTTTAAAACAACTTACCCCGGCACATAGAACTCTGTGTGGCTTAAGCCACAGAGAGTGCGATGTATCAGAGTAAGTGAGATCGCCCCACTTTGCCAACATTTTCAAATCACAAATGGGAGATACTTCCTCAAGTTGAACTCCAATATTGTGTGAGGTGCATACGCACCCCTCACACACCCGCAGTTACACGCCTGCTGCATCATTTGCTGCTTCATCATTTTACAAGAGCAACTAATCTATCCCGCGCCCGTTTTCACGCGGCCTGAGAGACTTTCAGAATTGTTTAGTAGAATAGATTACGTCAGCCTGTAAGAGTTGTACGTAATAGATGTGCCTTCTCGGAATCGACTATTCCCCAGAAATCGATAAAACTGGGTACAGAACCAATAGGGAAGCGATGGACTAACCCTCCCCACTATTTTCAAGAGATTTCCCACTGAAAAAAGACAATTTGCACAACGTCTGAAAATAATGCAAGCTTCAAGTATCCCTCATTATCAACAATTTGCAGTTTTTGTATTACCGCACACATGCATACTCTTTCCACTGACACTAATCATTGAAAATCTCTGCTAGCGGTATACACGGACCAAGGACAAGTGTCATAACCGAGGGATGTAAATTCTGGGTGCGCAGGAGGATCTCACACTCTCCAAAAATACTTTGCCTCGTCGGACTGTAGTTGGGTAGAGCAGATGTGACGGGATGTGAGGTTTAGGGGATGCGACACTCCACCACTATTTTTTACAGTCGGGACACTTTCGTCTGGACTGGTATCTTTGATATCGATTCGTTCTTACTTATAATTGTGTACATTTTACGATATTAGGTTAGACACGATGACTTGCATCGCACAGTCCTTCCGAACAGCTGTTCTGACAGTTGTGGTATCCTATTCGTGCAGTTGGGCATTCAGCACGACCAATTATGAGTATCAGAGGCGGCGGAACCAGGGAGGCACAGGGAACACGTGCCCCTCCACTTTTGTCCCCAGACATGTTGCATGGTTACACAATGAGTTAAAATGGACGCATGCAAAAGTACTTATATACAGGCATTCCTGTAACATATTAATTGCAAATCCAAACATTTGGCCACCGAATCCCACCTGCGGTCGCTTCGGTCCGTTTCTTCTCTTTCAACCATCTTCCAACCAGAAGGCAAGCCTTCGGGTTGGAAATGATTGAAGTAGAAAAAGGGATAGGGTAGCAACCGTGTGGCATGCTCATATCAATGAAACACTATAATGTGTCACGGTACATTTACTAATAATCGATTGCAACTTTTTCTCCCACTGAACCGAACCATGGTAGCCTTGAACATTTGTGGCCCTCTAATTTTATCGAGCTTCCGCCGCCTCTGATAGCGGGGGAGGAATTCGCTAGAATTGTGCACTTGGTGATACCTTCCTGAAATTTGGCATGATGTAAGGGTAGGCATCAGAGATTTCAAAATCGATCGGCTACAAGTTGGCACCATCCTCTAGCCACCACTAGCAGCGAAATCCAAAATGGCCGCCAAGCGGATCGAAAAAAAGCTATTTTCGCCGATCGCACAACTGAAGCTCCAAACCTAACACCATACATGTGCTGTAATTGATGTGAATGATGGAGTGAAGCCCTTGGAACAAGTTGGGGGGAAGATTAATGGATAATGGGATCAGAATTTCCGTCGATGTGTGCGTCTGTGTGTCTGACTGTCAGTATGATCGTCCGTCCGTAGATAAATTAGTGTTGAATGTTTCTCGGGAATGCAATGGTCAAATGAACATGGTATGAGAGATTCCTGTCAACACATGAACAAGGGTACTCGATAGTATGCAGCAGTGGGGATACTTGGACATTTGATAATCCAATTAAAGTGACAGTCTATTCTCAACTTCCGGCATTTTCGATAGATTTATTTTCTAAGAAAATAAAACTATCAAATTTCTAGAGGAGTTCTGGTTCAATCTCAACACCATAGCGACACGTCTGCCAGCAAGGGCAGTGCTGGAATGAACTCGGGATGCATTAGTTCCCGTTGTTAATTATACAATGTTATCTTGCCAGTATAGAACATTGGCAAAATGGGACTAGAAGGGGTGAGTGTATGTTTGCAGTCATTCGAGGTACAGGAATATTTTTTGACTACAAGTAGTATTCTTCATTTTCGGCCAGTTAAGATGTGGTGTGTTCCAAGTCAGGATTAATGTTGCCGACACTTAATGCCCATCCCTCATGGTATGCTACTTTACCAGGGATATAGAGATATAGCCACCACTGGGAGCCAAAACATGACCTTTGATGTCGATGAGTGGTCGAAATGTTTTAGCGAATAACTTATCGAAATATGATCCGGTATGGCAATTTGATACCTTACGTTAGATTTATTAGATCAACTCAGGTATGGATTCATTGAGACATGAGTGCGCTACAAGATGAAGGATTTCCAAGTTGATTTGCTATGGAGTAGGAACTGACTAGTCACATGTGGCCTATGGCCAGAGAAAGACAAGGATACCATAGATGAACACACGGGTGAACGAAGGTATCAACTGTTGTACAGAGGCAAAATAGTTGGGGATATTGTATCATGCTATGCATGAATTAACACCGTCTTGTGCAGTAAATAACAGACTATTTTCCGAAATCTAAAACTGTATTCCTATACCCCGGACAATGTAGCAAGCCACATGGGATGAACATTTGTTAGCAAAATCAACTCAACTAGAAACATGACATGTGTTAACTGGCCGAAAATGGAAAAAAAAATACCAGAATAGGAGATGACTGGTCCTAACATGACAGTATACTACTCAATATTGTTACAACAGCCACCTTCACACTTACACAAAGGTGTGCACCTTAATCCAGCTTTCAAGCATTTGCAATTGCCCTTGCAGGCCTTGGCACAACTACAGTGGAGCATCAGTGCACATGCAGCACTTGCGTCTCCTAGGTGAGTCCAAAATGGGACCAGAATATTGAGACGTGGATTCCACTCCCATCCGTACTGTGATGGGTCTGGCACACATAAGTGTTTCTGCAGAGCACGATGCCAAATGAAAGATGACACAAGAATTACCCTTGTTACATGTTGATACAGAGCTGCTTTGGTGGGCGGGATGTTTTCCATAGACTTAAGGCCATGTGTGAACATATGCCGTCTCGCATCATTGACACGTGTACTGACACAACTGTTACTGTACATCTGTATGGTGAGTTTTTCGATATGCTGCATATGAGGGGAATCCTCTGAAAAGACTTGCGGATTCTCAGTCAATTCTATCATCATTTCAGTTGATGCGGGAAAATTCATCCATGCATTCCATCCTGTCTTCTTCCCAATGCCGAGCATGCTGGATGTTACATCACAACCTGTGAAGGCGTGGAAGAAAGTCAGGGCCTTACAGTAATCAGGTCCAAGTTGTGAAGCTATCTCATGAATTGGCATATCTTTATATGCCTTTCCAATTCCAAACCCAATCCACAGCTCACTGAGTCCAAGGTCACGGAATGTTGCGAAATGGTGCAAAGACAGAATGACGACATCAGAATCAACCGTGCGAAGAAAAGCTATTTTGTGACCTTGTGAGACTGCATGGTTGAGATGAAGCATCATGCGCGTGTCTGCTTCCTCGTGGTTCGATGGAGATATGTCACATAAGCTAACATCCTTATTGCATAGTACATATTCTCCTGATGTCGTTAACAACTGGTACTCGGATGTTGATGTTAATTTCAGCAGTTCAGCAGACAGGAACTTGAAAAATTCGTCTTTATTCTCACTAACTTTCAAGAATGCCTGCCAATTCTTCCCTTTAGGTAAAGGGACGTTCTCGGACACCCGTATCAACCTAACTGCTGTCTCACCGAGGCGTTTTGCTCGCGTCTGATTCTTCAAACTGCCTTCGGGGTAACAGTCATAGATCGCATCAACCCTTGTGGTGTTCGTGTTAATCAGAGATTCGATGTATGGCAATAATTGCAATCGAGCATATTCTCCAAACAGATCCGCTTTCTGTGGTTTGATTACATGGACTACAGCAGGCATATCCAAGATGACAACTGAAGCTTGTCTAGCTGCTGAATTCTTCCCTTGTGCAGGAATAGCTGGTAAACAATTGAGAATTTGAGATTTTGTCCCACTCCGTAGCTTACCTCTATCGGATAATGCTGGCGGATCACGTGCATTCTCGTGCATGAAAAACTCATCCATGTTTGAATCAGGCCGGGCTTGCAGTGAAACGAACATCTGGGTAACTATTGCGGCAGTTGCTTTACTTGGCATGAGTTTGTCTCGGCCTTTGTCCAGGTTGGCTGGGGGTGGGTTAAGGAAGGTATATATATTTGCCTTGGGAATAACATCATTCAGGGGTACGGTGCATTCCACAAGCCTTTCCTTCAAGAAAGTGGAATATAAATGCTTGCCCCTTTCGGGTAATGACCGTAAACTCTTACTAACTTCGGGGTCCATATATTCACCAGTATCTAATGTCACCAGCTGACCACTAGTTTCATCATAAGGGTTGATAATGAGTCCCTGATTCACCAGATCGAGGAGAGATTTCAATTGATTCAGAAATTTTTTCTGCTCTGATACCGAACTTTCCGGGTGTTCCGTGTTATCTGATGATGTTGTGTGGAAACTTGCATATTCATACTCATCTATAACACGCAGAACTTCTGACCTTGAAAGCTCAATAACGACTTTCTCTTCAGCCTGGCCATAGAGACCTTTTGGACCACTGTCTTCTTTGAGTAGTTGGATACTATGTTCTTGGCTCTGATCTAAACCCATCATACTGAACTTCCTCTCACTACGCTGGACCACAAAATGGCCTTCCATGAATTTGTTGTGGATTGAAGGATGCCGCCTGGGTAGCTGAGACATGTCTCTCAGAAATACGGGGACCCACCGACAATAATTTGTATGTCCTAGGGCAAAAAAGTAACTGCACAACTCATCGATAGAACACAGTGTACCAGGCCAGTTACCGATTCGTTGGTTCCGAACGAATTGACAGCTTGTCAAGAGAAAGTTCCGAACGATTTCACCCCAATAGCGCGCAGTTGGAGATTGTGAAAGAATCCTCTGTTCCCACATTTCAAATGACTCATGGGGCCCAGTCTGCTGACAGTAAATCTCATAAGCATTCTTTCTGAGGATCTCAAGCCAAGCTAGAGTGAGAAGATATGCCTGTCGCGTCCTCTTGACATGTTTCCCACCAAGTAGGGATGATGCTACACCGGGTGTGAATATCTTTGCGAGGTGAAACATTCGCTCCCAACCAGAACCACCCATAAGCTTACCACCAGCTTCTTGGGTGCACATTTCAAGATGCAGGAATCCAATCATACACACCATTCGATCCTCACCTATCTCCTCTGGGAACAGCCATTGACATTTTTTCTGCCTGGCATACAACGGACAGTCACCTTCAATGACAGGTATCTGGCCGGGGTTTACGAAAGCAGTAGCTTCCCTGACCACATACATAGCATGCTTCTGCATACTGAGTGAGTCCGCTTTCTGCTCACTGAAAACAGGGAATACCCCAATAACTGCACGAGGTTTGACATTGTCTTGATCTTCATGTTTTGAAAAGAAGCCTGAAAAGGTCACAGGGACTTCATCAAGCTGCCAGCTGCCATCAACCTTCCCTTTATTGCTGATCTGTGACACATGAGACAACCAGTCATTCTCTCCCACGTTCAAATCTGCATATTCATTGGGCCGTACATTACATTCATCTGGAGATTCAAGCCTGATGTCCCCACCAAAGTCTTCAACGAAAGGAACAAATGCATAGTCGTCTGGGAGTTCAATTTGTGTGTCTTCTGGAACATCTAAACTCAGTGGTGGGGGATCAGTACCCACATTGTCCCTGCTCAGTTGACCAATGAGTGTGATGGACGTACCATGCATATCAGATCTACCAGATACATCAATGTTATCAGTGGTTCCTATCGAGAAAACATTACATTTGCAGTTAGCTGGGACTACAACACCTTCGTTCTTGAACCGCAGTGAAACAGCTCTCGCGAAACTCCTGCGAACATCCATTACGCGATCATAAGAGACAGAGAGTCCCATTTGATGAAAATCTCTGATAAGATTTTTCATACGATCATGGGCATGCAACTTCAAACCCACATAAAGAGGCATTGGAGTTTCTCTGTCACGTCTCTGGTGAACATTTTGTGCATGTTCGGAGCGTTTCGCTGAATTGCTGATCAACATCTGTGAAATAGTACAAGCCACTCGAGTCTTGGCATTAACAGTCTCATCATCGCCTAAGTTCTGTATACTACATGTGCCCTCAAGTAGAACTCTAAGAAGAGTCAGGAGTGAGTTGGGTACAGGCTCGCTCAAGCAATAAGATGAAAATGATCCCGTGAAAGGAGCTTGAGATATGAGTATGTGTTTACGCAGAAGAAGACCCACATCAACTATCTTTTTTGCCTCTTCCTCAGACACTATACGAGTTAAAGATTCGGACAACAAGGAGCCAACTCGAAACCTACTTGAAATAAACACATCTCTACCCTGTGTGAAGGCGTCCCAGCCATCGCCCAATTTCTGCAACAAATGTTCTTTGAATCGAGTGGAATGTATTTCTTCACTAAGCCAATCAGAACCGACTTGCTTCAACCTCCGACTGTACAGATTCTTGAGATCGACAAGCTTCATCGCGGAATCGTTGTGTTCAACAAATGTTATGAGCTCTGCCATAACGAGAGGGTCATAGGGCAGGCCTGACGCGGAATGTTCGGCGTTCTTCGACTTTTTAGATTTAGCCGCTCGTGCTTCATTGGCAAGCTTACAATAACAGGTTTTGTGATAGTAAAGATCACTAGCAGCGGAATCAAATGCTGCATTGACCCGAGAAAAAACAACCCAGTTCTCGGCTTCCTTTGCCATAATTTTGAGTTTATTGTTATCAGACATTGATCTGCAAATAGGCTCACTGCTGTCACCTTCGCGTTTGTGACAATAAACACACTGGGGCAGTTTCCTGTCACAGCCAGATTCAAAACTTGTCCGTGTTCTTTTAGGACTCAGCGTGGAGCAGGATGCCACTGCCTCATTTCGCTCTCGCTTGTGTAGCACGCGCTGTACGATGTGAGTCCGAATACTGTCACGGCATGTCTTATGATATATTGCCTTATTCGTCAACAGTGACATCGACATACACTCATCACTCTCTCTCATCAAACAATCAATGGTCAAATTATATGGAAGCTCAACGCCATTATCTAGGAAGCGCGTTATGTCTTCCTCAATAGCTTTATAGGCGTCATGAAAACGAGATTCTCTATACGGACGCATCAATTTCTTGGAACTGTCTTGCTGGCAAAAGCAACAACGTTCCCAGTCAGTACTAGTCCGTACACGAAGAGGATTCTCACTCATTCTGTGAATGATTTTTGTGAACAATCGCGTTCTCGAATTAATTTCGACAGACAAATCAGAATTGCTTGCGGAATTACGCCAAACAAGAGATTGTATGGCAAAGAGACTGCTTCATAAAGAGCGTTGTTTCTCCGGGATCAGCGTCATTCAGGTTTGCCTGAATGACGCTGATCCCGGAGAAACAACGCTCTTTTCAAGTTCCAAGAAATTGATGCGTCCGTATAGAGAATCTCGTTTTATTCTACATCATCTCCCACGTCTGTTTCCAACACGTGCGTGGATCAGAGTTCACTTTCGCGCCCTTACAATCGGATGTATAGTCGGTAGACCGTCGAAAAGGAGGTTCCCTTCAGCCGCTGGCGGCCATTTTGGATTGTGCCGCTACTGGTCGCCACCGGTCGGTGTCAACTTGTAGCCGATCGTTTTTGAGAACCTCATAGCCTACACTAACAGTGTGCCAAATTTCAAGAAGGTATCACCAAGTGCACAATTCACCTGTATGTGACGAATTCCTCCCCCGCTATGAGGAGTATGGTACGTATTAATTAATAAAAGATGTTGCGTCATGACTGCTATTTTCACATTTTATTTATCCGTAAATAAATTTACAAGAACCACAAGCAATTTTAAGAGTCTATCCCCCTCCTGCTTCCTGCTAATTCCCTTAAGATTTGTCAATATCGATTCGATAGAGAGAACGTCATCCGCGTTCGAACAGTCATTTTGTACCGCAAGAAATCAATTTTGACGGTGGGATAATACTGAACGAGAAGCCGAAGGATTCTCGTTCAGTATTATCCCTCCGCCAAAATCGATCGAGTGCGGTAAAAATGACAGTTCGAATGCGTGTGCTGTTCTGTATTTTTTGCACGCCTACAGTTTACTAAAAAATTATTAATGAATTTTGGCGGTGGGATAATATTGTACTAGAAGCCTTCGTCTTCTTGTTCAATATTATCCCTCCGCCGAAATCGATTCCGTACGGTAAAATTTGACCGTTCGAACACGTATGCTGTTCTTTATTTACTGCACACCTAGTTTACTTAAAATATATTGAAAACACAAATTATTGCCAAAAATAACCAAAATGTAAAAAAGAAACTGTGAAGTAGTCCACGAACGTGATCCGTATTGTTCTAGGACAATATAAACAAATTTGTTGTTCGCATCTGGCTTTGAGGAAAAAGCGTGTATTTTATGAAAATTAAAGCATAGTCGTGCAATAAACCGTGTTACTGGTTTTCCTGGGCTTTTGTCTAGTGTTTGATGATTATGTGAAGGTTGTTGGGGTGTGACTACCGTCACGGTGTAAAAGCTTTCAAATTATCCAACATAACAGATGGGAGGGGGTACCGCCTTGAGTGACTTGACACCACGTTAGGTTGGGGAGGGGGGGGGGCTGAGTTGATTGAGTTGGAGTTGGGACGTTTTTTTCGCTTGTGTTTGAACAATTCAGCTGTATAAAAATCAATGGTCGTAATAGGTAAATTACTCCAGCACACGAACAAACTCCTGTTTGCGTTGGCCTTACAGTACAGTCGCCGTAGACTGGTCATAATGCACGTGTGGGCAGTGATATCCACACATACGTTTACCAGGTAATAAAAATCGTCATCATCAAAATTTTAATCAATGAAACACCGAGTTGTACCCGGTGCTTCATTAATTAATTTTTTAGGATTTTTCCTATAATTAGTGTTTGCAATCTAATATTAATGCGACGGTGAAAATACTGCCCACACCGTGGGTAGTGACCAGTCCACGGAGGCGGTACTGAACAAAATGTGAATGAAGTTTAGAAGAATGTGGTTTGTGTATTGCGATTTGTAGACATTTTGCAACTAAATTAGAGAAGAGAACAGTAACTTCTCTTATTACTCTGTGCGACATCCGGAATCCATCTTTCAGTAATATATGGCGGGGAGATACCATAACATGGAAAATCGTGCGACTGCCAACGTTCTGAGAGATAGCATTCAAAGGTAGCCTAAACTGCGCCTAATGAGGGTTGAGGCACAAGAGGCATGTTTCGAACCCTTCCAAAACACTTGCTTCTACAGACAAGCTCCTTTACAGAATGGGTTAACCCTTACCTAACACAAAAAGAAGACGGCACTTGCAAATAAAATTCCTGAATAACTCGATGAGCTCGTTCCAAAGAGGGTCATAACCTATGTTTTGAGACAAAAAAAAAATGAAAATATAATGAAAATTAATTGGCGATTTTTGAGAATAGCGCTGGCCGGTTTTGACCGTTACGTTGGGTAAAGGGTTAAAATCGTTGGGAGCATGCTAGTGTGTCAACGTACAGGTTACGTGTAAAATATTCTTTCGACCATTGAGGGCAACAGATAGCCATCTGCCATGTTTTAGTATTACAGATGTCGCTTTGTGGCAATTAGGAGTTGATCTGAAAATATAAACAGCTGTTTGCATCTGGTCAAATGAATTCCAAATTCATTCGGTTCAATCTATACTACTAAAAGTTTGCTAAGCACCAAGTATATCCAACCACCTGTTTTACGTTTTAGTTGAAATATTGTAATGAAAAGTGTATATATCTTTTTATTTAATTGTATCTTTAATGATTTAAGTATAGAAATTAAGATTTTATTTGTGTTTGACATTATTAATACGATAACCATGGAAAATGGATATTATTGGTAAAAGAGGAAATTTTTCAATTTGCCAAAAAGTTGACGGTGTGAACTGCTATGGGTTCAATATCGAGTATGAGACCCATTACTGTTAATTATAGCTTGATAACGCCTTTTCCTGCTCCCAATCAGGTTCTTGGTGTCCTTTGTGGGATGTTGCTCCATTCTTGGACCAGCATGGCACCAAGGTCCTTGACACTTCTTGGCTGGATTGGACGCGCTGAAATTGCAAGCTGCAAGTCATTCCAGACATGTTCGATTGGATTGAGGTCAGGGAATTTTGCTGACCAGTCCATGCGCTCAATCCCCTCCCTCTGTCGGTATTCCCCGACAGCATGGGCAACACGAGGACGGGCATTATCGTCCATCAGAATGAATCTTTCACCCGCTGCACCTGCATACAATCTGACGTGGACATCCAGGATCTCATCAATATACCGCTGTGCAGTCAATGCACCACGTTCAAGGACACAGAGTGCTGTACGCCCATCCCTGCTGATGCCGCCCCCGACCACGATTGACCCTCCACCATAGCGGTCTTCTCCATGCCCTAGAACGCCTATCTGTGTGGTCTAGGCAGTACCTTGACTCATCTGTAAAAAGGACAGGTCGCCAATCTTCTCTGGTCCACCCAACGTGGTCCATGATCCATTCATATCGTGCCTGGCGGTGGTTCTGGGACAGCGGAATGTGAATACATGGTCTTCTCGATCGGAGACCACCTTCGTGTAACCTTGCCGGGATAGTCTGCGTCGAAACATTTACCCCGGGTGCATTCTGAAGGTCACTGCGAAGGTGGGTTGCTGTGGTAAAGCGGTTCCTATGGGCCTGAATGATAAAAACCGGTCTTCAGCTTCAGATGTTGCCCTGTCTCTGCCACCACCATGCCGTCTTACTGGTGTACCATACTGCTGAAATCTTGCCCAGGCTCCGGTGATCACCGTATGGTGCACGCCAAGTGCTTCACCAACCTGACGAGGGTAGCCCCTTGCTCCACCATCCCTACAGTACGCCACATTTCTGCTTCAAACGAATGTCTTCTTACATTTGCATTTGCCATATTCAATCATTAAATCACAAGGGTTTGTGTTGAAATGAAGATTGAATATCCTACACATGTCATGTACATGTAGACAGTACACGAAAACATCATGAAAATCAAGGGGTACATGCTTTCCATAACTGTCACGAAACGTCTGCCTGTCAAGAGTGCTAATGTAAACACTGGGGACCATCTTAATACATTCCTCAATCATGTCCACCAACAATATCGCAAATATGTCACAAGGAAATTTCACAACGATTTGTCAAATATTTGGTGCTTAGCAAACTTTGAGCAATATATATCTTCTACTTCAACCATCTTTCGAGCCGGAGAAATGCCTTCCGATCAAAAGACGAGAGTACGAGAATAGACCAAACCATCTTCAGACAGTAATAAACACAGCACTTGAGAGTAATTGGAGAGCATTTGTACTTTTGCAGGTGTCTGTTTGTTTGTTTATGGAGTTTAACCACGCTTTCAACAGACAAAGGCCACTTGTCTGTCTGACAGTTTTAAGGGTGGAGGAAGACGGAATACTCGAAGAGAATTACCGAGCAGGGGCGAGCAACTGCCAGACTCTCCAAATTAGTAACTATGCACAATCAGGAGCCCATACTATAAAACGTTATACAATAGGATTTTTTTAGAATTGAATTTTCTATCTCTTAATATAACTGACTAAAATGAATCATTAGCATTTTAAAAGATATGGCAATTTGCCAAATGGCAAATTGCCACATTTTTGAAAATGTTAATGGTTTATTTCAATTGTAAAAGACACATGCACCATCGACGTGCAGTACACCTTAGTGCACAGCACCACCGTGATTGTGGGCAATCAAAATTAAGTGTATTGCCCAAGGGCACAACACCGTTACCGCGGGACTGGATCGAACTATCGACCTTTCAGTTGCTCTAACCACCGAGCAACCGTGCTCCCACATTTGTTGGTATAAAACAAAGAGAGTGGTGTGACCAGAATGCGTGTTCTCAGGTGTTTCGAAGTTATAGTATTTTAACTCTTTGTCTGTGCAGGTGTATTTTCTTGCTAAGCACAAGATTACTTTACAATCTAGCTGAAATAGAATCTAAGCTATGTGCCCTCATAAAACGTTTAGGCCCATCGTCAATTAATTCTGAATTTCAAGTTCCACTGCATTCAAATGAAGTCATGGCTGCATTATAGCAGCTAGAACTAGCTTTGTGAAATTTTTTTAAAAAATGCTTTGCAGGTTACCAGTGAATCGATGCTTCCCCCAAACCAAAGCAAACATTTTAACGCTCTGTAACACTCATCAAGCCACGAGAAACACGAACCGACATTTCTGTGTAGAGATGAGCGATTTTTCGTTTTTCCGTTTAAGTTTTTGTGGGAAACCGGAAAACCGAACCGCAAGACCCAGCTATACCGGACGAACAGTTTTACTGTGTTTGTGCATAAACTCATCAAACTATCTTACTGAGAAGGAACTGGACTATTGCAGGCCTGGCATTCTGAAAAATACAGGAGGGCAAAAAATCGCTCTCCTCAATCAGCTTAGGAGAGCAATTAGCTTTACACAGCATTTTAAGTATGCAGTTGAACGGACTCATTGAAACTGAAACCAACAGACTACATCAGTGATTTTATTAACTTTACTAAGGTAAAGCGAAATCTCTTAGACATCTAGATGTCTCACTCAACAACCGAACGCACACTTGACAAGACCTGTGTGTGCACCCAGACCTGTTGTCCAAGAAAGTCATACGCCTACCACTACCACCTTCAACCCCCCTTGGGGGGGGGGGGTTGAAGGTGGTAGTGGTAGGCGTATGACTTTCTTGGACACCAGGTCTGCTTAAATCTACAGTCATATCCTGGTGCAAGTGCTTCAAGTGACAGGATAGTAGCAATGGTAGTATATTATAGTGTCAATATTCCTTGAATAATTACCCCTCAAACTGTGATGTCAGTTGTTGAACTTGAAACTGACAGAAAAAAAAATATTGCTGTGACCCATTTTGCTTCAAATGATTTAGCCCAAGAACATTAGGTTTCACTAGGGAAAAAAATCGGAGAAAGCTGATTTTTTCAGGGAATGTCGAGTACATGTCACTGAACGATTAGACAAAAGTCCCCTAAAATCCCAGTTGAGCATTTTTTTCTACAGCCTTTTTTCGAAAACGCGTTTGAAAAAAATCAAAAAAAATCGCACGAACTTTGTAACCTCGAATTGATCCAAATGTATTTTTTGTTTACTCGTATTTCGAGCTACATAATGTCTAATATACATTTACCTAGAGGAAAATGTGCATTCTGTGACAATTTCTGCGAAAAATTATTGCAAATTCACAAAAAAGTATCGGATTTACGCAAAAAATGACGATTTTCCTAACGGATTTGCCCAAAGGGTCGTAGTACAGAACGGGATGTTAGTGGGACAGACGATAAAAAATCCACTACCATTTGAAGACTTTTATCATTGCTTACAAAATAGACATTATGGAAGACCCCCTCTGCTTCTGGCCGAGTTCCCCTTTTGGCATAAAATTCGTCAGCATGAGAACTCAACTATTTTCGGGCTTGGGACCGAACAGACACGTCTGTGTCTGACAGCATTAGATCAATAAATAATATTTACAGAATGTACAAAAATCAATAAATAATATTTACAGAATGTACAAATCAATCAACATGGATTAAGTTACATTGACTATTATCAACGCTATATACAGAAATGACATGACCTATATACATATTATTCATCGAACTCAGAAATTTCCGACAGGACAGTGTTTCTGTGGTTGTTACAAGAATCCGAACTGCAATTACACAAACCTGAGCAAGAGAGTCCTGCCTTCTTACACCCACACCTTTTTGTACAAGCACTCTTGCAACCACAACTGATCAGATTCAGTAGGTTATCGGGGGCACATGGCTTTGTGGCTGCAGTCGGTACAAGAAGTCCATTGTCTAGCGACCACCCCCAATCCGTCGGAGGAAGCGAAGTGCCCAGCCATTGTTGGACCTGGAGATAACATCTGTAGACATGCTGTTGTGCAGCATCGCTGCTTGGTGGGAGTGAGGCTAGGTCGATGGGTTTATTCAGTTTAGATTTTGCTACATAACGCTTGTAAGTGACATATCTCTATTGGTCGAGAGAGGAAACAGTTTTACTCCCGTATAAGATCAGGAGAAGTTGTTCCCCGGCAGCGGCTACTGCACTTGGTGTACTGTCATCCGCCAAAATTGTGTTGACATACTGTTGTGAGTCGCTAGTAACATCGGAGACAATTGTACTGAATACTTTCTTCTTACCAACTCGAAAGAGTGCAGAAGTAGTGTCACAACCACTTATAGAATGTGCTACAAGAAGGTTGCTTCTATGGTCACCCATTTTGGTTGCTATTTCACTAACTGAAACTAGTAAGTTTGGGGTAATGGAATACATCATGTGAATATTACATCCCGGTTGAACTCGAGAGGTAAGAATGACTAACAAGTCTGTGTCTGTTCCCACAACGACAACATTGTTGTCATCTTGAGCGATGTCAAGTGCAGTTTCGGCTATCAGTACATCAGCATCAGCCTCGGCCTGCTTGGACTGAATATTGATAGCAGATAGCTCCTGCTTTAGAAGATCGATCAGTTGGGTTTTGTTCTTGGCATTTGCAAGGAAATCGGATTGGGGTGTGGTGGCTGGTAACTCGGGTGAGATATTGATATCAATGGAATACCTGTCTTTAGATCTACGGGCTTGTTCCATGCCCTTTGTCGACATTGTACAAGCATAACCATCAAAAACAATCACGACGTTCGCCCCAAAATGTCTCACTAGATAATTGGAATATGATGTACATATGTCCTTATATGACGACTGTTTAGGCCATACAACTTCCCTCAATAAAAATCCACCATCTACAACAAACAGAGAATGTTCTGGGATTTTAGTTTGCTCGGAACCGTATGTTTTGAGGATCTTACCGAGCGTGCTTTTCTGTGTCTTCCTCATTCCAGCAGAATCAAACAATGCTGGTGGTTTCGGGGCGAGTTCATATTTGAGATACTCTTCCATCTCTGCTTGTGACTGAATAACACGTGTGATGCGGTTGAACAGAATTGTGGGGTCAATCACTACCTTACTTCCACGGACTTTGATGATATTTGCCATCGATGCGAAAGACTTCACAGTGTCAACACGTCGTAGTTTGATGCTGTTGAACGTTTTGCTTACAACATTCGATACGCAACATTCACCAATTTTGCGAACTTGGTCACAGTTCACAGTTTCGTCGGCCACAAGCCCGGTCGCTATAGAGACTAATTGTAGTGGATCTCTGTTCTGAAAGGGGGAATGCACTCTGAGCCAGTTCAATAATTTGGTGATATCATTGGCATCAGTCAATTGTGAGCTTTGACGGAGATCCCGATGTTGTTCGCCATAACCAGTGTGAACATGAACAACATTTTCGAGAGCATTACATATCGGAAGGCAAAGAGGTAGTCCATGTACCCATTTCGCAACAGTGCTATCGGTTATTCCCCTGCCATGTGTGAGACCACCAGGGAGCTTGAACATTCTCATTAAACACTGCTCTATGGTCTGATCAGAATATATCCCGTCCCAGAATTTATCTGAGCGCCTTATGGTAAAGTAACCTTTCTCAGTGAACAACTTCAAATCATCCTGTTGCATTATTTCTGATAGCTCATTCATCTGCTGCAAATAGAGATGAGAACTTTTTGCGTATGCAAAATGACCACCTACGTGAAATACTGGAATCATATTGCGAACACAATATGTGTGGAGTTCCCAGTCGCCTGTGCGCTCTGCTCTCAAGAACAACTGGAGAAGACCTATTTGCTCGTAGTATTGTACCCAAAGCTTTCCTGTGCGTCCTACGGACGCATTCTGGAGCAGTTCGTGTAATTTTGACAGTAGATGGTTGACACTTTCTTGATTGACAGCGTCAGCTGTTGTACAGTCACCTCTTGCAAGTCCACAGAATATTTCATTGACTTCTGTGCAGTCTATGTTATCTAGTGTTCGGCTTTCTTCAAACACAAGTTTTGTAATGGCAATTTGTGTTAGCAAATGGGCACGAACTGCTCTTGAATATGCATGACCACTGATCAAATGATGGATTGACCCACCAGCATAAACAGTCCCCCAAAGTTCATCCAAGCCGCTACCAGCCATGATCGAACCAATTGCCCCTAAATATGACATAATCATATGGAAGCCGCCGAGTCTAACGAAAACTTTTGTCAACTTATCTGGCGAAGACACAATCTCCACTGCTTTGATATAAAGTGGTTGGTCAAACGTCACTGGACAAACGACAACAACAGGCAAAATTACATATATATCTATCAAGGGATCATTGGTTTCAATATCTAGGCATCAAATGCGGAGTGTCCCATACTGAACAGAGCAAATTGTGCAATGGACAGACCTGGAATGCGGAATTAAACAGCGTTTCCTGATGAAAGTCGTTCAAGGCTATTTTGCATCAAATTAAAGAGCGTTGTCTGTACATAAAGACCTGGAATGCGGAATTAAACAGCGTTTCCTGATGAAAGTCGTTCAAGGCTATTTTGCATCAAATTAAAGAGCGTTGTCTGTACAATACAAATTTGTTTATGAGTACACATCAAGGGCGTGCACACATTACATGCCAATGCATCTTGAGTGTAGGCGAACACCACATTATGTGATTTAATCGAACATGGAAATTGAAACAATGATGCTATAATACGGTATTTGAATGAGAAAAGTCGATGCCGTTTGAATTTGAGTTTAGGGGGTATGGTTAATATTTCACACGTTTCACCAGTTCATTATGGAATAAATGACCATTGTTATATATCATTATAAAGCCACTGCTTTTCTGCAATTTTTGATATATAATTTAACTCCCAAAGTAGTCGTAGATTTGATTTAATGGACGTTGTGTACCGTTGTGTGTATGAAAACAATAATTTTTTTTTCGTAATTTTGTACATTTTCGTGAATATTTCACCATTGAGTGTGAGGATTGGTACAAAGTTGGCATTTTCTGTTGGGGATATGTATTCTCAATATAATTCAGCACGATATTTATGATTCTCACCCTACTAAGGCGAATAAGAATGAGAAATATGGAGCTGGGTCGAATTTTTTTTAAATTTGTTTTTTTCATCAAAAAAACGCTATAACTAAAAAAGCTCAACTCGGATTCGCGGGGACTTTTCACACTTTATCCGCAATGTGTGTCCCGGAAACATATAAAAAAATCAGCTTTCTCCGATTTTTTTCCTTACTTTCTCATTTTTATGTCTAATGTGCCTGGACTAATTGCAACTGTGTTTGGGTATGGTTGCAGCCATTACCTTTTATCACTAAACCACTTTCAAAATGAAATTACTTGATGTTATGTGACTTCGAAGTTAAATTACATTTTTGCTTTACAACAAAAATTTAATGTGAGCATAATACATGTAATCTGAATCATCCCAGACCAAAATATTTAGGAGGGCAATTTTTCGCTCTCCTTAATTCTTTCAGGAGGGCAGTAAGGAGAGATAAAATATCGCTCTTCTGAAATTGCCAAGCCTGCTAGTGGACCTATGAACTCTCGCCACTTTGTCTATCCGGCGAAGGGGCGAATACGTTCTCATTTTCACATTTTCTCCCTTATTGACACCTCCATCGGACAAGTCAATAACGGAGAAAATGTAACAATGAGAACACAACATAGATTAACTTTGTTTATTTGTTACCATAATTTATGGGTTTCTCTGACAAAATATGCTTAGGCACTGGTCCCTTCGAATCCCTAAGAATGACCAAACGGAAGTTAGGCTGAACCCAATTGAAATACTTACAGACGGGACTTTATGCGGTGAGTGAAGTCTTATAAACTGTTAACCCTTTACCCAACGGATCAAGCGCATCCGCCTGCGTAATATGCAAATTCGGTCGTTGAAAAAATATTATTTTTCAAAACATTTCAACAAAACCATATCATGTGACCCCCTCGTTGGAACGAGCTCGACGAGCTCGTTCCAACGAGGGGTCACATGATATGGTTTTGTTGAAAGTTTTTGAAAAATCTGAAAAAATTATATTTCAAATAATAAATTTTGATATCGTCTGCGTTGGGTAAAGGGTTAAAGATTTTTTCCAAATTAGGCATCTCGAAGTGTTATCTATTATACATAGAAAAACTGAACCAATACCGAATTTATTTCCTGAAACCGAACCGAACCGAAACCGAATCTGAAAAATCAAAACCTCACAGGTCTATTTTTGTAGATACGTTTTTCAATTGTTTTTCTAACAGGACCGAATCGTGGTTTGGCAGGTCTAATTTGGAATCTTGTGACTTCCACCCTCAATCCCACACACACTCATTTTTCTTGATCCGCCTCGGCTTTTGATAACATTCACTTCTAGTTTATCCATGCCATGATCTGTTTTTTCCTGATAGTTTCCGCGCAATTCCGGTTTCTTAGTGCAAACCGAGTCAGTGTTTCACAAAACACACGTGTGTTCTGTTTCAAAGAACATGGACCAAACATCCAGACAAAAACTTCCGGAGAGGAAAGGCATAATATTTGTTACAGCCGTTCTCACATCAATGTCAGTCCTATCGGTGTGTTTGCACATTGGGTGCTTATCAAGTTGATACAGGTGTTTAGACAAGAACCTAATTTATCAATAAGTGTTATCAAAGTCGCGCTAATTACATATTGAACAATTTCCCCTTTTTCCTGCACTGATCATAAATGGTGCATCTGAAGGAAGCTATCGTTTCCGTTGATTTCGTATTCTCATTTGCAAATAAATGCGACAAAATATTTATAAATACGTAAATTGGAGCGTTATTCTTCATAGAAATGTTTACTCTTGAGAGAAACATGATAACATCATCAGAATAATGCAAGAATTTTCTGGCAACAGATCATTTCCAATACAAGAGGTTTCGTAATTCTTTGGCTGACATGATCGCGTGGGATATTTATATACCTTTTCAAATTAGTGGAAGACTAAATGTGTTTTTAGTTAAAATATTATGAGGAAAAAAATAGAAAGTGGATCAACGGCTATGTCATTTTAACTCTTTACCTAACGTGAAAAGCAGACGACACTTGCAAAAAAAATTCTTGAATAACTATTATTTTATTTTTTTTCTCTCAAAAACATAGGTTATGACCCCTCATTGGAACGAGCTCGACGAGCTCGTTCCAATGAGGGGCCATAACCTATGTTTTAGAGACAAAAAATGAAAAAATGATGAAAATTAATTGGCGATTTTTGAGAATAGCGCTGGTCGGTTTTGACCGTTAGGCAAAGGGTTAAACAAACCATCATGACATCAGTTGTGCGTATTGAAGACGAAAACTTTCAGAATTATTATCGCTAATGTGATATCTTCTTCGATGAGATTGCGATCTTGTCGCAACACGGCTACATATGTATATCTTTATTTCATACATTATTTATTTATTTGTTGATGCTGAAGATAAAATATCCAAGTATGGCCTAAAACAGTTAAAAAAAACATTTTTCTCAGGCCCTCCCGCACTGTCCCTTTCGCTGTCAATTGCTCACTTTTTTATGACCAATGTAAACGTAAAAAAATAATAATTAAATAGTTTTTGTCTTATATTTTACCCAAACTAATAAAATTAATAGATCTGTCCCTTGAGTGCAACAAGGCGTTGCAATGCTTTAGCAGTGGAAAGCCTTCTTGAACTCAAGGGACGAAATACACCACTGCCCTTGCTATTCTGTAGTTTATGAGGCCTAAAACATAAAAAATACCAAGAAAAAGGACTTTTGCTGGCAGATAAGTAATTTTAAGACTAACAGTGACCGCACGGCCACGGATACCCCGAACTATGACCTCGATCTGTGGCCTTGACCTCCATAGAACAAAACAAATTGTGCGCGACACATCGTCTCCCCATAACCAACGTGTATGCCAAGTTTCAACACAATCGAACGCAGCATCTCAGAGCTATGGAGCGGACAAGAAAATCTTCTGACGGACACACGGACGGACAGACGGACTGACGGAATGACACACTCTATATGCCACCGAAAAAAATGGCCCAAGAAACGGAAGATCTACTTTGCGGGGCCTAACACAATGAAAATAATAGTTTTTTTCAAATTTAATCATGCCAAAAGATGATCTCAAGGACATTTAGTACAGATTTTGATAACAGAATTGAGATATGTGTTATGAGAGGCCAGAAATAATTTTAACGTTCATCCTTATAACTTTTGAGAATTCGAGAAAAATACGTTTCCATTCACGTGTCGCCCATATTTGATCTCAACGATCGGCCGGTTTAACCCTTTACCTAACATGAAAAGCAGACGACACTTGCAAAAAAAATTTTTGAATAACTAATTTTTTTCATTTTTTGTCTCAAAAACATAGGTTATGACTCCTCGTTGGAACGAGCTCGACGAGCTCGTTCCAACGAGGGGTCATAACCTATGTTTTTGAGACAAAAAATGAAAATATTTTGAAATCCCCATTACTTATAGGTCAACCGAACAGTTAACGGAATATGAGTGTTTTTCTGTGAGGTTTTATCTGCTCCTTATATCATTATATCTGAGAACTGTAGAGATAACTCGGTATTCCACCCTAATTATACACATTAAACCTTTACCCAACGTAACGGAAAAAACCGGCCAGCGCTATTCTCAAAAATCGCCAATTAATTTTCATTATTTTTTCATTTTTTGTCTCAAAAACATAGGTTATGACCCCTCGTTGGAACGAGCTCGACGAGCTCGTTCCAACGAGGGGTCATAACCTATGTTTTTGAGACAAAAAATGAAAATATTTTGAAAATTAATTGGCGATTTTTGAGAATAGCGCTGGCCGGTTTTGGCCGTTACGTTGTGTAAAGGGTTAAGACAAGGAAATAACAGTTATGACTTTCGTAGAACGCGTGTTGGCACACAAGACGACTGTAGTCACATCCCTTCTAATCGCCGTCGTTCATCTACTTCGAAACACTACTTATTCGCTTTAACCTACTGCGCACTGATGTTAAAATTCCAAAGTTTCAAGAAGGAATATTCCCCATAATGCAGTTAGTTTAACCAGTCCAACCTTGTTTGGCAGAGCTCTGTAAAACAAGATTGAATTGGTGTTAACTTTCTGTTGCATTATGGGAAACACATGCATGTTGAAGTTTTGATATTACGAAATCTGTGTCCAGGGGTTTAAAGACACACCATGAGATGGCCACATAATAAAATGTATTTATCGTGTTCTTTATATACAAAATTCCTCAAAAATAATTCGAAGTAGGGGATAATTTATTCTAAAAATAACAACTATGTGTCTTTTTGTGCATCATTACTTTATATTGCACTTGACGATCCACTTCACGATTTCTGATTTTAATCTTTGCACAAGCATGATTTACCAAATGCAACTTGTCATTCTGAACAAGTATATCACCCGTGCGTGACCTTAACAAGTCGTCTATAAACAAACTGGTGTTTTCCAAAGAAACAATTTAGGTTTGGGAGTATTTCTTCATGATTGGCTGTTGCTGCCAACTCAACTGATCTCAAACACAGAATTTGGAGTAACTTCATCCATAGATGATTTTTATATAATTTGCCCCCATTTTAAGTTCTCATATGGATTCGGTAGGAGGTTTCCTAGAATCACTAAAATCCGCTCCTACCAGATTAGTTATAGGCATACATTCATGTAAGTTCCATGAAACACAGCCTTCATTTTGCTGTACAATAAGCCTGTTAGCCCTTTACCCAACGCAAACAATATCAAAATTTGGTATTTTAATTTTTTTTTCAAAGTATTTCAACAAAATCACGTCAGGTGACCTCCTCATCGAGCTCGTTCCAATGAGAGATCACATGATGTGGTTTTGTTGAAATTTAAAAATAAAATTCAACTGCTCAATTTGTCAATTACTTTGGCGGATGCGATCGATTCGTAAGGCAAAAGGTTAATCAATTTTGTCAAAAATTTAGATGTTTTGCTAAAATATGTTAGCGTTACTTGCATATATCTCTTAGCAGACCTGGAAATAAAGGGCTTATATCGTAATCCGTTGGCAGGTTACGCCATGTAGTATGCTCGTAACCCGTAGGAAAACGGCGTTGTGGTGCTTCTCCGCCTTCTCCGTGTTTACTATGCCAGTCATGCTCTTTTTACGACTTAATGGGATTCGCGCCTATATAAATATCAACAACTAACGTGCGATCTCGCAGACACGAGATCACACGTTAGTTGTCGCTATTTAGTTGACAGAAATTCTTTTAAGATGGTAATTGAATAAAGTAATGTTGTATTACTTTGTCGTAACCTGCCGCAACCGGCCGTAACCTGTATAGTTCACGTATTTTACAATGGACGATACCGCATGGAACCTAAACGGTTTCGCGAGCTATGTCCCGGCCTGCTTAGATCACTTTCACCCTCTATGGATATACAATGATAGCAACGCGTGTATAAAGTTAAAGCTGAACAATCATTTAAACCTATGCTAGGAACGCGGTGGCCCAGTGGTTACGACACTGGACTTCAAACTGAAAGGCCCACGGTTCGATCCCAACCAGGGGCAACTGCGCCGTGTCTTTGGGTAAGCCACTTAATCCCGATTTCCCACGTGGAGGTACGACGGCGCTGTGTACTAAGGCGTATTGCTCGTCGATGGTGCACTTGTCTTCAACAAATGACAACCCTGCAATGATAACCCTGCTTCTGCGGAGTCAATACGTTGGTGAGTCTGACAGTTGCTCGCCGCTTCTCCCTGATTCTGTCCGGGTACTCCGGCTTCCTCCTCCCGTAAAACTGTCCGACACGAGGTCACCCTGGCTGTCGAAAGTATCGTTATACCTCAATAATTTGTTTTTAAAAAAACACCAATGCTATCTACTTTAGAGGGCAAAGGCTGACTGGGTGGTAAAATGAATCACTACAATGGGAATTATGAAACCATTGACAAGTGTGCAACACCAAAGAATACAGAGAACCATATGGAACCTTTTCCCCAGGAAGAGAGTTTTCAGCCGAAAAAAGAGAAACGGAATTCAATGCAATTCGAAAACATGGTCCCTCAAATGTAGGATAGGACATGTCAGTGCCTTAAGAAATGACGAGATTATACTGAAGCAAAAAGAAGCAAATGGTTGGAATGACTCGAAGTAAGCTGAACGTTGCTGATGGATCGAGCATGAAAGATTGTCTCGCTAGATTTTCAGAGAAACGTAAAGTCCACGATTATATAATTTCGCTACAAGTTTCACACCTCCACCTGAGCTGGGTGGCCAAGATAAATGCATATGGTGCGTTAGGACACCATATCGTCTCTCGAGTGCTGAAGGGTGTCACTTGCAATGCTAAAGCACTAAAGATGACATCTTGTTGCACCCAATGGACGACATGTTGTAGGCTGTGATAGTGCGTCTGAGTTATGATCTCAGACACATCCTCATCCTTGATGACATGTATTTCCTCATTTAACTGTTTCTCACAAATGTCTTCTTAGATATTATGGGCGGCCTGTATACATACGATCGCCGTGGACAGGTCGTAATCCTGGTGTGTGCAAGGTGTCAACGCATGCATTTACCAGGTAATACAAATCATCCCCAGCAAAATATTAATTAATTTAGCACTAGGTTGTTTATTTTGGTTATTCCTATAATTAGTGCTTGGAATCTAATATTATTGCATCCGTGGAAACATTGCCCACCCGTGGAAAGTCACCAGTCCACAGCGGTCATACTGTACATCCTACTCTGACGATTTTCTGCTCTTTGCAACTCCTTTCTAGAACGCACGTTGTTCTCTGCTTTGCTTCACATGGAGAAGCTGTGCAGATTCAGTTCCACCGGCGCCTCCTTTCCCATCCCTTGTGCCCTCCTCCACCAACTGCTCTACTACTTGACTTTAACTTTTTTCACTCTTTGTCTCCCTCTTCCTTTGCCTTGTCCAACAATTGAAAATTTCTTAACATTTCTAGTTTCAATGCATCTATTAAAACTGATATTTGTATTTTGTAACTCGCGCATCAATCTGTAGTATTTTGAACGGAGACAGCGCACATAAGCATAATGTTTGCTGCTGAATTCAATAATTAATGCAGGTATTTGTATTATGCGACATACAGTACGACCGCCGTGGACTGGTCACTTTCCACGGGTGGGCAATATTTTCACGGACGCAATAATCTTAGATTCCGAACACTAATTAATAATCATCAAAAATTTAATAAATGAAGCACCGGGTAGAACCCGGTGCTTCATTAATAAAACTTTTGCTGATGATGATTTTTATTACCTGGTAAATGCGTGCATGGACATCACTGTCCACGCGTGGATTACAACCAATCCACGGCGACTGTACTGTATGTATCTCTCTTGTTACATATATATATTTAATCATACGGACCTAAAATAAAATATTGTTCAAACTTGCATGAAACAATATTATCAGTAAATATTTTCAAGATCTATCAGGGAGAAAACAGCGCGCTAAAACAGAAAGTCAAATGTTGGTTGAAAGAAGCTGGATAATTTTGCACTGTTTTATTTCAAAACCTACAAAGGCTCAAAGTGTTGAAATGCTGCCAGTTGAAAAGTTTATCACTTGGAATTATCTTGAAGATTGATAAAAGGCAGACACAACTTATGTTCCAGTGTGCTTTCGAAATATTTTGGCATTGCGCGTGTTCGATAAAACATAACACCAACACTTCTCTGGAACTTTTTAACATACCACTACAATACAGTGATCATAAAAGCGACCTTTTATCGCGATCAGAACGCAATTTTACCATAAAATAAAATTTGAGAGCTGCATGTTGTTTTCGTTTATTAAAAGTACCAAAAGGAAACTTGGCTTTATTTTGTACTGATGTGATGGGTTCTTTCTCAACAATTACTTGCTTTTGTAGTTGGCCCTCAATCGCGCGTTCAATAATTTCAAGGGAGATAACATGATCGAAAGTCGATTTTTATGACGATATACATCAGGGATGAGACGCTCAAATGTCAGTTGGAAACATCAATCGGAATATGTTGCTTTAAAAACATATCTTATGACCCATAATTGAAGAGAACTCAACAAGTTTGTTCAGTTGAGAGGTCATAAAAATTATTTTGAGGCAAAAACGAAATCTGATGATTTCTATGAATAGCGCTGGCGCTTATGAACGTTACGTTGGTTAAAGGGTTAAATTGTTCATTGTTGAAATGGATTGACGAATTCAATCCAGCGTGTCACTTCTGTTTACGCCACGGTGTTCGTCGTTCAACCATTGATAAGCTAGAGAGTTAATGTCATAATGTTATGGCGTGTTGGGCCAGTTTTTCAATTACCGATTCCTATTTCATTTCGTGGTTAAGCACAAATTAGCAAATCTGCTGAATGAAAAAAAAATGGGAATTTCTGTGGCCTTCGTGGAAAGCTGATGAACATTTTGTAAATGAAAAACATTTCTCATTCTCAATGTGATGGTATGCTATTTTTTGCAACGTCTGGGTGGTGTTTCGCATACTGTCGTGAATTTTTTTTCCACGACTGAATGAATGGCCTTTGCGCGGGGAATGCGCGCAGGGACCGTGTAGGACAAGCCCCTTTGGATCAATTTTGTCAACACGTTGGAATGATGATGGAAGATTTGTGTGACACCCGAGAGTTCGGCATTACAGTCCAGCCGCCTTGGACTGGTCATCTTCTACGGGTGGGCAGTATTTCCACGGACGCA
This sequence comes from Pictodentalium vernedei, assembly GCA_031216915.1. Classification (NCBI taxonomy): domain Eukaryota; kingdom Metazoa; phylum Mollusca; class Scaphopoda; order Dentaliida; family Dentaliidae; genus Pictodentalium; species Pictodentalium vernedei. The sequence continues at coordinate 265,503,888 of CM062297.1, forward strand.
ATGATATTAGATTCCAAAGACCCATTATATGGATTAATCATCAAACATTTAATTAATGAAGAACCGGGTACAACGCGGTGCTTCATCAATTACAATTTTGCTGATGATGCTTTTTTTAACTGGTAAACGTGTGCGTGGACAACATTGCCCACGCGTGGACTACGTCCAGTACATGGCGACTATACTGTACGCAAGAATGTACTACCTGACCTTTGAGTGAACATACGTCTCACCGCCTCACTATGTTTTGGGGGTAGATTCGTCGTCTGGAGGTGCCAATGACTTCATATTTAATCATTTCAACCGAACGTCCACCTTTCCGGCCAGGAACATGATACGCCATAATGTCATTAAATAGGATGGCTGTTCAGTAAATGTGTCGGGTAGACCAATCAATATTTTCAACGTGCAGCACCGAGGCTGGATGTTGAAAATATTGATTGGTGTACCCTAAATAATGAATATGGACTCTTCTAATTGCTGCCATTAAATTGGCATGGAAGATACCACTAGAGTTCAAAGGGTTAAGAAGATAAGCGGCGGGTATTATCTGAAAATAACTTGATGATAATAAATCAAGATTTACTCACATGCCAGCATCAAGAATGGTCCATGAAAATATACTCATACACACATGAATCACCATGAATTTATATTCAGACTCTCTCGGGGCCCCTGGCGTTCTCCAGTTGAAGTTGTTACCTGTCGTCGCTCCGCGCAACAACGTATTGTCTGTTCGCCCCTTCACTGCATCAAGGTACTGTGCATACCTAGGGTTTAATTCCAGAAACGAGAAATTTCTGGTTCTCGTTTTTGAAAGTCTGTCATGATAAAGGGAATTTTCCGGTTGTTGTTTCTGAATATCCGGCCTGATACCCTGAAAATTCATAGGATAGAACCGGGAATCAAAGGTTGCGTTCCGCAACCTTTGATCCCGATTCTAGTCTATGAATTTTACGGACATTAGCACTCATTTTCAGAACCGGTAACCGGGAAAATCCCGTCCGCGAGATTAAAGTACAGCTCCAACGACTATGCTGGACTCGGAAGAAATTGATGTTCGCGTAATCTCATAAACTATAATACGCAATCATTGATACCATGGTCTATGAATTTCCCGGGTATCGTGATTGACTTTCAGAACCTGGAGCAGCAGAGCAGTGAAATTCCCGTTCCCGGTATTATACATCATGCAAACCAGCTTCCACTTTTGACGTTAATTGTTCTCATGCTTCACTAACTACCACTGTCCATCAACTCCTCTGGTCTGTACTTCACGTGTCATAACACTATAACGTCACCTTACCATGCACTTTTGGGTGCACTTCAGTGTCTAGTTCCGAGTCAACCGCTCGCCGTCAGTCGTTTAAATAAGTCATGTTCGTACATGAGATTTGCCTGGCTTCCATTCAGCCCACTTCAAGTTCCTAACTTGAGTCGAATCTATGAACTATCGATAGTCCCCTCTAACTAACTTAACTTTTGCGTTATACGGACCTGTCGAAAAATCTTGGACTCTGAAAGCCCTCCCACCGTTCGCTTCACTTAGCCTTATAACTTCGTTTGGGTCCCTCAACTCAATTCCGACACCCATAGCCATAAACAGCCCCCAGTCGGAGTCCAAGGCTTCCTTTGAGCGGATGGACCGTACACAATCTTTCCAGCTTTCGTAAATAACAAAACAGAAATTCCCAAAAGGCGATTGAATAGTCCCTTGTTGAAGAACTTAATAATTATTAATGATGTCTGAGTTTTATTGAAATGACAAACAGCGTGACAATACCATGCTGTCTTAATTCACGTTTTCAGCATCGTCAAGATCGCTGATTCGCAAGCCTAATTTGTCTCTATCTCTACGGGGCTTGGGGAAAGTCACATGTTGTACTGACGCGCACCTGTCGATCTCCGGAGACAAGGGTCGATTAATAGCTTTCCTAGCTATCAACAGACCAAACAAATATACAGTTATTTATATATGGACATATCCATTTCGAATCGTACTTAACACTCTTTAACCCTTTGGACCCTGGTGGTATCTTCCATGTCAGTTCAATGGCAACAATTGGAAGAGTCCGCATTCATTATTTGGTGGTAGACCAATTAATATTTTCAACGTGCAGCCGTCGGGCTGCACGTTGAAAATATTAATTGTTCTACCCCACACATTAACTCAGCATCCACCCTACTTAAGGAAATTACGATGTATCATGCTTCTGGGCCAGAAAAGAGCGCCGCTCGGATTCAAAGGGTTAACTTATAATTTCGAATCATATCTGAGCGAGGCAATGGAGCAAACGGCTCTGGTGCTGTATTAGCGGCGTCTATGTTTCCTTCTGTTCTTTTTGGGTGGTGGTCGGTGTGGGGGTGGGGTAGGTTTGGCAAGACTACCTTGGTAGGGGTAGTAGCGGAAGTATCCGAGGACTGATATGGATGATACGGTATAGTTCTGGCGTTGGTGCGTTGTTCTCATTTACTATTAGCCACTGTTCGTTTGCCATCTTTAAGCATTTCTTCAGATATTCGGGTTCCGTACCCAATCTGGTGAGAATTTTTAGTTGGCTCGGCAGGAACTCTAGTTGGACCTTCTGCTTGGCCTCCTCAATCCTTCCATGGATTTCGCATTGTACACCTTCAGTTCGGAACTCCGGTAAGGAAAAGTTGGAAAATTAAGAGTTGGTGGTGGTGGTGGATGGTGCATTGTCCGAATCAACATCCTGCTCCAAAGACAGATCTACCTCCTCCAGCTCCTCTTCCAGCGAAGAATGAGATAAGCAAGAGGTCGATCTGTCTCCTGGCAAACCAGCGTCCTCCTGACTTCCACTTGCGTGTACGGTCGGAGGTGTCAACCTGGACGTGGGACAATCAGGGGTGCCAGGTGTTGTACTTTCAACGCCTTCACTTGCCTCCTTCTCTTCTGTTTCTCTTTTTTCCCTTCAATGAATTCCGCCAGTCGTCGGTCATCGCGTCGTTTGCGTAAAATCCCTTCTTTTTATGTTGGTCCTCTCTACGGCTTCGGTAGTTAGCTAAATCTCCCCCCCCCCCCCCCTTCTCCCACCTAATAATAGATACTACACCTCCCCTCCCGAAGGACGTTGATTCTGTAATTCTTTCAAAATCCATTGCCAAATGAATTTTACCCTTTCGCACTTGCACACTCCAAGGGCAGAATGAGAGTCTTCGGGCTAAGCAGTGTTTATTGTATTTCAGTTTGTAATTCCATCTGAACGGGTCGGTGTCCAAGGTACGAATGGCTGTTCCAATTTAGCTTTCCGGGTAACATCATTTCCCCAACTTACAAAGGCGTGAATCTGTGCCGAGGAGGAGTACAATGGACCTTTCCCAAAGACACTTTCTTCAATAGATTTGCTTCATCACACAATGCGCAGACAGACACAGATGAGACCATGTAAGAATATCACTATACAGGTGTCATGTAAAATATTATTTATTTCCAAATTGCAGATGTCTACTTATTGCACCCATGGTCACCTGCGCCGATAGGGCCGGGGTTGGGAGAGGACGGGGGAACTGCCCCGAGATTGTTGGTGTTTAGTGTACGAGCCTCCAACGCTGGTGGAGGTGGCAAGAGTACGTAGTTGCATTACTGACCAGGTCCCATTCATACAAAAATACACCACTTGCTCCAGTTTGTTGGTTTTCCACCGGTCTTTCCTGCATCGTGGTGGTCACGATTATCTTTGGAGAAAACTGCACTATACACACAGGAATACAGGTAATAAGTTACCCAAATGGTAAGGAAATAATTGAGTGGATATTATCAAGGAAATGCAGGAGAATGCTTCTCCTAGCACTAATTTAGAAACATTTTCTGGGGAAGGACCTCAAGAACACTCTTGCCCCGGCTTATCGTTTCGCGTCTTCAGCGCACGCAGGGCGCCTAACACCCGTTGTACACATTGCTCCGTGGCCTGTCCTCGCTCTCGGTGGCCCTGCTCAAGTTGTTGATCTGAAAATATAAACAGCTATTCCCAATTTAGCCGATAAATTTCACATTCAATCGGCGTTGTCTTATACTTCTACTCCAACGATCCTTCAAACCGAATAGCACACACATCAGAATATAATGCATTTGTTGACAGAAAAATATAAAATGCTACGCTGGAGCGAGGTCACGTTTCCATATTGCGGGGGGAGGGGGAGACATGGATCCTTTTGGAGGGGAAGGGGGAGGTGTAAGCATTTTATGCCGTTGGCATATAACGGAGATCGGAGTCTCGAGCTGGGAAAATGTATCAAGGTGGTGTCTCTCCCGCGTTGGTGGGGTCGGGGGATTATATTTTTCAAATTTCTGCAGGAAAGGCCCAGTCGCTGTTTGAGGATCAAAAGAACGTCAAGCATGATATGCCATCTGTAGTTTCATTAGTTGACGTCCCATGCAGTTCGTGGAATTTGGGAGTTTTAAGGGGGCGGTTGGGATTTCGGGGGATCATAAGGCTCCCGCGGGTCGACCCATGGTTATGCTACTGATGCGACGTGATAAAACCATTGTGTCGCGACACAATCGTGATCTGATCACGAGATAGACCGCTTCTGCAATCACAACACTGCTGCAAAACCTACTGATGTTACGCGGTTGAATTCTCACTATTGGTTGCTTTATTCTGGTAAAACATATAGGTTCTGTTGCACCAAAACCAAAATTGTACGTACAGACTGAATGCGTCAGCTTAGAAAATGTCCCGCAGTGTTGTAGTGTTGATGGAAACCAACCCCTGCTACAAGTACTACATCTGATGCCGCCAGTACTGGTTTGGTGGCCATGTATACCGAGCACACGGGAACGTTCAATGGACCCATTTTCAATTTGGAAGACAGAACTCATTTTATAAAGCGACAATTTCAAAAATGTATTAACCTGCATAATAAAGAAAACAAAGCCAAAACTATACAGAAAATGACGTGTTCTGTTAAATTCACGACAGACCAATTAGGCATACTATTTTGTTAGTGGTTGTAGAAGAGTCACTTTGTGCTGAGAAACCTCCCACGTTAACAGCAAAGCAAATAAATATTGCCGTCATATTATGTCCGGAAAAACAAATCTCCCACGAAAATAATCCAGTCCGGAAACAATTCATAGGTGCTAACAGTACTGCTCAACAAGCTAATTGCATCATACTCAGGGATTATACTGAATGTACTGTACCGACTGCACCCGTTATCAGTCGCAGTTCTTTGAGTGTTTTTCTCTGGAAAATATCACGAAAGAATATAGAAAATATCAAATTTCCTTTTGATTATGGAATCAATTTGATTCGGGAAATATTCAATTTCAAGAATCCGTCGCCTGAGTGCTAGAATGTTCCATGTCCCCTTTGGGACATAGACCATTCTAACACTCAGGCGACGAATTGTAAATTAGGAGGAAAAAAAGTTAAAAATCTCTTTCTCAAGCCCTCCCGCATGGTAAGTTTGGGTCCTGCATGCTCTCTTTTTATAACCAATGCAAACTTAAAAAAAATAAAAATTAAATAGTTTATGTCTGATATTTTACCGAATCAAATAAAATTGATAAATTTGTCCCTTGAGTGCAACAAGCATTGCAAAGCCTTGTTGCACTCAAGGGACGAAATACACCACCACCCATGCTATTCTGTAGATTATGAAGCCTAAAGTATAAAACCAAACCAAGAATATGAACTTTTGATGGCAAAGAAATAATAACAAACATATTAAATTTAAAAAAAACCGTCCGCCCGCATACAATTTTAAAAACAAATGGCCTGAGAAACAGAAGCTCTACTTCGTGGGGCCTTAACCCTTTACTCAACGAATCGGCCACATCCGCCCGCGTAATATGCAAATTCAGCAGTTGAAAAAATATTATTTTTCAAAACATTTCAACAACACCATATCATGTGACCCCTCGTTGGAACGAGCTCGTCGAGCTCGTTCCAACGAGGGGTCACATGATATGGTTTTGTTGCATTTTTTCAAAAATGTGAAAAAATGATATTTAAAATAATAAATTTTGATATCGTCTGCGTTGGGTAAAGGGTTAATTCAGAGTTTTACAAATCGATTTTCACATAAACAATATTATTACCATGACGAATATTGGAAGACACGTTCACTTCTGACTGGTAAATTTAACAAGAGTTTTCATAACGAACTTTTTTCTTTTAGCAACCGAAAGAAACATCACTGAGAAGGAGTTAACTGCAAGAGACGAAAACACGTGCTCCAGACAAATACATAGTCAATATCATACCTTCATTAGAAGATCGCAGTAAATACAACTTGATAAATTTAAAGTACGCCGAGTGCTGGATTATCATTGGAATACCAGCTAGCAGAGCGGATACAGGGTTTAACCCATGGAAACTGGCAAGGGGCCGTTTGGGTGCGTAAAGATCCACTCAGGTGACCAAACACTGTGAAGGTTCTGTAAACTACGTCATAATTCCAGGGACTCCAAAAGATTAGTGGTTCCCGAGAATTTATGAGGCACCACAGATCTAAGGAGGTCCCATGGAATTGTTTTTTAAAATAAACCTGGCATTTTGCCCCAGATTAAATTTAGTTTAATTCCAATTTAATACTATAATACTTATCTTACAACAAGAACTTATTTTCCCCCAATACAAGTAAAAACGTCTAGACAAAATACAATTCTGCACTGAGGGTCGCAATCGCACACGTGATCATTTGATTCACAAAGAGAGTGTTGTTTACATGCACACAATTGAAACTAAGGTTTTAACATGTTGATGTCACCGTATTTGATAACAGTAATTAAATGATAAATAAATCACCAGCTCAGCGAAACACAATAGACTATATCATTTTCTTGCTATGGTGGTATTTTTATATATGCATTTTATGCGTTAAACGTGAAAAATAATACAAAGAAGCACACACCTGAAGCACTGCAATACTCTTCAGCGGTGTTGTGGAAGTAGAACAACGAATGGGATTACATCAAGAACGCAATGCCATGACGTCATGATGCTCATTCACAAAAGGAAAATCAATTCATATACGCTGAATGGTTGTCAAAGCAGACGCATGTCGTTAAAACATAAACCAAACACAGCCTCTTTGTTATGCGAACAAGTCAAGAAAGGGGGGAATATTGTTAGATAAATTGGCTATTAAAGCAACGTGAGGTTTTGAGATATTGTATTGAAGTCACGACCTCGCCTCTGTGTTAAATATCGACTCGTCCCATCCAACTGGTCGAGAAACCCGGTGCTTCATTAATTAAAATTTTTCTGATGATAATTTTATTAGCTGGTAAACGCATGCGTAGACATCAATGCCCAGACGTGGATTATGGCAAGTCAACGGAGACTGTACTGTATGCATATTTTCTATTCACGATTTCAATGTGGGTTGGCTTGGATTAATGTATGATGGTAGGTCAGAGAAAGCATAGGCCGAATCATTTCAACTGGGAATTGTACTGCCAATTCCTCACTGGGAATGGGGTGGATATTTGGTTTCTCAAAAGGCTTGTATTAAATCCTCGAACAGGTATATTATACAAGGAACAGAGCTTCAACCAACAGCTCTACGGGTTGTTTCTAATGTTTCTAATGTTTCGGAACATCGTTATGGAAAGCGACTTTCGATAAAGTTATTTCCCTTGAAGTTATTAGACGATCGAGGAAGGTCTAGTTTAGAAGCAAATTATTGTTGAGAAAACACATTTGGCTTCAGTAGAAAATAAAGCTAAGTTCCCCTTTGTTCTTTTTAATAAACGAAAACAACAGACAACTCACGGAGCTGTATGTTGTTGTTGTTTTCGTTCATTAATAGTAACAAAAAGAAACTTGGCTATTTATGGCAAGCTAATTAGAAGCAACAAGTTCACAGATAATCCATCATTAAGAACATCTGTAAGTATCACGCCAAACGAAACTAAGTGTCCGATTTGACTCTTTGTCTTGCGAATCTGTATTTACAGAAGTTTGCAAGTTTTTATTCTTCCCATGAAAAAAAATAGCAAATTTTCGTATTAATGAAAAGGACAGCGTCTGTTTTATATGTCATGAAGTTGGTGAAACGCCGTTGCTTATTTCTAAATGGGTTTCAACAGAAAATAATAGTGAAACGCTCAAAGTGATTGGGGAAAAATGTTGGCTTCTGAATTTTGATATTACTCGACAGAAAAATGCCTGAAGTTTGTGAAATGGTGCGCATTTGACGATACAAATTCGCTAACATTTCGAAGTTACAATTTTTATTTAAAATTGTCATACCCTTATTGTTAAATTTACTCGCAGCTTTAGGGAATGAATAGTGTGTGTGGGCGGGGGGAGGGGACTTTCCTGCAAAGCTCTTCCAATGACGACAATTGTCAGCCATGTATTGCCAGGATAGTAAGCACACTTTGCAGAGGCTGCAGTGGGTCTACCACTAACAATCTATCCGAATGTAGGAAAAAGCTGCACAAGAAAATATAGCACAAGAATATACGACACACGGAAATATGTCCCCTGTGGGGAGAGGAGGAAAATATGGCACAATAGGGTCGGAAAAATGTCACGTGGACAAAAGGCACGGCAGTTATGTCGCATTTGGGAAAATAAACAAATGTACGCCGCTCTCGAAAATACGGAAATTCCCATGGTGCAGCGGGAAATTTAACCAATTCAAATTTGTTTGGCAGACCAGTGTGCTGGGGGGGGGGGGGGGGTGATTAGGGCAACCCTATGCTTACATACACAGAATGACGTTATACTTAGCGACCCAATAGGTGAATATCTACCAATATTTTTATTTACAAGCAAAAGTAAACGAAAAAAAAATAGGAAAAGAGACAAAATAAAGGAATCTCCGGTGAAAATGGTATTAGGATGGAACAATTCCCCCTTCCCATTCCGAAAAAGCAAGCTGAAAAAGAATGAATCAGAATACTTCTTTGGAAACAAAAGTGTGCCATATTTTCTTACCTCGAAGCGCCGTCTTTTCCTACCCCGCGTGCCTTTTTTCTGGGGTGTTTGAGAAGTGTTCCATTTTTGCCTGTACCATTTTTCAGGGAACCGTCTATCCGTACCACCAGTCAACAAGATTAACCGCGAAAGCATATTCTCCATTTTGTTTCGTTTGATGATACCAGTCCGATACTGATTCCAGCAAAGCTTTCAATGAGCCTCTCGAGAACGCAATTTCGGGGCCTCAGTTGTCTGTACAATCGCTCCTTACATTAATCCACATTACCTTCATAGTTGCGAAGTTAATCAGGTTTCCTAAAGCTACAGATAAATCCCCTGCTTCTAAAGGCGAAAATGAACTAATAAACTCTGTAAAGAGTCGCCTTAAAGAGCACCTGCCTATGCACGAGATTTAGTTTGAAAGTATTGTCCAATACTGTCGCTGGATACTCTTTCTGTGTTTAACTCTTTGGGGTATTTCGCTGAACCAAAAACAGCGCGGCGAGTCGATCGTATACAATTCGTGGAATCGAAAACATGGGTGGGTGATTGGGCCCAACAAAGTATATCTTCTGTTTCTTGTTTTTTTTGTAAAATTGCATATGGGCGGTTTTTTTTTTATTTTTGGAATTATTTCTTTGGTTCTTGGTTTGTTTTACGTTTTAGGCCTCATAATGTACAGAATAGCATGGGTGGTGGTGTATTTCGTCCCTTGAGTGAAAGAAGCATTGCAAAGCCTTGTTGCACTCAAGGGACAAATTTATCAATTTTATTAACTTGGGTAAATATCAGACATAAACCATTTAATTTGTTTTAAGTTTGCATTGGTTATCAAAAGAGAACATGCGACAGTCATAATGATCATGTGGGAGGGCCTGAGAAACAGATGTTTAACTTTTTTAGACCTTAGACATCTTCATTACACGACAAGTCCTCTTAACACAATGTGCAAAATCACAACTAAAATTGCTGTATGCGGGAAACCAGTTGGCGTTACTTCTGCTTTAGGTTCCGCTCTACAGTTTCGCGCTATTGCGCAGGGGTGAAATTTTAAACATAGGGCATATGTTGAAACTAAGGCCATGTAAATTAGAGATATATTTTAGTACCAGATATATGATTGCATTAGGAGGCATTTTGTTGGCGAAGAGAATTTGAAGTTTTGGTCCCAAAGTTGGAGTCTGATACATAGGGGTAAATTACCAGATGAATTATGGGAAACAGTGGCTTTGAAAAATTGGCTATTTTTTAAAATGTAATTTTTACACGGGTTTGTTACCAGACATGTAACTAAAAAATGAAACGGAAACATATAATTTTTTTTTGCATTTTAGAAACAGGGGATGCTATGCTCCAGTGGTAGGTAGGCGGGGGCGGTGGGAAAATTCTGCTTTTGAGGCTGCTGGGCTGGTGAAAATGACTGGTTTCGGTATTTTTCCATGCAATTTTGCAGGTTGAAGTCTTAGTTTTGACAATAAATTATTCCACCCACATTCAGATTGTTTATTTCTACTAAGTCAGATAGTGTTTTATGTTTTTTTTTTGTGGATTTGGGAAATTTAATACATGTTATGGGTTAGATAACCAAGTTACAGAATATTTGCATTTGAAGAGCATGTATGGCATGGCATTTTTTGGAAATGCCTGGAAAATTGTGGAGCGGAACCTTAAGTAAGCATTGCTATAATGAGTGTCACGTCACGTAAACTAACAGAGGGGGGGGGGGGGGGGGTACCTGTGCAGCTGAGAAAGGTTTTCTTCAGAACGAACACATTCAAGACTTTAATACCTGCTTTTGCAAAATGGTATTACCCATGTCGACTGTTACCATGTTTTAGAAGAATCACCTTTTAAGGTCAGTGACGTAGCCTGAGGGAGGCCTGGGGGGTGGGGGGGGGTGGCTTTGCCTCTCTATCATTTTCGCTGACCCCCAAAAGAAACCCAATGGTGCAATGCAACTTTCACATAACATATAGACCCCTAAAATGGTAACCAATATAGCACTACACACTCTATAAGTGCCCCAGATTCGCTCTTAGTCCACGGAGTTTTGTAACATTTTCTTCGGTGGAAGACCAAATCCTGATTAGGACGCTTCAGCTGTTACCCCCCTCCTCCCACATCCCCACAAGGGAAGCGAGAGGAGGGAGTAACTACCGGAGGGTTCTAGTTAAGAATAGCGGAGGCCACCCCACAACGACCTTCCAAATATCATATCTGGCCCTTCCAAAAATGTCTAAGGCACCCCTTAATATAGAATCCTAACTGCGTGCCTATTTAAGGTAGACTAATTAAAAGCTTTAACCTGCAGCCAAACTGCTGCAGGCTAAAGATATTAATTGGTCTACCCGCAGGGAAAAGCAACATCCTTCTGGTGAAATAAGGAGCAACCAATTGTTAGTTCCCCGGTTTCGCTCGAAGTTCGAACAAACATTCACTGCAAAATGTAGTTTGATACGATATTTTCAGCGTAATATTTTGTACCGTATTTTTAACTGTAATGTTTACAGTGCACAATCAACGCTGTAATCTCAGTGGTGCTCAATTTCTTTGAAGAAACCTTCACATAATATTGACAGGTTTTATAGAACCTAAGAGCACTTTTAGAATTAATGAATTAGCTGTTCTTCTTTGTGAAACAGCATAGGTCTATATTCAGATGTTGCTTTGCACAGCAAACAAGATTGACAACATATTTTTAACAAGAACAATAAAACTTAAGTTAGGTCGAACGCGAATAGACTAGGGAGTATATCGACACAGCAGATTCAATATTGAATGTGGGTTATATGCGGATGAAGATCTCTTCTAGTATTTATCTATCGTCTCAGATGAGTTCGGCCAGACCGAATGTAAATGGACCTGTGGTCAATACAATACTTGTTATGTCGTCACCACCTTTTGTTCAAAGAGGAGGCATGAAATGATTTTCCCCACAGTTAAATCCACAAGGAATCAATGGGAACACCTTCGCATCATTCATAATTTGTCTGTCTTTCCAATTTTATCTTCCAGAATTATTTTTGCTTGAGATGTTTGTTTATCCGACGCAAGTATCAGAATGTATGTGTGTTTCCACTTCTGCCGTGTTTGATATAAATGTTGCGCAGTTACTGTGCATGCATAATGGTTTACCACAGTGGGCTCGAGAAACACTTTGCAGACCGCTACTCTGGAGGATAAACACGCGGTGAAAGGAACACTCCAAAGCACAAATGTCACTCGTTCAAAAATCCTTTAGTCATAACTGTTTTATACTCATAGAAATAACAAATAAAAATAGTGTGGAAACGATTAATCGATTAGTTTGTACAAAATGGGCACACGCTTTTGAGGTTTCGCTTATCACTACGGTTAACATATCACGTTACAAGTTGGGAAATTAAAGGCTTTTATTTGGGTAGTTTCATATCGGCCGAGATATCAGGCCGCGGTAAGTTCACACCATCCCGAGACCGAATGTTGAAGGCTAATGTGAAGTTACCGAAGGCTGATATCTCGGTCGATATGAAACTAACCAAGTAATAACCTATTTAATAACCCGACACAAATAATTACATATACGATAATACCATAGTGTGTTTTGATATGTTTGATATCTCAACGAGTTGAAAGTGAGTTTTTTTCGCGAGGCTTGCCGAGCGAAAAAAAACTCACTTTCAACGAGTTGAGATATCAAACATATCAAAACACACTATGGTATTGTTGTATTTATCTTATACCGACCATTTCTGTTCTTTTCTGCATTTTTAAAAGGGTTTTGGGGATGATTTCGTGTCAAAATGTCGACTCATCTGGAGTGGAGTCGACTGCTTTCTCTTGTTGGGCATGAATACATGTGATGTGCCCGGAAAAGCTGTTGGTGCGTAACAAGGCTACAAATTCAAGTGAATGATAGAGTATAGTTCCCCTTAGAAAGTGGCCCTGTAACTGGGAAAACAATTACAGAAAATATACTTACGCCTCAATTCTTATGATATATGACAAAAATATGTTTGATAATCAATTTCACCAGATTTGACACGATTTATAAACAATTTTTGCGAATGTCATCATTATATTATAATATAGAAAAAGACTATAGTCCGTTCTCCAATCTATATGACATAGGGGTATGTGTTATAGATAATCTATAACACATGGGCTATATCTTCAACAGGTATAAGATAAAAAATGTTATCAGATTTGTGGCAGTTGTTTTACTGTTATTTTTTCTCATTATTATCATAAAGACCGAAGTTTCATCTTCTTGTTCAGTGTGGGAAGCAGCGAAGTTCAGATAACTGAAGTATCTCTTCGCTCACTTCGACGAATCTCCGTTAACGTCTCTGAATCGTATTTTATGTTGCATTTTATGTACAACTCGCTTCTTTTTTTTCTTAATTCATCTAATCCTTACTTTTTTGCCATAATTAACTCCTCACCATACAAAGCTACTCCCTTTTGTCTGGTAACGCCAATTTTCCTGATTGCGTTCAACAAAGAACGATGAACGACTTCGCTGTAAACAACCTGCTTGCGCCTACTAACGCATCAAGGGGGACAACTTTAGTTTCATTCATATTGGTCAAGATCGGCGTCATATCAGCTGAGTTTGAAGTCATCTCGGTCGAGCACGATAATGGGCAATTATGAGAAAGAAATCATAACTAATAAATAAACGTTCGTATTAGTGGACCGGGGAAAAGGGAAACACAAATAATGTAACTTAACCATTTACCTAACATGAAAAGCAGACGACACTTGCAAACAAAATTCTTGAATAACTATTTTTTTTCATTTTTTGTCTCAAAAACATAGATTATGACCCCTCTTTGGAACGAGCTCGATGAGCTCGTTCCAAAGAGGGGTCATAACCTATGTTTTTGAGACAAAAAATTAAAAAAATAATGAAAATTAATTGGCGATTTTCGTGAATGGCGCTGGCCGGTTTTGGACGTTACGCTGGGTAAAGGGTTAAGCAAATCATGCATAAAATAATCCGGCCTGATTATCAGGCCCGAGTATTTTATGCGAGATTTGTGTAAGTTTCATTTTACCTTGTCCGAGTACATTGTTACATTCTGAGTTTTTGGGTGCTTTCACATTAAGGGTTGCTTTTTAACTGAATGGAGGTTTTCCTTTAGACAATATAGAATATGCCCGTATGAACGCTGTATTCTCGTTTAATTATTAGTTTGGTACCTAATAAGGTATAATACCGGAAACGGGAATTTCATAGCTCTCTGGCTCCAGTTTCTGAAGGTCAGTCACGATACCCGGAAAATTTGAAGACCATGGTATCAATGATTGCGTATTATAGTTTATGTGATTACGAAGAACAAAAATTTCTTCCGAGACCATCCTAGCTGTTGGAGCTATACTTCAATCTCGCGAAAGGGAATTCCTCTGTTACGGGTTCTGAAAATGAGTGCTAATGCCCGGGAAATTCATAGAGTAGAATCAGGAATCAAAGGTTGCGGAATGCAACAGTTGATTCCTAGTTCTGCCCTGTGAATTTCCCGGTTATCGGGACAGATATTCAGAAACAACAACCGGCGGAAAATTCCCTGTATCGTGACTGACTTTCAAAAACGAGAACTAGAAATTTCCCGTTCCCGGAATTAAACCCTAGTACCTAGGCTAGCTATAGAAATTATATTAATCAGCTTCACCATTTTTCGACATTTCTTCATTCATCCCAGAATTTAAGCATTTCTCGTGGACATTCCATTTTTCTAAATTTTCAAATTAGGATTAAACATGTATTTTCCAAGAATGATTGTCTTTTCTGACAGTTATGTTTAAAGACATGACCAGTCTGCCCATACCAGAAAATAAGAGGTCAGACAAGGTCAATGTCAGATGCAAAAAGGCCAATGTCAGACTGAGGTTTAAAATCATCAGTCAAAATGTCTGAGGCCAAAATTATCAAGGAAGTTCAGTGATCAGAACATCATGTATGCTGGAAATCATGTACATAACTAGCAAGCCTAAAATTAATGATTATTATGATTTCTGGCCCTGGCATGTTGGGAAGTGACATACTATGACAAAAGTCATGTTTGTGTCATAAACATTGAAGGAGATATCAGATGCAAATTCAGAGATCAGGTAAACAACCTCAGTTGCCTTTCAGTTTTTACTTTCTGTATAAATCAGATACGGTTCAAATCCTGGGGGGTGGGGGTGGGGGGGCATTATTTTGGACAATCCTTTAAGTGGCCATAAATCACCTTGTATTGTACAATCACATCCCGTTCTCTTTGTTTCAGGTGAAGTGTGTGTGAGTGTGTGGGTGGGTGGGGGGGGGGGGGGGGGGCTGTAAATTCTATTTTCTTTAACCCTTTACCACTGACAAAGTTGGTGAATGGAAAGTGGAATTTGAACTGTTTAAAGAAGAACAATGTAGAAATGCAATTAGTTAACGCAGATGAACCACCAATCTCTGGTTGCGTTGATTGACCGATAACAATCAATCATGACCGTTTTATGCCCGGTCCAAACTGTTGGGTTGCTGTGATTTGCGAAGGTGACTGGTTCATATTTAAAGTTGAGTCAAAGAATGAAAAGAACCAGGACCTACATGTATTTGTCAACTTCATGATGAATGCTGGACTCACTGAATTTGTGTGACCAACACCAGACCAGTGTCACGTGAAGACAACTGAAATTCTCTCCATAATAACCGTTCCTTCTCTAGAATCCAGTTCTGGCCTGAATTATGGCCTTGACAAGATGATTGTAATCATGTGAAAGTGGCGTATGTAAGACAAATGTCATCTCCGTAGTGAAATTACTCTATTATTCAGAATCACATGGCGACTGAGTGATTTGAATGAGTGAAGATTCCCAATAATATTCAATTATTAGATTCCTTTAAAATATTTGGAAGTTATGCCAAAGATTACAACAAATTTCGCTGGCACCTTGGTGAGTCCTGGAGAGGACACATTTTGAACAGTCAGTTTTATTAGAATGTATCTGAATAACAACACACACCTCAAAATATCTGGCATATCGGAAGTTTAACGACACGGATTATTCATCAAGATCATTTTGCTCAGTTTAATATTGCTTACAGATTAACACTCTTGTTGACTTTGTCTTGACTGTTATTGTTATCCAGATAAAATCAATTAAATTGACTTTCCAAAATTAGTCCTCTCCGGGGCTCTGGCTTGCCATTTTTGAAAAACTGACTACAAATGACCAGAAAAGTGACACCTTGACTTCAAAGTTTTCCAACATGTTCCATATTCGCTAGTCTTGTTTTGAATGGCTCATAATGTGCCATATCTTCACCCTGTCAAATAATATCGACTTTGATTGGTGGTGTTTACATTACAAAAATAAACATTTGAAATTTTGTCTAAATTTTTTCACTTTTCCCTAAAAAATACTTCTATTTTTTTGTTCATATTTTGTTTTCTTACTGTCAAGGCTTAACACCTTTGTTTTGTCTTCCAAGATGGAGATGATGTTTATTGATGCATTTTATTTGGTTAAATCAAACATGGTTAAATAACTTGATTTTGTTTGGAAAGTTGTCCAGCAAACAAAAATTGGGTATACGTGTAGGTCAGTCATATCGTCCCCTGAGTTCCAATGTGTTCTATGTGCCAGTAGGCACATAGAACACATTGGTACGCAGGAGACGATATCTGAAATCACATTCTGTGACAATCTGATTATAATGTGAACCCTTTTCTAAATGTCTGAAACCAACAACACAAAACATTTCCATCTTGCTTATGGCGTCGCAAGTCACAGACCGGTGATCGGTAACTTCGGGGGCGCGCTGACTCAGTTATTAGTCTGTTGAACTTTAAACCGAAAGGTCCACAGTTCGATCCTGACCAGCGACAACATCATTGTGTCCTTGTGCGAGTCACTTAATTCTGATTGCCAACGTGGGACCACGCTGGCACCGCGTACCAAGGCGTATAGCACACCGATAGGGTTCAATTGCCATCAACTAATACTAACCCTGCTTGTGCGATGTTAGCATGACGGGGAGTATGACAATCGCTTGTCGCTGCTTGATTGTTCTCTCGGGGTACTCCGGCTTCGTCCACCCGTAAAATTGTCCCACAGGAGGCGACCCTGGCTGTCGAAAATGTTGTTAAACCCCAATAAAATAAATAAATAAATAAATAAATAAATAAATAAATAAATAACTGGGCGTTCATAATTAAACCGGTTACAGAATTCCCTAACCGATTCGACACTAAATACAAAGTCATTATTTAACAATACAATCCGTCAAATGAACCATACGGATGCAATGGAATAAGTTTGGACCATAGTTGTCCCAACTTTGACGACTGTAAGGACGCAAGTTGATATTTGGTGTGGTACCTCCTTAACCCTTTCAATAACGTACGCACAATAAACAAAATAATTTCTTCTCTTCATCCACACGAGGCGAGCCTGGCTGTCGAAAATAATAAATAATCGATAACTGGACGGTCATGACTAAACCGGTTACAAAATTTCCTGCACCATCGACGGGCAGTACGCCTCAGTACACAGCGCCACCGACACCCACGGGATGACGTGCCTTGCGAAGAAGGGAAGAAAGAAGAGAGTTGGGAAACTCGGGAAGTTCGTTTCGCAGAGAAACAAACGGGACTATCATCAGATAAAATAAATCTGTCATTAAATTATTTATTTATTGGGGTTTAAGGTCACAAACTTATGCACAATGGCTAATCGTGATCGTGACAGTTTTACGGGTGGAGGAAGGAGGAGTACCCTGAGAGAACCACCGAGCATCGACGAGCAACTGTCAGCTCCTCAACATTCTAACTCTCTTCAGGCTCCGCTCAAGCAGGGTCACAGCAGTTGAGGACATGTGCACCATCGACGTACAGTACGCCTTAGCACACAGTGTCATCGTGCTCTCATGTAGCCGACCGGGATAAAGTGCCTTGCCCAAGGACACAACGCTGGTCGTCCCGGATGGGGATCGAACTCGGAACCTCTAGCACAGAAGTCTAACAGTCTACCACTGAGCCACCGCGCTCCCTGGCATTAACCCTTTACCTAACATGAAAAGCAGACGACACTTGCAAAAAAAATTCTTGAATAACTAATTTTTTTCATTTTTTGTCTCAAAAACATAGGTTATGACCCCTCGTTGGAACGAGCTCGACGAGCTCGTTCCAACGAGGGGTCATAACCTATGTTTTTGAGACAAAAAATGAAAATATTTTGAAAATTAATTGGCGAATTTTGAGAATAGCGCTGGCCGGTTTTGGCCGTTACGTTGGGTAAAGGGTTAAATAGCCACGATTTACTTTACCACACAGAGTAACAATAAGGAAACACGGAGACAGCTTCTCCAACTATAAACGTTTAGCATTATCTTTGTGTTTATCATGACTGCTGTAGCGTTATCATTCATTATTTCATACATTGCATTTGAAAGTGCATGTACATTGTATTTGAGTATACAAGTAATATCTGAAAATATATGTTTGGGATATGAACTAGTCAATACAATCCGCTTCCGATATATTCTCTTCATACAGACAGGGGAAAGGGGTAGTGGCATTTGTAACAACTTAACACGATCAACCCACAGTGATACTCCGATAAAACGATAGGTAATTTATTTCAGTTCTAACATAAACATTTACGATTGCAACAGAGACGCTATCAAGGATGATGTCAGCCATTCGACCCACATTCCTATTACAGAAGAAGCAGAAGAAGCAGTCAAGATGTATTTAATTCTAATAAAAACTAGAAACAATGAGTTTATATGAATTTTTCCTGGGGTTTTATTATTATTATTATTATTATTGGTTTTCAACTTATATTCACTCTTTCCAGGTTAGTTCACACTGAATGTTCATAACAACAGTCACCACTCAATACTACGTGGAATACTACTTCGTTCCCTTCAATTCTCAGTTGTGATGGTGGTGACCTTTCTCGCGATATTCGCTGTGCCCAAAATTTCGGTTTTTTGAAGGTGATGTGGTCTGAAGGAACGAGATATACACAGAACGACACACGCATGTGTATACGTTAATCGATAAGGAATGAGTGCCAGCGTGAATGATAAAACGAGAGGCTGCAAGCCACGAGTTTTATCCTTCCGCGATGGCACAGGTGCCATATCGATCAACCCATTCACACGCGTGTGTCGATCTATGTTTATTACACGGCATCACGTCTATAAAAGCAATTTTAGAAGGACACTCAGCAATTCATTTGACAACTCGTCCCCGGAGTTCCAACGTGTTCTATGTGCCTGTAGGCACATAGAACACATTGTAACTCAGGGGACGAACTACCAACAAAAAGAACACATTTTATCGGCAACCAAATTTGCGAAGGGAACCGGTGTTACTATTTTAAGCTATCGCTAGCGATTTAAATTGTAATTGCGGTGCGCAATTTGTAGAAAATTCCAGTGAAATTTCGCTTCTATTTAAAAATAGTCCGTCAACGATTTCCGTTCTGTACAGCCGTGCGGAACGGATTTTCATTTTCCACATAGTTTAGTGTTGCTGTAAATGGGAATTTCACACAACAGGCGTATAATGAACATTATTACCAAACCACTTTCAAAAACTCTTTGTGATGGCACCTTTGGCTCAGATGACTATTGTGATGACACTTGTTTTTAAATTCCACATCCTACTACACTCAATTTGCAAATCAACATTCTTCCTCACTTTCTCTGTCTCTTTCTGTCCAGCAGAAGGCAGGTACCACACTTTCGATCTTTCAGAATGATGTTACATGGTGTATGTCTATCGGTGTGTACATGTGTGTCCCATAAGACTGTTATATCATTTTTGGTGGTGACGTTCTGTGGTTGATGGTTATACCACATGCGACTAATCATTGTTATGACGAGTAGTATAGTCAGAGGACACTAGGCCCGCACAGGCTGAACTAATGTGCTCTACTGTTTCGGGTCTTTCGTTGCATATTCGTCAAGTCTGATCAATCTGTTGTTTCATTATACGTTTGCAGTAGTATCGTGTGATAACTGCTTGATCATGGGCCGCTATTATTAAGATTCTGTATGTCCTTTCAGGCCTGATTGTGTCAATCACTCGTCCCCTGAGTTCTAATGTATCATATGTGTCAGTAGGCACATAGGACACATTGGAACTCAGAGCACGCACTGGTACGACTTATGTATATCGATGTTAGTGTTTGTCATGTAGCGAGCATTCTGGCCACGCATGTGCGTTTTCTCATACATCTGTGTGCGTTTTTTAGCTAATTTATTCTTCAAAGTCGATTTTACAACTTTGTCCGACGAAGTTGGCGAACTAAGGTTGTTGTGTAGGTTTTCGATGTTACTTTCCTCCATGAACTTCCGGGCAAGTTTTGCAATACTGTATCTCGCTTTATTACTTTCATGAGGTTGAACACTAACTATGTTCTTATCAGTATTGTTCCGAATGTAGTCTTTCAGCCCAATTATTGAGCATTCATAGGATGTATCTATCTTTAGCAAACCCCTAACTACATCAGATCTAGACACATAGATACGCTGAACGTCACAATCTTAGTTTCACGCATGCCGTGAATTGTTAATAGCTTCCGGGCTTCATATCAATTTTTCTCAATTTTCCCATGTTCCAATCATCAATTCCGTAACTATATGCGACGATGGGTATTGCCAGGGTGTTTGTTGCCGCAATTTTGTCCTTAGCACTTAGCTCAGAACGCAGAACCTGTTAGACCCTCCTCGCGTTCACCTTCGTAATCCTGGTTTTCATTTTTCACTTATGTGAAGCCACCATTTTCGTCGACCCCCAAGTCCTTATATGTTTCGGATGGTTTAGCCCTTTGAACTCTAGTAGTATCATCCCTGTCAGTTCAATGACAGCAATTAGAAGACACCATATTCATTATTTGGGGTAGACCAATCAATATTTTCAAAGTGCAGCCCCGAGGCGGCACGTTGAAAATATTGATTGCTCTACCCCGCACATTTACTAAACAGTCATCCTAAATAATGACGTTATGACGTATCATGTTCCTGGCCGGTAAAGCGGCCGATAGGGTTCAAATGGTAAAGTCCTTTTATCTAACCTCGATCGTTCAGGATGCTATCATGAGTAGATTTTACCTTACCCTTCTCAAATGTTAATTTTGCACATTTGGCATAGCTGAACGTCATTCTTATATCATCGCTAAATCTCTTCACTAGGTCTAGTTGTTGTTTTTTGGGGTGTCGGATTGAGCGTATAAATTGAGGTCGTCCGTGTAAAGAAGATGATCGATTATGTGCGGTCCATCACTGTTTCTGACCTAAAAACCTGTCCCGAGTGATTCCAGTCCATGACTTAACGGGAAAAGTGACACGCAAAATGGCGAGGATGGTAGAGAATCCTCTTGGAATATACCACACCTAATTGGTATTTAATTTGTTGTTGTGATACCATTCCCATGAGTTAGACTTATTGTCGTCTTCCAATTACTCATTGCATGTTCGAGAAACTTTCGGGCATCGCTACTGATCTTGTATATGCCAAGGCATTAGCTAAAGCAGCTGTGTGGTTCACTGTCAAACACTTTTCTATTATCTGCCGATCCATGGGCAGGGATCTCTTCTGCAACTTACATAGGTTAATGATCATCTTGTTTACAAGGAGTTGATCCTTGCACCCATAAGACCCCTTGCATGCCCTACGTTGTTATGGTGGAATGATTTTGTTAAGTCATACGTGTTTGCTGATTCTATCGGCTATTATAGCAGTGATAAGTTTATATATGGAGGACAAACATGTGTTTGGCCGATAATTTTTAGTATTATTTATTTATTTATTTATTTATTTATTTATTTATTTATTTATTTATTTATTTATTTGAGTTTAACTAACTAAATAAATAAATAAAATCGATCATTAGAAGTATTTAACAATCGAGTAGTCATGTTCACGAAACACGTTCGCGTATTATTATTTTAAAGAATTACTTTGTTAAACGAAATTAATTCTTTAGAATAATAATAGTAATAATAAACGAAAGTTTCGGACCCGTTCGTCGCTCGTGAAATGAAGAGAAAACATCAATTGGGTCGTTTATTCCAGTTCCCTGTTCTCCACCCTCGCTGTGTTATGTCTCATAATTGTTTTAAAGAAGTATACTGAGTTAGGTTTCAAGTTCGTACCTACCGTAACGACCAAGGAACTAGGTCGGAAAATAATAACTCTTTCGGACCCGACCGAATGAAGACCAAACAGTGACATGCCAATCAGTATAAAAGACTATAGAGGGTATTTATATATTTCGTGATGTACGATTATCATCTGTAGTGTTACTGTCATAACACAAAAGAAGGGTGTCATTAGCATACTTATAAACCCACTAGTCCTCCTAAACACTTTAACCCTTACCTGACGCGATAAACAGATGACACTTGCAAACAAAATCTTGAAAAAACTATTTTTATTATTTTTTTGGCGTCAAAAACACATACTAGCGGAAAAAAAGAAACGCAAGTTTTTTTCTATGGTCAATATTTCAAATGTGTTATGGATGATTATTTCATTGTTTGGATTTTGATGTTATTTTCTCATTACTGATTAAATTTTGACGGGTTTTGTTGTCTTAACACAGGCGGCGTTTGCATGGAAAACGTTCAAACATGGGTACCCTACGCCATTTCCTGATCAAAATCAATAGCAGGTGTGCCCACCCCGAGCTTAAGTCACTGTTCTAACTCTCTTTACCATTAACCCCATAAAGCTGTTTATGATCCTTTGTGGGATGTTATTCCATTCCCGAAGAAGGGCCTGCGTGAGCTGAGCGACGTTGTTTGGGACATTGATGCTCTTCCTGACCCTCCTGTCCAGCTCGTCCCACAAATGCTCGATCGGAGACAAATCGTGACTGGAGGGTGGCGAATCGAGAACTGGGACATTTCCTTGGGTGACGAAGTCACGACAAATTCTAGCAACGTGGGCCTCCCATTATCCTGCTGCAACGTAAGGTTACGCGTATGGATACGTGGAAGGACGTGAGGCATGAGGATCTGATCCAGAGAGGTGTTTTCACGCAATGAGACTCCCCCCTCCCCAAACCATAACAGACCCTCCTCCGAATCTGTCGTTTTCCTTAACGCACGCGTCTGAATATCGTTCACCTCGACGTCGATAGGAACGTTGACGTCCATCTAACCTTTAAAGCGTGAACCGAGACTCGTCAGTGAATAACACACTTCTGCAGTAGGCCAAGTGAAACCGACTTAGTGCATGTGCCCGCAGCCATTGCAATCGACGTTGACGTCGCCTGTGCGTAATTTGTGGACCAACATACGGACGTCGTGGCCTTAAATTGAACTCCCGCAACCGATTCTGTTCTTGGACACATTCGGCGACCATGAGTGCCTACAATCTGACTCGCCGTTTCCGTCGCCGCCTGAAATCGGTTACGGAGGTGTGAGAGAAATATGCCTCTATCTTGACGTAACGCGCGGACGCCCGCTCCCGGGACGGTCAGCTAATCTTCCTGTGACTCTGAGACGCCCAATTAAATGAGTTATCGTTGACTCATCGACCCCAAACTGCTGGACGACGAGACGTTGCGATTGGCCCTGTATAATTAGAGTAATATCCCTACCCCTATCAACTTGTGATATTGCAGCATTTTGCTTTTCAATCGAGCTGAAATAAAATGTTTTGCAATCGATATGTACTGTTCAAATCGACTTGGTATGGTTGTCAAGCCCATAGCACGTAGGAGTGCCCCGGATGCACACTTAGTCGAAAAATCCGTTGAAAGCATGCAGCATACCACTTGGTCATGGTTGACTGAATTTTAACCAAAGACACCTTAGACAGTACATTGTCAAAGTTTACTACATTTGGTCTACGGATAAAAAAATTATATTACCAAAACTGAACTTGCGTTTCTTTTTCCCGTAAGTATAGTTTATAACCTCTCATTGGAACGAGTAGGACGAGCTCATTCCAATGAGGATTATTAAGCTATGTTTTGGGGACAAAAAAATAAAAAAAAATATGAAAATTGGATAGTGATTTTTGTGAACAGCACTGGCCGGTTTTGACCATTATGTTGGTTAAACGGTTAACCTTTTACCCAACGTAACGCCAAAACCGGCCAGGCTATTCTCAAAAATCTCCAATTAATTTTCATTATATTTTAATTATTTGTCTCAAAAACATAGGTTATGACCCCTCTTTGGAACGAGCTCGTCGAGCTCGTTCCAATGAGGGGTCATAACCTATGTTTTAGAGACAAAAAATGAACAAAAATTAATTATTCAAGAAGTGTTGTCTGCTTTTCATGTTAGGTAAAGGGTTAACACCTTCATTTTGCCCTCCTCAGAACCTGGTTTTGATAAGTGTCTTGTCCAAGGATATAATGCAGTTACCGCTGGTGAGGATCGAACCTTCGATCATTCGTTTTAAAGTGCAATACCCCAACCATTGAGCCACGGTGGTCCCATTCATAGTTGAAGTTAGATAATAAAATATACGCAACGCTTAGGCGTCTTGTCTGTTGGAGCCTTGATGGAGTATCCGGCGCCCTTTTGAAAGATACTGTGTTCCTTTGGTGTCGGCGCGAGTTGCTTTTAATATTAGATTAACGCCTATGATTTGTTATTTATTTATTTATTGGTGTTTTAAGGTCACATATTTATGCACAATGGCTAATCATGACCGTGAGAGTTTTACGGGTGGAGGAAGCCGGAGTACCCGGAGAAAACCAACGAGCAACGGCGAGCAACTGTCAGCTCCCCAGCATACTAACTCCACACAAGTTGATTAGCATTGGTTGAAGACAAGTGCACCATCGACGTGCAGTACGCCTTATTACACAACGCCACCGTGCCCCCACGCGGGCAATGGAGATGAAGTGTCTTGCCCAAGGACACAACGCGGTTGCCGCAGGTGGGATTTGAACCGCGGACCTCTCGGCTTGCAGCCTGCACCTCTACCTACTGAGCCACCGCGCTCCCCTATGCTTTGTTAACGACAATTTAAAATAACTACGTTTTGTAAGGTAATTATGTTTAGGAAGAAGATGTGATTGTTTGCTACGTGGAAGATAAACATAAGAGTATGCTTTATTACAAGTCTGTTCTATGAACTCCCCATCTACAGCAATACTAAACCATGCGGAAAAAGAAACTCTGTTCCGCACAAATGTGCGGAACGGAAATCGTTGACGGACTATTTTTAAATAGAAGCGAAATTTCACTGGAATTTTATACAAATCGTGCAACACAATTACAATTGTAATCGCTAGCGATAGTTGAAAATCGTCCTCTGAGTTTCAATGTGTTCTACATGCCAGTAGGGACGAAATAGTAACATGGATTCCCTTAACAAATTTCTGTGGTGATAAAATGTGTTGTTTTTGTTGATAATTGTCAAATGAATTGCTGAGTGTCCTTCCAATAATTGTTGTTTTGACTTGAGCCATCGCGGAAGGGTAAAACTCGAGGCCTGCGGCCTCCCGTTTTATCCTTCCGCACTGGCACTCGTGCCATATCGATTAACCCATTCGCATGCGCGTGTCGTTCTGTGTATTTCTGGCACTACTGTTAAAGAGGCTTCTGTCGAAAGAAAATCGTAGTGGGCCGCTACTTTGGGCGAAGCAATAGAAGAGAAAAGAAATGTGAAACTTACCGGCGACCTGTTCTTTGTTTAAAGTAAGAACCTGATCTTGATTCTGAAACAAAACAATACAGAGACATAAGTTAGTGGGTTCTTTTATTTAACCCTTTGAACCTTAGCGGCCGCTTTTCCGGCCAGGAACAAAATACGCCATAACGTCATTATATAGGATGGCTGTTCAATAAATGTGTGGGGTTCTTTTATTTAATTTACACAACTTCGCTGGACATCATTACTGATGTCTGTACTCTTAACTTCACTGCAGATCAAAGTCCAGTAACGAAATTAGTAGAGCTGAAACGGTTAAAGGGTTTTCTTGATCGATTAATCACATGGATTAACCTTGGTTAACCGATTAATTACTTACCCTAACAGGTAGCTGAATAATTGCCGTACAGTTGATGATTTACAGAATATTAACTATGTACCCAACATAACGGGAAAAACCGGCCAGCGTTATATACAGAAGTCTCCATTCAAATTTTATTATTTTTTTTAATTTTTGTCTCAAAAACATAGCTTAGGACATCTCACTGGGACGAGCTCTTTGAGCTCGCCCGAATGAGGCGTCATAAGCTATGTTTTGGGGACAAAAATTGTTTTTTTTTAGTGATTTAAGAATTTATTTTGCAAGTATCGTCTTTCAACCGCATTGGGTAAAGGGTTAAGAATGACCATTTCCTGCTGCTGATACATGCACGTGAACAAGTATGTCAGCACGTAACTTGCATGCTTTACTCTCATATAATTGATGTGAGTCAGTGTGACAACGTGGGCCTGTTTTGGTGCAAGTCTGTTCCTTTGTTAACCAAAATAATACAACAGTTCAAAAGTAACAGTTAATCGACCAATTACTTTTTTGATCGATCAAGACGTTGATCATTGGTTAATCGATTAATCGGTTAACCGTTTCAGGTCTAGATATAAGTTGTGGTTAGTCATTTCAATGCCTTAACACCTATACACGATCTAAAATGTATTGGTGTGAACAAGGGATTTTTTCAAGGGCTTGCCACCCCTTGTTAAGTCCTATAGCGCATAAAATAGCAAAACGTGAAAAGAATGACAGAAAAGCCCAGCAATCTCGAGAAAAACTTGTCACTTCCCCAAATATGTTTCTGAAACATAATTCCTGGCAATTGGTTGAACTGAATCAAGTGACAACTGATTGGAATATGCCTCGGCTATGTGAACGTGGGAAAACATACACTGTTCATCAAATGATGAGGCGCATGTTTTTTTCCGATGACAGTCTTGTAAAGTGAGTAAGAGGAGGGTGACTTTTGATGTGCGTCAGTTATATGGAGCCTTAATCACAAAAGCGGACAGGGAATATTTATTGGATCGAAACTGGGTCACAATCAGTCTGAAATCCTTTTTCCGTGTTCTCCCCACAACCAAGGCCGCCGGAAGCAGGGGGCAGCTACCTTGTCGTGAGGCTAGGGAGGTCAAGGGGCAACTCGTTCCCTTTTCTCGCAAAACGTGCACTCGTGTAAAAGACTATACATTTCGCGATCTGTAAGCGAGAAACTCTCGAATATTTGTTTCCGACATATTTTACGTATGCCAATGCCACTTGGGGAGGGGAGCGTGTATCAGGTATAAGAACGGTAATCGCAAAACAATGGAACTACACAATCGACGGGGTGATTTCTAAAGCTTTATGTCTTCCATGAGAGGAACAAGATGACATCTGCAATGCTTTAGCATTGCATATGGCACTCTGTCGGGACAAATCAGGTTTATTCCCCCTCCCCTCCCCAGTCAATCATCTTCGTGACGCCTCTAGCTAGAAAAGCGATCTATCGGATTCAAACGGTTAAAAAATGAATCGTTTCGTCAGAATTATATTCGGTGATTGCATGTAGCAGCTTGTAAATTGAATTTAGTGTTGTCAATAGCAAGGAACGCATCGATGATGCCACTTTGGTTCCAAATTAAAGACAATGAAGAAGACACGTTGATTGATTCAAGTTTATCGTATCACCCAAGCGGCATTCGAGTGTACGGAATTAAAACCTAAAAAAACGCCCACAATACAGTTGCCTCACTCGTAATATTTGTTGGAACACGGAATATGTTCTTAGTTTGTAACATGCATACGCACTGTTACTCATCCAAGATATATCAACGAAGATTATCCTTGTTTTTCATCGCATACAGAACAGTCACCGTAATCCACGCGTGGGTAGTGATGTCAACGCATTCATTTACCGGGCAATAAAAATCACCATCTGCAAAATTTTAATTAATGAAGCATCGGGTTGTACCCGGTGCTTCATTAATTGAGTTTTTGTTGATTATTGCTATAAATAGTGTTTGCAATCTAATATTATTGCGTCTGTGGAAATATGAAGCCCACGTGGAACGTGAACAGCACACCAGGAACGCGTACGGTACACATTGGAGTGGGTCCATAAATGTGATTAAGGAGATTAAGAAGGTAGGCGTGTGAATCCAACCGGAATCGTCTAAGAGCCCGTGGCATCTAAAGTCTCCCAAAAGTCGGAGGGATTTGAGAGCCACTTGTAGAAAAGTAGTATTGTACAACTTGGTGTTGTCCCAAAATACCATGTTATACGAAACACCCGGCTGGTATACCAGGGTACATCGGTACAATACACGGGGTACCCTGATATTATTTGATAAACAGCTCTCAGGTGCATCTTCGCCTAATTCAGTTATGTAAATCTGCCGCAAGCATTTTTTTGCGCGCCTACCGCTTGCGCAATTTTAATACCACGTAAGAACTTTTTTGGCCGCATAAGTTCAGTCGTTTTCAACATCGACGGTATCTCGAACACCACAACCGTTCGCTTCGCGAAGGGTAAAACATAAGTGGCATTAAGCGTGCCTTTGATCTTAAACCCTCAAAATCTTACAAAAACTATGTATGATCAGTCGGGGACAGGGGGGGGGGGGGGGGGGTCTCTATTAACCACTCTTGTTGAACGACCAATAAACCGCATTGCCCTCCAAAATCATGTTATTAATTGTTGTTTTATCTCTAATATGATTCCAGTTTGGCATACAGCGGTGTCTGTTCTCACGAGGAGAATTGTTTGAGTTTTTACAAAATCATTTACTCCAGAATGGGTCGACTGTGCAAGAAGTTCTTCCTGGAGTCCATACTGGGATAGAAGGGTTTGTTAAAAAACACATGTTCAGCGGCAGATTATTGGCATTGATTGACTAAATGCATTTCATGGAGAACACACACCATTTACTGGGCATTTAAACGTTTCCGAAGCATGCAAAACAATGAAAAATAGTTCAGGAAAGCAATTTGCTCGCCTGAGCAGTTCCCAGAAGAGCGAGGTTTTGCCACACTGGATTTTTAAAAAAAGTTGAACTCTGTCCATTTGGTCGCACACAAGGTAACTAGCAACTGAAGGAATTGGGGTAACATTTTGTTTGCGAAAATAAATGTCGAGGTTGAAATTTGAGTACGTAGTTTATGGAAAACAAAAAAAAACAAAAAAACAATCGTGTGCTTCACATATACGCAATTAGAAAAATATAAAAATATGGAGGGGGTGCACTTGCCCCCCCCCCCCCCCCCCCCATACAAGCCTGGAAATAAGCAACATGTGATCTGCAGAATGAAGTTCCTGAGGGTGAATTTACTGGTGCTATCCTATACAGTGGGCTAGAATCACCCAGTTCATCCTACGTGTATCTCTTCCTGTGTAGGCCTGAGACCTTGATTCAGACTGAGGTTCACAGACTGTGCATTTAATGATGCTGTTCTGCTGTGCAGGGTAGCATCACTAAATACACCCTGCGGGGACCTCATTTTGCACATGATAGTCTGCTTATTTCCAGGCTTGCCCATACACACACTCTTTGTCTGAATCCGAAGCTGGGTATGCATTGAAGATACTCGTTGATAATAGCCACGGTTAATATTGACTTGTAATATCGTTTCCGGCATCTTTTTTTGCTCTGAAAATGATAAGAGGCAAAGAAACATGGTGTCTCGCTAGCTAATTTTCACGTTGTATATAATTATCTCACCATGCACACTGTATGAGAAAAAAATCTAGCTATGATGTAAGTTCAAATAAATATTGAGTTAACCACATTTGTTATCGCATTTTGAATAGACGGGATTTGTATCAAGTTTATCTAGTTTTTGAAAGTTATTTTTGAAAACTCTAACATGTCTCTCTTCGGTTTTGTTCCTTGCAGACTCACTTAAAGCTGTTGGCCTGCTGCCCAAAAAGATTGTCATAAATAAATTCAAGGGCAGTAAGGTTCCAAACAAATTGCGAGTAGCGTTAAAGATAGTGACAAGGGAGTGTAGATTCTGTACAGGATAGTACAAGAGGCGAAGCCCAATCCAATCATCTGAGCGAATAGCATGGGACCAATGCATGACCTGGCGTAAAACCCACGTCCTTTACAATAAATTCTTATTTTACTGCAAAGCATTATGAAATAATTTTGTGACATCGAGGGAGATATAGAATTGAAAATGTGGCTCAGTGGATACGGCATTGGACTTCAAACAGAAAGGACCATGGTTTGATCCTCGTGGTAACTGCGTTGTGTCATAGGGCAAGACACTTCATCCGATTGCTCACGTGGGGGCACGGAGGCGATGTGTACTAAGGCGTACTACACGTCAATGTTGCACTTGTCTTCAACCAATGCTGACCCTGCCTGTGTGGTGTTCGTACCTCGAGGAGTCTGATAGTTGCTCGCCGTTGCTCGGTGGTTCTCTCCAGGTACTCCGGCTTCCTCCACTCGTAAAACTGTCCGATATGAGGTGAACCTGGCTGTCGAAAGTGTCTTTAAACCCAAATAAATATATAAATTATTTAAAAAGTGATAAAATGAATAAATCAATCAATCAATAAAATAAATAAATAAAAAATAAATAAATAAATAAAAATAAATAAATAAATAAATAAATAAATAAATAAATTAATTAATTAATTAATTAATTAATTAATTAATAATTAATTAATTAATTAATTAATTAAAGAGTATGATCGATGAGTTTTCGTTCGTTATATCTCAGAGAACACAAGATAAAAACTCAATCAGGTCAGTCTGAATGCTTATATTTGAAGAACAACTTGGCATTATTTAAAATAATGACCAGTTATTATTATTTTGATAACTCGCAGTTACTGTTTAACAATTTACCTAAAGCACTTGATATCAAAAGTTAATATTTTAATATTGTTTTTTCAAATTTTTCATAAAAATTCAACAAAGCCATTTAATGTGGCCCTGGTATGGTTTTGAGGAATTTTAAAAAAAAAATCAGCTGCTGGTTTTGTAAATTATGCGAACAGATGGGGCCTATTCGTTAAGTGAAGGGTTAGACAATTCACACTTCTTGTTTGTGGCGGATAACACCAAAAGCGAAACAACGGGAGTTGTCAGCAGAGGGATTTAATAGGTTTTATGTTCTGGGCGCCCTGTAGACGGGAACGCTAAATTTGAAGAATTTGCAGTATCGAATCCATTCTCCGACTCAAACTCTTCTGTCCAAGTAAAACAAAATTAATAACATGAGGCCCCAAGGGACCATAATCGCTCACAGGATAAAATTGTTTAAAGAAGGATTTACGGTCATATTCAGCATTTACATGTTAATATAGTTAAACCAATGTTGGGTGATTTTTTTTGCGTAAAATCACTTACACCCTTTCAAAACACATTTTGAAGCAAAGAGAAAAAAATCTGTACCTCCGAAGATTGCTGCATATTAAATATAAAAAAGATTCTGATGGGTGGAAGAAGAAGATGTTTAAAGGAATTTCCCCCACATTTCACTAAGTTAAAATTTAACCTGCCATATTGAGTCCAAATATGAACCCAGGGACTTTATTTGAACAAACTTGAATAGCATCCCGCGAAGGATGCTACATACCAAATATAAAAAGATTCGGACTGATGGATCTGAAGAAGATTTCTAAAAAATAGTCTTCATGTTACACTAGGGACTTGGTTTGAACAAACGGCAGCTGACCCCACGAAGGATTCTGAAAACCAAATATCAAAAGATTCTGACTGATAGATCTGAAGAAAAGGATTTTTAAATAATATTCCTCATACTGCCCAAGTTAAAATTCGGATTCCCATAGGGAGCTCAAATATGACCCGTGGGACTTGATTTGAACAAACTTGAATCTGAAACTTCTAAGGATGTTACATATCAAATATCAAAAGATACTAACTCGTAGATCTGAAGAAGAAGATTTTTAAAGAACATTCCTAGAATTGCACTAAGCTAAGTTCCGAGTTCCCACAAGGAGCCCAAATCTGCCCCCCCCCCCCCCCCCCCACAACAAATGATGCTCTGTATCAACCATAAACAGATTCTGTCTGGTGGATCTGATGAAGAAGAGCAAAAAAACAATTCCTCATATTGGACCGAGTTAAAAGTCGCTTCCTCAGGAGACGAATTGGTGCCAAACGAAACAAAAGTGTTCACTTTCGGAGTTTAACGAGGGGTGTATATTACTGGACCGAATACGACATATTCTCCTTTCGTTAACTGGCATTGCATCAGTTGCCTAAATATTTACTGGAAAATGGGCAGTTAATTGGCGGACGGTGAGATAATTAAGTACGCAAATAATTCCTGATGCCCCCCCCCCCCCCCCCCCACGGAAATACTGGTCCATAGTACGATCCCCCACTGCCCACAGCAGTGCTGTGGTTACAAACGCGGACAGTGAATTTGGACCGGATCGCGACTGGGGCCCGATCCGGTAAAAATTATCTATCCATTTCCCCCCATCACCACTGTAGAATCACGTCCGTAGAAAAAGAAATGCGACAGCATTGAACACTAGATTCTATTTTAGCTCGCTTTCCGTTCTGTAGGTTTGATTCTGCAATATTTCATTTGTGAAATGTAGACCCACTGATGTCAGTTGATCGCATCAGGATCACGATTGATGGGGAGAGAGATCACTTTAATTGACCACAGTACTGTGAATTATAAATAAGCGAGGACATGATCGCAAAGAATCAGTGACGTAGCCATGGGGAGGGGAGCTGAGAGGGGCACATGTGCCCCCCCCCCCCAAAATTTCAGTCACGCCCCCTCCTTCATGTTCTCCCATATAGGGAACATCAGGCAAGAAATGTTAATATCTAGCAATTTACTTGATTCTGAGTCCGTTTGTGTCCATAACTTATAAGTTGTGAAAGGCATCAATAATTAGGCCACATTGATGCTTTTCACAACTTGTTAGTCCAGGTTGTGGCCCTATCATTGATGCCTGTCACAACTTATAAATTATGGACACAAAAGGACTCAGAGTCAAGGAAATTGTGTTTTTGTGTCTCGAATTTCAAAATTTTTCCCTCTAATGAGAGGGGGACACCCCCTCTTGTGCTCGCCCACATCTTGCTAATGCAGGGCACGGATGATGCTGCGAATCATATTCTGTATGCCCCCCCCCCCTAGATATTACTCCCCCCCCCCCCTAACTTTGATATCCTGGCTACGCGCCTGCAAAGAATAACCATGCAGAATTTATTTATTTGTTGTGGCTGAATGCTAATTTTAGCATCTGAGGCTATATCCTGACCGCAGCATAGTAGTGAGTCAAGTTCAGACATTCATTTATATCTGGACTTCCAACTTTACAGGACTTTCACACCAGACATTAGTTAACGGGTCCTATTTTACCTGTAAAGCAGAACTTGTTTTCCACTGTGAACACTTGTTTACAACAATAAACAAGCACTGCTTCACTTCTCAGGGTTCACACGGAGATACCAAGTCGAAACGCATGGTTCGGATGTAAATTATGTCAAGATCGAGTCAGTTTCGGACACGTAATACGTTTGAATCGAAAGCATTACATAAATTAAAAGGAGATTTGTCTTGGCGTATGGCAAATAACAGTACTGGAAATTGTGTCAATAAATGGTCGATTTAGATTTAAAATGGTGTTATGTCCCAGCTGGGATCCGGAGAAAACGCTAAACATGCACAATACAGACACAATGCTATTTCAGCACAGAACACAATAATGACACTGAAAATTAATGGATTGTCAAGTAAGGCTATTTGAAACAACAAAATCGTTTGCTTGTGGGGTGGGGATGGAGTATTATGATCCCCGATGAGTTTGGAGGTGGGATGGGGAAATCTCACCCGAGGGGCAAAATATTTCAACCAGACCCGAGGCTTGCCGAGGGTCTGGTTCAAATATCTTGCCCCGCGGGTGAGATTTTCCCATTCCCACCTTCAGACTCATCGAGGATGATTTTTCTCCCTCCACCGTGCAGCGATTACGTTAGCCGGAGGTAATCTGGAGTCACGTGCTGATTCAATCAACTCATTTTGTATTCGTAGTTTCGAAAAAAACTGATGACACCATCGGAAAGAGCATGCACAAGTTATGTATATACCAAAGGTATATACCACGAAATCGATTGGGAACGGTGGCAGCTTGAGGGTTGAAGAGTTTTAGAGCATCAAACTTTGATCACACTGCATTCCGATGACGTCAGTATGAATTAGTTGGTAGCAAGAAACTGATACGATATGCATAACGTGGGTGGGGTGGGATATATCTGTCTCTCCCTGCTTTCTCACCCGGGACACACGTATGTTACACATGCAGTGGGGGAGAAAGAAATATCCCACCCTGCTGCCTCACCCAGGACACGCGTATGTTTCACGTATAATGGGGGGGGGGGGGGGGGGGGGAGAAATAAGACATTTCAATGGATGTCGACTTTTGGATTTACAGTACGGTCACTTTCCACGGGTGGGCAATAGTTCCACGGACGCAATAATGTTAGATTCCAAACACTAATTATAGGAATAATCAACAACAATTTATTTAATGAAGAACCGGGTACAACACGGTGTTTCATTAATTAAAGTTTTGTTCATGATGAGTTTTATTACCTAGTAAAAGCATGCATGGACATCACTGTCCACGCGTGGATTACGACCATGGAGACTGTACTGTATGAACGAGGGTATCCACCCTAACAAAGAATGCGTCCCTCGTACTTAGGTACGGGTGATGTAAAAGTAATTTTAATCCAACAAATAGTGAACGTGCTCGAGCACTAAAAGTTTGGGATGAACATATTCTTTTAATAATCACCCAAATAAAACAATGAAAAATAACTGTAAATATTCAGACGAGAGAATTTGTTGTTTTACCATGGGATCTGTTTCCCGGTGATTCTGTGGAATCGTGTCAAAATTATATGAATCAATCGTACTTCGGTGGTGCTTGAGCAGTAAACATGTTGGCAGACGCGTCGCAAAGATGAGCGATTGGGGTGTAAATCCAATTTGTCCCGACTGCCATGAAATATACCTACTACTTCATCAAGGCATGCATTCTTCGAAGGCATGCTTTGATGATGTAGCTGGAAGATGTGTCACTGGGGTTATACATACTATATTATTTATTTATTTATTGGTGTTTAAGGTCACATACTTATGCACAATGACTAATCGTGACCGTGACAGTTTTACGGGCGGGGAAAGCCGGAGTACCCGGAGAGAACCAACGAACATCGACGAGCAACTGTCAGCTTCTCAACATTCTAACTCTGTTCAAGCTCCGCTCAAGCAGGGTTACAGCGGTTGAAGACATGTGCACCATCGACGTGCAGTACGCCTTAGTACACGGCGTCATCGTGCTCCCATGTAGCAACTGGTATAAAGTGCCTTGCCAAAGGACACAACGCGGGTCGTCCCGGACGGGGATCGAACTCGGGACCACTAGCATAGAAGTCCAACTGTCTACCACTGAGCCACCGGACCCAAGTCCCTACTGACGAAATATACCAACTACGTCATCAAGGCATGCCTTGATGATGTAGTTGGAATATGTTTCACTGGGGATTATATAGACTATATAAAATCAGTTGGGTTAAAAATCAAGCCAATTGATTTGGGTTAATTTTTAACCCAACTGATTTTATTGGGTGTAGTTTAAAAACATTCAGGAAATTTGTATTTGGATAAATACATGCTGCAGTCCAGATGTTTGGGCTTCCAAGTTTCTTTTTTTAATTAGTATGTACGGAATCAAAATTGTCTTCATTAAAAACAAATTTTGCTGATGATGATTTTTATTACCTCGTAAACGGGAGCGCGGTGGCTCAGTGGTTACGGCATTGAACTTCAAACTGAGAATTCCACGGTTCGATCCTCCCTTATGGGTAATTGCGTTGTGTCCTTGAGCAAGGCACTTAATCTCGATTGCACACGGGGGAACGGTGGCGCTGTGTACTACGGCGTACTGCACGTCGATGGTGCACCTGTCTTCAACCAATGCTAACCCTGCTTGTGTGGAGTTAGTACGTTGGGGAGTCTGACAGTTGTTCGGTGGTTCTCCCCGGGTACTCCGGTTTCCTCTACCCGGAAAACTGCCCGACACGAGGTGGCCCTGGCTGTCGAAAGTGTCGATAACCTCAAATAAATAAATTACCTCGTAAACGCATGCGTGGACATCATTACACACGAGTGGATTATGACCAATCCACGGCGACTGTATGTACTAGGAAGAGCGAGTCGATGTCTGAGACACCAATCCAGACGAAATGTCCAAAATTATTGGTGGATGTTATACCTCCTTACACTCCTCGTAGTTGTCGGATCGACATGCGCAGCTCATTACCATATACGACCTTGGGGTGGTGCATAGAAATTAGGAAACCGCGTAACTAATATAAATATAATACAGAATAAAGGGCAAGAAAACGTACAATTATGCGCCAACACCAAACACGGACCAATATTACAAAACTTTTACAATTGTATTTTCCCGAATTTTTACAAGTATAAATGACGGAAATGAATCATTAGCATTTTAAAAGATATGGCAATTTGCCAACTGGCAAATTGCCACATCTTTGAAAATGCTAATGGTTCATTTCAATTCGTTATTTCCATAAAAAGAAAATACAATTCTGAAAAATACAACTGTAAAAGTTTTATAGTATTGGCCCCAGGTGGACAAACTGCCCTTTTCAGAGCAAACATCAATTCTAATATTGCTGTCGTTCAAATTACTCCCATCACCGTTAGTACGTCAGTAAACTCTATTTGTTAATGTCGGTAATGGAATTGAATGTCCATTATTGCCGTGTATGATGTGCGACTAATATAAGAACATTAATTGAATAATATAACAGTGTAGGCAGGACAAACATGTCTCAATGGAATACTGAAACCAGTTCAGTCTTTGATTGTATGACACTGTTTACTCGCAGGACCGATTTTGTCTAGTGCAAAATAGAATCTGCGAGAAATTGGTAAAGGTGTTTGTTCGATCGACTTCTTTTACAGTGTTCTAAAGGTACTCATTGTACGTCATCTGCACATTCAAAGGAAGAACGTCCGGGACGTAGGAACTGGCTAGAAAGGTAGCCCGCACCGCACACCCAACACCCCATTCTTTTCGAGAAATATTTTAGAGAGAGACAGAGAGAGAGAGAGAGAAAGAGAGAGAGAGAGAGAGAGAGAGATTAGGCCAACATTATCTATTATCTTATCTTTACCAACCCGTTCTTGCAACTCCCTTGAGAAGTAGATAGTACGGGTGCGCGGATTCTTTACTTTACTCTCACTATATGACTGAAGATTCCCCGTGTGATCTATCTCCTCTGTGCCGTTTATGGTCGAGAAAAGCCACTTTTGTGGGTCCACATTTAACAAGAGGGATGTTACATCCCAACGCTCACCTACATTCGCGCTTGATAATGTCGTTCCAATGTAACATGCCTAATATTTAGTTAATATAAATCACTAACTAGGCATCAAATGATTAATGTGGTTTATGTGATGGCTTTGGAAAGTCTATATTTCTGCATTTATTATATATCAATTCAACATAGAATCATTGGATATAAAAGCATTTTTTCTTTTAGAAATGTTTATGATTAAGAGTATGAATCGTGAGGCCAGATATTAAATCATAAATAAGAATTAGGAAAGGCTTTCATAAATTTATTTTTTACAAAATAAAAATACATCAGATCAAAAAGAAATAAAATAGGAGGTGCAAAATGGCATTATGTAATGAAGAATCACTGAAATTGTAATTGAAGTACATTCATTGGTTAAAGAAGAGTTGCGGAAAAACATTCGTTCAAGAAAGTGACTATAAGTCCCAACAAAAATACATCACATCAACAACTAAAATAAGCCTTATTGTTACTAGTAACAAGTATGCGAAAGTATTAAATAAAAAAAAAAGTTAATTTTTTTTTTTTTAAAGAAAGTGAAAATAAGTCCCAAAAATCCCCCTCAAATTCCTCAAATATGCATGTAATGAGGGCGCAACGTTACCGCAATGTAGTTCAGTAACCCATGTGTACAATATCAATTGCCTGGAAAGACACATAGAAAGAGAACTCACCTTAACACAAACTTTTGGAACTTAAAATTGAGTAAGTCAGAGAAAAACGTGAACATTGTGACTGAAAAAAAGAAAAGAAATCAGTTAAATTTCTGCATACAGTAGGGTTAATACCTAAAGTAGTTACTGAAATGAGAAAATAAACAGTAATGAGAGGTGAAGGTACCACAATCTGCACAAAAGCTGACTTTAACGCAAATTCTTACAACACCTAAACGCTAATTCTTACAAGTTTTGGCAGAAAATCAGCCTCAAATTCCTCAAATATGCATGTAATGAGGGTTAAATATTACTGCAATGGAGTTCAGTAACCCAAGTGTAGAATGTTAATCGCCTGGAAAGACACACAGAAACACAACTCACCTAAACACAATGTTTACAAAGTTTTACAACTTAAAATTTACTAAGTCCGAGAAAAACATGAAAAGTTTGACTGAAAAAAAGAAAATTTCCGTTAAATTTCTGCATACAGTAGGGTTAATACCTACAGTTGTTATTGAATCGTGAAAATCAACAGTAATGAGAAGTTAAAGCAGCACAATCTGCACAAAAGCTGACTTTAACGCAAATTCTTACAACACCTAAACGCAAATTCTTACAAGTTTTGGCAGAAAATTTTAGGTAAAATTTGGAAAAAAGTCGTAGTATAAGGGTTAAATACTGTTCTGATAGTCCCCTACAACCTACATATGGAATATCAAAGGCCTGAGCCCACTGATCTTTGAGAAATTAACCTTAACATTAAATCTTACAATATTGGACACGCCGGACGCCGACGCTGACGCCCTAGGTGATGACAATAGCTCACCACTTCAATAGAAGTGGGTGAGCTAAAAACTGTCCTCGCTGGACTAAAACATTGTTTCGTCCCACGCCACAAATGTGAAACCACAATGTGAATGCATTTCTTAACGTAGATGTGCGTTAGTACCCAACTCAGCTTTGTGTATTGTATTCCTGCCATGCCACTAAGGAGGCCAACACAGATATATCTCAGTGGTGTGCGGACCCTCATATGACCACCCCCCCCCCCCCCCCCCAACACAACTTCGAAATGCCTCGCACGCCCCTGATATATGCAAATGATACGGTGATAATCAATGAAATATTGATCATCAAAGAATAACAAAGAATAAAGTTAGAAGTAAGACAGACTAATGTCCCACGAGCTACTGACTGGCCATTTCAGTTTGAAAAAATAGTAATCTTAAACACGAAAATTGGTGATTGTGTGTGTGTGTGTTTGTGTCCTCACTCTTCCTGGACCCTCGATCGAATCATAACACATGGTTTGTGTATTCAACTGAATCGAACTGAATATCACTAGGGTTGGGATTTCCAAGGGGGAAGGTCAAAGGGCTCTAATGGAATGACAGGGAGAAAACGGGGTGAAAAGAGCCTATTTTGTTTGTTTTCAAACTTGTAGTGAACTATCTATAAAAATCACCAAATTTGACATGTGTACTCATATCAGTTCTGACAGCGCCATCGGGGTTTGTGATTTACAAATGTTGGGTCAAAGGGGAGATATGAGAACAAAACGTGTGAATGTTTATTCCACTCAATCTGTACTTTGATCACCTCCCTTTATTTTCGTCTACAAATTTCTTTGATCATCTCTCTTGATTTGCAGTGGACCACGGTGCCATTAACGGAGAATCAGCTCATGTAATAAATCTGGAATACAAGATTGTGTTTGCTCTTACAGCTCCGATGTTTCTTTATTTGCTTGTATGATAATTCGGGAATCATTTAAGTCCCCGGCCATCAAAGTGGAGACTCGTGTTGGTTATACAACGTTCTGAACAGTCCTGCATTCACTTATCAGCAGATATATTATAATATTAGAATGTTTCTTTTCATGTTCTATCGGTCGATAGTACCTGAGTTTGTGTGATTTCTGAAATAAAACCTGAAGCAACGTGAAGGTTTTATTTCAAAAATCACACAAACTCAGGTACTATCGACCGATAGAACATGAAAAGAAACGTTCTAATTATTTTATTATGCCAAACAAAAAATAACTTTCATTTTTTAGCGTTAACTGCAACATGCCATCAGTTTTGTAACAACAATGTAGTCGAATCCAAAAACATGACGTAATTTCGAACGAATGACGTCTCTTCGAAAATGACTTGTCACAAGTGCCGTCGCTTTGGGAGTTTCTATATCACCAAATGCCAGTGTTTACAACTGCATCGTGTTGTTCATGTTATAATTCATTGTTAAGCCCCATACAGACGAACAACAAAATTAATTTGTCAAAGAAAATGTGGCAAATAAAATTTGGTCGTGTGTACGAGAAAATTTGTCACATTTTCTTTGAACACATTTCTTTGTTCAATATCTGGACGTCCCAGATATTGAACAAAGAAATGTGCCATATTTCTGCGACCGGAGAAAGTGCGCATGCATAGAAATACGTAAACAAGTATTGCATCATCCACCATGCTACAATAATTTCATTGTTAAGCGTTGACTGCAACATGCCATCAATCTTGTAATAACAATGTAGTCGAATTCAAAAACATGACGTCATTTCGAACGAATGACGTCTCTTCGAAAATGACTTGTCACAAGTGCCGTCGCTTTGGGAGTTTCTTTATCAACAAATGCCAGTGTTTACAACTGCGTCATGTTGTTTATGTTATAATTCATTGTTAATGTTTGTGTGAAAAGTGATATAAATTAATGGAATATAAGTTCATGTTTCTCGGACGACAACAGTTGATAGAATTAAGCGGAGTGAAACAATTTATTTTGAACTTGAGGCGGAGGCTCAGTAAGGTCGAGGAGTACTAAACTGAAGTCATAATTGAGACTCATATTCAGGATTCACTGAAGTGGTGAACAACACGTGAGTGAGTTTTTTAATATTTCTGATTCTTTTGAATTCATTGTTTGCAGTTAAAATTGAAAACACACCCACTGCAGATGATATATTTGTTGGTAAGTTTGTGTCTACCGGTGTTGAAAAAAGTTAAACGGACACGGAGCCAGCGTTTGGTGTTGAGAAATTCCAATCGACGCTGATCAATGGAAGTGGCGCTTACATTTTCTTCGTTCTCTTGTCTCCAGGGAAAAACGTTCCGATAGTACCCGTGTTTTGCCCCAAAGCTCCAGTACTATGACTTTTAGAAGGTGTCAAATTAACCAATCACGGCTGATGTTACAAACGTGAGGCATAATAATATTTATTTATTGGTGTTTAGGGTCACATATTTATGCACAATGGCCCATCGTGACCGACTTATCAGCAGATCAAAAGGCGAAGTTAGAAGATCAGTAAGAACATAGTGCACATTTATAATGTTATGAAGTTTCAGTATTAGAACAAGGTGTAGAATTATTATATTATCCCCCATTTCGTGTGTCAACAAAGCAAGTGATGACCAGGGGCGCCGCAAAGATGACCGATAATGGAAAGGGTGTGTGGGGGCTCAAATCCAGACTGACTAACATTCCAACTACATCACCAAGGCATGCCTTCGTCGCAGGCATGCCTTGATGGTGTAGTTGGAATATTATTCAGCCGAATTATTAGTTCAACAACTCAAGACGTCTCGGAAATTGAATAGTAAATAAATAAAAAATACTGTTGTTTTTTGTATGGTTTCTTTTTCTGTTTTTTTTTTTTCTTGTTTTTCTCCTTATTATTTTGGTCTTCTCCCCTCTTCCTTATCTGACCGATAAATCGAATACAAATGTCGTTACTTTTTGACATACTGATAGACAGTCACTGGTTCTCGGCCATCTATATTTTTCAGGTTCTTGAGGCAATGTGTGTGGCCCAATGAGCGACAGTGATTTCACAGCCTCTATTTTATCTGGTATCTGAGTACGACATACTGAAGAAATATCTATTTTATATACACTGGAGAATACGATAAACAACAATCTGGAGAATAATGTAAACAATTAAATTATCGAGAGCTGGAAACAGCTGTCACATATAAAATTGTATCTATTGTTTCAATCTATTTCAAATTCATCCTCAAACCAAGCAGAAAGAAACATTTTGCATTGCAGGGTAGTTTTATATATTATTCAGGTTTGCCTATAACACAAGTTAACTTCTAATTCCAAGAGGTGGCGAGGTGGGGGAATTCTTTCCATTGTGTCTTCCACATTTATAAATTACCAAAATGAAGTATTTAAAGTAGGGGCGTGAGAACTGTTGTCGCCATTGTTTCCAGCGTTTTTAATCCTCTCAAGACTTCAATATGGTTCATAAAGATTATATTTTATGCTAAACTATAATAATTTAAGAATCCTTTCAGCACTTACATTGCTCACTATGAACACGGATAGGCACTGGTGAGAGCTCCTAATTTTATCAGTTCCATCGAGTCATCATAATAGACGTTTAAAAAAATTATCTGTATATCCATATTTCACACAAATATTTTACAGAGGTCCAATATTCAACCAGGCCTTTTAGCCAATTCGAAACGACATTTGCTATAATATGAACATCGGACCAACACAAGGTAAGTGGAAGCTTGGCATGAAGACTATTATTGAACACAGAGACATATCACCTCGCCGAGAAGAATAGAGCTCAACGATGGAAACCATTCCCAGAACGATTGCTGAAAACCGCCTCCCAGTGATAGGGAGAAATACAGAAGCATTAGCATTTTTTACGTGAAGCGGTCAAAGAAGGGACAGATGTCGTTCTACAGGCAGCATGTGGTGATTTGATTACCTGATTATATAGTAAAACTCGGTTATAGTGAAGTTAAGGGAAGCGTCGAAATGACTTCGTTATAACCCATATTCGCTGTATCCGTATAACGAAGTGATTCGCTATATCTAGTTCTCTACGCATATGCATTGATGTAGGGAGAAGTACACTCTAATATCAGTTGGGTTAAAAATCAACACAAATCAACAGGGTTGAGTGAATATGAACCCAATTAGGTTGGGTTCATATTCACACAACCGATTTGGTTTGGAGTTACTTTTTAACCCAACTGATTTTAAAGTGAAAGAGTTAATCTTTTCAACGTGTTATATTCTGGTTTGCAAATATGATATACATGTACACAAATGATTGCAGTCTGAAAAAAAAATTATATTTCCTGACCTTACAGTGGTCATTTAAAAAAACAAACTCAGTGATGTGCTTCACCGCATTTTGTATGATGAGTCACCACCATTACCGAAGATTTTAAGAGAAGTCTGCCACGGAAATGCGATTTTCTCTCGTCATTATA
Organism: Pictodentalium vernedei; assembly: GCA_031216915.1. NCBI lineage: Eukaryota > Metazoa > Mollusca > Scaphopoda > Dentaliida > Dentaliidae > Pictodentalium > Pictodentalium vernedei. Next base: position 265,546,982 of record CM062297.1, read on the forward strand.
GTGCGACCGTCGTGGACTGTTCTCTTCACACGGGTGTGCGGTATTTCCACGGACGCCATTATATTATATTCCAAACATTAATTATAGGAAAAAGCATCAAAAATTTAATTAATGATTGACCGAGTACAACCCGGTATCTCATTGATTAAAAGTTTGCTTATGATTTTCATTACATGGTGAACGCTCACGCGTGGATTACGAGCGCTCCTCGGTGACAGTACTGTACTTCCTCCAGCCCAAGTCGAAGCTCTGAGAAAGGTATAAAGGGATGCACACAACACTCAATTTTCATTTCTTATCTGACCACCAAAGAAAAAAGCCATGACAGTTCATTGCTGTGAGTACTGCTGTCGCCATTGTTCACCGAGAAAGTATTCACCAATGGAAGATTGATTCTATATCCGAATGATCGGAACAATAAAACATCCAAGAAAATGTAGACTGTGAAGAAGAAGAAGAAGAAGAAGAAGAAGAGAAGAAGCCGTGAATGATTCTATTGACCCAACGGAAAGTATCCTTAGGCGTGTCTATTACCAAGAAGATTTTGAAAACTTCATGAACAGTTATATCGAGGATAGAAAGGATAAAAAAGATGCAATTGAATCACCAGCCACGGCACTTGAAAGTAATGCCAGAGAACCTATCAGCGTGAAATGTATTAATAGGTTGGTGTACATTAGGAACCTAACACACAAGAAAATTCAAGAGGCTTATAAACGTCTTCGTGACTTTGAAGAATCTCAGAAATACGGGGTGGGGGTGGGGGGGGGGGGGGTGTTGAATCCGGAGAAAAAAACGATTCGTCACCAGAAGCCGACAGAAAAAAGTAGAAACGAAAATAAATTCATTTGTGTTCTGAACTCAAAAGAGTGAATATGTGTGTGCTGTGCACAATGGTGATCAGGTTCAAAGATCACTTACACATGCACATGTTTAAGAATGATGCACCCTTCCGTAGACGGAGTCAAGAGAAGAAACCTAGATCAGCGCGCGTGTTGTAGGAAAGAAAATAAAACATGTGGAGACACCGTATTGCGTGGGCCGGTTGTTAACGAAAGAAGAGACAGACCAAAACAACGATGAAGTTTCCACTCAGACTACAGGTCAGCCTATAGACCATTCCAAGTGGGAAGGGCAGTCGGAAGAGAAGAAGAGTAGGGCTGTCATTCAGAAGACTGATACTACTAATCATATCACAGAACATCCTGAAAAACAAACTAAGCATGAAGTAATGGATGGATACACCTTCAGAGCATCAGAAACCAAACCAAAAACAAACCCAAGGTGCCAATGTTCAAGGAACGTATATACAGAATGAATAATCCGGCCAGAGCCAAGCAAGGAGAAGAGACTCATCCAGGGACTAAACAGATGTCTTTGATCAGAAGTTTACAATCTAAGAGGACGAAGCGAACGGAAGAACTATATACCACTCAGAAGATGTATTCAGCGAAGATGATGATTTGGGCAATTGGCTATGAACTGAACTAAGTGTTTATCGTGATTGTGACAAAATATTAATGTAGTTATGTTGTCTTTTTCAACTACTCTTCCAAGTACCCGGACGTAGAAGCCACATGTTTCATCAAAAAACTATCCTCCGAAAGGTACCCTCCAACAGTCCACACAACAAGTACCCATCATTCCCCAAATCACCATTGTCTTCGGTCCCCCACTTGCTAGGATGAGTCGAAGAGTCGCAAAGTCATTTACTCTGAGAAGTTATTGCTGTCATTTCTCTTTAGCTCAATTGAAGTAATTGCGAAGAGTCGCGGAGGCAATTACTCTCTTGGCTCTTTATTTCATTTGATGAAGTCGACAAACACGTTTTTCGACACCCCATTTACATAATCCCTTTCACAGAATCCTTTCTTTGTCCAAGATGGGTCGAAGAGTGATAACCATTTACCTAACATGAAAAACAGACGACACTTGCAAACAAAATTCTTGAATAACTAATTTTTTTTATTTTTTGGTCTCAAAAACATAGGTTATGACCCCTCAATGGAACGAGCTCGACGAGTTCGTTCCAATGAGGGGCCATAACCTATGTTTTTGAGACAAAAAATGAAAAAAATTATGAAAATTATTTGGCGATTTTTGAGAATAGCGCTGCCCCGTTTTGGCCGTTCGTTGGGTAAAGGGTTAAGAGTATTTACCACTAGAAGTAATTGTTCCCATCATTCTTTGATTGACTCACATTACCCTTCAGTTAGAAACCACACTAATCACAAAAGGGAGATAACTACATATAAACCGAAAGTGGGCTGGCACAGGATCAGATATAGTCGAGCGTAGCTAAAACTAGACAGACTACTAGGATACCTGAAGAGCATCCGAAATAGGTAGACAGCGAGGCTTCTGAAAGAATGAGAACCACTAAAGATACACCTGTGGAATCGATCATACCTCGTAGCACTACATTCTACTTCTCTAAAAAGGGATTTTGAGGGAAACCAAACAAAATAATTGTTGGGTTGTTTGCGGTAGTTAGACACACTCTTTTGGAATCGAACGCACCATCAGAACACACCCTTGTACCAGTGAAATCATTCCAGTTACATAGCAACCAAGTGCCATCAAAGATGGCGGTATGGACAGGAAGAACTGAGAATTCCGGAAGTTTTGGGGAAGTTTAGGGGGTCTATTTGGGTAACAAGAATTGCTCCACTTCAATCGAACACACTTCAGAACACAACAACGTCCCTTCCAGGCTAATACAAACCACCCGCCACCATAGAAACCAAGATGGTGACCTCCAAAAATGGGTAACGGAAACACGTGTCACCCTAACAACAGGCGCTGCGTATGCGCACTGACATCACATATTGTTATGGGGATGGCGTCGAAATATGGCTGTTCAAGCGGGCTATCATGGCAATGAAACATGACGCAGTACCTAGGTCCGGTCAATGGGTCTCAATCCACCGCTCCCCTACTTCGTTTTTAATAATATTTTATTTCTTTTATGAGAAAAGGGGTTTGGCGAACAGGCTAGGCCTATCCTAACGCATTACCTAATACCTATACATGACAGTGCGTTACAATTTTTTCGTGTTGGTGCAGCTGTGCAAACATGACAGAAACACAATCTAAAAAAAAAATCACCTTAACTAAATAAATACCTTCTACTCCTACCACTGCGGTCTGTTTTTTTAGCAGATCGCAATCTGCTTTCGACACATTTATTATATACTAGTAGATCGAGACTTTACAAAAAAAAATGTGAAACCATAAATGATTGAAGAGAAGCAAACGAAAATATCATTCTCAGATTAATTGTGTTCGCACTTCATTTCTGGTACGTGGCAATCTACAGCGTTGCGGGTAGAAAGTTCGACAGATTTTTTACCAGCTCTCCACGTCACCTTTTGAGATCACAGTACTGCACGGATGCAGTGACAGCAAAACCTTCTCTAATATCCACATAGTGTTTAATACGGAGAGAGTAAAAAACTGCTGAGGTTTCGAAACTCAACCAATTCACCTTCTTCAGTAACACATTCATACGTTTCTCCGTTCTCTGAACTGCAAGACGATGTGTGAACAAATTACATAATCCCCCGTGATTACAGGCGGCTTAAGTGAGTTATTTTCATAGGTGCCGTTTGCATTATGTCGACAAAAAACGTTCAGAATGATTATTTAATGATGATATAAATAGATGCAGCTCAAATCCACCATTAATGTTGTTTGACATCAGTTCACATCTGCAATAACATTCGCCGTGGCTTGGTGTTTTTTTGTCTGGTTGTTGAAAGTATCTTTAAACACAAAAAAATAAATAAATAAATAAATAAATAAATAAATAAATAAATAAATAAATAAATAAATAAATAAATAATTTTTTGTTGCGATTGATGATGACAACTCTCTGGACAAGATGCCTTAGACCTTTAAACCGAATGTCCACTTTTCCGATTGTGGACATGAAACGTCCTAATTTCACAGGCTGGAAAATAAAGAGCTCACATTATAACCCGTTAGCAGTTTTCGCTATACATAATATGGCAGTAGCCTAGAGGATAAACATGTTGTGATTCTATATTAACTATGCCAGTCATTTTGTTTACGTATTAACAGAAAGTCCACCAGAAACAAATAGCAGAAACTAACACGCGATCTTATGCGAGATCGCGCGCTAGTTCTTGCTATTTGTGTTTGCGAAATTTGTTAACCCTTTGAACACGATAGACCGCTTTTCTGGTCTGGGAACATGGTAATTTGATTAAGGCGGATGGGTGCTAAGTGCATGGGTGAGGTAGACCAACCAATATTTTTAACATGCAGTCCCAAGGCTGCACGTTGAAAATATTAGCTGGTTTACCCCCAAATAATGAAAATGGACTTTCCAAATTTCTGTTATTGAACTGACATGGAAGATACCACCTTAGTTTAAAAGGTTAAGATGTAAACGGCATGCCTCTTTATTCATGTGTGAATGCAATGCGCAACCTTGGAGTCGAGTTAGTCCCTCCGCCCAATCCTCCAAGACAATTTATCGATTCCCCACTAAACTCGGCATGCCTGAATACGCAGCTAAGATCGGAGAGTGTCATTCGGGGCTGGGTTTCTGTATGGGAGAGACAAAGGGGTGGAATGGGGGTAAAATGGGGTGATTCTTTTCACAAAACCTATTCTTCAATCCTTTGGTGGGTTGAGCAGCCAGTAATATAAATGGCTGGCTAGTGAATTGGTTGGTAGCCCCAAGGCTGCAAGTTGAAGATATTTATTGGTTTACTCCAAAGTTATGACTCTGGATCCTTTCAGCTTATGCCATTCACATGGTATGGAAGATACTAGCAGGGTTCAAATAAACTGGTTTTTATGAGAGAAAAAAACACACTGCAACTAATTTTACGCCATAACAATAGGCTTTGAGAAACCGAAATATACAAAACGGTTTCACAAACATGGATTTAGACCGAGTGTTCGGTGAGGCCAATAACCAGATGTACTGGACGATTTTCGTAAACTTAACTACAAATGGTAGGGGTGAAGAAGTATGAAGATTATATTGATCACGTGATCAAAAATCCGATAATATATTCAAAACGAATGGGGTCCCTTCCCCACAACAGTACACAATGACGCTATACTCCTTGAACAATTGAAACAACGGTTTAACCCTTTACCAAACGTAACGGCCAAAACCGGCCAGCGCTATTCTCAAAAATCGGCAATTAATTTTCATTATATTTTCATTTTTGTCTCCAAAAAATAGGTTATGACTCCTCTTTGGATGGAATAAGCTCGTCGAAAAAACATAGGTTATAACCCCTCTTTGGAACGAGCTCGTCGAGCCCGTTCCAATGAGGGTGTCATAACCTATGTTTTTGAGACACTAAATGAAAAACACCAGTTATTCAAGAATTTTGTTTGCAAGTATCGTCTGCTTTTCATGTTAGATAAAGGGTTAAAACTCTTGAAAGATTACTGTTACTGGATATTTTTAATCAGAGGTCGTGGTTTCATATTCACACAGGAACATAAGTGCGTATCGAGGGACATGGAAACCGTGGAAACAGGGAGCATGTATCCTCAAGGTTTTGCAGAAATAGTTGGGAGAGAACGACTAAACGAGAGAGAGGGGGGGGGCGAGAGAGTAAGAATGGGGGAGTGGACGGAAAGAGGGCTCGGAGCTCTAGCCATTGGGGCTGTCATTTGTAGAGATTAATTGTGGAGACAAAGCGGGCTCCGTTTAAGTAGGCGAGCGGTCGCCAGGTTAAGTGACGCGACGCATAGGCGAAGTGTAGAGTAGTAAAGAGCTGTCGAGAGCTCGAACAATTAACTTAATCGAAGCTGTTGAGACCTCGAAGATTTGATTTAAGCTAAGAGCTTAGAGTGAACTTAATTGAGACAGGCAAATTAGATGCATGAACTTTATTTGTTTAAACGGTATACAGAGATTGGTGTAAACGGAGAATGGTGTAGACGGCGAGTTGGTAAATCCGTGGAGTGAAGTGACTATGATATCGAATGTGTAAAATTTAGTTAGACCAGAGTTGGTTGCAGTTGACTGGCAATTCAGCGTATTTGGAGGCTGAGCGGCGAAAAATAGACAATAAGTTAAGTACGCAATCGCTTGAGAAGTGAAGAGGAAACCCAGGAGTGAGGAACAACCAGAAACACCTAGACAACAGCATCGAACACGGGGTACCTCGGAAAGAGCTCAAACTTTATGGGGGAAATACATATGTGCTTTGTTTGTGTATAGTGTATATTCTTGGATTGTTTGTTGATGCGTATATGTGAGTACATAGCGTTATTTTTATTCCCATTAAATTATACTCAAATGATCCACCGTCGGTTATCTTTTTAAATATCAAGTCACGGACACCTTAAGATGACGAATCTGCCCCAACAAAAACCACAACACCGCGAGACCGAGAGACGTACGTTCACTCGAAAACCCAGCTGTCCTTTCTGAGTACGGCCGAGTTCTAGAGTGGTCATAAATCTCACAAATCTGCCCCAACGTGTTGTGACAGAAAACTGGCGAGTGCTACCCGGATTCATCTCAAAAGGTATTATTTTGAAAAGTTAAAAACTGACGGAATCGCTGAGATAATTTATGGGCATACCATGCCGTCTTACTTATAATGTTCATGCAGTTTGCCTTTAAATAAGCTATTGGTAAAATGGTAAAGGAAACGTGGCTTAGATAGCAGATGTGAATACGGGAATAGGAGACGGGTGAACAGGAATTCTTTTTCAAAGTTATTATTATTATTATTATTATTATTATTATTATTATTATTATTATTATTATTATTATTATTATTATGTGCTTGTGGTTCATCTAATAGAAGTTCTAGTTATGGATACCGTTATCCCCTTGGCACAACTTGTGGCGCTAGGAAAGGAAATGGGATTGGAGGGTGAAGACCTCCAAAAATATGTCCGTGAGGAACAGAAGAGAGAGCAGAAAGAGTTAGCGTTAAGGCATGAGAGGGAATTAGAAAGACAATTAGCCATCAAGCGCCGCGAAGAGGCTGCTGCAAGGGCAATGGAGAGAGGGGCAGATGTAGCCAAGGCTGAAAGAAAGCGTGAACGAGAGCGCGAGTCACGTGAGAGGGAAGCAGCGCTTGAGAGAGAGAAGGCTGATAGAGAGGACGAGAAGCAGTTAGAGTTGAAAGTGAGAGCCGAAACACAGGGAAGTAATGGTGGGGCTGTGGGCAACAATTCTGGAGGCCACGTAAGGGCTATCTACACGAACTTGCCGAAATTTGACGAAAAAGCAGATGATGTCGATGCCTTTTTGCAAAGGTTTGAGAGGTTTGCTCAGAGCAATGGGTTGCACGAAGATTCTTGGGGGTGAGTCTGAGCCCGTTACTAACTGGCCAGTCTCTCCAAGTGTATGCAAGTATGTCCCCGGACCTAGCCTACGACTACGGTGAGTTGAAGAAAGCTATTCTCAAACAGTATCAACTCACCGAAGATGGTTTTAGGGTTAAATTCAGAGAGTGTAAGGCAGGAAAGGGTGAAAGTGTTTTTGTGTCGCGAGCCACGAGGTATTTTGACCGCTGGGTCGAACTGGCAGAGATTGACGAGTCGTATCAATCTCTGAGAGATCTGCTCATTCGAGAGCAGTTCATGTCTACGTATGCTCCGGAAATGGCCATATTTATAAAATAAAGGATACCGGGGAACGTAGTTGACATGGTCAAGATGGCGGAGCAGTTCCTAGAGGCCCGTGGGGTGAGATTGCCCAACTACGGCCAGGGCGGAATTGAAATCACGCGGCTGCAAGGGCACCAGTTAAGGTTAACAATTCCGTCCCGAACCCTAATCGGGGTAGCCAGGGTAACACAGGGGTTATGGATGTGACCCGTTTCGTTTGCGAGAAAAGGGGGCACTTGGCCCGGGAGTGCTGGCGGAGGGCCACCACAGTAAGAGGTAACGGCGGGGCACCTAGGAATGGCCAGAGGAACCCTTTCCCCAGCAACCAGAGAAGCGGTGGTGCAGGTGGACACCAACCCGGGGGGGAGGGGGCAAAGGCAAACAGCGGCACTGTGCCTGTCTATAGGGCCCGAGAGCAGCCGACTTAGAGATGCCATTGATAAGGGAGAGCTCGTGTTGGGAGGGGGAAAGGTTCTCCTTGTAACCAGTGGGATGTGTCAGGAACTTTCTTCCTTGAGGGACAAAGGGAAGATGCCGGTGTACCCATGGTATGTGGGGCACCAAGGAGTCCGTGTTCTGCGAGACACATGGTGTAGCAGTGTGGCGGTAAGGAGGCAACTGGTCGGGGACGATAAGTTGACGAGCCGAGATCAGTTGTGTGTACTGATCGATGGGACGGTCGGGAGCTTCCCCCTTGCGAGGGTGAGGGTGGATACACCGTTCTACACAGGCCATGTTGTGGCCATGTGCATAAACAGGCCCATGTATGACGTGGTCATAGGCAACATACCAGGGGCGAGATCAGACCCCGATAGGTCGTGGTTAGAGGATAACTCAACTGGCGTTGAGGCAGTAGAGGCGACTGAGGCCCAAGCTGCAAGGGAGAAATGTCCCAATCAGTCACGGAGGGTGACGGTGGATGTGGGGGCGACGGTTCGTGGGAAGAACCAAGGAGGGGCCCAAACAGGTGGTCCCTCAAATGATAAGTGTGAGGAGAGGGCCATGCAAGGTGAGCCCGAAGTGGTGAGGAAAAGGGGCCAGGTAGAAAGAGGACCGACAAGGAGGTGACACAAACAGACGTGAAGTCTGATTTGATCCCACAGAGGGATCAAATGCAGGGGCTAACCCCGACTCCAAAGGACTCGGTAGGGGATCAGCCGGGGTCAAGAGAGGCCGGATGTAGAGGCCGGTCTATCATGGTAGATGCTGGTAAGCCATTGTCCGAACGGGGGAATCCCATCTCGCATGGACGAGTTAAATCTGGGAAAGTTGGTCGAGCAGAGCAGGCGCCCGCTGATCGGGGTTCTAGAGGGACCAGAGGGAGGTCCAGGACCAAGGGGTCCGTCAGCCCAGGTGGCATAGGTCACGATGGGGAAGTAGAGAAAGCCCACCGTCCAGGGTAAGGTCGGGAGGGGCGCAAAGGAAAAGAGGGTTGAGAGCAACCAGGTACCCAGATGGGTGGAATAGGGTGTCAATAGAGGCATCAAAGGGCAAGAATGCCCAGGTAAATACTGCCTGGACGGCAGGTAGGGTAAATATATCTGCCGAGGCGGACAGTGTTGAGAAGAATTTGGGAAACCGGTACGCGGACCAGTGGGGCCCAAGGTGGAGTAGGGACCGGAATCTTATAACTTGGCGTAAGGGGCCAATGGTACGTCACCGAAGGGGAGCCAATGGGGGCCTTACCCCGATTGGTGGTGGCAGAAGCACTTGGTAAAGCTGTACTCGGTAGGTTAACCCGTCTGTCGCATATGCGCGGACGGGAAGGCTGTGTTTGTGTGAGTGCGGAATGAGCTGGTTAACCCGTCCGTCGCATGAGCGTGGACGGGAAATTTATGTTTGAGTGAGTGCGAAGTCATACAACGTGGTAGAAGTGACTTATGGGGACCTTAGTTGGAATTTTAGGGGCACAAGGGCTCGGTGGAGGTATACTCCGCATGTAAACCCGCAAGACGGGAGCATGTGGTCGGGTATGTGCCGAGTGAGTGGTGAAGCGTGTATATAATGGACGAGTGTATATAAAATGTGCATATTAGCCGGATAACGGTGTCTCCAGCAGTGAGGATGAGATTAAAGATGTACTCCGTATGTAAACCCACAAGACGGGAGCATGTGGTGGAGTGTGTATCGTGGAAGTATCAGTGGGGATCTACATGGCCGACGCATGAGCCCGGTCATGAGCCCTGTAATTATTAGCACACCTTTTATTGCCCGGAGCATCGACGGGTGAGGAAGAGTGTACATAATGGGGAATGCAAGTTGTATATATATCTATATGTGCGCATGAGTCGCGGAAGTTGTCTAAATTGTTAATGATTGATTAAGAGTGAATGCGACTCGATCTTGTGTGTTTTGGAACAACTGGAAGTATGTTCTTTGGTTGGGGGTTGTCAAGATCGATTCGAATTTGTCCGAGGTAAGGGTTAATGGTCAGGGATTGTAAATAATTAATTTGATACGTTTGCTTGTAAAAGCCGCAAATAGACACTAGGTACAAATTAGTGTAGGCTAATTAATTAACTGCTTGATCAGGTGGGCGTTTATCTCTCGTTGAGAGGACTAATGGTTCCCCGCTGCGACGTTTAAAACTACTATGTAACTTATCCCTAATATTAATTCGTTACTGTCAGCCGCAGATGGTGTTCCACGCTATGTGGCCCTCAAATAAGTGTCATCCCCGTAGTTCTAAATGTCAGACTCACGAGCTTACAACGAGATATCTCATCTATCTTAATAACGGTGTCCTATATCACAGAGGAACCGACTTAATGATTAATTAGACACGAAAATGCTATATAATGAGAGACTGATCATCGGTAGTCAGTCGACCTCGGATTGAATCAGTAATCCGACGGAAAGAGGGCTCGGAGCTCTAGCCATTGGGGCTGTCATTTGTAGAGAATAATTGTGGAGACAAAGCGGGCTCCTTTTAAGTAGGCGAGCGGTCACCAGGTTAAGTGACGCGACGCTTTGGCGAAGTGTAGAGTAGTAAAGAGCTGTTGAGAGTTCGAACAATTAACTTAACCGAAGCTATTGAGAGCTCGAACAATTAACTTAATCGAAGCTGTTGAGAGCTCGAAGATTTGATTTAAGCTAAGAGCTAAGAGTGAGCTTAGTTGGGACAGGCAAATTAGATGCACGAACTTTGTTTGTTTAAACGGTATACAGAGATTGGTGTAAACGGAGAATGGTGTAGACGGCGAGTTGGTAAATCCGTGGAGTGAAGTGACTATGATATCGAATGTGTAAAATTTAGTTAGACCAGAGTTGGTTGCAGTTGACTGGCAATTAGCGCATTTGGAGGCTGAGCGGCGTAAAATAGACAATGCGTTATGTACGTGAAGAGGAAACCCAGGAGCGAGGAACAACCAGAAACACCTAGAGAACAGCATCGAACACGGGGTACCCCGGAAAGAGCTCAAACTTTATGGGGGAAATTCATATGTGCTTTGTTTGTGTTTTGTATATGTTCGTTGTTGTGTATATGTGAGTACATAGTGTTATTTTTATTCCCATTAAATTATACTCAAATGAACCACCGTCGGTTATCTTTTTAAATATCAAGTCACGGACACCTTAAGATGACGAATCTGCCCCAACAAAAACCACAACACCGCGAGGCCGAGAGACATACGTTCACTCGAAGGCCCGGTTGACCTTTCTGAGTACGGCCGAGCTCTAGAGTGATCATAAATCTCACAAATCTGACCCAACGTGTTGTGACAGCAAACCGTAACTGAAATCATGCATGCACTTTGGAGGATAAGCATGAAAGGCGGGGTGCACAGACTCCTCACTGATGTAACCAACGATTCGGCTTTATACTATACATAGGCCTTTAGAGACGAGAAAAGGGCACATTTGGGCTCCATATTTAACAAATTTCCCCAGGCTGACGCACCCTTTCCTTCACATGAAACTGAACTTCCATATTTCAGTGATTAAGAACTGTTCCACTTCTCTGGATTCACACGTGGAAAAAAGGCTAACAATTGTATGATTCAGGGGACCAAAAGAGAACCGAAGATTGACAAATCGTTACTAAGAGGCAGCGATTGCTGTAAGTGCTTAAAGCCATGTCGAAATGATGGAATAACTTATAGACCTTATTAGATCACAGCACATGTTAACATGGTTACGAATTACATATCCGACACGCAGATTCCTACTATTTCAACATGTTTTCACCTAACTAGATGCAAAGCTCCAACATGAAACAGTCAAAACAAAGCCTCGAGTTGTTTTCTCAAAGAAATCGAAGCCACTTACGACAAAAGGCCAGAAGTACGTATTTCTTGGTTAACAGCTTACTGAGTGAAACATTAAGCAGCCAGTTCGAAATATTTCGCCATACAAATGGACAAAATATTGCACAAAGCTTTTGAAATACGGTAGCTTTTGGCATAAACGCAGTCTTGTCTTCTATTTTTCACCAGAAAGTAATTAAAATGTCATGGAGCTGTCTATGATGTAGATACAGTTATTGCGTGATGAACGAACCGACCCGAAAACATCAGCTGATGGTGACCAACCGCTGAAAGAATCAACCCCTTTCGCAGAAACCGCCCATCTGTTATCAAACATCGTCATACAAAAATGTCAAACCTTCATACCTCGATGGTATCTGTGAGTGTCATGTCTCAATAACACCAATCTAAAGAGGCCATTGTTCATTATTCGGAGCAGACCAATTAAATTTTAGTTCAAACAATATTTTTATTTCAAACAAACATGTTACATGGACACAGCATATGCAACAAACATGAAAAAATAAAAACGATCAATGTTAATTGTGTACAATGTAACAGGGACCACGGGTAAAGACACATATTATAAGGATGTGATTCGACAGTAAACTTGGGAGCTTTTGATAGTCGTCTCTCTTATGAATGATGGATTTACACCAATTGGAGGCTAGAGTCAGTTTTGAACATTGTCAGACACTGTTAGGGCTGTATATTAATTAAAGCTTGTCGTGGATTGGGACCGCTTCGAAAAAATTGCTGTTTCGCTGTGAATTCTGCTTGGCAAATCGGTATAGGCCACACAAGACAAGGTGGAAGCAGGAAAATGAGTGCGTGTGTGTGTGTGTGTGCGCGCGCGCGGAGTGGGGGGGGGGGGGGTCCTACGTCCGCGCTAAGAATTGAATGAAGGAGGAAAAGTGAAACAGTAAGACACGGAATGAGAGGGGGGGGGGGGCGGGGGACAAGATACAAAAATCGGGATAATAAAAAACAGATGGTAGGTCCTTTCGACTAGTACTTATTAGGAAGCCGCGCTTTCAAATAGCAGACATTTCGTTTAAAAGCTAACTGAGATTTTAGAATATGGCTGAGACTGAACGAATTGCCTAGCAAGCAGAGTAAACCTAGAAGGCTCGCAAAAAACGAGGCGTCCAATCAACATGCAACCTCAAAACCTTCACGATTCTCGACATTATTCAATACTTCTGAACCATACAGTAACGTAGAGCGATCGACAGTAAAAGGTGAACCACTGGGTGTATGATTTCGTAACTTTGAGTAGAAGGGGCAATATAGAAGAAAACGATTAGCTGTTTCCAGCTCCACACACTGGCAATATGGGGAAAGAGATAAATGGTTATCATATCAATGGACATCAAGATTACTACAACACGGTATATTTGGGCTGCCCGTGATTTATTGCCGCTGTAGAATAGTGGTAGTCGGTCATTGACTTCGTTAAGGAAATTTCTATAATTGTGAAAAGATGAATTCTCTCGGAGAGACGAAGGTGGGGCATTCTGTTGGTTAATAACGCCGGGGATGAGTGAACACTGTTACAAATCCGTGCGACAGAATGGAACTCGATGATTTTGATTAGATCGGAGATTAAAGCGTTGGTTGGTCGCAGACACAAGTGTGCGGTACTTTATTGGTAGTATATGGGGGAGTAATATGGTGATACATTTGTAAAATATTGTATTAATTTGTGTTTTCCGCGTCTTTCTTAGAACGGACCCCAACGGGTTTCAAACTAGAGAAGACACTTACGCGCACTAATAGTTGCACTAGATATGATCCTTGCTGCGGGTATCTGTATTTTCGCTAGATCTGCAACCCTAGTTGATGAGCAGTTGTCCAACACTGTATCAGCGTATTCACGAAGGAGCCTAATAATTGCAAAATAGATTTTTTTCTAATACCTTGCGATCGAGAGTAAATATGTGTTTTCTCAAACAAGGCGAAACGTGACCAGGGTTTCGAACACATATGATCAATTTTGTCATTCCACGTGCAGTTGCTATTCAATATTACACCCACGTGTTTGTGGTTTTTAACCTCAAGACATTTGAGTGCTATCGAAGAGTAATGGTGGGCGAGTAGCAGGATTACATTTGTTGGATATCAGCATAATCTCCGTTTTATGAGGATTGAACTCAACCAATCATGTTTTAGCCCAATGTTCGATTGTGGTTAAATCATGCTTCATTAAGATCAAAGCTTGGTCTACATTCTTCACTGTAATATATAAAGAGGTGTCATCCGCAATCAAGGCGTATAGAACTAAGTAGATTCTAAGTTATATAGTTAATATATATATAAGAAACATCTGGGTTCCAAGTATAGAAAATTGAGGAACACCGGAGTTAATAGGTCTCCTATAGGATGCTTCAGAGGCTATTATGACTACTCGTTGGGACCTATCCGAGAGATAAGATTTCAAAAAATAGAAGGTCACCAGAGACTCCGATTCGCTTTAGCTTGTGAAAGAGACCAGCATGCCATACCTTGTCGAAGGCTTTACTGACATCGCAAAAGACAACTCTTACTTCTTTTCCTTCGTATTATGCCTAACAGAATTCATCATACAGATCTGTAACCTGGAGAACGATCGAGCCACCAGGAGTGAAGCCTGAATGAAACCGACTTATAACATTGTTGTCATTCAGAAAGTGTCACAGATGTCTAAAGATACATTTCTCAAATAGCTTTCCGACACAACTGATTAGAGATATTGGTCGGTAATTTGGTCATGAGTGGCTCGCACAGGGAAGATTTTAATTTTTTTAGAAACTGAGGACTTACGAATTCAAGACACCTTAAAGGCATTAATAGATTTCATCGCTTCAAATACTGCAGTATATTGAAGAGTAATGTTGTCAATACTGTGCTGGGAAGCTGGTGGGGTCCCTAGAAGTGATGCGTTAGAATCATCAACAGAAGTATTCATTGAACAAATCGGGTTTCTCTGCATTAGATATATTGTTGTTTAAGTGGTTTATTAGGGGAACTCATGATACTTTATTTCCTATGAACGATTTTGGGGTTTTTCACCACTGTGAGGGCGATGTGTCATGGCTGCTCACTGTAGATTGGACTTTAGACAAGTATGAAGTATTGGCCTTCCTAAAAGCCGCTGCAACTTCATTCCTTTTGTGTTTATATTTGATCCATGTATGCATGAGTCCATTACGCATCCATTCAGGTTGGTTAGTTCGTGCGTTGATCAGCTTGATAAGAACATGTTTGGATGAAGTACCAATAATGTTACTGGTAAAAAAGAAATTTTTAAAAAGTACATCCCATTGCTCTAAGCTGTTGGCGGCACTTAGAGCTTCATACTTTCCCTGTTAATACAGCCATATGCGTCTTTTAAAGACTGAAGCTGGTGGCTTTATGAATTCGACTTCTATGAAAATTGGACAGTGAAAGCGAATCATCTCTGGTGCTATCGGCTCTAACACCTCATACCTCAATACGCTGACTGTCTTACGGCGAAAAAATCAATTAGTGAAGCAGACGATTCGGTGAAGTATGTGGGCTCACTCACAAACTGTCGCATATTAAAAATATTTCCTCATATTAAGAAAAAGACCGTTTGGAGAAAATCATTTGGTTATCAATAAAATCACCAGTGACAATTAGATAATCAGTTGGTGCGTCTTTAGCTTTGTCAATAGATGTTGCAATTAAATCCCACGTTTCCAAGGCACTTTTAGGGGGGCGATATAAAACCCCTAATAAAGGAATCTACGACACTTTGTGAAAACTTCTGTCCATAAGCATTCAGTGCTAGGAACTTCAAAATCCTATCGGCGACGGAAACAAATACCGTCTTTGATGTAAATGACTACTACATCTCCTCTTGTAGTGCGGCTGAAACGCAAGGGTTCCTGGAAGCCATGGATTAGGATGTCAGATGTTTGGTCTGCGGATTGTAGCTAGGTCTCAGTGAAGGCTAGGATTTCATGTGCGACGACTCAAATTGAATAATATCTTGTTTAGGTCTTAGGCTCTATATATTAAGATGTCAAATTTTTAAACTGTTTGGATTACTTTCAGAGCTGGTGGAACCAGGACATTGGTTTGTTTCAATATCTCCCGACAATAACAAAATGATAAACAAAATAAGTAAGAGAAAGAAAGCAGTAAGGAGTGCAGATATTACCTTTAGTTAGCATTCCTCGACAGAACGTGCTGTTCGCTTGACTTGGAATAAAATGTAGTGTTTGCAAAGTTGATTGGACTTTCGGGGTCCAGAGTAACGTACTCATTTGGTGGGAAATCAGCTACGAACGTAAATTGAATGTGTCAATCCAGGCACGGTGCAATTCAGTGCTACACATCATGTCGTCGGTGAATGGTAATGTGAATGGATTATGTGTCTGTTCAAGTTGGCTTAACCCTTTACCTAACATGAAAAGCAGACGACACTTGCGAAAAAAAGGATTGAATAACTACTTTTTTTCATTTTTGTTCTCAAAAACATAGGTTATGACCCCTCATTGGAACGAGCTCGACGAGCTCGTTCCAATGAGGGGTCATAACCTAGGTTTTTGAGACAAAAAATGAAAAAATAAAAATTAATTGGCGATTTTTAGAATAGCGCTGGCCGGTTTTGGCCGTTACGTTGGGTAAAGGGTTAAGACGAAAGGCTACGATTTGCTAGAGCTGGTTTGGAGGAAAAATATTATTGTGACACTTGGAAAAAGTTGACATATCTACAAGTATGAGAGAGGCACATATTAGAACAAATATAATTATAGGAGTGCCAACAAAAATATTGAAATATTGATATCTATAAATGTTACAAAGTCACTGTCTTTATTACAAATGTACACGGATTGATTAGTTGTTGGCGGATAAATAGCGATTTGTTGTCGATTTTGGTGAAGGGGGAAAGAAAGACACGAACATGCTTACTTAAAGGGTTAATGTAACGAATACAATATTAGTGAGTAAACACTAAATAAAACGAATAGGGTATGAGGTTTGTTTGGCAACTTTCAAGGTTAGATGATCACCTCGTGCTTGCTACGGTACAGCCGTCGCTTCTTGGTCACTGGGCAATATTTCCACGGACGCAATAATATTAGTTACAAACAAATTATAGGAATAATCATCATAAATTTAATTAATGAAGCACCGTACAACCCGGTCCTTCATTAATTAAACTATTGTTGATGACGATTTTTATTACCTGGAACACGCATGCGTGGACATCACTGCCTACACGTGGATTACGACCACTTCACGGCGACTGTACTGTGTGGATCCATTCGGAATGTAATATCCTTGTCAGATACCAAAGGAATCGGCAATAGGTAAGTTCTTCCTGTCGCAACAACATATTTATACTAAAGGTTGACATGAAGGGCTAAGGGCGGCCCATCGGCCACGCACTAGCCAGTCATATGATAACTCGACAATTTGTTCTGAGAGAGTGCATAGACACCTACTACACTCCATGAAGTTTGAGTCGATAATGTCAAATCGTGACATTTTCAAGAGCACCTCCACCTTAATTACGATGCCCCAAACCCCAACATATATCTGATTTACAAGAAGTGCAATGCAGTTCAAGCAGCCAAACGTTAACGTGGATTTAAAGCTTGATTGTTAAGCATGACATTTGAATAGCTGACACGTTTAACTATGTATCGTACCTTAGATGCGCCAACTGCAATGCAAAATGCAATGTAGGTGGCGCCCTGTTGTACTCAAAGGTCCATATGACAAAACGTCGTTAATTAAGTTTATATTTCACGAACTAGATGATTGTCTTGTTGAATTTGGTACTCGGATAGCAACTGAGGGAGCCCATTTAAAACTTTATCAGTCAATCAGCCAATGACCTCAACGCAGTGTGAATCTACTTTTAATTGACAACCACATTAGATAAGCAAGCTAATCCCCAGCTCTATGATCATTACGAAAATTCTAAACACGCCAGCAGCTAATTGGTTGCCTGACACTATCATTAACGCAAACTTGACGGTTGAATGACTGTCTAGCGCAACGCGCGCACACACAATATCGGCGAGGGTGTGGGTGTGTGTGTGTGTTTGCGCGTGTGTGCGTAGCTGTTGACCACCGATATTGGACATTACCGGTTGACATTACGATGTTATGGTAGATTTTCAGTATTAAGTCACCAACCATCAACAACACTACTGTTTTTATATTGGACCAGCAGCGCCGAATGAATTAGTATAAGTTGGAAGAAATTACAAGATTTGCGACAGAAAATTAAATTTTGCAACGTGCAATCTCGGGGTTTTCTTTTTCAAAGTGTTAAAAATCTGCATGGAGTAAATCTGTTACGTTTCAGTAGTATGTTGGTTGTAATCTGCCAACGGTGCCAGAGAGACATAGCTTTTTCGAATGCCACATCAGAATGTTTGTGAGATTACCAATCATACGCTTAACGCTGAGGCAAAAACTTTTTAATGTTCTCACACACTCCGGAAATGGATTTTATGGACTTTCCAATATCGTCTTTACAGACAACATTCATGGAGATTGCATCTTAATTTCAAACTATGCAACACGCGAACCAGTTTCTAAACGATATGCAGATTGATAGACAATTAATTTGTGAGATCAGAACGTCAGATGTAAAAAGAGAATCGGTTCGATAATACATTTATCACATGTTCGCTTCAATTTTTCTATAAAGATAAAAACAAAAGTAATGGGGAGAATAATTACTTTTCCTGGACCAGACATATTATACGCCGGTTACTCCATCGCACAAATATGTAATTCCTGGTGTTATAGAAGTTTGTTAACCCATATCCAACCACGCCTTCTTTCACCATATATGTAGAACCCATACATATATCTTGTATGTGAGAAAGTTTAATAAAATTCACAACAAAGTTGTTACTCTGACATCTGATTAATTGTTGGGAAGATCTTTCCAACAATTAATCAGATGATAGTGTTATTCTGCGCATTCCAAAATGTGGCGAACACTGTAAGAAAATACTCCATAATAGTCATATATGTTTGGATAAAGGTTGAATGACGATGATACAGTAAAAGGCTAATAACCCAAATGTCAATGTTGATAGGCCAGGAAACAATCAAATCAGGAATGAAGAAGTGTTTTCAGGGACGTGGCTGGGGTGGTCTGCATCACACCTAACACTCAACCCACCCCCTCTTTGGCCGCCGAGCATCCAACTTTGCGAAAACCATTTGTATCCCCTTTCTGGGGCGAGATTTTCCAACTGCTAGCTCTGAATTTCCACGAAATCAGAATGCATCCCTCCCTTGGTGTTCGAAATGGATGACCTTTGAATTCTAGAGTTGAACATTTTCACTCCAGTTTGAAAATTCCACGAAATTTAGTTTTAAAATCGCTAAATTTCCGATAAATGCCACAAACCTACTTCCATAGGGTATGGAATTCCAACTGCTGATGGGTTGAGGCTTGAAATGCCTAACTCTGGATAATTTTGACCGACATTGGGGTGGGGTGGTGAGAGACTCCCAACCTCCAACCCTCTGTCGCCATATCTCCGAGAGCTACATCTAGTTCATCGGCACTAGTGTAAAATATGGATATTCAACTTCGTTTTGTATTAGTCAGTCCTGAACACTAAACGGTAAATTAAAAAGTTTCTTCTTTGCTCCTATGAGTCAACGACAAAACCGACTCTGAGTAGCAGTTTGAAAAGATACCAGGCGTACAGCGATGATCAATAAAAATCTTGTTTGTCGACTTGCATAAGTTGGTGGAAAATGCAATGAGGCCTTTTCCCAAAAGAACCTAGCGTTGGAAAAGATAACACTACGTAGAAAGGGAAGGGAGTGGTCGTTTTCAGAACAGACCCAGGCCAAAGGTTAGTAATCAGATGAATTAAGGGCGTTGGGAGTGGGCGAGGGGAAAGCAGGAGGCAGCTGCCGCATTCCCCTGAAGCTAGGCAGCGAGGGAGTAACGCGCGCCTTTTTCTCTAGAAGTGCACCAGTGTAAAAGACAAAGATTTTCCTTTCGAGAGCTGTAACTGTGAAACTCTCGAGTATTCGTTCCTAACATATTTTACGCGTGTCAATGCCAATTGCGGAGAGGGGGGGGGGGGGGTGTGGGTGGGGGGGGGGGGGGGTTATCCGGTATAATGACGGAGGGTGATTGATAATCACCCAAAAAAGAAGTTATACAATCGGCGGTGTGATTTCTAAAGCTTTATTTTTTTCCGAGAGAGGACACGGTGTCATCTGCAGTGCCGTAGAATTGCAGATGGCACTATTGACTGTCACATTACAATTTATGATGCGTTGTAAACTCCAGGTCTTATCTCAGACACGGAATCAAGTGGCCTTTTGATACTTCTGCCTCCCCTACCCTCAGATCCCTAGATGAATTACGGTAAAAGTTGCTGTGCAACTCAGGCATGGCTTATGTCGAGATGAGTTTGAGATTTCGTCCCCTGAGTTCCAATGTGTTCTATGTGCCTACTGAGAAGTAGAAATATATTTCATTTTCAGGCCCTGGCAACATCCCGAAACAAGCGAACACCCCTCTCTATCCTTTTGTAGTACAACCGTAAATGTTGGAACACAGTGAATGCTATGCAATAGAAAGTGACAAGTAACTAATTTTCTCCTCAGTAACTGTTCGGAATTATGCAGTGTTGTTCCTCACAACTGAGAACTTCATATGTAATCTTGGCTATCAAACCCTTTAAGACACAAACGTTAGTCAATTTTCACCACACTCTTGAGAAAAGGGTCCTATCACTGCAACACACACCACCATATCACACACATACACACGCATACACTCACACACATTTCCGCAAAACAGATACATACAAATAAATACCCTTATACATGTAAATCAGACCGACTTTTTCCGGATCCTTTAAAAGGTTTGAGTGGTACACGTGTGTATGATGTAACAGCTGGCGAATTCGAATTCATTGTCGCCCCATTTGATCGGAATCTATGACTTTCGGGTTTTACAGTTGGGAAATTTGGACGCCAGTCAGATAATTCCTTGAAATCAGGTTTGAAGGTCACCGTTAGAAACGGCCACAGACGCACACACTACTTTTTGTTGAGTAATATCTAAGCTCCGTCTTTATTGTATTTGTATAACACTGATGGCGAGGAAGAAAAATATCACCTTTGGCGGTCTGATAACTTTTTGTTTGACACTGTTTTCTGTCGAAGCATTTCATTCACGTCATAACGTCACTCAGACGTGTAACACCCAGTCAGATGCGTTCTTACATGATATTCTTGAGCGTAATCTGGATTTAACGCGTGGTGTACGTAGGGCATTTCGCAATGTCTTTTTTGATGTATCGCGTAACTTTGAATATTTATTTATTTATTTATTGATGTTTAAGGTCACATATTTATGCACAATGGCTAATCATGACCGTGTTTTACGGTGGAGGAAGCCGGACTACCCGGAGAGAACCACCGAGCAACGACGAGCAGCTGCCAGCTCCCCAACATCGTAACTCCGCACTGCAGCACAGGCAGGGTTAGATTGGTTGAAGACATGCGCACCATCGACGTGCAGTACGCCTTAGTACACGGCGTCATCGTGCCCCCACGCGGGCAATGGAGTAACTTTGAATACACACAGCAATCTTTGTATAAAATCTTATATATGTTACGCTATATAGGTAACTATTTATAATTATTAATTTTTATTACGTTATGCGATTGGGACATATCAAAGGTTTGAACTGGTGAAGTGACTCTTCGTGTTCAAAGGCTGTTAGAATATCAGTGCACCCCGTACATCTACAATCTGTCATGCTCGTAAATAACACACGAACGAAGTAGTCTCCCTGTGGTACATCCAATTTTCTCCCAACTTCTGCATATAAATTCTCGGAACTATCATGACTTAGATTTGCCCCTATGATTTTAGTTTAAATAATATTTATTCGACAATTAGGTTGTATGTACAGTACAGTCGCCGTGGAGTGGTCGTAATCCACGCGTGGGCAGCGATGTCTACGCATGCGTTTAAAAAGGTAACAAACATCATCAGCAGAAAAATTTAATTAATGAGGCACCGGGTTGTACTCGGTGCTTTATTATTTAAACTTCTGATGATTATTCCAATAATTAGTGTTTGAAATTTAATATTATTGCGTCCGCGGAAATATTGCCCACTCGTGGAAAGTGACCCGTCTACGGCGGTCGTACTGTATAAAATACATACAATAGATGTTACAATGGGGAAAAAAATTAAAATTAACAAATTAAGACACAGCAGTATAGTATATAACAAAATATAACGATGGGCAAACTGCTGAGTGAGGAAAGGAGGGAATCGATAGAAAGCTTATAGCTTATGTAAGTCGTCTCCCTAAAAGAAAAGACTTACAATTGGCATTCAGCTTAGCAATACTGTTAACCCTTTACCTAACGTGAAAAGCAGACGACACTTGCAAAAAAAATTCTTGAATAACTAATTTTTTTTCATTTTTTGTCTCAAAAACATAGGTTATGACCCCTCGTTGGAACGAGCTCGACGAACTCGTTCCAACGAGGGGTCATAACCTATGTTTTTGAGACAAAAAATGAAAAAAATAGTGAAAATTAATTGGCGATTTTTGAGAATAGCGCTGGCCGGTTTTGGCCGTTACGTTAAAGGGTTAACATAATGAAGAAAATCGTATGATTTTATTCTTTGTGTTTACCGTATTATTATGCCGAAAGTCATTTGTAATCACTGTACAACTCTTATCAAACCAATGTACAAAAAGACGCGCACCATTCGTCGTACCTGACTTTCATTTGAAGCACTCTTCTAACTGTTTCGCAAAGTGTTTATAAATAGAGATAATGTTATGACGGGAAGGCCTAATATTATCGAAGCTTTCAACAGACCGCCATGCAAACAACGTATGTTTTGTTCAGGATAAACAAAGGATGAATTTGTTATAAGGTCATCGTATCATCACTGGCATCTGGAAGTAGGTACCCTTTGATATAATGTATTCCAAGAGAATCTGCGCGCTAACATTATCAATACAGTATAATTCATTCCTCAAAGCTGAGTTATCGGCGTAGGAGGACTGTAATTTACTGAACGGGTGGAGAAGTCGCCAATGGGATAGACAACATTATCTGTCGTCTAATCTGGGGGAAAAACTTGTTTTTCTTTGTTGATAGATTTACACCGTGATGTCATCTCTAAGGACACTAACACAACATTCTCTAAAAACAGAATCGGTAGCCGAGTCTATCCATAGAAGAAAACAAAGCAGATGTTCTAAATTGCGACTACCAAAGCTGAATCCGTTTCAAACTGTTGGGGTTCACAGCGGACCACAGTCAAATGACATGAAAGAAACGAGTGCTGGGAAAAAAAAGAACAGAAGAGTATCAGGACAACCGTCCTTGAAAACAAGAAAGAAGCATCGCATGAAGAAGTAAATCCTCTCATCCCTAAATTATCTTGTCATGAAAATCGACTTTCGATTAAAGTTATCTCCCCTAAAATTATTATAGGGGCGAGGAGGGTCCAATTACGAAGCATGCCACCGTTGAGATAACATCTATGGCACCAGTAGATATAAAACTAAGTTTCCTTTTGGTAATTTTAATAAACGAAAACAACCGACAGCTCTCGGAGCTGTGTGTTGTTTCCGTTTATTAAAAGTTACAAAAGGAAATGTTGCTTTTTCTGGCAAGCAAATTAGAAGCAACTCAGTGGCTGTCCAGTTTGGCTCTTCATTTAACGAACATGTTTTTACAGTAATTTGCACGTTGTTATTCTCGCCAGGAAAATATTTAGCACATCTTACCTCCTAGACTTGGATATTAATGGAAAGGACAGTGCCTGAATTATATGTCGCATGCGCACACTATTGATATAATGGACGTACAAAAGTTACAGGACATCGAAAGATGGTGAAATCGCCGTTTTCTTATTTTCAAATGGGTTTAAACAAAGAAAAATAGTGAAACGTTCGAACTGATTGGGACAAAAATTGTAAAAAATCCTGCTTCTGTATTTTTATACTAATCTATAGCAAAATGCCTGAATTTGCGAAATAATGCGCACATCGATGATACAACTTTGCGAACATTTCGAAATTTCAATTTTTATATGAAATTCCCTTAGTGTTGAATTTACTGGAAACATTAGAGAATGAGATAACTTTCCTGTAAAACTTTTCCAATGACAAAAATTGCCAGCCATGGCGCCCCCGATGAACTATGCCATGGGCAAAAATGTAATTAACTAATTAATAATGAATTCTGATACTTACTGTTCCACGTTTTCGAATAATAACTCAAATTTCCAAGACAACAAAAGAGAACACTGACAGTTCGACCCCTGAGTTCCAATGTGTTCTATGTGCCTACTGGCACATAGAACACATTGGAACTCAGGGGACGAGTTTTCAACAAATCGCCACTGTCTTCAAGCCTGTTGAGAACAGTGTTAATATAAATCACCGTGTCAAAAGTTATTGAAATCGGATGGGATGAGTGACAACGTTTCAAGTTTGTACATATCAAAAAACAATGAAGTGCAATAACTCTCTCAATTTTTCATCAAATCACCGCGATTGTCGATTTTATCCAAGACAGTGTTCATATAAAGCAACAAAGGTCAATCGCTCTAGCAGTTTTCAAGAAGTATAGCATGCTCGGGAAATTAGTAGTACAAATCACGATTCCAAAATTTACCGTCGGGTGTGTTCTATTCAAGTTATTGCACGATTACAGAGGTTTTCAATGAAGGACAATAACTCTTTCAATTCTTGAGACATTTCTGCAGTTACCGAACTTTCCATAAGATAGTGTAACTGTAAAGTAGTTTGCCAAATTTTATTGGAATATCCGGTCTACTGTTCAAATTGTTGCATAAAACTGGAATGTGGGGCAAAATTCAACATACAAGGGCAAGAACTCCAAACTTTCATCAAATAATGCCAGTTATTGTACTTGTCAAAGATATTAGTAATATAAAGCAGCACACCTAAATTAATTGAAATCGGATATTACTGTCCCACTTATTTACTTATTTCTTTATTGGTGTTTAAGGTCATTTTATATATAGTTACATTACGACCGCAGCACAGGTGTGTAGTCAAGTTTAGCCGATTGTTTATACCTATTCTGCCCTCTTTAGATGACTTTCACCCCGTGCGTTGTTTCGGGTCATATTTTATCACTAAAGCAGAACTTGTTTACCACAAAATACAAGCACCGCTCCACTTCCCGGAATTCCCAAGGGGGAATATTGCAAGTTAACGCAGAAACAAATTCTAGACAGATGGACGAACGGCCGAAGGACAGACGGCCCGACGACTCTTCTAACGAACCGTACATTATGTGAATAAAAAATCGAACATTTCAGTGAACTAAAGGTTCTCGGTCAGTTTAAATAATTACTTTTCGAGAAATCTTGGGGAGATAGCTAATCCTAACTCGAACCTGAAATGAACAGATACTCAGAGCTACCCTCAAAGTCAATCAACGCAAAGGAAGTCACACAATACATTTTTTATCTCCTAATGTCATTTTGTATACATAAAATCGTGTCCAACGCTAAGTGACTTGGGTCAGAAGTAAAACTGGTCACACAAGTGCCCATTAGACATAGCAATCAACTCACAATGTAGTGCTGGGGAAAAGACGGGTGGAAGGACAGCCGGGCAGAGTCGGGCAGAGTTTTGTTTTCTGTATCTATCATTCTGTTTCATATGATAAACACGATACTTTTGTGGACTTGCTACGCAACTTACGTGACCTTTATCTGGCGTCAGATGGGAAAATAATAAAGTCATTTACATATCATCAGCTCCGATTTGAGAATTCTGAACGTTACGATGAAGTAATAACGAGTTTCCTACTCATTTAGCATTGTAGGTACGCGGTTTGGCTCTGGTGTTTAAGGTGCTGTATAAGTAAGGAAAAACAATTTACTATTAATTCCGAGGTCTACAATTCCATAAATTTCAAAACCATACACAAATAATACATCCCTGGCTTAACCCTTTGAACCCTAGTGGTATCATCCGTATTAGTTCAATGACAGCAACTGGAAGAGTCCATGTTCATTATATAGGAGTACACCAATTAATATTTTCAACGTGCAGCCTTGTGGCTGCACGTTGAAAATATTGATTGGTCTACCACACACATGCACTTAGCATCCACCCTATTTAATGAAATTATGACGTATCATGTTCCTGGCCGGAAAAAAGGACCGCTAGGGTTCAAAGCGTAAAATATCACATGGATATCGACCTTCGATAAAGTTATCTCTATTTAAATAAGATGTGCGAGGAAGGTACAATTAAGAAGCAAATGTTGCTGAGGAAACACCTATGGCATCAATAAGAAAGCTAAGGTTGCTTTTTTTAAATAAACGAAAACAATAGAGCTGCCTGTTGTCTTCGTTTGTTAAAAGTAACAAGGGGAAACTTGGCGATTTGTGGCAAGCCAATCAGAAGCAGCTAGTTTGCAGATAATCCGTCATTCAGAATATCTATTAGTATCACACTCACCAACACAAAGGCCTCTTCGGCTCTCTCGTTAGCGAATGTCTTTTTACAGTGATTTGCAAGTTTTTATTCTTTCCACGAAAAATTGCAATTCCTGAATTTTTATATAAATGGAAAGAATATTGTATGTATTACATGCCACGAATCGCACACGTTGATATAGTGAACAGAAAAAGGTTACAGTACATCAAAAGATGGTGAAAGCGTCGTTTTCTTATTTTTAGCCCTTTACCCAACGCAGACGATATCAAAATTTATTATTTTAAATATCATTTTTTCACATTTTTCAAAAAATTTCAACAAAACCATATCATGTGACCCCTCGAGCTCGTTCCAACGAGGGGTCGCATGATATGGTTTTGTTGAAATCTTTTGAAAAATAATATTTTTTCAACTGCTGAATTTGCAAATTACGCGGGCGGATGCGGCCGATTCGTTGGGTAAAAGGTTAAATAGGTTTCAACCGAGAATAAAAGTCAAACGTTCAGACTGATTGGGAAAACAATTTTAAGAAGACAGCTTCTGTATTTTTATACAACTCTATAGGAAAATGCTAGTAGTTTGTGAAATAATCTGAATGTTAAATTTAATGACAAGTTTCGGAAATTAAGGGAAGCTAACTATTACGTAAATCACTTCCAATGACGAAAATTCTCAGCCATGCACAGAAAATTGGGCAAAGAACACGAAAAATATATCCGTTCAGCTACCATAGCTGATAGTGAGCATAAACGGTTCCTGAATGGCTTCTACCGTATTTACACCAGAACTAAAAAAAGTAATATTTCACAAGAACATCTTGTGGCCAAATATGCTTCAGGTATCCAAGAAGATCAAGATCGATTAGATTACTTCCTCGAAAGCGAATTATGTCTAAATATTCAATGAACTGAAACTAGTGTTTGTTTGTTTGTTTGTTGGTGGTTAACGTCACACATTTATGCACCATGGCTAATCGTGACACAACATGGAGATGAAGTCAAGTTTAGTCAATCGTTGATCTACATGTTGCCCATTTTAGAGGACTTTCACCCCAAGCATTGGTGACTGGGTCCTATTTTACTAGTAAAGCGGAACTGGTTCACCACAGTAAACAAGTGCTGCTTACTTCCCGGGGTTCCCACGGGGACTGAAACTGAAACTAGTGTGAACGAAAACTGAAATAATGAAACAAATAAGGCCACGCAAAGTAGATATTCTGTTTCTCATGCCATCTTTTGTAAAATTGCGTGTGGAAGGGCGGTTTTTAATTTTATTTTTTATTTCTGTAATTATTTCTTTGCCACCAAAAGTCCATGTTCTGGGTTTGTTTCATGTTTTATGCCTCATAGTCCACAGCATAGCATGGGTGGTGGTGTGTTTTGTCCCTGGAGTGCAAGAAGGCTTTGCAATTCTAAAGCATTGCAAGTCTTGTTGCACTCAAGGGACAAATTAAGAAAAAAAATATTCATTTGGGTAAAATATCCGAATAAACTATTTAATTATTATTTTTTTAAGTTAGCATTGGTTATAAAAAGAGAGACATAGGTATGAACTCAAGTTTATGTAAGGTTGGTTAACTGGTGAAGGGTGCAGGCATGGCGTTAAAGCTGGGGAATACTCGGGTCCTTTAACACACAATATCCTTGAGAGACCTGATAGAATAAGTATGTCATAATTGGCAACTGATAGCCTTGTCGTAATGGCTCTCACACAGTTGTTTACCGTTATATGTTGATTGGAACAGTGTAATTTAATAGGTGTCACGTCAAATTCTTTTGTCGGCATATTAGTGAATAGCCTTGACAAAGGAAACCTTTAATAAGATGTAATACCACGCTGAATATTAGTATTTAGGTATTTATTCCGTGATGAATCTTCCAACCGGTTATCGGAAATTAGATTGACTTTTCACTCATATTCTGTAGAGTGGAAAGATCATATTGAGGCTTTCGTCAATCATCTCTCATTTTGACCACTCTGGGTGTAGCTTTAACTTTTTGCTGTGCCGTTTTAGTGTTTTACACCCAAATATTTTGATGGACATTTCCCCGAGTCATTTCTTTACTTTTTTGCTGTCGTGTCAGTCACCTGGAATGGACACTTTAAAAGGCATTACCGTTCACATGACGGTAGAAGTCATCACAACCAGTTGCCGTAACTTCTACCGTACTGTCCAGTCGCCGTGTGCTGGTCGTAATCCACGCGTTGACAATGATGTCCACGCATGCGTTTACCAGGTAATAAAAATCATCAGCTGCAAAATTTTAATTAATGAAGCACCGGGTTGTACTCGGTGCTTCATTAATTAAATGTTTGCTGATTATTCCTATAATTAGTGTTTGGAATATAATATTATTGCGTCCGTGGAAATGTTGCCCGCCCATGGAAAGTGACCAGTCCAGGGCGGCCGTGCTATACATTTGACGTTAACAATTGTTACAACTGAGAGTCTTATCAAACAATATATAATCTTCTGTAAGGAGACTGATACTAGAAAAGAGTTCAAAGAGGAAACATTTGGTCGAATTTTGAGAATATCACGATGATACGAAATTTTGTGAAGAAGCGCGAAAAGAATCGAATCGAATCGTATTGAATCAAATTTCGAAGCTTCGAATTGTTCTACTGGTATCATCAATGAAGAACTCAAGATACATAGAGATTATTACCATTATGTGGATGTACAAAATATGTATCCGAGTCTCGCTCCGGGTTCGAAGGGTAGATCGCGACTCGTTGACGAGTCGTGATCTACCATTCGAACCGGAGCGAGACTCGGATACATATTTTGTACATCCACATAATGATAATAATCATTTTATCTTACAATATGTTGTGGATAAGTCAAGAAAGTTGACTAATATATAACGAACTATTTATTCGTACGGATGAACAAAAAGAAAAAAATTGGAACTCACGCGAAAGGAACGTGCATCTATCCGTCCCCCTGATACAAACATCTGTATCAGGGGGTCGGATACACGACAGTTGCGGAGTTAATACAAACAAAATACATGTTGATTGTAAGATAAAAATCGTTATTGTATTGGTGTGTGATCACAAAAGCGGACAGAAAATTTGAATGGATCGCAAGTGAATTGCGACCTCATCGAATTCTTTGACCGCCTTCCTTCCCATCACGCAACAAAAAAATTTACCAGAATGCAGATGCCATTTTCGTTGTTTTAATTCATTTTATCTTGACTTCGCTGTATTTTTATTCGTGAAGCCTCAGCCCACTGTTGGCCAATGATGGACGTATGCAGGCAAACTGTTTAACATGTAGTGTAGGTTGTGTAATTCGCTGCGAAAACTATCTGTGTAGTGACGTTACGCTGCTGATAGACGTCCAAGTTGAATCTCAATGCCAACGGAAACAGTGCTGGTGCTTTTAAAGGAAAATTGAACTGAAAAAATTCACTCTGCAGCCATTTTCATTGAAAAACATTTTCTCTCCGCTATATTGCGAATGCAGGAAACTTTCATTGTTCCAGAACTGCAGCTTTTTGCATACATGGGTAAAAATGACATTCACGCATACGAGTCATTTGATAACGCTCAAACTGGGATCTGTGATGCAGATGGAATATTACCCAGTAAGGGTTACAGTTCCAAAACAGAAACGAGACCGAGAATTGCCTCTACTAGGAACTTCACGGGACTAGCCGCTAGCAACAGCTCGTTGTCGAGATTGCTTGGAAACTTTAAATTTGCTTCCAACAGTGGTAGTGAGACTGGAATTAGTATGGGTGGCGGCATGGGTGCAGATGTTATTTATGTTAATATGCAGCAAATTACGCTCAGTCTTTATTTTCAACATTATTTATGTACAATTTCCATTTCAACTATGAGACAACGATTATGACTGACACCAAGCTGCATTCCAGTGAAAGGATTCGAAGGGAAACGAATCGGGAGGCCGATTTCGAATCGAATCGAAAACCAACTTGATAGTCGAAATCGAACCGAATCTTGAAGCTACGCAGGACTCTATTTATATATAGAATATACCCATAGTAGCTTGGTGTACCAAATGTTCACCACGAGTGGTGAACATTTGGTACACCAAAGTACTTTGGGTATATTTTATTTATACCATGATCGTCAGATTATTAAGAGTCGCTATGATTTGTTCTCGATTTTACTGAGCAGCAGCCGTGCATACGTGCGAATTTGTTTTTGTTTACATGAGCATCGATGGGCGGTACTTCCGCTGTCAGTTTTATCACCGAAACGAAATAGAAAAAGAAATAGGACCTTTTTCATTTTAATAACATAATAACATACTTTTTCGAGTTATGGATGCTTTATTAACATGAGACAATGTATGTCTGTTAATTTTGGGTGTTTTATAGGGTAAACTCATTTAAAAACGTAATAAATAATTGTCACTTTTATTTCACTCTTCTCGAGGCGACATGTGATACATTTAGACAAGTTCGCATTCAGATCGACGTCACCAAAGGTCAACTTGGATGTAGTTCCACTGTAGGTGTAAAATTTAACTACTGAAATCCCATTGCTGGCGTGTTCACCACAGTTGGTGTGTAAAGCTAAAATTTATGTCATAGGCTTTTCATGTATAGTACAATAGGTAATCACGGTATAAAATACATATTGATGCAGAAAATAACAACAACAAAAAAGAATTGGTGTGTTTTAGTCATCTATTAGAGTTGAAATATACATGTTTGTGGGCAAGGTGTTCAGATTGGTTGGTAAAGGTAATAGTTGTCGTTGGTACCAATAGTATTATGATGAGCTGAGCATCTGCTTAGAATCTACGTAACTCGGTTTTCTTATGGAAGATATTCCTGACACCCTTACAGTCCTTGCCAGCCATCCTTTTTGCTACTAGAGCAACTGCAATTTACTTCCGGTTTGATACCCCACTGGACACTGGATGTAGTGGTTTATCGGTTTTGGGAGAATGGCATAGGCGGTGTGCATTCGATCCATGTATATATGAAGTCAAGTGGTAAACAAAACAAATAGAACAGGAACTTCTAATTTAATACTTCTAATTCCATTCTAATTGCTGAACCTATTAATTGCATCGATAAAATACCATTAGGTATAAGTATGATAATTATGGCTTAACGCAAATACAAAAAGGTTAAAAGTCCAAATGTGTTGGATCTGTGACGTCACTAATTTACACATTATCAAAAGCGATAAAACAATTCAGTTCAATTACAGGAAAAGACGAAACAAACATGTTCCAACTGTTGTTTCATTCTTCTGTGCGTTAATATGGAAGTAAGATTTTATACAGATGGATCAGTTACGACGTCGAAAAAGTAAGACATGGTGATAAAGTCCTAATCTGCCCGAGCAGATTACTAATGCGGCCAGACAGATTAGCAGTCTGCCGGGACAGATTAGATAATAAACCTTTGCATATTACTAAAGTGCTCGGGAAACTATTTAACCCTTACCTAACATGAAAAGCAGACGGCACTTGCAAAAAAAAAATTTGAATAACTATTTTTTTAATTTTTTTGTCTCAAAACATAGGTTATGACCCCTCATTGGAACGAGCTCGACGAGCTCGTTCCAAAGAGGGGTCATCACCTATGTTTTTGAGACAAAAAATGAAAATATAATGAAAACTAATTGGCGATTTTTGAGAATAGCGCTGGTCGGTTTTGACCGTTACGTTGGGTAAAGGGTTAATAGGTCTGAGTAAATTAGTAGGCTGCCCGGGCAGATTCAATAATGCTCGCAGGGTAGGGGTGGCGCCACAGGCGTAGGTCACGAGATGCTACAGCCGATAAAATTATGTAAACACCCTGAAGATATTTAAAACATTCATGAAGAAACGATACACGTGCACAATAGGAATAAGCCGATATGCATATAATCACTGTGGCATTATCAGAGTTAACTACAGTGCGAACGTTCAATTTTTGTCCGTACAACAAACTCTACACAACTGCAGATACTGATATGCATCTGGTCTCTGTTGCGTTTTATATCGTCCTTATTCAATTTGTGGCTTGTGGAATTAGGGTATCAAAAACATGTCTCATGGCGAATCGCCACGACGCCTGCTTTTGATACCCTACTTCCACGAGCCACATATTTTCTTCCTTTTTGCGTTTCGTTTTGACTCTCTCAAAACCTCTAGTGTGACGGATATTGCGACATTTGTCCCAAATAAAAACAAAAATTTCTACCACCGAGCCGAATCACTCTCTAGCACCTTGCTGGGGACCAAAGCCCCCGGGTTGGGGAAATCCTGGCAGGTAGCTTAAAATATTGACTTCAAACACGGACTACTATGGTATCGGGTCGCTCATTCCTATGTCATTTATACCCGGGTGATTTTTCCCAACTCGATTCGTCACCAAGTCGTTCGTCTCGACTCGGGAAAATTAAAACGGTGAATCTGGTATACGAGCTGCTCTGTATCAGGATCAGGTGGGCTGAATCAATGCCAGAAGACACCCGGGCGAGTTGCTTTGCCCAACTAGAACATCACCTAGTCGTTTCGCCCCATATCAATACATCCCTGTCCTGTGTATTCATTAGCAAATAACAAATGAACTGTTTGTGTATATTTTACCCAGCCAGTCTTTTTAAAACATCATTAAGTCTACCCAAATTCTCTTCCGTTTTTTTTTATAGCTTTCCAAATAGACAAAATCCAGTGCAACGTTTTTATTTTCAGTTTTAGGTATGAACATAAATATGCTCTAACAATATCAAACTATGTCAAATTGAAACGAGTTTTAAAATTGTCCGTGTTCGAATTCACTATTATATAGTTAACACTAGAAGTCCTGTCATGAAATGCACACAGATAGCACGTCGATCTGCGCGTTTATCTACGCGTTATGACCATAGCAAGGCTATCAAATTCTGTACATATGGCCTGTGCACAAGCAATGTTTCAGCAAATGGACCTCCGGGTAACCCGGAGGTCCACTGGCAGAAACATTGCCTGTGTTTGCTATGAGTAACCAGGGGAACCTGCCGCGCTTTGGATGCCATTCGATATGGCAATTGCGCGCAATTCCTAAGCGCAATTAAAACTAGATAAGCGCACAGTTCGTGACAGGACTTCCAGTTTTAACTGTAACGCAAATTAAATAATCTGCCTGGGCAGATTAGAATTTTTTCATGATTTCCTAAATACACTTCCGTAGAAGATTGAAGCAAAATACTTGATCCAAACGTGAGGACATGCACCCCCGCTCCTACCCCATTCCATTCGCGTTTCAGTTGCCGCTGACTCTATTCTGAAAGCACATCGCACACTAAATTATTGGAACCTCACCACCACCGCTTCATATGACGGCACTGAATACTGTGCTCGTGGATGTGAGATCGCTGCACCCTTCTATATTGGAACTCATATAAGCAATTACTCGATGAAATACTAATTTTGCACGTGCATCAGAGCCATAGGTTCGTTTATCATATATGTCACATTATTTATTTATTTGTTTTTGACGTTTAAGGTCACATATTCATGCACAATGACTAATCGAGACCACGATACGGAGATAAAGTCAAGTTTGGTCAATCGTGTATACCCATGTTGCCCATTTTAGAGGACTTCCACAACATGCATTGGTGGTTGGGTCCTATGTTACCGGTAAAACAGAACTTGTGTACCACAGTAAAAAAATCACTGCTTCACTTCCCTGGGCGTATATCACAATCAAATTCAATCAAATTTTCAAATAATCAGAATTTGTAATTGAAGAATTACTCTCAAACTAAATCCATCAAAAACCTGGCGTGAGTTTAGATAATCGGCAAGGCATTAAGTTCGACAACGAAGTTGGGATGATAACAAATTTGACTCAATGGCAGACTGGTAAATACTGAATTCATATTTTAGCATACTCGTTTGTTTTTTTATCGTGGATGTATGTATACAGCAGGTGGTTAGCAGATAACAACATTTATCTATTGAATAAAGTGAATTTTTTGATTTGATTGGTTGATAGATACGTGGTATGAGACCATATTCATTGAAACCCACGATACGTCCGCCCAGCCACTGACAAATTTCCCATACCCAGTGGAAGCCTCGTTCCGAAATCTACAAATTGTCCATACCCCGTAGAAGTCAACAGATACATGTAAATTTGTTATCCCATGTCTGATCACTGCCTGCACAATTCGCAAAAAAATCGTCATTTCAGTTTTACAGTGTACATGTATTATATTTTAATTTTTTATCTCCAAAGTATAGCTCATGACCCAATATTGGAATGAGCTTGTCGAGTACCCTCCAATGTGGGGTTCATAAGCTATGTTTTTGAGACAAAAAAGAAAAAAAGAAATTCAATAATTTTTTTATACTAGTCATATCGGCATATTTTCACAAAAACTCTTTTGCACAAAAATTCCACAGAAACCTGTGTGGTTCAACAATGGAAGATAAAAGATCTCATGATGTGTGTGTTCACACATGAAATAGATTGTACTTCTAAAACGGAAAGTCAATAGATAAATTCGTTTTCGGCCGAATGGGATTCGGCTGGCTTCGGGTAGGTAAAAACCCGTACCACGTGATCAGACACGGGGTAACTAATAGTACTAATCACTTGTGAAGTGGACTTCTGATACCGAAACAATTCATACCCAGTAAAGAATAAAAGAAATAAAAACACTGTTTCGTCCAGTGGACAAGTTCAACCCAGAGGTACCTTAGCTGTAGCATTGTTTGTTATTTTTATTTGTTTTCACGGGATTCAATAGTTACACTTTAAAACCAGTTGGGTTAAAATCAACCCAAATCAACTGAGCTGAGTGATATGAACTCAATCGAAAATGATACTCACTCAACCCAGTTGATTTTAGTTAATTTTAACACAACTGATAGGGAACGCGATGGCTCAGTGGTTATGGCAATGGACTTCAAACCGAATGGCCCAGGGCTCAAACCACCAGTGGCAATTCGTCCCCTGAGTTCCAATGTGTTCTATGTGCCTACTGGCACATAGAACACACTGGAACTCAGTGAACGAATTGTGTTGTGTCCCTGTGCAAAGCACTTAATCCCTATTGCCCACGTGTGGTCACTGCGGCACTGTGTACTAAGGCGTAGATGGTGCACATGTCTTCAACCAATGCTAACCCTGCTTGTGCAGAGTTAGTACGTTGATGGGTCTGGCAGTTAGTTTAAACAATATTTATTTCCAAAGTATGTTTAAATTATACAGTAACAAGCATAAATTGACAAAACAAGTAATAAACTCTGACAGTTCGTCGTCGCTGTTAGGTTGTTCTCTCCGGGTACTCCAGTTCGAGACGAGTTTACCATGGATATAAAAAACAACTGATTTCAGAGTGTATCACCCGCGTGGAAGGAAGCTCCATTCAATGAGCATTTCAAGAGATAAGCCGCGATCCACATCTCAGATCTGGAAGCCCGGGATAGAATGAGGCACGTGCTCCCCGCCCAAATACTTTTTTTCCGCATATGTGCGACATGGTTACACAAAAGTTGAGAATATGCAAATGTAACAATATATAGCCATTCCTTTAATATACACTGTCCAAAAAAGTTAAACTTAGCCACCCCACCCCCCTCCTCCAGACCACCTTCCTATAATATCAGTGGGTATACAGTAAATGGGTAAATTCTCCTGAGAAAACCTGCTATTTGCAGTAGGGGGAATATGCCTTATTAGTGAAGAAAGGGTTTCTAGAGCTTTCTTTTCTATTGAATGAATATTTGGCACCGCGGACGTCATCACGACGCTAAAAAAACGTCACGTTGTTCAGTACCTGATGGAACAGCCTCGAGAATATCTAACACATTTTAACCCTTTACCTAACATGAAAAGCATACGACACTTGCAAACAAAATTCTTGAATTACTAATTTTTTTCATTTTCGTCTCAAAAACATAGGTTATGACTCCTCGTTGGAACGATCTCGACGAGCTCGTTCCAACGAGGGGTCATAACCTATGTTTTTGAGACAAAAAATGAAAAAATAATGAAAATTAATTTGCGATTTTTGAGAATAGCGCTGGTCGGTTTTGTCCGTTATTTTGGGTAAAGGGTTAATCGGCGTGGCATACTATCCATGACCTTCCGAATTGTTCTCACTGTGATGTTGTCTCATTTCGCTATTAGCACACGGCAGTGAAGTGGTCAATAGCCAGCAAATATTCACCAGTTTTAAGGATGTATGCCCGATCCGATAGAGGAATGCAGAATGTCACAATATGAGCTATTCGTATACCACAGTTATTATAGAGGGGGTGTGGGGGGGGGGGGGGGCGCTTAACTTGTTTTGAACAGTATATTTTTATGGAAATGTGTACAATTTAAGTTGCATTTGGCTGATGAATTCAACCTTCTGCCGATCTTCTTCGTGACCACATCGTAGGTATGAAGTCACGTTTAGCCAACCGTTTATACCTGTGCTGTCTGCTTTAGTGGACTTCCGCCCCAGGTGTTGGTTCCGGATCCCATTTTGCCGGTAAAACAGAACTAGTCCATCACAATAAACAAAGATTGCCCATCCTCTCAGGGTTCCCACTCGGGACTAACGTCCATTGGTGCATTTGCTGATATAAGATGATAATACGTTGCACGAAACAGAAGGCCGTCGTCTGCTCTTTCAAATGTGTAGTATATTTACAGGTGTCCCAAGCCCCTCTTAGCACCTTCCGTCGCAATCATCAAAACCTGAGAATTAAGAAATGTCATTTCTGCGGAGCAATTTTTCAAATTTTTCCCCACAGGTGCGAACCCAAGCTCTCAGGCCACCAGTCAAATTCTTGAACGAATCTGGGGCCGCTATATCCTGGAAACCAGTTTAGCCCCTTAAATTCTCCATCGCCTATTTTTAAATTCAATCGGATAGAATATTTCAGTTGGTTGGAAAAGCGAACCTTGAAGGTTCGCTTTTCCGACCAATTGAACTATTCCATCTGACTGAATTTAAAATACCACGACATTCATTTTATTTGAATTAGCGCAAGACATGTTTCCTGATGAAGACTTGATGTGACCGAATGGCACTACTGTTAGACAGTTTGTTTCCTAATATTATGAACTGGCGGGCTAGAAAGGGTAGCCCCACCTGTGCGAAGGAAAATTTCAAGCTGGACGGGAACGGGGACGCGAACACTGACGCTGACGTGGATTAAACGGACACTACACATTTATATAATATGAGCGGACACATCACGGCTGTAGTTTTAAAGTTATGCTGCGTAGTTTGATTAATTGTGTTAATATCTGTATATTTTCGACGTGATTTAAATACCTATTGGTTGACATATATATGACTGGGGCAATGAAACACCTCATTACACCAACGGCGGTTCATGTGCAAACTCCATGAAATGTTTGTAAAAACAAATGTCCCATCTCGGCGTCGAATTCTTTACAGAATTTGACTGATAACCTGAGACTTTGGGCCGAACCAGGGTGGGTCCAGTTCGTCTTGAACATTGATGTTTCCACCGCATCTTCACACAGTGTATATGTTACAGTCAATGTCTAAAATCAGTCAATTTATAAATTGCCTGAAAATTTTAGTCAATTTATAAATTGCCTGTTTCAATCAGTCAATTTATAAATTGCCTGTTTCAATCAGTCAATTTGTAAATTGACTAAAAAGTCAAGTCAATTTACAAATTGACTGAAAAATACAGCCAATTTCTTAACACACTGACTGAATATTATTTCCAATTTTAAAACTGACTCATTGGTTGTAAAATGATAAAAAATAATTAAATACAATGAAGTATATTTATTTTAACACCGAACTCTTAAAACATTTGCATCTGTTGGTCGTACAGATTTTAATACAAAACTCTGAGAGTGCACATCTAATACAGTTATTTAGTCCTTATTTGGACATGTTATGCTAGAATGACAACGGCTGTTGCATTTTAAACCCCTTTTAAAAAACATTTGCATGTGTTTGTCATACACTTTTTGCCGCTGTTGGCACAATTGCATTTAGCAAAACCTTCTCCACCACAAGTAGATTGTGGCTGCACCGCTTCATGTAGCCCCACCTCCTTGTCTTGTGACATGTCATCAGTTGTGTATAATTGGTGGGAACACAGTTCAAACTGGTTTCTACTGAAAGAACCTTTCAAATTCCCTGCAGAAACAGATATTTTGTACAAGTCATTTTCATTTCTATCAACAGTAATAATAATAACTCTTTGGCCAGCCGCTGATTTGTCGCGGTCGTCATAAGAGAAGGCCATCATTCCCCCTGCACCCCACCCCCTCTTCCCCTCCTCTCCTCCCAGCATTCAGATATAAACTGCTTAATAGTGTCCCTCACTTCCTCTTTTTCAATTTCTTCAATAAGCATTCCCACCCTCTCCCTCGTGTCCCCCTTCAGCCATCTATCCTTTGTTTCTTCACCCCACTTCTGCATTATTCTTCCAGTAAATTTTATTCTATGAGGTATATACTGTGGGCATTCCAAGAGAAAATGTTCCAGGGTCTCCACTACTCCAGAGTGGCACATTTGGCATCCCTTTTCCCCATCTCTCCCAATTTTTCCCCGAAGCTCCAGTGATCTTGATCTCAGTTTGAACAGCAGTGACCCTCCAAAGGTGCCATCTAGGTACTTCTCAAAAGCTGGATTT
The DNA here is from genome assembly GCA_031216915.1 of Pictodentalium vernedei. Taxonomy (NCBI): domain Eukaryota; kingdom Metazoa; phylum Mollusca; class Scaphopoda; order Dentaliida; family Dentaliidae; genus Pictodentalium; species Pictodentalium vernedei. Next base: position 265,585,921 of record CM062297.1, read on the forward strand.
TCTTTATATTGTAACCCCTGCAGTGATCTTTTCACGCTAACCCCTACTCGCCAGTTTCGATTGCAATCTTCCATGACTCTCTCTTTGACAAACCTTTTGCCTTCTTTCATTCCTACTTCTATGTTTGTGACCTCTATAGAGTAATTGTCCATTAGTTCCCTCACATGTTTTGACCACCCCGTTTCTATATTAGAATTCCAAATGGTATCGAGCATCAATTTGCACCACCGGTTGTCAGGCAGGTTTCTCAAGTAGTTGAAGTAACACAGTTTTCCCAAATCTACCCTGTCCTTGATTTTCATCCACCCAAGCTCCCCCCTTACTGCTTCCAAAGCTGCAGCATTACTCGACCCTGTTATCCATCTGCCGGCATCATTCTGAGTACTTTCCAACTTCTTAATAACGGTTTGGTTTAATGGAATCACGTCCGTGCCATACGTTATACTTGGTAAACCCACCCTCTCCCACAGTGTTTTCCCCACAAAGACCTTGTTGAAACTATTTTTCCCTAAAAGTTTTAGTTGGTTCAGAATTCTTTTCCCCTTCAGAATCAGTTTGGCTGAGTAATTTCTGTACACCCCTCTTCCCGTTATATTTATGCTTACCCCTAGATACTCATACTCTCCCGTTTCTCCTACAGTGATTTGTTTGCTTTCCCCTTCGGGGATTGAGAACTCCCCCACTCTCCATCTCTTCGTCATATCTACCTTGCATCCAACGGGTATTACCTTGCTTTTATTTTCATTTAGTTCGAGCCGCCAAGTGTTCCCATATCTACCAACAATTTCCAGCAGTTTCTCTAGCCCCTGTTCAGTTCTAGACATTAACACCATGTCGTCCGCAAAGAATAAGCCTGGTATCTTTATGTCTCCAACATTTACCCCCTCCGCACTCTGAATTAGTTCGTCCCCTAAATCTTTAACATACAATGCAAACAAAATCGGTGAAAAGATACACCCCTGCTTGAGGCCTATATCCATAGGGACTCGTTTTGTAGTGATACTTCCTAGACTGAGTTGGCTTTGCACATCTGTATACAGTGCTTTCATGATTCCCACAAAGTCACCCCCCAGTCCGATGCCCTCGAGCTTTCGCCACATACCTTCCCTCCACACTCGGTCGTACGCTTTTTTCACATCTAGAAATGCCAGAAACATCTTTTTCTTCTCAGCCTTTGTTGATTCTATCAGTTGGGTGAGTGTAAATAGGTGATCAGTGACTCTTCGTCCTTTTCTGAAACCATTTTGAATTTCTCCTAAAAAACCTTTCTCTTCAATAACTTCCTCTAGTCTACCGTATATGACCTTACAGAATACTTTTCCGATGTTACTACTAACTGATATCCCCCTATAGTTATCTAGAACTTCCTTATCCCCCTTTTTGTGTATGAACGACACCTTACTTTCCCTCCACTCTCTGGGGACCTCTTGCTTTCGCAGAGCCAGGTTGAAAAGGTTTGTCAGGACTTCAATAAGTGCCTCCCCTCCATTTTTGAGGAATTCGTTCGGAATTTCATCAGTCCCTCCCGCTTTACCATTTTTTAATTTCGAGACCACGTTCCGCACTTCTTCTGCCCTTATTTCGCTACAAACACGATTGGATAGGTTCTCCTCCACCAGTGTATTTCTTTTTGGTGGGGACCCACTGCCCCATCGCCTATCGTTTATCTTTTCCCAGTGCTTGACTAACTCTGAAGCGATACGGCCTTTATCTTCTGTACTTTCCCCATCCACTTTGATACTCTGTACACTACTTTTCCCCCGTTTATTTACCCAGTTCCAAAATACTTTTGAGCTCGAACCCCCCGTTTTCTTTATTGTTCTGGCAATACTGCAATTGCGCTCCTTCCTATTATTATTCTTTATCTCATTCACCTTTTTCCGTGCCAGTTCATATTCTCCTTTCATTAGTCTCGTGTCATTGTTATCCACCCCTTTAAGCTTCCTACTTCTTCTGTAAGCAGCGCATTTTACCTTCCTTTCTTTTATAGCCTTTTTCAGTCCCTCGTTAACCCTGTATCCAAGCTCTCTCGTTGGGACCCTCACCCTTCCTATACACTCCTTCCCTGCCTCTGTTAGGCTATTTACTATGCCATCTGAAATACTCTGGACATTTGCATCCCTAGGTATACAATCAAGATTTGGTTTTAGTTTTTCCCGAAACTGCTTCCAGTCGGCTCCTTGTTTTAGTCCCCAAACTTCCTTGAAGGTATTTCTGTCTCTATTCGTCTTTTTGCCCATAATCTTAACTGTTATCAGGTTGTGATCACTACCCAAGTCATTTTTTCCCTCGTCATCTATTTCTACATCTATAACCTCCCTCCATACGCCAATGTCAGTGAGTATATAATCAATTATTGTTTTCTTATCGTTCCTCTCCCAGGTCCATTTACCCTTACATTTCGCATCCCTGTTCAGGATCTTTAAACCAAGCTCTTTTGATAGGTCCAACATCTTCCTCCCATTCGTGTTAATTTTCCTATCACCTCCCTGTATGCCCTCCTCCTTATCCCCGATGTGCCCATTGAAGTCCCCCATTAGGACAATACTGAACCCTCTGCTACCAAGCTCTGTGATATTCGATCTAAGAGTTGTATATATTGAATCATTCCACTCGGGCTTACTTCCCTCCACTGCTAAGTATACAACACCAACGGCAACACTCCTGCTTCCTAACTTGATTTTTGCCCATACTATTTCGTTGGATACTGGAATCTGAGTCCTTGCTTCTGTGAGATCTGTAATCAATGAGGGCTGTAATTCCTCTTTAGCGTAGATGCCAACACCCCCACCCCGTTTCTGACCCTCAGTTCGCCCAGCTCCTATCCACACGCAACCCTTTATCTGATCAACCCGCTCATCCCGTCGTATCCACGTCTCACTTAGACCCATTATATCGAAGTCTCCTTCGTCCATCATTGTTGATATTTCGCTTACTTTCTTGTGCAGACCCTGGATGTTGCAGTACCCAAACTTAATGAATCTTTGTTTTTTTGTCATCACTGGCACATTATTATAACCCTGGTATGTCCCTGTATTGTGCATGTTTGTTGTTCTTCCTATGTTCCCAGCATTTGTGCCCCTCTGGGTTATCGGCAGTGGTCCCCTACCCCCCTTTTCTCCAAAAAAGGCCCAGCCACCTGTAGAATTTTTTGGCCCAGCAGGTCTATACCCATCCTACTTAAATGCAATCCGTCTCGCCCATACAACTCTCCTTGTCCCCAGAATGAATCCCAGTGGTCAATGTACTCCCAAGTCTTTGCAGTGCTCTTCCAGCTCCTCGTTTAGTGCCATAATCCGTGAGTTCCTCTCATTCCCACCACCCATAACGGGAAGCACCCCTGAAACGATGATCCGAGCATTCCTGCTAAGTAGCTTACTAATTAGGTCCTTGTATGTGTCCACCAAACGAACTGATTTCCTCTCCCTGATGTTATTGGACCCCACATGTAATACCACTACCGGATCAGGCCCCGACCCAGCTACAATACCGTCCACTCTATCCCTCAGGTCCTCCACTTTAGCCCCCGGAAAGCACAGAACTGTTCTATTTTTACTGTCCGGACCACAGACAACCTTGTCGATCCCCCGAACTATGCTACTTCCCGCAACCACCAACTTACTTTTGGCCCTCGCCCTATTTATCTCCTCTAGTCTCCTATTGTTTACAGCGTCCTCTTCCTCTCCAACAGCCCCACTCGGAATCAATATCGGTATCGGTATCTTTGACCTAGGATTACTCCTATCCTTGTCCCTCCGTCTCTTTCCAGGCCCTGAACTACCTGGACTACTCCCCTGGTCTTCCCCCGGATCCCTCCTCCTTTTTCCTGGCCTAGACCCCAAGCTACTATCTGTTGCAACTACCTCCATCTCCTCCTCTGTCTCTTCCTGTAACACCTATAATATTGCGTGGGTCACCTTTCCCGCGATCAACTGATGGGATTGGTACAGGAACATTATCACCAACGTTCGCAACACAGTTAATCACATTACTGCGCTTTAACATGCCTTCTGCTTGCTTTAACTGTCCATCTGTAGCCCTTTTGCGTTGTTTAATAATATCAGAGTTCAAATCTTGTAATAGTTGTTGTTGTTCTATGGAATTGCCGTCATCACCTCCAACACATTCAATGGGACATCAATCAGGTTTTGTTTAAGAGCCGTGTTGGTTTTTATTTATCAAAACAACCATGTAAAACAAGCCATCTTTTTGGTCTTCTATCAAAACAAGATTATGTTTGGCTTCTATCAAATCACGTCTATCAAATAAAATGGGCATCAATCAATCATACAACCAATGAGGCAGTTTTAAAATAGGAAATAATATTCAGTCAATGTGTCAAGAAATTTGCTTTATTTGTCAGTCAATTTGTAAATTGACTGACTTTTTTTTAGTCAATTTACAAATTGACTGATTGAAACAGGCAATTTATAAATTGACTAAAAATTTCAGACAATTTACAAATTGACTGATTTTAGACATTGACTGTAACATATATACAAGCTTCAATGAATGTTAAATGGGATTTTCTACTGGTGTTGGTTATCAAGTCCAAGTTAAACAAACTTGTTTGCCGTAATAATCAAACCGTGTCCCAAAATTTCTCTTGATTCCCAGGGGGAATTAGAGGGAATAAAGGTGCCCAAGTTCAGGCTGTCGAGGCCGAAAGATGTAAGCATACGTACATATATAGTGTATATCCAGTGTTTCTCCCTTTGTGTTCTGATGTGTGTGCTGGGATCAGTTTTCGGGTTCCCTTCTAGGGTTTCACTGATGCGAACTGAAAGCTCATTGGATGTATGGTTAGTGGAGTTGTGGTGGTTATCTAAGGTCATGTTTAGCTTCATGACCACAAAAGTCGAGTTTAGCCCCGTGTTTAGGAATTTTAGCAATAGTAACACATGCGACTTCATGTTTGTCGACATATTCCGTTCGTAATTACCCTTCCATGCATGAGCGTATTATGGTACAAGAACGATTCCAGGAGAGAAACAAACTCGATAAACGTAAACCGATTCTGTCCACTGTGGAGGACCTCCGTCCCCAAGCATTGATTTGCGGATTCTATTTTAGCAATAAATGTATAAAACGCAGTACACAAACACTGTTTATTTATTTATTTGCGTTTAAGGTTACATATTTCTGAACAGTGGTTAATCGTGACCGCAATATGGAGATAAAGTCAACTCCAACCAATCGTTTATACTCATGTTGCCCATTTTAGAGGACTTCCACCCAAAGCAAGCATTGGTTACCGTGTCCTATTGTTCGGGTATATCAGAGATCATTTACCACAGTAAAACAAGCAGTCCTTCATTTTGTGGGGTTCCCACGGAGAACACAAACACCACTCCTCCTGAAAAGACTCAAAACTAGACTTTAAACTCTTTACTTAACACGAAAGTAGACGATACTTGCAAATACAATTCTTGAATAACTAATTTATTTCATTTTTTGCGTGACAAACATAGGTTATAACCCCTCGTTGGAACGAGCGCAACGCGCTCGTTCCAATGAGGGGTCATGGACTATGGTTTTGAGTCAAAAAACGAAGGAATGAAAAAAAGAATGAAAATTGAATCGTGTTTTTTTGTGAATTGCGCTGTCCGGTTTTGGCCTTTACGTTGGGTAAATGGTTGATGGGAAAATCCTGAATAGTATATGAAACAGACGATGAGAAGTAAAAAAAACAATGCTGGCGCTTTTCTCTCTCACCAGGCTGCAATATGCTGAATCTGTATTTGTCGACCTGCCGAAATTTGACAAAGACCTGCTCATTACAACCTAAACTGTCCTCACGGCTTATCGAAGACAATGTGTTAACATATCTTATTTACTAGATATGATTTTCTTTGCCAGAATTGCCCATTATCAAGCTCGACAGATATGACTTCAAACTCAGCAGATATGAAGCCGATCTCGGCCGATATGAACCAAGCTAGAGTGTCTGCCTCGGTGCGTTACTGTGAGCAATAAATTTGTTTATAACGAAATCTTTTGCCGTTATTCGTAGAATGTAATCAGGAAATCGGCGTTTCCAGGCATAATGGAATGGTTTGAAGATGGGGTTTGCGTGATGATGAATTAATGATGGCAACAAGGTAGGATTAGTTTGATGAAAAGACAAAAGAGAGTTGTACAGAAAGTTCAACGCAAACTGAGATTCGGAGTGGTAATCGTTTTGATTCGTCGAAGAGGGGGAAGAGGAAGTGTTCAGCTCTACGAACGTCGCAGCTTCCCCAGTGATGAATCCTAGACGTTCGGATACAGTTAAAACTTGAAGTCCTGTCACGAATAGTGCGCTTATCCAGGCTTAATTGCGCGTTGGAATTGCGCGCAATTGCCATATCGAATGAGATCCAAAGCACGGCAGGTTCTCCTGGTTACTCATAGCAAGCACATGCAATGTTTCTGCCAATGGACCTCCGGGTTACCCGGAGGTCCATTGGCTGAAACATTGCTTGTGCACAGGCCATATGTACAGAATTTGATAGCTTTACTTGGGCCATAACGCGTACATTAACGCGCATATCATCGTACTATTTGTGCGCATTTCATGACAGGACTTCTAGTTTTAACTGTAGCTGAACTAGTGGAAGAGGAAACTTCGAATTTTGCGAAAAAAAATGAAAAATAATAACACTGTCAGAAAACTGTAACAAAACTGAGACCATTTTGTAATTTCTTTAATGAATAAAAAGGTTATTACTTGGTAAGTTTAATAACGGCCGAGATATCAGACCTCGGTAACTTCATCAACCTTCATCTTTCGGTATCTGGCTAATATGAAGTTTCTCTATGAAACTAACCAGGTAATAACCTCAAATTATCCTTTTTGCTTTTTTGGTTTCATCATCAAACGTTATGCAATCCGCATTAGCCGTAAGTTTTGTTCGTTTTCCAGCAAATTAAATCCTGTCCATAATTTGCTGGTAACGGAATACTTTTAATGAAAATTATAGCGTTAAATTCATCTGATGGGAGAATGATTACCAACATTTACATCTCATTACAACGGTTGTCTGGAAGATGGCTTGTGCTGCAAATAGCATCTCAAAGTGACCTCATCGCTTAGTAATTCTCATTATCGAGGTGCCTTTCAATGAGAACACTCCAATTATTCGCCAAAGCGGTTTGGAGTACTGGAAGATCTCGAAACAGAAGAAAGGGGCATGAAGTATTTTGGGCCATTACAACATTCCAAAAGTGAAAAGTCGACAAAATGAAAGTTTAAATCGACAGCCTGAAAACAAGGACTCTAACATCTGTTGGTACCTCCATTACGAACAACAAATTGAGACAAAAGTCCTCTGATCTTGTGGTGGAACCTTTGATATATACTCTGCAGATACATAGCCGTATTGACCCCCCCCCCCCCTATAAATCATTTATTACACGCATGTTCTATGAAATCCCCATCCACATGAACACTAAACGGAAAATGAAAATCTGTTCCGCACATATAATGGAAATCGTTGACGGACTATTTTTAAACTGAAGCGCAATTTCAGTGGAATTTTCTAAAAATCGTGCAACGCAATTACAATTTGAATCGCTGGCAGTAGCTAAAATCGTTCCCTGAGGTCCAATGTGTTCTATGTGCCAGAACACATTGGAACTCATGGGACGAAATAATACTACGGGTTCCTCTCGCACATTTGGTTGGCGATAAAATGTGTTGTTTTTGTTGAAAGTTGTCAAATGAATTGTTGAGTGTCCTTCTAGTAATTGTTGTTATTGATAAGAAGGCGTGTAATAAACCCAGAACGACACACGCGTGGGTCGTTCTGTGTATATACGATCACTCTAAAGTCATCTAACGAAAGTAGGTATAAAAGGCGGATTCTGGGACACTTTGTACATGTACCGTACACGTACACGTACATGTACATGTACCGCCATAGGGATTCAGTGTTAAATCGTGTACATGTGTACAAAAATGTCGTTTTTTCGTGGTGTCCCAGAATCCGCAATTGTTTTGGGGCTCATAGATCGCACTTTTAACGTTGAAACACCCGTTGGCGAACGCGTAGATTCGACACGTCGCTCAAAAAAGTGAAAAATGTACGACATTGTACATGTATATTTTCTTAAAAAAATTTTTTCGACGTTCCCATCGCGGATTAGACCATCGATCCATCGTTGGTGAACGCGAGTAAAAAACGTTTTGCGGCTTCTAGGACAGCATCAAAAGGTGGTTTGCGGATTCTGGGACACCTACGTTCACCAACGGGTGTTCGAACGTTAAAAGTGCGATCCGATCGGGGAAACCCGGTGACCCAGAATTCGCAAACCACCTTTTTTGATGCTGTCCTAGAAGCCGCAAAACGATTTTTTTTTTTTGCTCGCGCGATCCAAGGTTTTCGTTCAACATGCCTGGCTTTGTATAAAGAACGACGTTTTTCGGCTCTGGTCGTGACCCCACCCGACGACGAGGGTTAAAATTACGATCTTCTTAATCCACTCGTCGAGACCTTCAGTTTGATAGGTCACGTGACCACCTTCTCGAAACTTTCGATTTTCTGATGGGCGTGACCCCCACCCCCACATAAAATGAAAAAACGCCATTTTTGTAATGTATTCATCGAGCCCTTCATATTAATACCCCACATGCCTGGATATGTAAAAAGGAAGTCGTTTTTCGGCTCTCGTCGTGACCCCACCCCACGACGAGGGTTAAAATTACGATCTTCTTAATCCACTCGTCGAGACCTTCAATTTGATAGGTCACGTGACCACCTTCTCGAAACTTTGATTTTTCTGATGGGCGTGACCCCCACCCCACATAAAATGAAAAACAATTCTACAAAGTGTTTTATTAAGATTTATTTCACAAAATTCGCAGTGACAAAACGTAAACAAACGATTTTCCCATCGATTCTAATTTTCTAAATCTCAAATTTTTCAATGTCATACGTTGAACGAAAACCTTTCATTCACACCGAAACAAAACATGAATGTCTATTATAACAGATTGAATTTTATAGTCGACTCTTTTGAACGAAAACCTTGCATCGCGCGAGCAAAAAAAAAAACGTTTTGCGGCTTCTAGGACAGCATCAGAAAAGGTGGTTTGCGGATTCTGGGACACCGGGTTTCCCCGATCGGATCGCACTTTTAACGTTCGAACACCCGTTGGTGAACGCAGGTGTCCCAGAATCCGCAAACCACCTTTTTGATGATGTCCTAGAAGCCGCAATACGTTTTTTACTCGCGTTCACCAACGATGGATCGATGGTCTAATCCGCGATGGGAACGCCGAAAATTTTTTTTAAGAAAATGTACATGTACAATGTCGTACATTTTTCACTTTTTTGAGCGACGTGTCGAATCTACGCGTTCGCCAACGGGTGTTTCAACGTTAAAAGTGCGATATGTGAGCCCCAAAACAATTGCGGATTCTGGGACACCATGAAAAAACGACATTTTTGTACACATGTACACGATTTAACACTGAATCCCTATGGCGGTACACGTACATGTACGTGTACGTGTACGGTACATGTACAAAGTGTCCCAGAATCCGCCTTTTATACCTACTAACGAACAAATCCCCCGCAAGCCAAAGACGCCTTGTTGCACCCGTGGGACAATATACTCTTCAAGTAATAGAAATAATCATAAGTCAATTTCGATGGAATTCATTTTGACGTCTGCCTAGGTTAGTCACGTGCTTCGGCATCCGTGTATAACATTGACTTTAAAGTTGCGTGTGGATGTTAGTCACAACTGAATGAAGCAGCTCGTTAGCTTGCGGTTTATTCTAAATAAATAGAACAACATATCTTTCGTTCGGCTATATCACTACAGTATGGACAAATGACACCGCAGGTCACACGAAATACTTTCAGCATCCACATAAATATAGTTCGGCAGCAGTGGATTGGTCACTTTTCACGGGCGCAAAAATATTAGAATATCAAACACAAATTATAGGAATAATTATCAAGAGTATAATTAATGAAGCACCGGATACAACCCGGTGCTTCATTAATTAATATTTTGCTGCTGATGACTTTTATTACCTGGTAATGGTAAACATGCGTGGATTGCGTTCAATCCACGGCGACTGTACTGTATATATATAAAGACAGGTTAAAATGTTCAACATTGTATTTCATATTTGCGTGGGGCTTAAAAACACTTTCAACAGTCAGGGCCATTTTTAATAGCGGAAGAAGCGAGACTACCTGGAAAGAACCATCGATCAGTGGTGAGAAACTGTCAGACTCTCCAACTTATTAACCAACACGAGCAGGGTTGAAGTCATGTACACCATCGGTGTTTAGTTCGCTTTAACACACAGAGCTGCTGTTCCATACCTCACTTGGGCAATTGCGATTAACACTCTAGCGCAAGTCCCTGTCTTGCCCAAGGGTCCAAGCATAAAGGGGGATGACGCAGGTTAAGACACAGTTCAGGGCCAACCTTTCCGATATGAAATCCAGTATGCTAAAGAATGAATTACGGTACTCCCAAATTTTGAGATTCCCGTATGCTGCGCATAGCATCTTGTTTCCTAGAGCTGAAAAATTGGCAAAATCAACGTAAGATGTTTGGGGGGGGGGGGGGGGGGGGTATCTAAGGGAACTTTTAGCATCTATGGCCATATCAAAACCACAGCACGAATAATTAATCAAGTTTCACCAATCGTTTCTAATTATGGTATCACTAAAAGGAATCCACATACCTTGCTTGGTACTATTTCAGTGGCAAAACAAAAATATCGTTCAACATTAACATGTACTGCTCTGACCCGAGTTAACAAATGACGAACCGACGAACTACAAAAAACATCCACACTCTTGAAAAATGAGATATCTAAAATAGTTCGCATGTGACATAAAAATCATATTTAATGATAAGACTTGTGCTCCTGAGAAGAAAAAATCCGGACCACACAACTCCCACCAATCACTTCATGGTATAGGATTTTGCCATCTACATGTACAACAAATGTTATCATTCGCATCAGTTCGCATCAGTTTTATGGAGTGTGTCCTACATATATGATCGGCTCATACATCACTTTTATGACATGTGTCCCGTGGATGCAAACGGCTGATTTTCAGTGGACGTAGCCAACCCGGGGATACATTTGGTCCACATTGAGGAGACGAAACAGACTGCGTACACAATGAAACCTGCTTACCCAGTATGCCAAAATATTTATATATTTCCATGAATGCAATCTGGCAAATACTACCGTTTCCGCATAACCTGTTGACACAACCGACTCACGTTTGCGGACATAATCGGTCTACGGATATCATCGGAATTGCGAAGCCAATAGAGCTGGGGGTTTTCAGGTTCTGTCCCGGCTTTTTTTACGGCAAACTGGAACAGCGAACCGCACGGTTTTACTGTTTTTTGTGCACAAGCTGACCAAACTATCATACAGGAGGAGGACTCTATGGACTCTCGTTACGTAGTCTACCCAGAAAAAGGACGAATACGTCGTGGTCTCATTGTCACATTTTCTCTCTTATAACACTTTGAACACTTTGAACTCTAGTGGTATCCTCCATGCCATTCAATGGCAGCACTTAGAAGAGTCCATATTCATTATTCGGTGTAGACCAGTCAATATTTTCAAAGTGCAGCCTCGGGGCTGCACGTTGAAAATATTGATTAGTCTACCCCATGCATTTACTGAACAGCTATCAGTAGTATGTCTCGGGCTTTTCAGGTCGTATTTGGATGATCTCATTTGGATGATCTCATGTGACGTCAGGTCATATGACCCAGTAGCACCATGTTGGGTTGTCATGGTAACCCGTGTGAGCGGCCATGTTGTGACGTCATCTCCATAGTGATACGTGGTGTGAGTGCGCATGCGCAGCGCGTGTTGTTAAGGTGATGCGTGTTTCCGTCGTCCATTTTGAATACTGGAGGCCGCCATCTTGGTTTCTATGGTAGCACGTGGTTGCTATGTTACCCAATTTTTCTGCAATAAGACGGGGTATGTTCGGAGGGTACGTTCCTTTGTAGAAGAGTAATTTCTGGAACGCCTTCTCTGGGTAATTACAACCCGACAATCCCTCCAAATCACCAAAATCTATCCCAACTTTTACTATTTCGAATTCTTTCAGAATTCTCTGCTTCTATCTATATATGCAATAGTTTTCCTCTACCTAGCCATGTTCCTTTGTTCTGGAATATACTCCAGTAGCGTAGAAGAGCCTATTAGTTGGAACAGCTTTACTTAGTATTATTATAATTAGCTATTCTGGTCTATTCTTGTTAGTTCTGACCCTATTCGAAGTACTCTTGTTGTTTCATATATCTAGATCATTTATATAAATTATAACTAACCATTGATTTCTCACAATCTGTATGCAGAGTTATCTCCCTTGTGTATAATAAAAGCCTATATCCAATGGCCATATCCCATGGAACCCCATTTTTGGGGAAACACCCGTGGCTATGGAATCCCTTTTTGTCGTATGAGGCCACGAGGGCTATGTAAAAGCCCTCAGTGAGTCCTCATATATTATGCCTCATACCCTCATTGAATTTTGAGGTCATGAGGACCATTAAAAATCCCTCCATGAGGTATAGTTTACTACGACTCTTAGCCTCATTTCAGTATTTAATAGGTATATCCTTTTGAATCCCATTTTGGGAAACACCCGTAGCTATGGAAACCTTTTTTGTCGTATGAGGCCATGAGGGCTATGTAAAAGCCCTCAACGAGTCCTCATTTATTATGCCTCACAGCTTCATTGAATTTTGAGGTTATGAGGACCATTAAAAATCCCTCAATGAGGTATAATTTACTGCGACTCTTAGCATCATTTCAGTATTTGAGGATACCTATGACCTGGTATTGTATTATTCGAGGATACCTATCGAGGATACCTTTTATAGGATACTTATCTGAGGATACTATATAGGCTGTACATATCCCTGTAGGTCTCTTGCTGACACTTAGTGCTATTAACCCACCTGATGCTTCATGTTATCCAATGACTGGTATAGGTAGTATGCAATGCTAGGCATAGGGGTATTGTGGGTAGGGGTACTGACTGGTAGTTTAGAACGGTACTATAGTATGGGCGGTATATACAACTATTGGCCCCTGTTAGTGCTTGGTACTATTAACTAACCGATTGCTTTGTTTTAATATATGGCTGGTATATGTAGTACGTTTTGGTACACCTAGTGATTTTGTGGGGGTGGGGGTAATGCTTGGTAGTTTAGAACGGTAGTATAGCATAGGCTGTACATATCCCTGTAGGTCTCTTGCTGGCCCTTGGTACTACTGATCCTCCAGGTGCTTCATATTATTGAGCGGTATTCTGGGGTGGGGGGGGGGGGGTCAATGCCTGGTAATACAGAACGACAGCAGTGTATGGTTGGTATATTCCCCTGTAGGTCACATCCTAACCGTTGATAATATTATCCTACCAAATGCTTTGTATCACCCTGTTACTGGTAAGATGGTACGTAATAGCAGTAGCTCTGACCCTATTCCAAGTACTCTTTTGTTAAATTTATCTAGATCATTTATATAAATTATAACTAACCATTGCTTTCCCATAATCTGTATGCAGAGTTATCTCCCTTGTGTATAATAAAAGCCTATATCCAATGGGCATATTCCCAGGCACCCCATTTTCGGCACCCCTTTTTTAGGAATCCCATTTGGAGAATCCGTTTTTTTTCTGAAATGAGGATAAGAATCATATTAAAAATCCCTCATTGAGGGATTTTTAATACGACTCTTATCCTCATTTGACAAAAAAGGGATTCTCCAAATGGGATTTCTAAAAAAGGGGTGCCGAAATTGGGGTGCCTTCTGGAGAATCCCTTTTTTGTCAAATGAGGATAAGAGTCGTAGTAAATTAGACCTCATTGAGGGATTTTACTACGACTCTTATCCTCATTTCAGAAAAAAGGGATTCTCCAGAAGGCACCCCAATTTCGGCATCCCTTTTTTAAGAATCCCATTTGGAGAATCCCTTTTTTTCTGAAATGAGGATAAGATTCATTGAGGGATTTTTAATACCTCTCTTATCCTCATTTGACAAAAAAGGGATTCTCCAAATGGGATTCCTAAAAAAAGGGGGTGCCGAAATTGGGGTTCCTGGGAATATGACCATTGGATATAGGCTTTTATTATACACAAGGGAGATAACTCTGCATACAGATTATGGAAAATCAATGGTTAGTTATAATTTATATAAATGATCTAGATAAATGAAACAACAAAAGTACTCACACCACGTATCACTATGGAGATGACGTCACAACATGGCCGCTCACGCGGGTTACCATGACAACCCAACATGGCGCCAGTGGGTCACGTGACATGACGTCACATGAGATCATCCAAATGAGGTCATCCAAATACGACCTGAAAAGCCCGAGACACACTACTGCTATCCTATACAATGACCTTATGATGTATTACGTTTCTGGCCGAAAGAGCGGCCTCTCAGGTTCAAAGGGTTAACTCGACCACTGGGAGAGTCAATAAGGGAGACAAAGCGGCAATGAGAACACAACATCGATAAGAGGAAATTAATTCATCTGTTTCCCAAAGTTAGTTTTGTTTTGTTTTTTTTTGCTGCCTCAACAAGCTTAGCAAACTAAATCCTTAGAACCCTTAAAATGATCGAATAAAGGGCTTTTGTGTTGAGTGGTAACATACAAACTTATGCGGATTTGTTTACAAGTTAAGGAGCCTGAAATGTTATTAACCATGCTTTATTTATTTATTGGGGTTTAACGACACTTTCGACAGTCAGGTTCCCCAACATACTAACTCTACACAAGCAGGGTTAACATTGGTTGAAGACAAGCGCACCATTGATGTGCAGTACGCCTTAGTACACAACGCCATCGTGCCCTCACGTGGGTAATGGGGTTGAAGTGTCTTGCCCAAGGACACAACTCGGTTGCCGCAGGTGGGATTCGAACTGAGAGCCTCTCGGCTTGAAGCCTGCACCTCTACCTACTGAGCCACCGCGCCCCCATTGACTATGTGTTGTTAACACAGAACAAAACCTGACCCGAAACCAAGTTTTTTTTTCCTGAAACCGAACCGAAGCCGAATCTGATCACCCCCCCCCCCCCCCTCGCGCTCCCCCCCCCCCCCTCCCCAGGTCTATAGGCCAATCTAAGACTTAAGTCTGAAAAGCGTAAAATGTAGATCATAACTAATTCTGGTTCTGTGGTCATCCGTTTAGCCCAACAGACATATGGATGAGTAATTTTTCTCAAAATACATTTTTATAAGAATTTTGACATTTGAAAATTCATGCAATCAATTTAAATAGTTGTCGCGCATTATTTCACGTAGCATTCTTGCAAATCGTTATCATTTGAAATCCATGCATAACTCTAAATTACTCTCACGTGTCACACAAGTCACCTTTGGCGAATATGGCATTTGGTAGGGAAAACATTCTAATAAATTTATCTCCTCCCTCTTACGCAGTACTTTCTCGATCACATCGCGATCCATATTTAAAAAACACGTTTAGTATATATGGTTATAGTATAACCACAACATTGGCATGAAGTCAAGTCTAGCCAGTCGTTCATATCCATGCTGCGCACTACTTTTGAGAACTTCTATCCCAGGCGTTGTTTATTGGGTCCTATGTTACTAGTAAAGCAGGACATTTATTACACGTCTATTAAACTTTAAACCCTATTGTATTTATTATTTAACGGAATCGCCGCTATGACACAAATGTTTCTGTATTTAACTGGTGATGTACAAGCCGTAACTTTGTTCCCGCACCGTTTAAACTAGTTCCTTTCCCGTCGAGTTACTAGTTAAGCTTCGAAATATTTCCAAATGTCGTTACAAAATTATCGATAGTCTGGCATAGAGTGAAAATGAAAACGTCCAAAGCAAACTAAAGTGCTGTTTTGCAAATCCGCCCAAATTTGCACTTATATTTTTACTATCAGTAATAGCCACCAAATGGTTAGGCGTGAATGGACACCAGCCGAAGAGAAACAGCGATACGAATTTCACCAAGCACACCCAAAAGAAAAGATAACGAATGCCATTTAGACTGGTTCCCTAAAAGTTGTTGTTGACTTTTTATCGATCCATTCATCAGTACCGCTTCAAACCAAAATAACGGACTCTTCACCTTTGAGTTTAAACATCGGAATTAAAATTTGTTTATTTAAAGGAATTTTGATGCATGGGGTGTGTAATAAACACAAAACGCAATGTGTGTTTGAATCAGTGGGTGTTTTACATAACGAGTTGGTTGGAATGGCGTAGTCATGTTTGGCAAGAGCCGTAGGCTCTCGCGAAATATGACTACGCCATCCCAACTCGTTATGTAAAACACCCACCGATTCAAACACACATCGCATTCTGTTTATGTATGCCACAGTAAACAAACACTGAGACACTTATCGGGGATCCCACTGAGTCTTTTTCGATGAGATTAAGATCTGGTCGCAAAACACTTAAATCACTGGATATAGATTTCATTGGGAGCATGGTGGCTCAGTGGTTACGGCATTGGATTTTAAACCGAAAGGCTCATTGTTCGATTTCCACCAGGGATAACTACGTTGTGCCCTTTGGCAAGACACTTAATCTCGATTGCCACCACGGGGTCACGGCAGCGCTGTGTACTAAGGCGTACTGCACGCCGAGGGTGCACTTATCAACTAATGCTAACCCTGCTTGTGCGGAGTTAGTACGCTGGGGAGTCTGTCAGTTGCTCGGTGGTTCTCTCTGGGTATTCCGGCTTTCTTCCTCCACTCGTAAAACTGTCCGACATGAGGTGAACCTGGCTGCCGAAAGTGTCGTTAAAGCCCAATAAATAAATAATAAATAAATAAATAGATTTCATTAATAAAACTTTGCGAAATTAAGACTCAATCAGGAAAAAACGAACGAAAATAATATTCTGAGACTAACCCTTTTACCCAACGAATCGGCAACAACCGTCCGCGTAAAATGCAAATTCATCAGCTGAAAAATATTATTTTTCAACAAATTTCAGCAAAACCATATCATGTGACACCTCTTTGGAACGAGCTCGTCGAGCTCGTTCCCATGGGGGTCACATGATATGATCTGATCGAAATTTTTTGAACAGTTTTAAAGAATGATATTTAAAATAATAAATTTTGATATCGTCTGCGTTGGGGAAAGGGTTAAATGCAAGCAAAAGGAACAAGGAATAGTCTTAGGCATAAATGAAATCAAGCTTCCCGCCGACGGAAAACAGAACAATGGTTGTGTTCACACACGGGGAAAAAACAAGACTGTGTGTGAAAAAGCAAGCAAAAATTATCAAAAATTATAAAAAATATCATCAAATAGTGAATAATTTAGAAGCTTGAAAAGGATACAATCCACCTGCACATAATCAGATAAGATAGCACCATACAAATAAGTTGTTCACGAAGATAACAGCTAAATAATAGCACGAGTCACAAAATTTCCGACCAGAACAATGGCGGAAATAAAAGGAATTGACGTCACGGTTGTTGCGCATGTGCTCGGTAAACGCAAGAGGTGTGCAGAGAGAGGTCCTGTAATTCCGAGCGCCGGTCTCGCTCGACCCTTTTTCGATCTTTTTCGTGCTTTTGCACTCTATTACTTTTCCAACTTGTTTGGAAAAGTTTCTCAAAGCTTGAGTTAGTTCCGAAGTAGGGCTTGCACTTACGTTACAGCCAATTGTAAACAATTGTGAGTAGGTTGAAAAGAAACGTGTCAATGAAATATGAGGAATAAAAATTAGTAGTGAACAAAAATGCGAAAAAAAACTAATTTTATCACGTTGTGGAAAATCAAAACTGAAAATGTGAACAGTTTGGTTAATGAATTATCAGATGTAATAATTCATCCAAGACAACAGTACGGATGTTTCAGCCGAAACTCAAGGTAGCTCATGGGTAAGGTCAGGTTGAATGATTGTATTTTGGAACATTAACTGTCTATTGTGTAACAGAATGCCCTATTATTATTCTGAATAATGCCCGGTCATTCTAAAATAATTCACACTTATTGTTCGTGGTGGTCATTATTTTGGGCGGAAAACAGCGAAAGTAAAGCGCAGGGAATGGTCGTCAGTAGATTTTAAACACCAAACAAATAGCACTGACATCATAAGAACACCTCTTACGAGGTTTCTGATATTTCATCAAACGTGTAATGAAATTATTCGACAAATTTTCTTATTTGAAGCTTTAAAGGACAATCTCTGTGAAAATAATTAATTTGTTGAGATCTTAACTGGCTTCTCTTTCCGCATTTACGGAAAATCCGATTGATATGAATAATGTCTTGTGAAAAGATGCCGTCTGTCCAAGGGCGACCACTAAACATTTGCAAGATGTGACGTCCTATTTTTTATTCGGCTCCTTTTTACACCCACCCACCCACTACATGCAAATTTTCTACTACCGTTCTCAGACACCCACCCCCCGCCCCACTCTCCCATAAAAATCCAAAATAAACTTATAAACTTAGTAGGCTCAGCTGTCTTTAGGTTTTTTTTTTCATTTTTTTTCATAATGTTCTTAATCCTTTACCCAAGGTAACGGCCGAAACCGGTCAGCGCTATTCTCAAAAATCGCCAATTAATTTTTATTATTTTTTCATTTTTTGTCTCAAATACATAGGTTGTGACCCCTCATTGGAACGAGCTCGTCGAGCTCGTTCCAATGAGGGGCATAACCTATGTTTTTGAGACAAAAAATGCAAAAAAATGAGTTATTCAATCATTTTTTGGCAAGTGTCGTCTGCTTTTCATGTTAGGTAAAGGGTTAAACTGATACCACCAATTTAAACCTCTGTGGGCTACTATGGGCCCCAATCTACAAATGACAAGCTGTTCATTATCAGGCTTGGCCAGACCAGGTGTACATATACGGGAACAAATTTTCATTTGAATTGTTCCCAAAATATTGTCTGCACATTTTCTACATTTCGAACAAGACACCCATCCCCTACTAACGTGTGACATTTTCCCAGTTTAAGCCCAATATTCTCACATATAAAGCCTCCTGATGTTGTATTTATGTTATGAGTGTGATGTACAACATCATCTTTAAGGTTTGAAACACAAATGATGGTATATATTAGCTGATATATTGATATATTTTTAACAAATTCAAAAAATTGCACAAGTTGGAAATGCACATTTTTGGCGCACTCAAGAGACCCACCCACCCCCACGTCACGTCTTGCAAATTTTGGGTGGCCTCCCCATGGTCTGTCTGGGAATAAAAAAAACATCCATTAGCTGACACGATCCATTTATTTGAGTAATTTGAAAGAACGTGATAATGCCGACATTTCAAGGGTAAATAACACCTGCCAGTTCGTATCTGACACGCCACTGATTGGAACTCGCTATCGATTCTCGGTGGGAAATCGGAATACACGTAGAAACTGTGATCAAATAATCAGGATGTTACGGACATTTGAAATAGACAGTCCGCAATGCTGAAAAAGTTGACGAATACTGTAACCGATTGACCGTTTAATTATAACCGTTCAGTTACAAATTAAACGAGAGATACTTGGGAACGGGGAAATTGCATAAGCATGCATACTGGGTTGAGGAACCGCTACAATGTGGTCAGAGCCTGGATGGAAATATTATGTATTGGTAGATTCAGACAAAGAGGACGACACAGAAAGTAACTTGTGCAAGACTTCTCTGACCTGACAGAAAAAAAACTTATTGCAAATATCGCATAATATACTCGGGTCTGTTGACCAGACTCGAATATTTTATACAAAATTTGCATAAGTTACATTCTGGTACATATATATTTATTGATGGTTGAGGACCTTTTCGTCATCTTTATGCTATATCATAATCACATCAGGAGTATATTATAAAGTTTAGCCAATCGTTTATACATATACTCTCCCAAAAAGAAAGTGTGCATGCTAAAAAATAACACTAAAAAAAGATATATATCATTTTCATACATGGAAATTTTATTCAATCACAGATGAATCAATTTGTGATCAACACGAGAAATTTCATTACGCTACAACGAATACTCTTGGTGCCATGGAGAGTCAAAGACACTAAGGGTCAAACACAAAAGTCACACACTCGATATCTGGTATGACATCCGTCTGCATCGACTACTGCTGTGCATCTACGCCTCATGGAAGCGAACAAGTTAGCATTGAAGTGTTGTGGGATGTTGTTCCATATTCTGATAAGATGTCTTTGGAGTTCCACAAGCGTTGACGGTGCACGGGGAAGCCGGCGTAGCTGGCGTTTCATTTCGTCCCATACGTGCTCAATGGGTGTGATATCGGGCGAATTTGCGGGCGAGGGAAGAACATCCACTTGTTGTTGCTGCAGATACTGTTGAACAACACGAGCTGCGTGGGGTCGGGCGTTGTCCTGCTGTAGAATGACGCCGGGCCGTGTCGTTGCAGAAATGGGACAACAACAGGTGTAAGCACTTCATCGCGATATCTGGCTGCATTGAGATTGCCATCAATAATGACCAGCTCAGTTCTGTTACGGGCAGTGATGCCACCCCACACCATGAGAGACCCTCCACCATAACGGTTTCGCTCCACGACACATGGATCTGCGTGGCGTTCCTTTCGACGTCTGTACACTCTCTGGCGGCCATCTGATGATGAAAGATGGAAACGACATTCATCTGTGAATAAAACACGTCGCCACCAGTGTAAGGGATGCCTGAGATGTTGTCTACACCACTGCAGTCGAGCACGACGATGACGTAACGTCAAAATCGAACGAATTGCAGGTCTTCGAGGACGTAACCCGTATTCTCTCAGCCGGTTGATTACTGTTTGAGGATGTATCCGTCTCAGGTTAGGGATGTTCCTGGCTGTCGTCGTTGCCGTTTGTTGCCGGTTCCGGAGATGGACGACAGGGATATACCGATCTTGTGCAGGGGTGGTAACTCGGGGTCTCCCGGAGCGGGGTCGGTCTCGAACGTCATCATGTTGTGCATGTCGATGGACTAGCCTATCTACAGTGTTACGGTGGCAGTTCAAATGCTGGGCAACCTCTCTGTGTGTTCTGCCAGCTCTAAGCATACCCAGGGCAAGGAGACTTTGATTCATTGTCAATCTTGGCATGCTAATGTGGAGTCGTTTTAACAGCACCGCAAGTTTAATGTGAACGATATGAAGGCCTTACTTTAGTGTTTAAATACCCAAGGATTCACACTGCTGGATGAATTTTCAGACTCTCCACGTGCAAAACATGCCTTTTCACAAAAGTGCAGCACGTCATTTAACGTTAATACAATTTTAACGGGGAAAGCTGTTTTTGTGTTCAATATAACTTATTCATGAACAGGTTAACACTCTTTACACCTACGAAATTATTTTTTTGGAGTTTGATCAATTTCTGCAATGCACACTTTCTTTTTTGGGCGAGTATATGTTGCCAGCGTTCTCCCATCACAGGTATTGGTTAGCGTCATCCCAAACTCGTGGATCAAAACTTGTTTACCACAGTAAACAAGCATTGTTAGACTTCCAGACCTGGCATTCTCAAAAATGCAAGAGGGCTAAAAATCGCTCCCCTCGCATGGCCTAGGGGAGCGATTAGATCTCCTCAACTCAACCTTACAGAAGCTAAAAGTGTCAAAATGAAGTTTTTTTTTCTATTTATGAATTCTGCCTTGTGGGTTTTGTGCATTTTATTTGGTGCTGCTAACAAGGTAGTCTGTGTGAGGCGGTTACACTGCCCCCTCCCCCCACAACTCGGGGTCTCGACAACTCCCGGAGGTGTGGGAGGGGCAGTGTGGCCGTCTTACAGAGACCACTAACATCGTAGAGATCTGAAAAGATGTGTCTCAGGAATAGGCTGTTATGGTAATCATTTTTTTCTAAGGCCAGGGGGGGGGATAGTTTTCGTCCTCCTTAATTTTTTAAGGCGAGCATTAGGCGAGCGAATAAATCGCTCTCCTGAAAATGCCAGGACTGGACTTCCCCACCGGGAATGGGTGTATGAGACAATTTGATTGAAACAGTAAGTTGCAATGTTGCCAGAAAGAAGAGACAACACAACAGGATACGCGCGCATTAGAGCTGGTCAAGTTTTATTGCAATAAACCGGAAAACCGAACTGCAAGACCCATCAAAGACCGGCACAACGGTTTTAGTGTGTTTTTTACATAAAGTGATCAAACTATCGTACTGGGATGGAATTGGATAAGTGACCCCTATGGACCCTCGTCACTTAGTCTATATATGGCAAATGGGAGGTAACGCCGTGTTCTCCTTCTCACATTTTCTCCCTTATTGACTCGTCCATCGGAATTAATAAGGGAGAATTTTGACAAAGAAAACCCAGCATCGATTAGATGAACTTTAGTCACAAGGTACCCTAATTTATGGGGTTTTGCTGACTCAGTGGGCTCGCAGGTACTCGGCACAAGCTGGGAATTCGAAAGAAAAATGATATTTGATTCCATTTTTGAATCGATGCTGACGTGCCCCTATAATGGTATATAAATATTAACAAGGTATACAACTCGCTTTTTCGAAAACGATAGCACACATCTTCGTTATACCCCCCTCAAATTTGATTCACACAACGTATCCAACAGTATCCGATATCAGTGGAAAGGGGAATGAATAAGCTTTACAGTGGCGAATTACACGGCCGTTGGGTGTTCTTGGGTTGTTCATGATAACTGGGAGAAGTCACAGAAAAGGCCGAAAAACATTTAGTCGGCCAATATAGTGCACAGTGGAATGTGGATTACGAGCAACAATTATCCGATTTATTACAAATAATTCAAGGTCCCATTGCCTATGGATGGCAGATTCAAATATTAGCCGTATACCTTTATCAACTTTCAATCTTGGGTTGACATTTATTCATTTCTGGAGTTCACATTTACCGTTTATACACTTTTAGCCGTAACTTTGAAATAGTTTCCAAGTTGATGGCGTCCATAGATACGCGACTTGTGCAAATATTTTCCCCATTCTCCCATTGGCTTATTTTCATTGATGATATTCTCGGCATAAATAGTAGGCAATGGGATGTTTTCGTGACCATCTTCGCTTCTATGGATGCCGTTAGCTTGTTTTGTTTCCAAAGGAAGGTTAAAAAATGTATAAACGGCAAATGTGATCGCCAGAAATGAATAAATGTGGATCCGAGATTAGTAATTGATAAAGGCATACGGTTAATATTTGAATCTGCCCTCCATAGACAATGAGACCTCGAATTATTATAATAAATCGGATAATTATCGCCCGTAATCACCTTTTCACTGTGCACTATCTTGTCCGACTAAATGTTTTTCGGCCTTTTCTGTGACTTCTTCAAGTTACCACGAACAACCCAAGAGCACCCAACGGTCGTGTAATACACCACTGTAAATCTCATTCATTCCCCTTTCCATTGATACCGGGTACTGCTGGATACGTTATGTGAATCAAATTTGAGGGGGGTATAACTAAGATGTGTGCTATCGTTTTCGAAAAGCGAGTTGTGTACCTTGTTAATATTTATATACCATTATAGGGGCACGTCAGCATCGATTCAAAAATGGTATCAAATATTTTTCTTTCGATTACCCAGCTTGTGCCGAGTACCTGTGAGTGGGCTGAGCAGTTGATACCCTAGAACCCTTAAGAGTGATCAAGAGGACGTTAGGCAGAACCCAATGGAGATATCCACAGACAGGGCTTTCTGTGGTGAGTGGTGTCGTGCATACTATTGCGGAATTTTTCCAAGTTAAGGAGAGTGATGTGTTTTTTACTATATGTTCTTAATACATAGAAAAACCGACTGCAGAAACCGAGTTTTCTTTCTTCAAACCGAAGTGAAACCGAAACCAAATCTGAAAAATCAAACCTTCCGGCTCTTGTGTGCGTTGACTCCATTCTAATTTAAAATGACACGAAGATCATTTTGTTAGCAAATAATTTAAATTGAATGTAATTCTCAATCTTGTTTTGAGTCTTGAGGCAAGAGACGTGAGTAGGCGAAGATTCTATAATGAAGTAATTCCTTGTTTTTTTTCTGTTATGGAGCCGTTTAAATCATACTACTCCGAAAGTCATTTTTTCTACGAACCCTTTAATGACTGTGCAAAAATGTACAGGATACTGTGATCAGGGTGGTGGGGGGGGGGGGGGGGGAGGGGGGGGGGGGGGGTATTCACCTTGGGGCCCGGAAATTTTGGGGCCCGAGTTTGGCCCAGGAGTCCAGAATACTTGCGTTAGGCTTCGCCTCTCCCAGTGTAAACATGGCCCGAAAGACTGTATTTTATTTTTTTTCGGTTTGGTACCTCCTGTCAAAGGACGTACCAAACCAAAAAGTTAAAATACGGCCATTTGGGTAACGTTTGGACAAGCCCCCCTCGGGCTTCCAGGTCATGTTTGGACTAGCCCAAGCTCCACCCCCCCCCCCCCCCCCACCCCAAGGTTCTGCCTCACGTGCCAACAGCTAAGAAGGGGGTTGTATCGTTGATCAACGGTTGTCATTTTGGACAGCATGCTTTTTGAAGTAATAACTTTATAAAATAAGCTTGTCGTAAAAAAGTTATTACTTCAAGTAGTCAAAAGATATAACTCTAGGTCACTGGACACTCACTGATGAACTTGGAAACTTGAAACATACTCCTAAAAAACTTCATTTTGACGGCCAAAAAAATAACGTAATTTTTTATCCCAAAAGCCACCAGAAGTCTCCATTTAATAACTGATTTCAAAATGTTCTTGGGAGAAGAACAAATGACCCAATCACCCCCCCCCCCCCCAACCCAACAACCCCCGTATCATCGCTCGTGCTTTCGGCACTCGCATTAGTTTCCGATACATTTGAAAGGGAGCCTGGCAAAGAATTAACATCGGAGCACGAATGTCCCCTCCCAGCCTAGTCTTTGTAAGACTGTGACCCGGGGCCCTCCTGGCCCTCACAGGAGGGCCCCGGGTCACAGTCTTACAAAGACTACTCCCGGCCTTGCAGACACTGTTCTGACTGCTCTACCAGTCCATCTAGTCCTAGCTATCTCTGGTCCCGACCTCTGCCCTCGTCCAAACCTTATAATCACCAGTCAGATTGTTCATTTCCAGTTATCTGTACCTACCCATACAGAATTATCTCCTATTCATAACAAAGTCCTATATGACTCCAAAGGCATTCAGTCGAGCAGGGACAAGTACTACTCGAACGACTCGAATCTTATCGAGCAAACAATCCATCGAGTAATAACTCGAACGTGTGAATCCTCTTTCGTCTCTTATCATCATCTTGGAAAAGGGGATTCTGTAACCACAACGGTTTCCAAAATGGGATTCCCTAAGTTGAATTCCGTAAAAAGGATTCCATAAGCGTGATTTCCTCAGTGGAAATCCAAGGAGGTGTCCAGGGCTTTTCTCCCACACTTACTACTGACTACTATGGGTCTCTGTACCTTTTTCACTACACGATAATCACTTACACTTGACTTGCACTACTACTAACAGTTGTATACAGAATGCTTACTCGAATTATTTATTTATTTATTTATTTATTTATTTATTTATTTATTTATTTATTTATTTTTATTTATTTATTTATTTATTAACGACACTTTCGACAGCCAGGATCACCTCCTGTCGGAGAGTTTTACAGGTGGAGGAAGCCGGAGCACCCGAAAAGAACCACTGAGCGACGGCGAGCAACTGTCAGACTCCCCACCGTACTAACTCCTCACAAGCAGAGTTATTCAGAACGACCCATGGGATAGTACAACCCATTAGGTGGTTTTGTAGTACTAGTTTAAACAATATTTATTTCAGAAAACATGTTAAAGAACAGATTACATATAAACACAAAAGTACATAAACTGAGGTGGATTGTAGTACTAAGGGGTAACCGTAGAACAACAGCGTAACCAAAGTATATCTTATACTACCGTGCATCAAAACAAAACATACCCCACCACAACACAAGAGAAGAAGAACAACTGGGTACATACCGTAAGGCTAAGTCCTAAATTACCGCGCTTAACAACCATACATACCCCTCAACAATGCGTGACATAGCATTAAGTACAGCATACACCATCTGTAGACCAGCGCAACGCCTTAGATGGATATTGGTACCGAGAGCAAACATTGATCCAGTAGGAGTACAGATCGTATATCCTACACTGCCGCACTAGCTAACCGTGCATTACCCCACCCCACGTTATAATACCACCTGACCTAGCATAACCTACTGTCAACAGCAACCATCCAAACGTAGTCGATGGATTAGTAACACAGAAGGGATAATAGACCAACAGAGGTACAGACCATGCATCCTAAACCATTCTAAACATCCAAGAATAACACTGACTGGCATAGCATCATATACTACCTATACCACCCATAGGACAGTTTAAAGCATTAGGTGGATTAGAAGTACCAGATGCTAACAGAGTACCTACAAAGGTATATAACCCCATTACTACACTACCATATCTGTCAAGTACCAGACGCCCGATGCACCCTGACAAGAACAACGTTATGTCGGATTGCACCGTGGACCCTACAAAATCGTTGCACTGCATAATTATATCAGACTAACCCGGCAGAAGTATGGTTAGCATTGTTTAAAGACATGCGTACCGACGTCAAGCTGATGACGAAGATCAGGTTTAAATCTGTCACCTTTCTTTCTGACATCTATTGTGATGAAATCATGGTCACGCACGATCTGGGCAAATGACAATCACAACATATGTCCATTCTGTCGAAATATCATCGTGTGGTCGCCGTAGCAACAGTTCTGTGTTCACAATAGTGTTTTTCTACCTCCTTCGGATCGAGATTGGATTGCGATCTGTTCGCAACACATTTGTACAGTCAACAGAGATTTCATAAATTAAATACAACATTAATACTGAATCAGGAAACACTGTATCGCGTTTCAGGACTTTACACCGATCAAATTTGGAGAAATCGCTACCTTGCGAAGTTAGTTGCTGTTCTGTCTCATTGATGAACGGTTTTGTAATACTGACTTCTGAAATGCTATCTTTTTTGGCTTCCCTTGTCTTTATTGGGGCCCAGAATTATATATCAACCTTTCAAGACCTAGTTCCACACCTCTTTTTACACAAATAGAACTTATGTCTCAGCATGTAGTCTCTGCGAAAACTCGAAGTCATGTTTTTCGTACCTTGGTAGTTCGTTTCTGGCAAGTTTTGGCTGCCTATACAGGCAGCTCAGACTTGCTCAGAAACAACTGCAAAGCCACAGAATCTAGACTATCAATGTAAAGAATTATTTATTTATTTATTTATTTATTTATTTATTTATTTATTTATTTATTTATTTATTTATTTCTTTATTTATTTATTTATTTATTTATTTTATTGTGGTTTAACGACACTTTCGGCAGTCAGGGTCACCTCGTGTCGGACAGTTTTACGGGTGGAGGAAGCCAAAGTATCCGGAGAGAACAACCAAGGAATTGTCAGACCCCCAACGAACTAACTCCGCATCAGCAGGGTTAGCATTGGTTGAAGACAAGTTCACTATCGACGACGACTACGCCTTAGTACACAGCGCCACCCTGTACCCACGAGGGCAGGCTGGATTACAACGCAGTTACCCCTGGTGGGAATCGACCCGTGGACCTTTCGGTTTGGTGGGAGTCGACCCGTGGACCTTTCGGTTTGAAGTCCAATGCCGTAACCATCGCGGTCCCATCAATACATAGCAAAGTGTGTAGAAATATTAGGCCTTCAATGGTTAAGTCACACCTTATGAATTGGGACATAAAGTATAACAAAACAAACCAAAGTATGTGGACGTGACAACCGTTACCTGTTCCCAGTTCCTTATTCGATATTCCTTATCAACCGATAAAATCGGTTGATAACGAATGTCGAATAAGGAACAGGAAATAAGTAAGGGTTGTCACGTCCGTCCAAACTACATTTTATTCCCTCTTAATTGGGAACATGAGTTATCGCTGCAATGAGCTTGCTGGAATTTAAATGGCCAGCGTTTCCTTGCCTTTAGTGAGTTTCTGCATTACGGCATACGGACATAAAAGCGGACAGGAAATGTCAACCTGGCTGCGATCCGGTCGAGATTTCTGTCTATTTTTGTAATCACAGCACTGTACTAACCACGTATATAGAACAATATAAAAATATATGATATCTAAAGGTGGTACATTCATATCAATAATAAAATGAACAGTTTAAGGTGGCTTTTCAGTAATGGCAAGGTAAGCTTGAAAATAAATAAGATATTTTCAGTGTCGTCACAAATCAAAAAATTGGAATAATTTCTTTTTCATTTTTAAGGTGTTCGTCGGCATTTATGAACATTTCTTCACAACTTCGGTTGGGTGTTGTACACACAATTATCTTTGTTTGGCCTATATTGGTGCGGCATTTTAGTCAATAAGTAGGGAGCTATTCTTTTAGGGTTATCCGATATGACTGGATAAACTCCCCCCCCCCCCCCCCAACCTTTCATGGACACACGAACACACCAAGCCATGAAATGATTCCGGCACCATGTCTATACCAGGGACGTATGAAGCTTTTGACCTAGATGGGCACTGTTATAGGAGGTCACTCACACCATTAGTTGTCATCTATAAGCCTTAATGGCATAGTAGAAATACCATACACAAAGCTTTGTTGGAACTGTCACACCTTTACATTAAGAACAGTACACATCCTGGGCTCCATATTTTACAAATTTTCTCACCAGATCCGGTGTGGAAATTTGTTCAATGTGGAGCAAAATCATTCTGGAGAATCTTCGGTAACATCTTAGGAGTAAGGAGCCTGCGCACACCCTTCTGACTAATTTCCTATAAGATTGCAACGACGAGTATCCAAAAGAGAACTACAAGTTTAAGTTCACTGCCTCAGAGTCGTTACCCACTCCCCCTGCCCCACCGCCGCGCATGCACACAAATTGGTTCTCTGCTGGTGGTATTAAGGTGTGGAAATTTGTTAGTACTCTCTCTCTCTCTATCAACTATTTCTGAAAAAGTTGGGGGCACGGGTCACCTGTGCTCCCCCGGTCCCCCCTACCGTGGTCTCATTTTCACCATCCACCGGCACTTTTCGTCCCGTCTTTCCTAGATCATAATTAAATAAAAAATAGCGTTTCTCTATTATACATACCATCTATATAATTTCCGATGATCTATCTAAAAAACACTAAACTAAGTGCAGGAAAGAGGAAGAATAATCCACGTTGAATCTTGCACTTTCACACAAATGTTGTAATCACTTTTTTTCACGGATGCAGAACAAAGTGAAGAGAAAAAAATCCTTGTCCGTCAAGAAAGAGCGCAGCGAAAATACGATAAAGGATGTCAAGTGAAGGAATATGCGCAATGAACAATCAACGGTGCGAAGCCATGCAATGCGGAAATCGTCGGTAAAAATATGAATAGTAATCTTGGATTATGTTTCACTTTTTCCCAGTTCTGCAGATCACAAGATGAGTAAGACGAATTCTTCATTCAGCTTTCACCCAATCCAGTACAGTGGAGTAGATCCGCATTGCACCATAACCACGGCTGTTATCGTATCAGACGGAATGTGGCAGGAACGAATCGGAATCTCATGTATCGCAAAACACGTGCAATTACAGAACGGCCAATATATTCGCGATCTTGAGCTGTGTTTCATTTACGATTTGATTCTGGAGAATACACGATCGCTGCCGCTCGTTTAGGCAGGGAACTGGAGGTTTTATCACTTAAATTTGCGTTAATATGAAACTATGAATGTCGGAATATTCTATAAATCTAAAATCGAATATAAAAGATATCAGCCAAGATTCAATCAATATATTGCTGTCTCTGCACTGAGAAGCACAGTTCGTGGACTTCACATAACACGGCAACGCGGCACGGCAACACGTTCAGTTCGGTTCATTCCTTGAACGTAAAAAAAAATAGTCTGCGAAATACAATGCCGACAGGAACAGCACAAAATCGGCAGGGACCTCCCTTTAAATCCCCCCCCCCCGCCACCCCTTATAAAGGACCACTGGATCAGAGGCGGTGGAACCAGGGAGCACATGGACAGGTGACTCTCCACGTTTTTTCTACAGACACGAGTTAAAATGGGCACAGGAAAGCGTGAGAATTTACAGGCATACCTGTAATATATTATTTGCAAATTCAAACAACATTTGGCCATCTCTTTCGATCCGTTTCTTCTACTTCAGCCATCTTCCAACCCGAAGGCTAGCCTTCGGGTTGGAGGATGATTGTAGTAAAAGAAATCACACCACTGCATGCTCTTCTGAACGAGAGACTATAGTCTGGCATGGTACGTTTATGGATATATGACAGTAACTTTTCTCCCACAGGATCGAATGACGGTTGCCTTGAAAATGTGTGCGCTTCCACTTTTATCGAGCTTCCACCGTCTCTGTAAAGAACTACAGAATGCGAAGAACGGTTTAGTGTTTTAGAACCAGCGATGTGACTTTACGCTTAATTTGAAATATAGAATGCATGAAAAGTATTTGAAAATGTTCTGCTCAGTGACTACCGGATGGAACCCGGTGGGGCCTGAGCTGAAAGTTAACTACTATATGATAT
The DNA here is from genome assembly GCA_031216915.1 of Pictodentalium vernedei. NCBI lineage: Eukaryota > Metazoa > Mollusca > Scaphopoda > Dentaliida > Dentaliidae > Pictodentalium > Pictodentalium vernedei. Next base: position 265,616,451 of record CM062297.1, read on the forward strand.
CAACACTGAAACTGTAGCCTCCCACCCGGATGTTGAGGAGAGGTCCTATGTTATACGCAGGCCTTTGCTTGTTTCTTTATTGGGTTTTGTTGACACTTTCAATAGCCAGGGTCATGCCGGATTATCGGACAGTTACATGTGTGGAGGAGTCATAGTTCTACAGAGAACCAGTGGACAGCGGCGAGCAGCTATCAGACCATTCACATTGTCAACCCAGCACAAGCAGAGTCACCATCGACTGAAGACAAATGAATGATCGACGTGCAGTGCGCCATCGTACAGAGCGCCACCCTGCCCATTGTGGCCAATCGCTATTAAGTGTCTGGCCCACGAAAACTGCGCGGAAAGTGCGAAGGGTAGAACTGTCGACCTCTCAGCTCGAAGCCCAATGTTGTAACCAATGAGCCACCCACATGCAGGAGTAGGCCACTAAAATAGACAAGTACTTGTCACTTAAAAGAGAACTCGATGGAAAAATAGTAATTAGACAAGCTCATCCACTCATTATTTGGGAAGTTCGATGGATCATGATTTAAATCATTGGGTCCCAGGTCGAAGGGTCGTAGGTTCAATTCTCACCCGCATCGTCTGAGTTATGCCTTTGGGCAACACACTGGTCTCAGTACAGCTGGGTAGCTGGGACGTCAGCGAAAAACGTCGCCACTCAACAGCCACCCCCAATTTATTTAACTATTTATTGGGGTTTAACGATACTTTCGAAAGCCAGGGTCACCTCGTGTAGAACAGGTTTACGTGTGGAGGAAGCCGAAGTAAGTACCCGGAGAGAACCATCGAGCAACCGCGAGCAACTATCAGGTTCCCCAACATACTAACTCCACACAAGCAGGATTAGCATTGTCAAAGACAAGTGCACCATCGACGTGCAGTACGCTTATTACACAACGCCACCGTATCGCTACGTGGGCAATGGGGGTGAAGTGTCTTGCCCAAGGACACAACGCGGTTGCCACAAGTGGGATTCGAACCGAGAACCTCTCGGCTAGCAGCCTGCACCTCTACCCTGCCACCCCAAGATGACGTCAAATAAACGTAAAGCCTCCTCCCAATTCACCATACGTCATGGTGTTTACCTTACATGGAACCTAATAACACTAGATCTTGTTTCCAATCTCTGCACTACTATTTTGTCAATAATAACTAAATTATGTTGTACATAATAAGTTTGCATTGCACAAAAAATGTACACATCGTCATATCATCGTTTTTCAAATCACACATCACACATCATATACATCAAGGTATATTCTTTAAAAAAAAACAATCGGAGACTGCAAGGCTCGATAATTTTATTTTTCGTTGAGCACTGTTCATGTATGGCAACTCAGCCCCCCACTCCCACCCACACAACTCCATAAGTTGGTGGCGGTGGAGACACTTTCCAGTATGTTACCAATGAGCGTTCCTGCAATCTAGTTGTCACGAGATCAGTGCATAATCCTATTTTGATCAAGTGGTGGCATGATGGTGGGGTGTGAGTATGCTCAGGCGTAGGCCTACTGCACGTTGATGGTAGACCTATCTTCAACTAATTATAACCCTGCTTGTGTGGGTTTAGTAAGTTGCGGACTGCGACAGATCTATACTCGACGCTGCAAACTGTCGTTACACTTCAGAAAATAAATTTCCACGGACACAATAATATTATAAGACTCCAAACACTAATTACAGGAATACTCATCAGAAATTTAATTAATGAAGCACCGGGTACATCCCGGTGCTTCATTAATTAAGATTTTGCTGATGGTGATTTTTATTACCTGGTAAACGGTTCAGTGGACACCACTGCCAACGGGTGGATTACGATCAGTCCACAGCGACTGTACTGTATTCACGGGTATCAACACCGATAATGAATGACACAGCTTCTGTCTGAAACTATCTTGCTTGCTGTTTAGATTCTTGGCAGCTTATCAAAATAACCACAATATTTGGCAAAAACTCTGTGACCTCCTTGATTCTCCCACCTTCTTAATTTACGAGGTAAAAATGACTGGGGAGATCGGGGAAGCGCTAATTAAGGTGCTATGTGGCCAATTCGAAGGTTTTGGAATATAGTTCATGAAGGCAGTATGTATTTCCACAAGTCAAGACTCACTGAATGATTGTAAGGTCAGGTTTGCCCTTAACCCTTTACCCAACGAATCGCCCGCATCCGCCCGCATAATATGCAAATTCAGCAGTTGAAAAAAATATTATTACCAGTAAATCTATAAGTTACTAGTAGATTAACATGATTTTGGTGGGCTGTTCAAACTCCATAATTTCAGGGACGTCATTCGACGAAGCCGGGCCGCGGGAGGATAATGGTATAAATAGCCATTAGCGGCCCGCGGCCCGGCTATTTTTAGATTCCATGGTCTAATGAATTACTCCCATTCGGATGAAGTCCCTTTGTATTTCCGAACGGAAGTCGAACGCGCGATCGAAACAGAAATATCGAACCGACTTACTGATTATTTCTTCCAGCAATTCCCTCGTGCGGTTAGCTGTAACAGGGAGTGGTAATAATAGTAATAACATAATTGTTGTCAGGCATCATGATTCATTAGCGGCCCTGCAGCAATGATGAACAGCCCTTGGGCTTATTAACGGCCCTCGACTTCGTCTCGGGCCTTTAATAAACCCTCGGGCAGTTCATCATTGCTGCAGGGCCGCAAATGAACCATAATGCCCTCCAAACTCCTTTTATTGTTATATTATTTTTCAAAAAATTTCAACAAAACCATATCATGTGACCCCTCGTTGGAACGAGCTCGTCGAGCTCGTTCCAACGATCGGTCACATGATATGGTTTTGTTGAAATTTTTGGAAAAAGTTTTAAAAAATGATATTTAAAATAATAAATTTGATATCGTCTGCGTTGGGTAAAGGGTTAAGTCAGCAGACAGGCACAAACAGACACATTTTATTGCGTTGAAATATTTGCCCCAAATTTATGTATTCTTCACTCTCTCTACTAGAAGGCTCCATTTATTTTGACATTGTTTTTACATCATTGTTGGCTGCCTGTACAAAGATGTAGAAACAATGAGTTATTTATTTATTGGAGTTTACGACACTCTCGACTGCCTGGGTCACCTCGTGTCAGACAGTTTTACGGGTGGAAGAAGCCAGAGTACCCGGAGAGAACCACCGGGCAACGGTGAACAACTGTCAGACTCCCCGACGTACCAACTCCACACAAGCAGGGTTAGCATTGGTTGAAGTCAGCTGCACAATCGACGTGCAGTACGCCTTAGTACACAGCGCCAACGTGCCCCCCCCCCCTCCCCCGCGGACAATCGGGATTAAGTGCCTTGCCCATGTTCACCTTGCCTGGCAGGGATCGAACCGTGGACATCTTGGTTTGAAATTTAATGCCGTATCCTCTGAACCACCGCGCTCCCAACACGAAGTCAACTGCAGCTATGTAGAAGTATAGGGGCCCTTACGGTAGCTATTATCGCAAAATTATTCTGTGGATTTCAAGGTTAATCAAAAATTTCAAGGCAATACTTGTTTTTATTGAAAAAGGGTAAACACATGTTAATAGGAGCACGGTGGCTCAGTGGTTACGGCATTGGACTTCCAACCAAAATGTCCATGATTCGATCCCCGCCTGCGGTAACTGTGTTGTGTCATTGGGCTAGGTACTTAATCCCGATTGCCCACGCGAGAGCACGGCTTGGGCTGAGTATTAAGGTGTGCTGCACGTCGATGTTGCACTTCTCTTCAACCAATGCTAATCCTGCTTGTGTGGAGTAAGTCCGCTGGGGAGTCTGACAGTTGCGATGGCGGCGGAGATACATTCCAGTATGTTACCAATGAGAGTTCTTGCAGTCTAGTTGTAAAGAGATCAATGCTTAATCCCAATTTGCTCAAGTGTCAGCGCGTATGGGGTGTGCGAGTGTGCTTAGGCGTACTGCAAGTTCAACCAATACTAACCCTGTTTCTGAGGGGTTAGTAAGTTGCAGACTGCGACAGATACTCGACGCTGCTCAGTTGTTCTACCCCGGACATTGCGGCTTCCTCCACCCGTACAACAGTTCAACACGATATGGCCCTGGTTGTGCAAACTGTCGTTACACTCCAGTAAATAACTCATTTTTCAAGTGAAACTGGTAATTGCATAGATATCTAAAGTCTTTTTTCAGATTTCTATGGGTACTTGCCCTTATCGATGTTAATGTCATAACCTAGAACATCATTCGCCAATGAATCCTCGTGGCACAAGTTATCCCTGACTGTTGAAATGATTGTAAACCTCCACTAAGGAATGAAACATACTTGCTCATTCCGGCATAGAGCAGATTCAGGGCCATCAGTTTTGTTGATTCAGTCTCTACTGACTTTGTCAAGCTCTCGAATCACTTTATTCTTCATTAATCATACATAACTTAACCCTTTACCTAATATGAAAAGCAGACGACACTTGCAAAACGGAATCTTGAATAACCATTTTTTTCATTTTTTGTCTCAAAAACATAGGTTATGACCCCTCGTTGGAATGAGCACGACGAGCTCGTTCCAACGAGGGGTCATAACCTATGTTTTTGAGACAAAAAATGAAAAAATAATGAAAATTAATTGGCGATTTTTGAGAATAGCGCTGGCCGGTTTTTTCCGTTACGTTGGGTAAAGGTTTAATGTGTATAATTAGGGTGGAATACCGAGTTATCTCTACAGTTCTCAGATATAATGATATAAGGAGCAGATAAAACCTCACAGAAAAACACTCATATTCCGTTAACTGTTCGGTTGACCTATAAGTAATGGGGATTCCTCCACCAGTATGGTCTGTTATCCAAATTCTCATCTTAAAGATCGCATACATATGGCATGCATGTTTTAACGTATTTCAGATGAATTTTATCGTGTGGTGCTCACCCGGCCCTATCAAATTAAACCAACTCCCCTGATTTTTCATATCTGGACACCGTGCCGTGTGGGGGCATTGGCTTCCGTTGGCCTGGTACATCAAGTGGAGTCGTTCGAGAATTACGTGGGCGTCTCGTGGTCCATCGTGATTCTTTGAGACCTATGCGGCGGTGCGCTACGACATTCCTTTCCAACCCGTACCTCTCTCTCTCTCTCTCTCTCTCTCTCTCTCTCTCTCTCTCTCTCTCTCTCTCTCTCTCTCACTCACTCACTCTCTCCTTACACTCTTTTTGTTGCTGGTGGGCTCTGTAGTAAGGTTCACTTATATCACAATGAGGTTCTCCAAAGACACGATTGTGGTGTGTTGAACAGTAGAGTGAATCGCCCCTTTTCTATTCTGCATAGTAACCCTTCATCTGACATGAAAAGCAGACGACACTTGCAAACAAAACTCTTGATTAACTCATTTTTTTCATTTTTTTCTCAAAAACATAGGTTATGACTCCTCATTGGAACGAGCTCGATTAGCTCGTTCCAAAGAGGGGTCATAACCTATGTCTATGAGACAAAAGATAAAAAAATATTGAAAACTAGAGAATTGTAATTTGTTGGACAAATTACGGGCTTTCCCAACTTTTTAATGTGAAAATGTCGTAGCGCACCGCCGGATAGGTCTCAAACTATCAATCATTTTTGAAAACAGAAACTTTAGCGGAAATAAAAGTTTTTGTGATGCTACTAGTTTTTATGCAGCCAAAACAGATATTGGAGATACAGCAGGACACCAAAACATTTAACACAAAATTTGCTCTTCAATAATTACAGAATATTTTCATAGAAAGCAAAACAAGCGATATCCTTTCTGCTTTGTAAAAAATAAGTACATATGAATTATGGGCGTACGGGCCAGGGTTTCACGGAGGACTGTGCCCCAACCCACCCCTGAGTCGGGAAGGAGCCGATTTTTCAGCCCATATGCCAGAAAATTTCGGACAATTTAGTTGCCAGAAATGACCACAAAACATTTTAGTTTTCCACACAAAATGTTGTTTTCCAATCTCATCACTTGGAAGTTGCAAGTAAACCGACCATTATACTGTACAAGTTGATTCAGTGGAACCGTATCCACGTTAATATTATTCATTTATAATCACACAAGTACATATAACGAGTTCTATTACTGCATATTACGGGAGCGCGGTGGCTCAGAAGGTAGAGATGATTGTTGCAATCCAAGAGGTCCTCGGTTCGAATCCCGCCTGTGGCAACCACATTGTGTCCTTGAGCAAGACACTTCATCCCAATTTAATTTCCCATGTGTGGGGGAGGGGGGGGGGGGCATGATGGCGTTGTGTACTAAGGCGTACTGCACTTTGAGAGTGCACTTGTCTTCAACCAATGCTAACCCTGCTTTTGTAGAGTTATTATGTTGGGGAGTCTGAGTCGTTTGCCATTGCTCGGTGGTTCTCTCCAGGTACTCTGGCGTCTACCACCTGTACAACTGTTTCAAAAGTGTCATTAAACCTCAATAAATAAATAAATTAATACTGCATATTACAGAAAATGTTCATATTGCGCTTGAACATTACAACTTTTTAATTCACAGCTTGGAAATTGTGGTATTTTGAGTATTATTAGATTATTAATAAAAGGCATGTGAAATATAGAGTGAATATAAATCTCCATCTGGTTACATACTGAATAATGTTGTTCGTAATCTCATAAAGTAAATAAAAACTAAACAGCACCTTTCTTCTGCAAGCATTGTTGCATCTATGCATACAAAAATAATTGTTACAAGATTGCAATTAGAGAAATTAGTGCTTGAAGTTAGTCAATCTCGAAGATAAAATGCTATATTCATATCATTTGTGGCCAGTAGGGGTTAATTTTAAAATACTTGTGTGGTGATTTTTTTAGTGTATCATATTATGCTCTAAATGAGTGAACATCAGTCACAGACTGAGTGTCTGATAAGAGACATGGCGGAATCTTGAATCTTTGTATTTGAATGAACTTGTACAAGTTGGGGGTATTCTAAGTCAAGGCACGACAACTGGGTGAGGGTTAAAACTTGGAATAAAACATAATACTGCAAAATTGTTCTTAGATGAATGTCCTATCTTCTCATGGGAAACGTTTTGAGAAAATATGGCCCCGGTGCTGAGAAATTGCATATAAATTTTGGCGAAAATAACAATTATTCCGACAGTACCCTTATAGGAAGTCTCAAATCTGCAAAGGGCTAAACTTTTAATAATAACATATAGAACAAAATTTGTCATACTTTAACTGCTGCATGCAGCTATAGAAAACATTCATAGCTCAATCAGTTTAAAATGGTGCAAATCGTCACCTAGACTTACCAAATTCTGAAAAAATTGATTTTTTAAGGACGGTACCTACTTTTATGCAACAAGAATGGGATAGGTTTAAACTTTACAACCAAACTTACACCAGCAAATATGCTCGGTAGTCAATTGTGAATACGTACATGAAAAGTGTTTGAAATTAACCCTTTCCAAAATGATAGAAATAGCCACCAAAGTTGGTCAATTTTAGCATTTTCAAACGATACTCTTATTCTCGCCCTCGTTGTGCTTGTGGGTTAAATCTGAGATTAAAAGGTAAATAGTAACGTTCTTCCACAATCATTCTTGCATCTATCCGTACCAAAATAATTGTTACAACAACCTTGTAATTAGAGAAATTTGCTCTTGAAGTTGGTCAATTTTGAAGAAAAAATCTATATTCATGTCATTTTTGGCCAATGGGGGTTAAAGTTGAAAGATTTGAGTGGTGTTCGTGATGTATTATATTATGCTCTAAATGTGTGGAAAATTTGAGCTAAATAACTGTAAACAATTTTGAGACATTTGAAAAATGGTGAAATTTTCACGGCTTTGGCAGAATATTTTGAAAATACGTGTTTTCACAGACATGACGATACCGCATTTCACTAGATTTTATGACATTACATGAGTATGGTAAATTTGGTCCAAATCCTACAGCTTGTTTTTGACCAGTTCAACAGACAAAATTCACGGAAGAAAAAAAAATAAACTAGAGAATTGTAATTTGTTGGACAAATTACGGGCTTTCCCAACTTTCCAATGTGAAAATGCAGACTACATATAGTAAGACAAAGTGCTTGACATTATCCATTTCCAAAATGATAGACAAAAAGCATCCAAAGTTGGATGTTTTTGGCATTCTATAACGGTACTCTTATTCTCACCCTCATTGCACTTGGGGTTAAATTTTGAGATTAAAAAGTAAACAGTAACTTTCTTCTACAATCATTGTTACATCTATCCTTATCAAAATAATTGCTACAACAACCTTGCAATTAGAGGAAATGAGTACAGATGTTTGCAAAATTCACTGACAATCAATTTTTGTCAGCCAATACTATTCTTTACGTGTTCAAAGCATGTTTTGGGTTAAACCCCAAAGCATAACTTACAGCAGCGGATTTGTTCATTAAGCATCTCTGCCTATAGAAAAACAAAGTATCTAAAATTAACCCTTTCCAAAATGACAGGAAAATGTAACCGAAGTTAGCTAATTTTAGCATTTACGAATGGAAATCTTACCCTCATTGTGCTTGAAGGTTAAAGATGAGATTAAAAACTAAACAGTAACTTTCTTCTGCCAGCATTGTTGCATCTATGCATACAAAAATAATTGTTACAACAACATTGCAATTAGAGAATTTAGCGCTTGAAGTCAGTCAATCAACAAGACAAAATGCGATATTCCTATCATTTGTGCCAACAGGGGTTAATTTTGAAATATTTGTGTGATGATTTTAGTGTATCATATTATGCTCTAAATGTGTGAACATCAATCACAGATTGAGTGTCTGAAAAGAGACATGGACTAATCTTGAATCTTGGTATTTGAATTGACATGTACAAGTTCAGGGTACTCCAGTTCAAGGCCTGACAACTGGGTGAGGGTTAAAACTTTGAATAAAACATATAACAGCAAAATTGTTCTTAGATGAACGCCCTATCTTCTCATGGAAAAGTCTTTGAGACAATATGGCTCCAGTGTTGAGAAAGTGCATGTAAATTTTGGTGAAAATAACAATTATTCCGACCATACCCTTATGGCAAGTCTCAAATCTGCTAAGGGTTAAACTTTTAATAATAACATATGGAACAAAATTTGTCATAATTTGACTGCTGCATGCAGGTATGCAAAACATTCAGAGCTCAATCAGTTACAAATGGAGTAAATCGTAACCTAAACTTACGAAATTCTGAAAAAAATTGGAGTTTTTTTGGGATGGTATCTACTTTTATGCAACCAAAATGGCTAGGGTTAAATTTTACAACCAAACTTACAACAGCAGATATGCTTGGTAGTCAATTGTGAATACGTACATGAAAAGTGTTTGAAATTAACCCTTTCCAAAATGATAGAAAAAGCAACCAAAGTTGGCTAATTTTTGCATTTTCAAACGGTACTCTTATTCTCGCCCTCATTGTGCTTGAGGGATCAATCTGAGATTAAGAAGTAAACAGTAACTTTCTTCCACGATCATTGTTGCATCTATCCATACCAAAATAATTGTTACAACAACCTTGTAATTCGAGAAATTTGCTCTTGAAGTAGGACAATTTTGAAGAAAAAATCTATATTCATGTCATTTTTGGCCAATGGGGGGTTAAAGTTGAAAGATTTGAGTGGTGTTCGTGGTGTATTATATTATGCTCTAAACGTGTGGAAAATTTGAGCTAAATAACTGTAAACAATTTTGAGACATTTGAAAAATGGTGAAATTTTGACGGTTTTGGCAGAATATTTTGAAAATACGCGTGTTCGCAGACATGACGATACCGCATTTCACTAGATTTTATGACATTACATAAGTATGCCGAATTTGGTCAAAATCGTACAGCTTGTTTTTGAGTAGTTTAACAGACAAAATTCAAGGAGGAAAAAAAAAGAAAAAAAAGAAAGAAAAAGAAAAAAAGAAAAAGAAAAAAAAATATAGAAGAAAAATTTTGAAAAAGAAGAAGAACAAGAGTCTTTCCCAAACTGGGTTTGGAAAAGCCTAAAAAAAAAGAAAAAAAAATAGAGAAGAAAAATTTTGAAAAAGAATAACAAGAGTCTTTCCCAAACTGGGTTTGGGAAAGCCTAAATAATTGGCGATTTTTTGTGAATAGTGCTGGCTGGTTTTGTCCGTTACATTAGGTAAAGGGTTAAACAACAATTACTGAAACAACAGTCTTACTTAGAAGTTTTTACTTGGTTTGATTCATATCGGCCGAGATATCTATTATCATAACTAATAAATGGTCGCCCTGTATTACCGCGATCAGTTTTACAACTTTTACAACTCTGTTTAACGTGTTTAGTAAGTTTTATACCATGGGTACAAAAATCTCGATGTACAAATTCACAAGGTTGATAAATATGTCTTTAAGAACAGATGATCAAATCATGCAACATGTCCAAATATTTCTTACTGTAACTTTGTTTCATTGCTCGTCTATATAATATTAAGAGTTCAGTGTGTTATCCCGAGACAGTTTGCATAAGCTCTAGCTTTTTGTTGGATCTATTGTCCAAAGTTTGTTTTGTTATATTGTAAGCATTCATGCTTGTGTGTATTTGCAAATTCGCGACTAAAATATTGTTTAAACTAAATACAGAGTTCAGTAACAGAAGGAATATGTCGGAAGTCACGATACTATCAGTAGAAGTTTAATTTCGCACAACCACTTATGCTCCACATCACTTGAGGTGGTTCACATCTGCTGTTGGCTGTTTTAAACTGGTAATCAATGAGGACAAGGTTATCAATGATTTACTGACTTATTAGATAGACGTTACTTGCATGGTTAGTTTCATATCGACCGACATATCAGCCCGAGGTAACTTCATATCAGTTTGATACCGAATAAGCTTCTTATTCATTAAACAAAAACAAATAATTATAAAAATTCTCCGATCTGTTAAGTTTCTGACAATGTTATGGTTTCTCGTTCTTTTTACAGAGTCCAAAGTTTCCTCTTCTCCTATTGCTAGTTTAGCTATCCGAAAGTCTCGGCTTCCCCACTGGGGAAGCCGAGATGTTCGGATAGCTGAACAACCTCTTCTCCCAGGGCGACGAATCTGCGCTTACGACTCTGAATCTTAGTTTGCGATTCAGTTCTCTACAACTCTCTGCTTTCTTCTCTTCATCCACCTGATCAGAACTTATTACCATCATTAATCCCTCATTTTACAAAACTCTCCTTCAAACCACTCCACCATGCCAGGTAACTCCAATGTTCCTGATTGCTCTGAACATTTGGATATAAACAAATAAGTTGTGTCTCGTAACGCATCAAGGGGGAACTCTAGCCTGATTCATATCAGTCGAGATCGGCGTCAATCAGTCGAGGTTGAAGCCATATCAGCCTTGTTTGATAAGGGATAATTCTGGGAAAGAAAATCATATCTAATACATATTTTCATCTTATTGACCTGTCCACACAGTCGGGAACACAGAAATGTCTGATCTGAAGCAAGTTTTATCAATTATACTGAGTCAAAAAAAAATGTAATAGAAACAAATATGAAAAAATAGCATAAATAATGAAATATAATAGTTCTAATGTTGCATGTTTGCGGACACGAAGTCGTGCAAAGAGTTTCATGACATGTTTTTGTTGTCCACCCAACCCTAAACAATTTTGCTACGGATTGCAAAATAGCACGTGCTACCCGAGAATGTCAAATTGAATTGGTGACCGACGATTTTCTTTGTGTTATGTTGTGCTAGACAGCCTGGGTTATTGAGAAAACACGTTCGTTTTTGTCTTCCGACATTTTAAAAAATGCAACGGTTAACCGCAAAATCAGAGGTTGCGTGCCATTGATATGCGTGAGGCTGGGATACCCCCAGATGAGCTCGCTGCTGAGATCGGAGTCAATGTGGCCACTATTTACCGTCTCATTGGAAGATGCAGAAACACTGGATCTACTGCCGACGGACCGCGTTCAGGTCGACCAAGAGTTACGACCCCTGCACAAGACAGACACATCAAGAAGTCTCACTTGCGGGATCGCTTCCTTCCGGCAGCAATTACTCTTGGTAGAACTAACAATAGAATTAGTGCACAAACTGTGTGCAACAGACTCGCCGAACACGGCATCCGAAGTAGGCGTCCATAACATGGACCAATTCTTATCCAACGTCATCGTACCGTCAGAATGGAATGGGTACGTCAGCGTGTTCGTTGGAATCAGCAGCGTTGGAGCACAGTTCTTTTTAGTGATGAATCACGAGTCTGTCTACGGCGCGCTGTTGGTGGGGCAAAAGTGTATCGCCGACGAGGAGAGCGGTTTTCTGATGCTTGCGTGCATGAATGCGCCCGTTTCGGCGGGGGTAGTGTAATGGTTTGGGCAGGAATTTCCTTGCATCATCGAACGCAGTTAATCTTCATCGATGGTAATTTGAATGGACAACGATATAGGGACGGCACTCTTACCGCTATTGTTGTCCCGTTGTTCAACGTTAGCGTCGGATTGCAGTTATTCCAGCAAGACAATGCCCGATGTCATGTCATGCGTATCCGTCGTGACTTTCTTGAAGAGCAGAGCATCGAACTTCTTCCCTGGCCCCCAATTTCTCCAGCTTTCTCGCCAGTATCTTTGGGGTTAAATGGACCGTCGGGTACGACTTCATGATCTTCAGACGTTGGGCGATTTACGTAGTGTTCTAAGGCATGAGTGGAACGCAATACCACAGGGTGATATCCAGAGACTTATCAGGTCCATGCGCCGTCGATGTCTTGCCATCCATGAGACAAACGGTCGACATACACGCTATTGACTGCATGTGTGAACTTTTCATTTCACCCCATGTCTGAAATGCGACGTCCTAACGTGACGCTGGCAACAGTAAGAACATGAAATTATGCAAATTCATACAGCTAGACCCGAAATATGAATTTACAATAATTTGTTTGGGATTAAAGTCGATAATACTAAAAAATTGCTCCTCAAAGTGTATTATACTTTCTGTTTTGACTCAGTGTATATTCACAGGTATCAACACCGATAACGAATGACACAGGTTCTGTCTGAAAATATCTTGCGTGTGGTTTAGATTCTTGGCAGATTATCAAATAACCGTAATATTTGACCAAAACGCGGTGACAGCACGATTCTCCGACCTTCTTAATTTACAAGGTAAACATGAAATAGAGAATCAGGGAATTGCGAATTAAGGTGCCATTCGGCCAGTTTTGGATTATAGTTCATTTTATGAAGGCAGCATGTATTTCCACAAGTCAAGACTCACTGAATGGTTGTAAGGTTAGGTTTGCCGTTAAGTCAGCAGACAGGCACAGACACATTTTCATTGCTTTTTAAAAATTGCCTGAAATGTTTTCTTCCCTCTCTCTAACAGTAGGCTCCGTTTATCTTGACATTGTTTTTCCATCATTGTTGGCCGCATGTACAGGCAAACAACAATGATGTAGAAACATCAAGTCAGCTGAAGTCGTGTAGAAGTATATATGGTAGTTATTATCGTAAAATTATTCACAGTATTGAAGGGTTAATCCACAATTCCAAGGCAATATTTGCTTTTATTGAAAAAGGGTAAATACATTTTAACGGGAGAGCTGTTGCTCAGCGGTTACGGCACTGGATTTCAAACCGAATGGTCCGCGGTTCGATCCTTGCCAACCCCTTTTGATTTATGCTTTTTTAGGAAAAATCATTGACCCCTTCAGGATAAGAACCACCCCAACAAAAACGAATCGGATGGGTTCGTCAGCGTGAGACATACGTTCACGCACAGATTCAGGCAACACTCCTTGAGATTTGGCTGAATACTCGGCGTGAATCTATTTACCCCAAGGACAAAGCCCCGGTTTCCGACATCTGGCGAGGCTACCACCAGAATCTTCCTAAAATGTAACAATTGAAAGGTTTAAAATCAAAAGGATTACTCAATGACAATTGTAATACTTGTTTCAGGTGTAATGTGCATACAGGTCACCGCAATGAAATTTTTATAGCTTTCTAAAGTTGTGTAAGGGTTAACCTTTGGTTAAATTTGCTCTTCAATTCGATCGGCAAATTGAATATAATGGTGGTGGAAATTCTCGCGTAATAATAGGACGCGGTATGGGTTAGGGAATAATTAACCCTTTAGGTCAAAAATATTTTTGTTTGAAATTTTTAGTAATGAATTTCATTAAATGGTTACCTCAAGCTTGGAACAGTTGATTTGTATGGGAGGGCGGTTGGGCTTCGCGGTAGTGAGTTGCAAAAACGTGTGAAAGATGAGCAAAAGCGAGTGGCGAAAGAAATGGCCGCAGACTTAGCGCGTCAGATTACGTTCAAGTGCGAGGCGGCTGCCTTATGGGCAGCCGAACGTGAGAAAGAGCTGCCAGAGAGGCTGCGTTAGACCGACAAAGAGCTGGAAGAGCCGGGAGAGAAGCCGCGTTACAGCGTGAAAAGGGAGAGCGAGAGACAACACTAAAAGATGCGGAGCGAGCGAAAGAGCGTCAAATCGAGCGTGAAAGAGCTGAAAGAGAAGCTGCGTTGGACCGCTATAGGGCAGAAAGGGGAGCTCCGCTAGAGCGTGAAAGGGCGCTTGAGGAGGCTGAAAGGGCCCGTTAGGAGGGTGAAAGGCAACATAAGAGGGAAATGGAAAGTTTAAGTGATGGGCGCAGTTACCCGGAGCTAATGGTAGACAGGGTGGAGAAAGTTCCAGGGGATACGCGAGGACACCTCATCCTCAGTTATCCGAGTTCAATGAGCAGACTAACGACATTGACTCTTAATTACAGAGGTTTGAAAGGTTTGCTTCGAGTCAGGGTTGGCTTGGGGACGCCTGCGTGGTCCGTCTCAGCCCGCTGCTGACAGGCAAATCGCTACAAGTATACGTGAGCATGCCACCTGACCAACCTAATGAAAACGGTGAGTTAAAAAAGGCTATCATCAAGAGGTACCAGCTCACGAAGGAGGGTTTCATGACGAAATTCAGGGAATGTGAGGCCGAGAAGGGTGAAAGTGTGTACCAATTTGTGTTAAGGTCCACAAGATATTTCGACAGGTGGGTCGAACTATCAGGAATTGAAGAGCGATTCCTTCCATGAAGGATCTACTTATCAGAGAGCAGTTTATGTCATCGTGTGCCCCCAAGATGGCATTATTTGTTAAAGAGAGGAAGCCGAGTAGCTTAGAGGAAAAAACTAGGGTGGTCTGGCAGTATTTAAGGGTTTATGCGGAAAGCCTGGCCCAGGGTAGGTCGGGCAGGAATGGGAGTAACGTGGTTGCAAAGGCACCCGTTAGGAACCCAAGCCCCGAGCCGGTAAGTATCGGGGGAATCAGAGAGGATCAGGGCTCAGGGACACAACTTGTTTTGTGTGCAGTAAGAAGGGGCACCTGGCAAGAGATTGTTGCAGAAGGACGGTTACGGGGGGACAAAACGGGGTTCCCCAAAGAATTGGGAGGAGGGACCCGTCCCCCATTAGTAGCAGAAGAGGGCGTAATGCGATACAGCCTGTAGAGAAGAGGCAGGCAGCTGCATTCTGCCAGACAATTGGGCCGGAGAGGAGTCCACTGAGCCAAGCACTCGAGGCTGGGAAGCTCAGGCTGAAAGGGTGGGGGGGGGGGGAGTGGCGACATTGCCCATAATTAGTGGAGCTCTTGGAAAAAGGAGAATATGCCGGTGTACCAAGCGTATGTGGGTGACCGAGAAGTCCGTATGCTACGAGACACCGCGGTAAAGATGGAACTCGTTAGCGAGCGCGGCGGTAAACAGAGAACTCGTTAGCGACAGACAGCTAACGGGGCACGACCACATGTGCGTGCTAATAGATGGGACGATTAGGAGGTTCTCCATTACGTGGGTGAGGGAGGATACCCCTTTCTATAGCGATGAAGTAGAAGCAATGTGTATTGAGGGGCTCATTATGATCTCGTGCTTGGGATCATACCCGGGGTATGTTCAGATCCCGACAAGATATGGTCGGAGAGGAAAGCACCCAAAGGGGCATCCGGGGTGGTCACCCTAGCCCAAGCCGCGGAGGCAGAGCGGCCGGTGAAATCACTGAAGGGACCTGTGGAGTCGAGTAAGGATGCACAGGAAGAGTGCACAATGGAAGCCCCAAAGTTAACCCTTCGACGGCGGAAGTCAAGGAATGGCTGAACGGAAGCAGCCAACGTGTGTGGACGAGAGGATGAATAATGAGGATCGGTACGGAAGTTGACCAAAGGTTAGGAACTTTTGGATCGATCAAAAGGTGAGCATGCTCCTACAGACAAAGTCAGATAGACAGCGGTTACAGTCGGCGGGGTCATGCGCTGTAACAACAATAATGGACAGTGGTCATTAGTGAATATAACTTATCGACAGGAATTCCGTACAACTCGCTCCACTCATAATAGCGGTCATCCAAAAATTCAAATAAAAGAGTCAAGTGTCCTTTGGTTTTGCGGTCTGTGTTTTTATTTCTATTTTCTTCGACAAACGTTCGTAAGCTAATATTTCCGAAACGTGACACCATGTTGTTTGTTTACTGAAGAACGTGCGATGATTGAATAGTCCTGCGCTCATTAAATATGCTAATAAGCCAATATAGGTTGACCACGTGGGGTAAGATAGCTGTCACGTGGGTGGGATGAGACAGGAATATATCTCCCAGCTGTCTCACACGACTTTATATATGTCTCAGTACCTTAATGGTGGGATAAAGGGTAGTATTATATTTTTGCGATGGAAAGAGTCAGAGAGAATGTATAGAGGGGTTGCTTGTGAACCAACGGGCCACCTCCAATTGGGCGCCAGTGGAATTGCGCGCGCGAGTTGACGTGAGATTTGGATAGACTCATGCGTCCCAATGGGGAACCGTCTCGAAATACTAGGTAATTATTTGTGGCGCGCGTGAGTGTGCGCATGCGTGTGACTGTGTGTGTGAAATTATAAGTATAACGGTGTACTTGTAGAGCGAATTGTGAGATAGCTCTAAAAGAGAGGTGTGAGAATGAATACTTTGCTATCCCCTTGGTTTATTTGGAATAACTGAGAGTATGTTCCTTGGTAGGAGGTTGTCAAGGTAATAGCTTAAATTTACGATGTTGTGATTTAGAAAGTCTATATAAATTTTGATAATTATTCTCGCTTGGTGTAAAAAGGTATGTGACGGACTCCGAAAACATATTTGTCACTTAAACAGAGCAGTAAAGTAAATCATGCGCTGCTAATTACGCATGAAATTGTATGACCATTGTCTCGCGTCTGGCGAAGCCAGTGATGAGCTGTCTGATAAAAAATTAAAGGACATAGTCTCGTGCAGTCATTATCTATATAATTACGGCCAGTTAATAGGTAACAGTACATCGAGCATGTTCTGGACACACACCCATATTACGCATCTGATCTGTCACGAATGTCAACATAATTATACCAAAAATGCGAGACTTTCAAAGGAACTTAAAAGTGAATATTAAATTAAGATAGATCTAAGCGACCAAGTTCAAGAGATTAAAATGGCTTCATGTGGCTATTAAAATGAGAATTAATGTTCTGGCGATCTAATAAACGCTAGAGGGAAAATTCCATTCTAGTAAAGTGTGTAAGACTGTGGGTTGTAGTGTCGGAAATCGGGGCTTTGTCGCTGCTGGAAAAAATAGATTCACGCCGCGTATTAAGCCAAAACTCAAGGAGTGTTGCCTGAATCCGTGCGTGAACGTATGTCTCACCGTGACGAACTAGCCCGTTTCACTTTTGCTGGGGTGGTTCTTATCCTGAAGAGGTTAATAACTTTTCCTTGAAAAGCATAAATCAACAGTGGTTCACTGAAAACAACAATTTTAATACATATATAAAAAAAATATGATAATTTGTGACTTACATGGAATCCAAAAAAATAAGAAAACAAAACGTCAATCTCCCCCAACCCACACATTTTTGAGTCACTTGCGGGCCCGCTTTCTCTGTTGTCGCTGGTCTTTCCTCCTTTCGCTGGTATTTCTTCCTTAGTCGCCTCTTCACTTCACCCTTTCACTGCCGTTGCACGGCCACTAACGTATTGTCACTTTATCGGGATGCCTCTCCTCCAAGTTCCAACAAGTGACGGGATGTCACTCTACCACTGCCGTCGCACGGTCACTAGCTTATTGTCACTTTACTTGACGCTTTTCACACAAGCAGTCGCCACCAATGTAAGTTATAAATTACCTTATTTTTCTATATGTATTAAAATTGTTAATTCAGTTAACCCATGTTGATTTACACTTTTTGAGGAAAAGTCATTGACCCCTTCAGAATAAGAACCACCCCAACAAAAACGAAATGGGTGGGTTCGTCAAGGTGGGACATATACGTTTACGCATGGATTCAGGCGACACTCTTTGAGATTTGACTGAATACGCGGCGTGAATATATTTCCCCCAGCAACGACAAAGCCCGGTTTCCTTCACACAGATCATTTTTAGTGAACTCGGTACAGAAGTTCCATATTAAACCGCGATTCATCAGAGACCTTTTATTTGCCTTCTCATTTTGAAATATCAACACAATATTTTGGCTATGAACAATGGCCACATGAAGCCAGTCTAGCGACAAATGATGTACATATGATCACTAAATTGATCACTAAATTGAATTTTTGGTGATTTTATATTTCATGCTAAATATTCGTGCATTATAGTAAATGTGTGTGTGGTTATTTTTGCACCTTATCTCGCATTAGTGGCATCGCACCGTGTGGGAATTGCAAAATGAGATTTAGGAACCCAAGCCCCGAGCCGGTAAGTATCGAGGGAATCAGAGAGGATCAGGGCTCAGGGACACAACTTGTTTTGTGTGCAGTAAGAAGGGGCACCTGGCAAGAGATTGTTGCAGAAGGACGGTTACGGGGGGACAAAACGGGGTTCCCCAAAGAATTGGGAGGAGGGACCCGTCCCCCATTAGTAGCAGAAGAGGGCGTAATGCGATACAGCCTGTAGAGAAGAGGCAGGCAGCTGCATTCTGCCAGACAATTGGGCCGGAGAGGAGTCCACTGAGCCAAGCACTCGAGGCTGGGAAGCTCAGGCTGAAAGGGTGGGGGGGGGGGGAGTGGCGACATTGCCCATAATTAGTGGAGCTCTTGGAAAAAGGAGAATATGCCGGTGTACCAAGCGTATGTGGGTGACCGAGAAGTCCGTATGCTACGAGACACCGCGGTAAAGATGGAACTCGTTAGCGAGCGCGGCGGTAAACAGAGAACTCGTTAGCGACAGACAGCTAACGGGGCACGACCACATGTGCGTGCTAATAGATGGGACGATTAGGAGGTTCTCCATTACGTGGGTGAGGGAGGATACCCCTTTCTATAGCGATGAAGTAGAAGCAATGTGTATTGAGGGGCTCATTATGATCTCGTGCTTGGGATCATACCCGGGGTATGTTCAGATCCCGACAAGATATGGTCGGAGAGGAAAGCACCCAAAGGGGCATCCGGGGTGGTCACCCTAGCCCAAGCCGCGGAGGCAGAGCGGCCGGTGAAATCACTGAAGGGACCTGTGGAGTCGAGTAAGGATGCACAGGAAGAGTGCACAATGGAAGCCCCAAAGTTAACCCTTCGACGGCGGAAGTCAAGGAATGGCTGAACGGAAGCAGCCAACGTGTGTGGACGAGAGGATGAATAATGAGGATCGGTACGGAAGTTGACCAAAGGTTAGGAACTTTTGGATCGATCAAAAGGTGAGCATGCTCCTACAGACAAAGTCAGATAGACAGCGGTTACAGTCGGCGGGGTCATGCGCTGTAACAACAATAATGGACAGTGGTCATTAGTGAATATAACTTATCGACAGGAATTCCGTACAACTCGCTCCACTCATAATAGCGGTCATCCAAAAATTCAAATAAAAGAGTCAAGTGTCCTTTGGTTTTGCGGTCTGTGTTTTTATTTCTATTTTCTTCGACAAACGTTCGTAAGCTAATATTTCCGAAACGTGACACCATGTTGTTTGTTTACTGAAGAACGTGCGATGATTGAATAGTCCTGCGCTCATTAAATATGCTAATAAGCCAATATAGGTTGACCACGTGGGGTAAGATAGCTGTCACGTGGGTGGGATGAGACAGGAATATATCTCCCAGCTGTCTCACACGACTTTATATATGTCTCAGTACCTTAATGGTGGGATAAAGGGTAGTATTATATTTTTGCGATGGAAAGAGTCAGAGAGAATGTATAGGGGGGTTGCTTGTGAACCAACGGGCCACCTCCAATTGGGCGCCAGTGGAATTGCGCGCGCGAGTTGACGTGAGATTTGGATAGACTCATGCGTCCCAATGGGGAACCGTCTCGAAATACTAGGTAATTATTTGTGGCGCGCGTGAGTGTGCGCATGCGTGTGACTGTGTGTGTGAAATTATAAGTATAACGGTGTACTTGTAGAGCGAATTGTGAGATAGCTCTAAAAGAGAGGTGTGAGAATGAATACTTTGCTATCCCCTTGGTTTATTTGGAATAACTGAGAGTATGTTCCTTGGTAGGAGGTTGTCAAGGTAATAGCTTAAATTTACGATGTTGTGATTTAGAAAGTCTATATAAATTTTGATAATTATTCTCGCTTGGTGTAAAAAGGTATGTGACGGACTCCGAAAACATATTTGTCACTTAAACAGAGCAGTAAAGTAAATCATGCGCTGCTAATTACGCATGAAATTGTATGACCATTGTCTCGCGTCTGGCGAAGCCAGTGATGAGCTGTCTGATAAAAAATTAAAGGACATAGTCTCGTGCAGTCATTATCTATATAATTATGGCCAGTTAATAGGTAACAGTACATCGAGCATGTTCTGGACACACACCCATATTACGCATCTGATCTGTCACGAATGTCAACATAATTATACCAAAAATGCGAGACTTTCAAAGGAACTTAAAAGTGAATATTAAATTAAGATAGATCTAAGCGACCAAGTTCAAGAGATTAAAATGGCTTCATGTGGCTATTAAAATGAGAATTAATGTTCTGGCGATCTAATAAACGCTAGAGGGAAAATTCCATTCTAGTAAAGTGTGTAAGACTGTGGGTTGTAGTGTCGGAAATCGGGGCTTTGTCGCTGCTGGAAAAAATAGATTCACGCCGCGTATTAAGCCAAAACTCAAGGAGTGTTGCCTGAATCCGTGCGTGAACGTATGTCTCACCGTGACGAACTAGCCCGTTTCACTTTTGCTGGGGTGGTTCTTATCCTGAAGAGGTTAATAACTTTTCCTTGAAAAGCATAAATCAACAGGGGTTCACTGAAAACAACAATTTTAATACATATATAAAAAAATATGATAATTTGTGACTTACATGGAATCCAAAAAAATAAGAAAACAAAACGTCAATCTCCCCCAACCCACACATTTTTGAGTCACTTGCGGGCCCGCTTTCTCTGTTGTCGCTGGTCTTTCCTCCTTTCGCTGGTATTTCTTCCTTAGTCGCCTCTTCACTTCACCCTTTCACTGCCGTTGCACGGCCACTAACGTATTGTCACTTTATCGGGATGCCTCTCCTCCAAGTTCCAACAAGTGACGGGATGTCACTCTACCACTGCCGTCGCACGGTCACTAGCTTATTGTCACTTTACTTGACGCTTTTCACACAAGCAGTCGCCACCAATGTAAGTTATAAATTACCTTATTTTTCTATATGTATTAAAATTGTTAATTCAGTTAACCCATGTTGATTTACACTTTTTGAGGAAAAGTCATTGACCCCTTCAGAATAAGAACCACCCCAACAAAAACGAAATGGGTGGGTTCGTCAAGGTGGGACATATACGTTTACGCATGGATTCAGGCGACACTCTTTGAGATTTGACTGAATACGCGGCGTGAATCTATTTCCCCCAGCAACGACAAAGCCCGGTTTCCTTCACACAGATCATTTTTAGTGAACTCGGTACAGAAGTTCCATATTAAACCGCGATTCATCAGAGACCTTTTATTTGCCTTCTCATTTTGAAATATCAACACAATATTTTGGCTATGAACAATGGCCACATGAAGCCAGTCTAGCGACAAATGATGTACATATGATCACTAAATTGATCACTAAATTGAATTTTTGGTGATTTTATATTTCATGCTAAATATTCGTGCATTATAGTAAATGTGTGTGTGGTTATTTTTGCACCTTATCTCGCATTAGTGGCATCGCACCGTGTGGGAATTGCAAAATGAGATTTAGGAACCCAAGCCCCGAGCCGGTAAGTATCGAGGGAATCAGAGAGGATCAGGGCTCAGGGACACAACTTGTTTTGTGTGCAGTAAGAAGGGGCACCTGGCAAGAGATTGTTGCAGAAGGACGGTTACGGGGGGACAAAACGGGGTTCCCCAAAGAATTGGGAGGAGGGACCCGTCCCCCATTAGTAGCAGAAGAGGGCGTAATGCGATACAGCCTGTAGAGAAGAGGCAGGCAGCTGCATTCTGCCAGACAATTGGGCCGGAGAGGAGTCCGCTGAGCCAAGCACTCGAGGCTGGGAAGCTCAGGCTGAAAGGGTGGGGGGGGGGGGAGTGGCGACATTGCCCATAATTAGTGGAGCTCTTGGAAAAAGGAGAATATGCCGGTGTACCAAGCGTATGTGGGTGACCGAGAAGTCCGTATGCTACGAGACACCGCGGTAAAGATGGAACTCGTTAGCGAGCGCGGCGGTAAACAGAGAACTCGTTAGCGACAGACAGCTAACGGGGCACGACCACATGTGCGTGCTAATAGATGGGACGATTAGGAGGTTCTCCATTACGTGGGTGAGGGAGGATACCCCTTTCTATAGCGATGAAGTAGAAGCAATGTGTATTGAGGGGCTCATTATGATCTCGTGCTTGGGATCATACCCGGGGTATGTTCAGATCCCGACAAGATATGGTCGGAGAGGAAAGCACCCAAAGGGGCATCCGGGGTGGTCACCCTAGCCCAAGCCGCGGAGGCAGAGCGGCCGGTGAAATCACTGAAGGGACCTGTGGAGTCGAGTAAGGATGCACAGGAAGAGTGCACAATGGAAGCCCCAAAGTTAACCCTTCGACGGCGGAAGTCAAGGAATGGCTGAACGGAAGCAGCCAACGTGTGTGGACGAGAGGATGAATAATGAGGATCGGTACGGAAGTTGACCAAAGGTTAGGAACTTTTGGATCGATCAAAAGGTGAGCATGCTCCTACAGACAAAGTCAGATAGACAGCGGTTACAGTCGGCGGGGTCATGCGCTGTAACAACAATAATGGACAGTGGTCATTAGTGAATATAACTTATCGACAGGAATTCCGTACAACTCGCTCCACTCATAATAGCGGTCATCCAAAAATTCAAATAAAAGAGTCAAGTGTCCTTTGGTTTTGCGGTCTGTGTTTTTATTTCTATTTTCTTCGACAAACGTTCGTAAGCTAATATTTCCGAAACGTGACACCATGTTGTTTGTTTACTGAAGAACGTGCGATGATTGAATAGTCCTGCGCTCATTAAATATGCTAATAAGCCAATATAGGTTGACCACGTGGGGTAAGATAGCTGTCACGTGGGTGGGATGAGACAGGAATATATCTCCCAGCTGTCTCACACGACTTTATATATGTCTCAGTACCTTAATGGTGGGATAAAGGGTAGTATTATATTTTTGCGATGGAAAGAGTCAGAGAGAATGTATAGGGGGGTTGCTTGTGAACCAACGGGCCACCTCCAATTGGGCGCCAGTGGAATTGCGCGCGCGAGTTGACGTGAGATTTGGATAGACTCATGCGTCCCAATGGGGAACCGTCTCGAAATACTAGGTAATTATTTGTGGCGCGCGTGAGTGTGCGCATGCGTGTGACTGTGTGTGTGAAATTATAAGTATAACGGTGTACTTGTAGAGCGAATTGTGAGATAGCTCTAAAAGAGAGGTGTGAGAATGAATACTTTGCTATCCCCTTGGTTTATTTGGAATAACTGAGAGTATGTTCCTTGGTAGGAGGTTGTCAAGGTAATAGCTTAAATTTACGATGTTGTGATTTAGAAAGTCTATATAAATTTTGATAATTATTCTCGCTTGGTGTAAAAAGGTATGTGACGGACTCCGAAAACATATTTGTCACTTAAACAGAGCAGTAAAGTAAATCATGCGCTGCTAATTACGCATGAAATTGTATGACCATTGTCTCGCGTCTGGCGAAGCCAGTGATGAGCTGTCTGATAAAAAATTAAAGGACATAGTCTCGTGCAGTCATTATCTATATAATTATGGCCAGTTAATAGGTAACAGTACATCGAGCATGTTCTGGACACACACCCATATTACGCATCTGATCTGTCACGAATGTCAACATAATTATACCAAAAATGCGAGACTTTCAAAGGAACTTAAAAGTGAATATTAAATTAAGATAGATCTAAGCGACCAAGTTCAAGAGATTAAAATGGCTTCATGTGGCTATTAAAATGAGAATTAATGTTCTGGCGATCTAATAAACGCTAGAGGGAAAATTCCATTCTAGTAAAGTGTGTAAGACTGTGGGTTGTAGTGTCGGAAATCGGGGCTTTGTCGCTGCTGGAAAAAATAGATTCACGCCGCGTATTAAGCCAAAACTCAAGGAGTGTTGCCTGAATCCGTGCGTGAACGTATGTCTCACCGTGACGAACTAGCCCGTTTCACTTTTGCTGGGGTGGTTCTTATCCTGAAGAGGTTAATAACTTTTCCTTGAAAAGCATAAATCAACAGGGGTTCACTGAAAACAACAATTTTAATACATATATAAAAAAAATATGATAATTTGTGACTTACATGGAATCCAAAAAAATAAGAAAACAAAACGTCAATCTCCCCCAACCCACACATTTTTGAGTCACTTGCGGGCCCGCTTTCTCTGTTGTCGCTGGTCTTTCCTCCTTTCGCTGGTATTTCTTCCTTAGTCGCCTCTTCACTTCACCCTTTCACTGCCGTTGCACGGCCACTAACGTATTGTCACTTTATCGGGATGCCTCTCCTCCAAGTTCCAACAAGTGACGGGATGTCACTCTACCACTGCCGTCGCACGGTCACTAGCTTATTGTCACTTTACTTGACGCTTTTCACACAAGCAGTCGCCACCAATGTAAGTTATAAATTACCTTATTTTTCTATATGTATTAAAATTGTTAATTCAGTTAACCCATGTTGATTTACACTTTTTGAGGAAAAGTCATTGACCCCTTCAGAATAAGAACCACCCCAACAAAAACGAAATGGGTGGGTTCGTCAAGGTGGGACATATACGTTTACGCATGGATTCAGGCGACACTCTTTGAGATTTGACTGAATACGCGGCGTGAATCTATTTCCCCCAGCAACGACAAAGCCCGGTTTCCTTCACACAGATCATTTTTAGTGAACTCGGTACAGAAGTTCCATATTAAACCGCGATTCATCAGAGACCTTTTATTTGCCTTCTCATTTTGAAATATCAACACAATATTTTGGCTATGAACAATGGCCACATGAAGCCAGTCTAGCGACAAATGATGTACATATGATCACTAAATTGATCACTAAATTGAATTTTTGGTGATTTTATATTTCATGCTAAATATTCGTGCATTATAGTAAGTGTGTGTGTGGTTATTTTTGCACCTTATCTCGCATTAGTGGCATCGCACCGTGTGGGAATTGCAAAATGAGATTAAACATTGCTTTCTTAACAAACGTACGTCCTGGAACACCAGACGCGTGTTCGTTATCATTGTTCTTTCTGTGTTAGAGTTGGATGTTTTTTTTTGTTTTGTTTTCCGACTCGGTTTCGGTTTTTGTGGTAAACCGGAAAACCGAACTGCAAGTAAAAACCGACAGGACGGGTTTACTGTGTTTGCGCAAAACTGACCAAAATATTTAACTGAAAGGGAACTGGACTAGTGGCCCATATGGACTCTAGTCACTCGATCTATCCGAAAAAGAGGCGAATGCGCCATGTTCTCATTGCCACATTTTCTCCCTTACTGACTCGTCCACCGGACTCAACCGGACTCCACCGGACGAGTCAGTAAGGGAGAAAATGTGACAATGAGAATACAACACAGATTAGATGACCCTTATAACTTTATTATCCTAATTTGTTTGTTTGTTTCTGGGGGGGGGGGGGGCTTGCTTTTTTCTACTACATAAGCTTAGGAACTGATCCCATAGAACGCCTAAGAATGAGCAAAGGGAAGTTAGGGTGGACCCAGTGGAGATACTTATACATAGATTGTTTGTGACAAGTGGTGTCGTGCAAATTATTGGGGATTTTTTTACAAGTTAATGAGCCTGAAGTGTTATTTACTATAAACATGAATAGAAAAAAATATTACAGACCATCAAAAGATGATGAAACGCTGCTTTCCTATTTTTAAAGGGGGGGGGGGGGGGGGGTGTCAGAAGGGAGTATTGGTCAAACGTTCAAATTCATTGGAGAAAAATTGTAAAACGTCAGCCATTATATTTTTATGCACCCCTACCGAACAATATCTGAAGTTTGTGAAATAAAGCACACATCGATCATACAAACTCGCTAACATTTCGAAATGTCAATCTTTATTCGAGTTCTCCTATTTTCTTAGTGTTAAATTTACTGACAACTTTAGGGAGGTAATGGGAACTATCTGTCCCGTAATTCTCTTCAAATGACGAAAATTGTCAGCCAAGAGTGTGCGAAATTGTGTTCCCTCGTTCCTTGTGATGTATTTCCGAATTCGCGAAAGCCAAAAGTTTACATTGAGAATATTCTTTCAGCCATATTGCTGATACAGGTTTACAAAACGCAATAATTATCTTACATTTAAACATCACAAATCAACGTCAATACACTAAGTCCTGTTTAGGTTAGTTTAATTCCGAAAAGACCGACCGTGTTCACAGGTCGATTACGTCGTCATACTCCTTATCCACCCAGACACGAAGCCAGGATTCTATAATAAGGGGTGCCCTAGACAGGATTTTTTGAAGAGGGGAGAGGGTACTTGTGGTTTCGGGGGCCTCCCTTAGTCCTAACTAGGCCCCTCGGTCGGTTTTTTTATTTATTTTTGTATGGGGTGGGGGCAGCGAAGCCACGATTCTATAATAGGAGTGCCCTAGCCATTTTTTTTTTTTTTGCGTGTGGGGGGTGGGGGGGGGGGGTGATGATATTTGACCCTCTGGTCGTTCTTTGAGGCGTTGCGAAACTTTTAGGGCGGGAGGGGGCAAGTGAATGCCGACCAGAACGCGACCTAGTCGAAAATATTTGTCCCCTTTTTGTAATCGTGGTACTGCAATCGGTCTGGGGCCATTGCATAAAACTTTTACTAATGTATTTTGCAGAATTGTACTTTCTGTTTATGGAAATGACTATCTGAAATGGATCAATTTGTGTTACAGAAAACGTGGCAATTTACCAGTAGGTAAGATGCCACGTCTCCTGAAACGCTAATGATTTATTGGATTTATATTGAAAGATAGAAAATACAATTATGAAATATAATTGTAAAAAAAATTATAGTGTTGGCCACAGATCGCACGAAATAATCGTAAAAGGTCGTGTTACAAGTTAGTGATAAAATCTATCCAAACTCTTATCAGTTTAGCGAGTGTAGTACAATCAAGTCCATATAATCTGATATCTCTTAATTGAATATCATATTTGCACATGACTTAGTTTAAACAATATTTATTTGAAAAATCATGTTATATGTATACATCATATGGAACAAGAAAGCTTAGCATCCAAACTAAATCAAACATTTATGGTATACACAGTAACAGAAAAAAGAAGGTACAAAATATATAAAAGGGATTCGACAGTAAGCTAGAAGCTTTTTGGAGTCGTTTCCCTGAAAAAAAAATGTGGTTTTACACAACGTGGAGGTTACGGTCAATGGAGAGGTGGCGGTCCCAAGACGCACCCGCGAACGTGAGGGCAACACTCTGTGATCTGTGACACAGTTTATTCTTGAAGATCGCGAGGTAGATCGCAGTAAGCAACACACACGCACCCACATGCGTCCCAGAGACGCCACCTCACAGATGTTTACACTTTATGTACAAAATGTTGATTAAGCTGATACAGAGATAGGAGGATAAAAGACAGGCAAAGGACGTAGGGCACAAATTGAGCTCAATGGGGAGGGATTTGATCAAAAATGGATATGGATACCCATCACTCAAATGTAGGAATAAACATGGTAGTACAACGGGGGTCGTCTCTATATCTTATCTGATCTGATGTGGAGGGAACAATTAACCAATAGTTCAAGCATGTTATAAGGACCGGGCAGGGTCTGGCTTTTTTCAAGTCTTGGTTAGTTAACATTTTCTTTTAAGTTATAGTTAAAATTAGTCTTCCTAACAAAGTAGTAGCCTCGAAAGTCGTGGACAAACACTGCATAGGCAGTTGGTGACTGACGGGCAATTATTTATATAATTACAATAAAACATATGACGTTTACTTTTTAAAACTTGGAAGGTGCACATTGTATATTACTCGAAAAGTATCAAATGGTAGTACTCCTCGTCTAGTGAGACAAGGTAGATGCCGAGGTCCTACGTCCCTAGAAAGACTTAGATAATCGGAATTGAGAAACAGTAAGACAAAAGGTAAGAAGGAAAAGAGACAAAGAAGAGAAACACATGTAAAGGTGGTAATAATCTGAATGATAATAATAACAGTAATGTTAATAATAAAGAAAATGAAATGAAAATAAGTCAAACAGAAATTTAAGGGCAGAGAAAAAAATAAAAAGTAAACATAAAAAGTAAACATCAAAATCCAGACTGTCGCTGAGCAAGTCAGTGCAAACATTGCAGAATTGGAATTTCAACTGACTGGTTTAAAAGTGGCTATATCAATTGGCTAGGTGTGGACTAGTGGTCCATGTCAGAAGGTCTCGATAGCATTTCATCAGCCGAAGCGTCCACTTGACAAAATGAAACACTGTGCAGTTTCAAATATATGATGATTCTCGGCATTATTCAATAATTCTGAGCCAAACAGTAGGGCAGCGGAATCGATAGCATATGGCAGAGAGCTGATTGTATCGTTTCGAAGATTTAAGTAAATTGGGCAGTACAAAAGAAAATGCTCGGTCGACTCAATCTCGCCACACTGGCAGGAGGGGGTGAGGGATAAATGGTTGTCATACGAGTGGGCATTAAGATTACTGCAACGCAGACGCAACCTACAATGATATATTTGAGCTACGCGGGATTTGTTACCGCTGTAAAATAGTGGCGGTCGTAGGTTGCCATTGCTGAGGAAGTTTCTGAAATTACTGATAGAGGAATTCTCACGAACAGGTAAGGGCAAGCTATTCCATTGATTTGTAATGTTTGGAAGGAAAGAACGCTGGTACAAGTTTGTACGACAGAATGGAACTCGATGGTTGTGAGACGATCGGAGATTGTGTTGTTGGCTGGTTGGCATGATAAGTGGCGGCACTTTATTAGCAATATATGATGGGGTAATATGATGGTACATTTTGAAAAATTGCACTAATTTGTGTTTGCGGCGTCTTTCCTCGAGTGGATCCCAGCGAGTCTCATAATAGAGAAGAAACTTACTAGCGCTAATGGTTGTACCAGTTATTATCCTTGCCGCCGCTATTTGTATTTTCTCCAGCTCGGCGGACTTCGATGTCGAACAGTTGTCCCATACCGTGTCAGCATATTCTAGTAAGGGCCTGATAAATGCGAAATATACTTTTTCTAAGACCTTTCGATCCAGAGTGAACTTGTGCCTCCTCAACAAGTCCAGCCGTGACCAAGCCTTTAAACAAATATGGTCGATGTGGTCATTCCACGTGCAGGTACGATTTAATATTACACCAAGGTGCTTATGGTTGTTTACTTCACAAATTTGGGTACCACTGAAAAATAATGGTGAGTGTAAGGCAGGGGTACTTTTATTTGAGATCACCATACTCTCGGTTTTGTTGGGATTGAACTCCACCAACCATGTTCGAGCCCAATGTTCAATCGTGGTCAGATCCTGATTGATTACGATCGATGCTTGTTCAGGATTTTCAACTATAAGGTATAAGGAGGTATCATCAGCAAAGAGACGTATTGAACTAAGTACATTTTCGGTTATATCATTGATATAAATAAGGAACAATAAAGGACTAAGGATAGAACGTTGGGGAATACCAGAGTTTATGGGTGCCCATGTAGAATTTTCGGACGCTATAACAACACGCTGGAATCTGCCCGAAAGATAAGATTTTAGGAATAATAGAAGGTCACCAGAAACTCCGATACGTTCTAGCTTGTGAATGAGTCCAACATGCCACACCTTGTCAAATGCCTTACTGACATCGCAAAAGACCACCCTGACCTCTTTACCTTCATCCAGCGTTCGACAGAATTCGTCATATAAATCAGTAAGCTGGAGGACAGTTGAGTCGCCAGAAGAGAAACCGGATTGGAACTGACTAAGAACATTGTTATCTTTTAGGAACTGCCATAAGCGTTTAAAGACACATTTCTCAAAGACTTTACCAACACAACTAATCAATGATATTGGGCGGTAATTTGTAACTAGATTGGAAGGGTTCTTTTTCAGGACAGGGGAGACATTAGCCTTGTTCCAAACAGATGGGGAATAACATCTATTGAGTAAGATGTTGAATAAAATTAAAAGTGGCTCGCAAAGGGAAGATTTACATTCTTTGAGAAGACAAGGACTTACGAGATCCGGGCCACAGGCCTTGGATACCTTAACAGACTTCAATGCTTCAAATACTACGCTATACTAAAGAGTAATGCTGTCAATGGTTTGTGGGGCAGGTGGAGTTGGGCCCGGGATGGAAGCGTGAGAATCGTCAACATTTGATACTGAAGGGCTGTAATTTGTAACTAGATTGGAAGGGTTCTTTTTCAGGACAGGGGAGACATTAGCCTTGTTCCAAACAGATGGGGAATAACAGCTATTGAGTAAGATGTTGAATAAAATTAAAAGTGGCTCGCAAAGGGAAGATTTACATTCTTTGAGAAGACAAGGACTTACGAGATCCGGGCCACAGGCCTTGGATACCATAACAGACTTCAATGCTTCAAATACTTCGCTATACTAAAGAGTAATGCTGTCAATGGTTTGTGAGGCAGGTGGAGTTGGGCCCGGGATGGAAGCGTGAGAATCGTCAACATTTGATATTGAACAGAAATATTCATTGAAAACCTCGGCTTTCTCTTCGTTAGAAGAGTAGGTACAGTTTAAATGATTTATAGTTGGGATTCCTGGAACTTTGCTACCTATAAAGGATTTCAAGGTTTTCCACCACTGAGACAGCGATGTTTCGTGGCTACTCAGTTTGGACTGAACTTTGGATATGTATGAGGTTTTGGCCTTTCTTATCGCTGCTACAATTTCGTTTCCTTTGTGTTTGAATTTTGCCCAAGCATGAGGGAGCCCGTTGTATTTGGCTATATGATATAAGCGTTTTCTCTGACGAATCAGGGGGCGTATTTCATTATGCATCCATTGGGGTTGGGATGTTCTTGAAGTAATGAACTTAGTAGGAATATGTTTGGATGCAGTTTCAAGTATCACACTGGTGAAGTTGGACACTATCATATCAAGACATGGATTGTCATAAAGGGTATCCCACCGTTCGTTACTGAAAGCGGCATTTAAGGATTCATAATTTCCCTAAGAATACAACCATATACGCTTCTTGAAGATTGAGGGCGGCGGCTTTACAAATTCGACTTCCAGGGAAATGGGACAGTGGTAGCGAACCATCTCTGGTATTAACGGTTCTAAAACATCACATCTTAAGACGTTGACCGTGTTGCTAACAGCAAATAAGTCGATCAGTGAAGCAGACGATTCGATGAAGTAAGTGGGCTCACTCACAAGCTGACTCAAGTTGACGTATTTGGCCATGTCAGTAAAAGAACCGTTTGGAGAAGGAACTTGGTTATCATTAAAATCACCAGTAATGATTAGATCATCGGTAGGCGTGTCTTTAGCCTTTTCAACAGATGCTGATATAATATCCCATGTCTCCGATGGCCTGTTGGGTGGGCGATAAAATACCCCCAGCAATAGCGATCTACGGCTATTTGAAAAAACACTTCTGCCCAAATGCATTCAACGTTCGGGATTTCAAGGTCGGGTCTGTGCTGGAAAGAAATACCGTCTTTAACATAAATTGCAACCCCACCTCCCCTTGACGGATGGTTGAATCGCAATGGTTCTTGAAATCCATGGATCAGAATGTCTGGAGTTGGGTCTGCAATTTGTAACCAAGTTTCCGTAAATGCAAGAATGTCAAATTCTGGCAATTCACACTGAATAATATCTAGTTTAGGTTTTAGGCTCTGTACGTTTAGATGTAGAATTTTCAAAGAGTTGGGGGCATTACCTGTAGTGATGCAATCTGGTCCTGGATTTGTTTCAATGTCTCCCGATAATAACAGAATCATAAATAAAATAAGCAGATGCAAGCAGGCAGAACTGTATATAAGTACATGCATTACCTTTACAAAGTTTGTTTTATATGAAGTTGCTGACTGTTTGTGCGGCTCAAAATATAATTTTTCATCACTTTTAGCCCAGTCAACGTTAATTGGGCTCACTGGATGCAAGGTAAAGTATTCATTTGGTGGGAACAGATGTGCAATTAACATAATAGTAAAACTTTTATGTAGGCTGATACCGCACTGTCGTAGGTACAAGTAAACTAAAACACACATAAATGAATGGCTTGACGGTCTGTATTTTAAGCTACTCACACTAGTTACAGCATTGAATGTACCAATGCGCGCACGGTACAATTCAAGGCCACACATAATGAAATCTGTTGGAAGATGATATTAATAGATTATGTGACGGTTAAAGTTAGCTATTGAACATAGGCTATGATACCTGTTAGGTTTGGGAACTAAGAGCGGAAAAAAGCCAGATAATAGGATAATTAGCATAATATATTTACAGGCATGAATAGGGTGACAAATAGTATCCAATGGTCAGAAGTACATAAAGAGTACTAGAATATGTAATAAGTGTATATACAAGTATTTCAAAGTCGCCGATTACATTTAAAGGTGAATGAATAGATTCATTATCGGTGGAAGAAGCATTGGTTTTGCTGCAGTTGTGGAAAAGAAATTGGGCCGTTAAATTTTACTCAAAATATCAGTGTCGCAGAGAGACGTTAACAGCCAAAGAATCGAATGTAACACTGGGCTAAATTGATTGCACTGATTTAACGACACATTATAACAATCACCGCGTCGGTTGAGCTGGATTCATCAAAAGAATAGAGGTTCAGTACCACCAGATGTTAGCAGTACACCACATGTCTCTTCCTGTCGCGAAAGATCAAATAGGCGAAAGTTGGCGAGAAGAGAAAGGGTCGGCCAACCCCCACCAGACACACGGTAAAAGGACAGTCATTATGATAACTGAATCAATTGCTAAGATACTCGCTGACAGGGTAGAAGATGAGCTCAAATTAAGAAGTTGTCAAGAACACACCAATTACACCAGGCATTTGCAGAACCCAATAAGGTAAAGTTCGGGGCAATTTATTTCGGTGTGGTAAGACGACATAAAGCAAAACATTGAGCATTTGTATTTTAAATGTGGCATTGTAACAATAAACGCGTTTAGCGATTTAAACAGGAGTAAAAGGGGTAACTGCATTTATTAATTATATATCGGATATGAGTTTGCATTCGGAAAAAATATGCAGTCCACTCAAATGTCTACTTCACTGAGAAATCAGGTTTATAAGATGATTCTTTGCTCCAAAGGTGAACCAAATCGCAGTACATAAATTTTTCGGATGTAGAGGACTGCACTAATATTCAAAATAATTAGCAACTTGTTGATTTGCCTAGCTAGCTTATTGTAGGACAATGGGGGTATAGCCGGATGAGTCATGACATATGAAACCAAGGATGAGCAACGGCACGTTGTCGCCTTAGTTTCCAGCTCCAAAATAATTCAAATGTGGCTCTCCCCTAGTATTTTAGTCCTACCTCGTAGAAGAAAATAAATCTGATCACACGTCATGGGGCTTACAAGGACGAACCTAAGGGCGTCACAGATGATGCGATGATGGCAATGATGAATCCGGTGGAAGTAACTGAAGCTCAACGCGGATAGCAGAGGACACCTGCAAAATAAGTCTTTGGATTATTAAAGAATTTAACTTTGGTCTAAAAACAAATACAACCCACGACCCTTCACAGGAACGAGCTCAGCAAGCTCGTTCCGATAAGGAACATAGACCTTGTTTTGGAGATAAAACTGCAAGCATAACAAGGTTTGAGGTGAGATTTTTGAGTTGACCTATGACGCTGGCCCTTTACACATGTCGGCACATGTACGTTAAATGAGATAGGGACTTCCAGCACTCAAACAGTAAACATTACGTTGGCAAGATCTCTCATTTGACATCAGCTTGCGTGGGATTTACGACCACGTAACGCTCACATACAACTGCACATATATATACGTTGGAAAAACAGTTAAGGTTCGGCACATGTTCACTGAATGAAATATTTGACCTCGAGCACTCTAACTGTAAACGTTGCATGGATAACTTCGGCCCACGTTCTTGGTGATCAGTAAAAGAGGCCAAGATCTCTCAGTTGGCATACCTTGCGTGGAATTTTTCCGACCACGCAACACTCACATACAAAACTATACGTATATGAAACACGTGCTGAGGGCGTGTGCTTAACGAGGGCGATGTGCACCCATAAACATATGTGAGATATACCCTCATATTTATACATATACACAAGTAAACCTGGTGGGGTGTGAAAGTACCACATCAACACTAGCTTGTTCAACAATATTTCAGTGCTACGTTTGTAACATAACATATGGCATGTCCGGCATAAATCCCCCAGCACCACTCATCACACCCGCACCGAGGGCACCATCCGATGCAACTCCAGAAAATGTAAACGCTGTAAGGCTGAGATAGGAGCTACGAAGCCTGAGAAGTTGGTTGGGTTATCATATGGATTTACAATAAGTACGAAGATTGCACAACATTTAGAGACACTTTGACCAATCCACACATTACCACAAAGTATTGACCAGAATTGTGGAATTCTCAACTCTGGTCAACACTTTGTGCGCTCACAATCTCCGGAGTGGCACCGAAAACATCCACAGCGCGAATGAAACGGGCGATGAGGAAAAGACCAACTTTGAATGGTTTCCGAGACAGTGGTGGTTAGGGCGATGTCGATTCTAGGTTATGCAACGAGAGGGTTGCCCACGTGACACGCGGAAGCAGGCCAGATAGTCGTCACATGACTTCCAGCACCAAACTATTTTGCATACATTGGGTAAAACTTTGACATGTTATTCGCATATAATTTTATGTATATATATATTTATATTGCATGGTAACATTGCACCTCTCTGCATTGCCGAATGATCACAATTTGACGAAACGATTCTTTTTTATATTGACATAAATCTAATATAATATAGCACCGCTGTTGAATGTGACTAAGCTTTCCTTTTTTTCGAACCATTTGTGACACAATATAGACTACCTAATCAATTCCACATGTTATAAATAATTTAGGAACCTAAAATGGAAAATACTCAAGCGAACACCTTAGGCAGATTATTACACCATAGTGCGTTCAAAACAGCCTTTTCCCCAACCACTAAGCAAAAACGATGAGAATGGTAAGATGGTTCAGAATATCTTTGAAAATACAGTTATATGCGTGTATTTATTTTATTTTCATTCGTTTTTCTTCACCCAAACCAAATCGTATTCCCACTTCCACTCGCCGAAAATGGCATTCCACTCACAGCATCGTATTTCACTCTCAGCGATGACGGACTACACTTTTTACGTTTTTACTATTGTTTACAAATCGGTTGAGCTGAATCAATTACAGAAGTGTTGTTTTGGGAAAACAAATAAGGAGAAAGTTTATCCTCTCGTAGCCCGCGGTGATTATTTCACTCGGTTAATGTCTCGTGAAATAAACCATTGCGCACCCACCCGAGAATAAAAAACGTACTCACTTTCGAGAAGGGAACTATTGTCTCTCTATATATATATGCTGAGGCAGCGTGTTTCTCGCGACATATTTTCAATTAAACCATTTGTAATTAAAGGGCTGCTGACATCGGGTTTCGTTATCGGAAAGCAAGGCGCAAACTCACAAGCTACCAATTAAATTCTACTAGGAATTCGACGCCGTAATAGCCGGGAACCAGTCTAGCATTTAAACTGTCCATCGCCTATGTGTTTAATTCATTCGTCCGGAATATTCATTCTGTCGGAAAAGCAAACAGTAGTTTTAAATTCAATCATCTTGAATATTTCAAATGGTCGAAAAGTCGAATCTATGATTCGCCATTCCGACCAACTGAAATATTCCAGGCGATTGAATCTAAAAGTACCATAAACATTAATTTTGTTTGAATTAACGCAAGAAATGTATCTTAATCGAGAATTGGTTTGACCGAATGCTAAGGACATTACAATATTGTAAGATATGTTTTGAGCTGAATACTTATGAATGAAGACTAATCACGGCTGTAGATTTATGATTACGCCGCGTAGTTCCACCAAGTATGCTTAAATCTTGATGTATACGAATAAATATTTATTGTTTGGAGTATCTATAACTAAGTACGAAAGACTATCTGCATATCATTATGACAAAAGGAACATCGCATTTGAGCAACGGTAGTCTGCGAGAAAACTCCACAGTAAACAAACAGCCCAAAACAGCGTCTGATTCCTTATTAGACTGGTGACCTGAGAACTTCAACATGGGGGGAGGGGGGATGTGGGGGGGGGGGGTCAGATGTTAATGGTTATACCAAACAGAAGAGAAACGATTAGATGTCCGTGTATATTTGAGGGTAGTTTGGGAATTTACACTGACTTGTAGCCGAACCGACTTCAAGCCATTACAAATTCCCCTACCACACTGAAATACACACGGACACTGAATTTATTCCCTTATTAACTTCCTATAAATTGAAGCAAATTTCATTCCATTGGTAGAAGAAAGCTATTATGTTTTGTTTGATAGGCCTCTTTGAGCCCTGTCAAGAAAATATATAATGACATCATTAATAGTCATTATCTTGAGAAGGTGCATCAAAAATAGATGTATCATTCAATAACAGGTTTTTCGGAGTAACTAATAAGTTCACTTACATTCATGAGTAGGTGCTGGGAGTTAAATGGATTGTTGGTGGATTTAACTGCGCGATGAGTCAAAAGACGAAAGTCAACAGAAGCTATTCAAATAGTATCTTGAAGAAACAATATGGTTGTTAAACGCACATTAAAATTAAGTTCCATTTGTGACCGAATTTTTGTCATGGATGAGTCAAAAGTAAAAATATAATATCGATTATTTTTTTTGACGGAATAACATCCTTTTCAAATATTTAAACTACTAAAAGAAAAAGCATCTCCACGGGATAACGTGTTTTATCAGAGAAAAAGCTCTGGAGGTGATTAAATATATATCATATACCGGTAATACCGACACCTTCAGTTGCGCACACTTCCACTGAGTACAGTTCAACTCAGTGGTGTAGCGGAAAATCTTGTGCCCACCCCCCCCCCCCCCCCCACGTGAGATAGAGACGGGGCCCTTTCATAATGGTGGTTGCCTTTAAAACGGGAGCAAATTTAGTGTTGTTACCGTGCACAGCATACAGGATTTCACGTAGTACGTACGCCATAAATTAAATGAAGGTATAGCCTACAGGATCGATTCTAAAAGTACGACTCTGCTGATTTTTTCATAACGTGTTTTAAGTTCCACCCCCACGTTCACTTAACCCTTTACCTAACCTGAAAAGCAGACGGCACTTGCAAAAATAACTCTTGAATAACTAATTTTTTTCATTTTTTGTCTCAAAAACATAGGTTATGACCCCTCGTTGGAACGAGCTCGTCGAGCTCGTTCCAACGAGGGGTCATAACCTATATTTTTGAGACAAAAAATGAAAAAAATAATGAAAATTAATTGGCGATTTTTGAGAATAGCGCTGGCCGGTTTTGGCCGTTACGTCAGGTAAAGGGTTAAAAGAATAATACATAGACTACAAAGAGTACGTCGTGTGGAAGCGAGTTTGAAATTATGTGTATTTGGTACACAGTCTCTCTCTCTCTCTCTCTCTCTCTCTCTCTCTCTCTCTCTCTCTCTCCCTCTTTCTTCCAGCGTTGGGACGTCCTTCAAGACGGGGGCCCTCCTTCTAGCCCCCCTCCCCCCCGCCCGCAATGCGGGCCCCTCGTTCCCATCCCCTACGCCACTGGTTCAACTATACGTTTTGTCGACTGTAAAATGGACAAAGGAGTATATCACTTCTTCACGCTCCAATCTGCAATGGTGTTCATCTTCAGCTCATCTTATTTCCATCCACGAATACTCGAAATTTGTTCATCTTTTATCTTTCCGTGATGTCAGCGTAATGCGTTTTTAGTCGTCCTCAAAGCAAAAGAAACACTCTAAGTGTTCGGCATTTCATTTTGGTTCCCTTTGATTAATTCACGACAAACAGGATATGCTAAAATAATTTGGTTTCTTGCTGATTTCACACATTAAAAAACATTTAACCGAAAAGGCCAAACAATATTAAATAATTGATTCTCGTGCATTTTTTTTTTAAACGAATGATTAAGGGCGGTTTGTATTTTTTATATATTATTTCTGATGGAATGGTCGCCGATGCCTAAACTCCAATTGTGAGAGCCTAAAATTAAATACTAGAGCTTCCATGTTGATTTCGCTGATAGATTTTCTATTCTTTTGTAACAGGGATCACACAACACAAAATCAATAGAGAACAACTAAATGGAGATCAAAAATAATAAAGAGTTTTTTAACTGGTTGATTGCTAAAAGCCACAATCAGGCCTTTCAAAAAAATTAGGGTACCAGTGAAAAAGTAACATTTTTCTTACCCATGTTTCGTTTTCAGTTAAACGTCAATAATAGTTTGTTTATACAAATTTGTTATATTTCAAATTATTGGAGAGTGTCTGGTGGCACCCTCCAATAATTTGTAATAGAACAAATATTGATGAACAAATTCAGGCCACTAGGAATAATCTGGTCCTCAACCAGTTAAATAAATATTTATTTTGTATACACATGAGAATCGTGTCGCATTTCCCGAAGAGAATATCAATACTGTATCAAAGTATACATCATAATGCATCGCAAATCGCGAAGTGATACCTCTAAAATCACATGGTAGTTTTTGTACATTATGAATATTGCCTCCGAAATACAAATGACGAACGCGGGCTGAAACAACGAATACGCCGGTGCCTGAGAATCAAAAGATTAATTTTATTTAGCCAAATTAGCCAAATATTTTTTATTCATTCATCATTTTTCCGACTTATTGTGAGCCGTATATAATAACCGAAATAATTTTCAGGACAGCGCGACCATATACATTATGACTGCTTTTCTTCGCTGGTAATATCATTTCTGGTAACCGCGTTGTGTCCTTGAACAAGGCACTTAATTCCGATGCCGGCGTGGGGAAATAATTGGTGCGTTGGGAAGTCTGGCAATTTGTTCGTTGCTGCTTGGTTGTTCTCTACGTGTACCCCGCCTTCCTACACTCGTAAAACGGCCCAACATGTGAAAAACTAGCCTGGCTTGAGAGTATTCCATGAATATTTTCCTTCGGTTTAGGAAGATTGTGTGTCGGAAACCGGCCTGTGGCGCTGCTGGGAAAAATAGATTCACACCGCGTATTCAGCCAAAACTCAAGGAATGTCGCCTGCATCCGTGCATGAACGTATCTCAGTAGTATAGCATGTACCCGGAGGGCCCAATTCAGGGGATCTCATATGTGACGTCATGTCACGTGACCTGGTGGCGCTATGTTGTGCTGTCATGCTAATCCGCGTGAGCAGCCATCTTGTGACGTCATCCCCATAGTGATGTATGGTGTTAGAGCGTATGCGCAGCGCGTGTTGTTAGTGTGATACGTGTTTCCGTCGGCCATTTTGTATACTGGAGGGCGCCATCTTCTTTTTTTATGGTAGCACGTGGTTGCTATCTTACCCAAAGCCATATAAGAAGACATGGCGATGTTCGGAGGGTATGTTCGATTAAATTGGAGCAATTTCTCAATTCGTAGAATTACCACAAACAACCCGACAAGTTGTACTATTTCGAATTCTTTCAGAATTCTCTACTTCTATCTATCTATGCAGTAGTTTTCGTCTACCTGACCATACTCCCTTGTCCTGGAGTATACTCCAGTAGAGTAGAAGAGCCTATCAGCTGGAACAGCTTTGCTTATTATTACTATATTTAGCTTTACTGGTCTGTTCTTGTTAGTTCTGACCCTATTCCGAGTACTCTTGTTGTATCACTTATCTAGATCACCCAGTCAGTTCACTTTACTAGCGCTAACTAACCAATCAGATTGCTTGATTTTCCTTAATATCTATGCAGAGTTATCTCCCCTTATTACAACGAAGTCCTATCCGATTCTCATCACCTCTATATCCAATGGCCACGTCCCATGGAAACTCTTTTTGTGAAACGTCTCTGTTATGGAATCCCTTTTAGTCGTATGAGGCCATGAGGTCTACTTGAAAAGCCCCCAATGAGGCCCCATTTACTACCCTCATTTCTTTTGAGGGCATGAGGGTCATGAGAAAAGCCCTCAATGAGGTATAATTTACTCTCCCTCTTAGCGTCATCTCGTTATTTAACAGCCATATCCCCAGGCACCCCAATTTCGGCACCTCATTTTTGGAAAACATGT
Source organism: Pictodentalium vernedei (assembly GCA_031216915.1). NCBI lineage: Eukaryota > Metazoa > Mollusca > Scaphopoda > Dentaliida > Dentaliidae > Pictodentalium > Pictodentalium vernedei. Next base: position 265,657,040 of record CM062297.1, read on the forward strand.
GGCCTTCGGCACTCCTTTTTTGTCGTATGTGCTTATGTGAAAAGGCACAATGTGACACATTGTGCATTAGCACAAAGGCACAAGCTGGATGTGCCGATATGCGCTTATGTGAAAAGGCACAATGCGACACACTGTGTCCTAGCTCACAGGCACATACGGGTATTTGAGGATACATATAACCTGGTGTTGTATTATTTGAGGATACCTATCGGGAATAACCTTATGGAGAATACCTTTTTGTCATATGTGCTTATGCGAAAAGGCACAATGTGACACATTGTGCACTAGCACAAAGGCACATGCTGGATGTGCCGATATGTGCTCATCTGAAAAGGCACAACGTGACACATTGTGCCCTAGCACATAGACACATACGGGTATTTGAGGATACATATAACCTGGTATTGTATTATTTTAGGATACCTATCTAGGATATCTTCTGGAGAACCCCTTTTTGTCGTATGTGTTTATGTGAAAAGGCACAATGTGACACATTGTGCACTAGCACATAAGCACATGTTGGATGTTCTGATATGTGCTCATGTGAAAATGCACAATGTGACACATTGTGCACTAGCACATAGGCACATATGACCAAAAAGGGATTCCATAGCCACATGCGTTTTCAAAAAAGGGATTCTTAAAAAGTGATTCGTTAAAATCGGATTCCTATCCGACTCTGTAAAATGGGATTCCGTGTTTTAACATCAACACTCGAAGGTATTCTCCTTCCCTATTGGAAGATTTAATTTCAAATGGTTGTACTTAAAACTTTCATTCAGATCACCGTCGTTATATTTTCCTTAAGGCTGTAGTTTAAAAATGTAATCAGTTAAATAGTGGCGTTCAGGGGTGGTAATTATATATACTACTCAACGTTTGCTGAGCAGCAAGTATATCCAACTACCTGTTTTACGTATTAGTTGAAATATTGTAATGAACAGTGTATATATATTTTTATTTAATTATATCTTTAATGATTTAAGTACAGAAATTAAGATTTTATTTGTGTTTGGCATTATTTTTTAGCTTTTGAATACGATAACCATGGAAATGGATATTATTGGTAAAAAAGGGATTTTTTTCCATTTGCCAAGAAGTTCACGGAACGAACTGGTATGGGTTCAATTTCGAGTATGAGACCCAATTACTGTTAATTACAGCTTGACAACGCCTTCTCATGCTCCCAATCAGGTTCCTGGTGGTCCTTTGTGGGGTGTTGTTCCATTCTTGGACCAGCATGGCACCAAACACCTGGACACTTCTTGGCTGGACTGGACGGGCTGAAATAACAAGCTGCAACTCATTCCAGACATGTTCGATTGGACTGAGGTCAGGGGATCTTGCTGGCTAATCCATACGCTCCCCCCCCCCCTTCTCGGTAATCCCCGACAGCATGAGCAACATGAGGACGGACATTATCGTCGATCAGAAAGAATCTATCACCCACTGCACCTGCATACAATCTGACGTGGACATCCAGGATCTCATCAATATACCGTTGTGCAGTCAATGTACCACGTTCAAGGATACAGAGCTCTGTGCGTCCATCCCAGCTGATGCCGCCCCAGACCATGATTGCACCTCCACCATAGCGGTCATGCTCAGCAATGTTGACTGCATTAAATCGCTCTCCTGGTCTTCTCCATACTCTAGAAGGCCTATCTGTGTGGTCTAGGCAGTACCTTGACTCATCTGTCAAAATGACAGGTCGCCAATCTTCTCTGGTCCATCCAACGTGGTCCATGGCCCATTCATATCGTGCCTGTCGGTTGTTCTGGGACAGCGGAATGCGAATACATGGTCTTCTCGATCGGAGACCACCTTCGTGCAACCTTGCCCAGATAGTCTGCGTCGAAACATTTACCCCGGATGCATTCTGAAGGTCACTGTGAAGCTGGGTTGCTGTGGCAAAGCGGGTCCCATGGGCCTCACTGATCGATCAAAACCGGTCTTCAGCTGCAGATATTGCCCTGTCTCTGCCACCACCATGCCGTCTTACTGGTGTGCCATACTGCTGAAATCTTGCCCAGGCTCTGGTGATCACCGTATGGTGCACGCCAAGGGCTTCACCAACCTGACGATAGGTAGCCCCTTGCTCCACCATCCCTACAGCCCTCATTCCCTCAACAGTAATGAGGCTATGGGGGTAGTAAATGAGGCCTCATTGAGGCCTTTTCACGTATCCCTCGTGGCCTCACACGACTAAAAAGGGATTCCATAACAGAGACGTTTCACAAAAAGGGTTTCCATGGGACGTGGCCATTGGATATAGAGGTGACGAGAATCGGATAGGACTTCGTCGTAATAAGGGGAGATAACTCTGCATAGAGATTGAGGAAAATCAAGCAATCTGATTGGTTAGTTAGCGCTAGTAAAGTGAACTGATTGGGTGATCTAGATAAATGAAACACCAAGAGTACTCGGAATAGGGTCAGAGCTAACAAGAACAGACCAGAAATCTAAATATAGTAATAATAAGCAAAGCTGTTCCAGCTGATAGGCTCTTCTACTCTACTGGAGCATACTCCAGGACAAAGAAATATAGTCAGGTAGACGAAAAATATTGCAGAGATAGATAGAAGCAGAGAATTCTGAAAGAATTCGAAATAGCACAACTTGTCGGGTTGTTTGTGGTAATTCTACGAATCGGGAAATTACTCCAGTTTAATCGAACATACCCTCCGAACATACCCCTGTCTTCTTATAGGCCTTTGGATAACATGGCAAAGACGTGCTACCATAGAAACCAAGATGGCGGCCTCCTGTATACAAAATGGCCGACGGAAACACTATCACCCTAACAACATGCGCTGCGCATGCACACTAACACCACGCATCACTATGGGGATGACGTCACAAGATGGCCGCTCGGGTTACCATGGCAACACAACATGGCGCCACTAGGTCACGTGGCATGACGTCATATATGAGATCCCCCATGAGATCCCCCTGAATTGGACCCTCCGGGTACATGCTATACTACTTATGTCTCACCGTGACGAACCTGCCCGTTTCGTTAATGTTAGGGTGGTTCTTATCCTGAAGGGAACAGTAACTTTTCCTCAAAAAGCATAATTCAACAGGGGTTCACTGAAAACAATAACTTTAATACATACGAATAAAAAAAAATATGTCAACTTGTGACTTACATGAAATCCAATGAATCTGAAAAACAAAACGTCAATCACACCCCACGCACACAGTTTTTGAGTCACTTGCGGGGCCGCGTTCTCTGTTGTAGCTGGTTTATCCTTCCATGTCGCTGGAGTTTGGACCATAGTCGACTTTTTACGAACATAAAACTGGAACCTCACTGCTTCGCTGCCGACGCACGGCCATTAGCGTATTGTCAGTTTACCGGCGGCCTCTGCTCTAACATGTGACGGAATGTCACTCTACCACTACCGTCGCACGGCCACTAATGTATCGCCACTTGACTGGATGCTTTTCACTCAAGCAGTCACCACTAAGGGGATTAAGTGCTTCCCTCCATTTACTCAGAATAATGTCTATACAGGCAAAGTATGTCGTCCCCTGAGTTCCAATGTGTTCTATGTGCCAGTAGACACATAGAACACATTGAAACTCAGGAGACGCTATGTATGGCTTGCCTTCTACTCGTATTTCCTACTTCAAATCCTGAACTCACATATGGCCACCACCTTGGCCCACGACTGTTCCTATTCTAAATATGAGCTCTGTGGCTCCCCTTACGTTACAACGTGCCTACACCTTCGCACCGATGCAGCACCTCCTCTAACCTATAGCATGGAACATCCCCCAGCTCCTCGCTTACGACCCATAGTCTTACACGCCTTCAGACTGGAATGAATTTTTCGAGAAATCTCCCGACTTTTATTTCGATAGCCAGAACATTAATTCCCATTTTAATTGCGTCTCTTGAACTTGGCCTCTCAGATCTATCTTAATTTAATATTAGCTTTTAAGTTCCCTTGAAAGCCTCGCATTTTTTATATATGTTGACATTCGTGATAAACCTGATGCGTAATATGGGTGAGTGTCCAGTGCATGTGCGATGTACTGTTTTTTATGACAATTACCTATTAACTGGACATAATTACACAGATGAAGACTGCAGGAGAACACTGATCTTTACCAGCTTTAATCCATTATCAGAGACCTCATCATTGGGTTCGGCAGACGCGCGATAAATGGTCATAAAATGTCATGCTTAATTAGCAGTACATGCATTATTGCTGGCCTGTTTATGTAACAGATATGTTTTCGGGGTCCGTCATATACCTATCTTTACGCTTTATATTTAGCCCAGTGAGCAAGAATATCACAACTATATACGCTTTTAAACAACAAAATCCTAAATTCAAGCTATCAACTTGACATTGTGATCCACTCCTTTGAACGACCTCGATGACCTGTTTCCAATAAGGTGCTAATAAGCTATGTCTTTGAGGCAAATACGAAAATTTAATAAATTATTTCATAGTGTCGAATGTTAGTCGTCTTAGGTAAAAGTCATTGGCATATCGGAAAGTAGACAACACTGTAAACTTCAAATAGTAAAAGAAGAACATTAATAATTAAAAAAACGGTCTAGACCTTTAGGACTTGAGGATATCTAATGTTTTTGAGTGGTAACCGAAAATTATCTCATGGGTGACGATACAAATGGTTATTTTTCGCGGGCGATTGCTCGAGCGAAAATAACCATTTCTCTCGGTCACAGGTAAGATAATTTTCGGTATCCACTCCAAAACACTAGATTTTCTTTTTATAAAACGCTTTTTATAAGAATCTGATAATTCCTCTCTTTTCAACCTTGAATTGATGCATGAAAGTAAACAGCGCTTTGAATCATTGATACTCGGAAGTGATTAGATCGATACTCGGAACAGATAGCGATCTGATTCTGATGGCGGGTTTCTAGTCCAAACATAGCCTGAAAGTCCGTAATATTTGAAAGGACGTATCAAACTAAAAACTAATATTACGGACTTTCAGACCATGTTTGGATTAGCGGGTTTCGTGCATCAATTCAAGGAGGATACGTATTGAATTATTGCTGGAAATGATCGGTATCCACTCAACAACACTAGATTTACTTTTCATTATACGTTTCTAGAACAAATTGATCATTTCCAGTGATAATATGGCTCGTTTTCACCTTGAAGTGATGCTTTGAAAACCGCCATTTTGATTGATACAGTGAAAGAGAAAATTTCTATACCTTCACAGTGGGGAATACGATTTCTATCTTTCCGCAATTTCTTCGATAATCTATCGTTTAGCGTATATTAAAATACTTTTATCACATAATCACTTCCACGTAGTTCATCACCACAATTATCGGTAACAACACGTCTAAAACGGAAACTACGCCAGGAGGTGTAATCCTGGAGGCTTTTCGGGTTCAGTAATATGTAATTCTACAGTCATTCAGAGTTCAGTATTAATGCAATCCAACAGCACTTTAAGTTTCAGTAATGATGTCATGCTACAGTCCTTTAGCGTTTAGTAATATTGTAAACCTACAACCCTCTAGGGGCCAGTAATAATGCCAGTAATAATGCAAACATGCACCCCTTAAAGATTCAGTAATACTGTAATCCCACAGACTCGAAAGGTTTAGTAATTTTGTAAAAAAAATTAACCGAAAATATTTTTTTCTGCTCTTGATTTTTCCGACTTTTTGTAAGCAGTATATAATAACCGAATATAATACTTTTCCGGATAGCGCGACCATACATATTATGATTCCTTTTCTGTGCTGGTAATATTGTTTCTGGGAACCTCGTTGTGTCCTGGAGCAAGAAACGTAATTCCGATGCCTGCATGGGGACAAGATGGCGCTATGTACTAAGGTGCGTGTATTCGGTATCCGGACATTTCCCCCACCCTTCATCTTTTGAGAAAACGGGCATTTTCCCATCGAGGAAATTTACCCGCCGGATAGTTTCCTCACTTTCCAAAATTAATGGCGGGCATTTCCCCACATTCCAAATATAAAGGCGGACAATTCCTCGTCGGACATTTACCCACCAAAGTGGTAATAGAACTGGTCAGCATATAGAAGTATAGCTTTATTTGAATGAAGAATTAAACGATAATGTTTAACAAGAGAGCAACAGCATAGAGTGAAACAACTGTAAGTAACATGTCTTCATTGCAAGACTGGCAACACATCTTCCTCTGCATTCCAAAGTGTTCTGTGTGCCAGTAGGCACATTAGAACTCGGAGGGGGGCTTATGGATGCGATTCGGGCCGATGGATAACGTGGTCGAGTAATGCCGCAGCAGAGAAGCCAGGTTTTGAAAAGTACCTTTCGGGGGAGGGGGTCACTGTCGTTCAAGATGTGGTCGTGGTCGCTGGAGCATTTCTTTGGTATCGTTGTGATAGGTAATTACTTACTAATTTATTAAATACTTTAAAGTGAAAACAGTGTTTGAAGTTTGTGATAACATCGTACTTGTCACATTTGTCTTTACGATTGAATTGGCTTCACCATTGTGCAGTGGGGAAATGTCCGCACGTATTTTTTAAGAGTGGGTAAATGTCTGCTTTGATATTTAGAAAGTGAGGGAATGTCGGGTGGGGAAATGTCCGCTTTAGAATGTGGGGAAATGTCCGATGGGAAATGTCTGCAGGTCGATGGTGCACTTGTCTTCAAACAAAGCTAACACTGCTTGTGCGCAATTGGTGCGTTGGGAAGTCTCGCAATTGCTCGTTGCTGCTTGGTGGTTCTCTCCGTATACTCCGCCCTCCCCTCGTCGACTCGTAAAACTGTCCGACACGAGATGACCATGGGTGTCGAATGTTCGGTAAAACCAGCTTTGCCTGAGAGCATTCCATGATTTTGTCCCTTCTGTTTAGAAAGATTGTGAGCCTCTCATTTGAACGACATCGATGAGCTCTTTCCAATTAGATGCTGATAAGCTATGTCTTCGAGGCAAATAAGACAATTTAACAAAATATTTTGAAGTGCCGAATGGTAGTCGTCTGAGGTAAAAGACTATTGGTATATCGGAAAACAGACTACACTGTAAACTTCAAATAGCAAAAGAAGAAAAACAACTAGAGAAACAGAATTTACTGCCACCAGTAAATTCAAGTCTGTGTGAAAATGGTTAAAGAATCAGGAAAAAGCTATATAGAAAGAGAATTTATGGAGGCTTATTTTCAGGAGTAAAATGCTTTTAAACAAATCAGAAATGGATTTTCGTAAATAGTATTTACAGATATTCATACAGGAATCAGAACAATTTTTATAAGAAACCAGAAAAGGTATATATGTGACCAACATTCAAAGGGTTCGATAATCCAATCAGAAATGGACATTTTTGGCTCTGGCAATTATTTGAATGATGAGATACATGGCTAATCTTCAGCATTGCATTAGATGTTATAAAATGCAATTTCAAATAGTTTTGAAAAACATGCGCTAAATGACCTCCGTTGCCCGCACTGAGGTGGACCACATTTTGAACCTCCAGAAGGTTTCAACTCATTCGGTGTAGGTCCCATGTCTATAGGTCATTCAGAACCTGAAGTTTAAGCGTATCCCACTTTAAAAATATTGACTCCACCAACTCCGGATATGCCATGTTTATAGATGATAGCAAATATTCATATTACCAAGACAATGTTAAGGTACATGATACCTCTGAAAAATATATTGCGAGTAAAAGAATTGAGTAATGTTGGAATATAGAGGTAATCGGCTCCCAAGAGCCCATGCGGGTTTAGAACATCATTGTGAAAACAAAAAGTGTTATAATTTGTCCTGCATTGCGAAATTAAATGTTTGGGGACCCATATTAAGATATTGAGAGGGTTAAAATAATCCCTTTAAATACTCAATTTTTATCCTTTAAAAAGGAGCTCATTTCAATGAGAGGTCATCAGCAATGTTTTTCAAGCAAGAACGAAATGAAAATTGACTGGAAATTTCAGTGAATAATGCTGGCTGGTTAAGAATGCATTACTTTTGGGAGGTAAACCTGGAAAGGTGTCGCATTCCATATAGAATTAAATGTTACAGAAAGGAAACCGTAAAAACATTCTGTAGAAATGAGTTATATGAAGGGTGTTTGTATTCACACTGAATTATTAAGAGGGTTAAAAACAGACCATTCAAATATTCCATTTCATTACTTTATAATTGTGATAGGTGTTTAGAGAAAGATAACACACCACTCCATACCAAAACCTGTTGAGTTATGATTGAGAATAAATAAATCTTAAAAAGGCTTTGAGATGTGAAGGGTTCTGTTTTCAACATGGTTAATTTTGTAACATGATATTAAATAAATATACAATGCTATTCGATGTAAAATTTACAGCATTCTCTCTGACCACTTTGTTTATGAGAGATTATGGCTATTGACTTCAGTAAACTGATTTGCAAGTACAGTCTGTCAGTATAACAAAACATTAAGATAGGATTGATTGTATTAGCTTATCGTGTTGACAAGCATAGAAGACACAAATATTACAACTACACTATTAAGGCATGCCTTCTATGAATGTTATTCATTTATTTATTGGGCTTAACAACACTATTGACAGCCGCTGTCACCTTGTGCCAGACAGTTTTATGGGAGGAGGAAGCTGGAGTACCCTGAGAGAACCACTGAGCAAATGCAAGCAACTGTCAGGCTCCCCAGCAGACTGACTCCACACAAGCAGGTTAGCATTTGTTGAAGACAAGTACACCATCGACGTGCAGTACGCGTTAATGCACAATGCCACCATGCCCCCAAGTGGGCAATGGGGGTGAAGTATGTCAAGGACACAACAGGGTTGCCACAGCTGGGATTCGAACTGAGGACCTCTCGGTTTGAAGCCTTCGCCTCTACCTACTGAGCCACGGAGTCCCTTCTATGAATATAACTGGAATACTTTGGAGGCTTATTTTCGGGGATGAAATAGTTTTAAAGAAATCAGAAATAGGTTTTCGTTAACAGAATTTAAAGATATTCATTCAAGAATCAGAGACACTTTTCCAAGAAACCAGAAAAGGCATATATGTACAGAGCAAAAAAGGGAATGCATTATGGAATCAAGGGAATGAATTAGGGGGGCAAAAATGTGTTTGCCAGTAATTCTGAAGAGTGCGCTCAATGACCCCAAGATGACCTTAGCGGCCTTGATCCATATTTTACCCCCCCCCCCGAGGGTTGACTCATTCGTTGTAGGACCCAGGTCCATTCATCACACCATGCTTGAGATGAGTGTGTCCACTTTCAAAATGTTTGGCCACGCCCACTTTTTTCATGTAAAAATGCATGTATGGGTTTTGGGAATGCATTAGGGGTTCAAAATGTGGCTTCCAGCAATTCTGCGAAATGCACTCAATGACCCATGTTGACCTCAGTGACCTTGACCCATATTTTGAATCCCCATCGACTGTCGACTCATTTGGTATTGGTCCTAGATCTATACGTCATACCATGTTTGAGGTATGAGCGTGACCCACTTTCAAAAATTTGGCCACGCCCACTTTTTTCGTGTAAAAATGCATGTACGAACTTCGGGAAAGCATTTTGGAGTCAAAAAATGTGATTTCCAACAATTCTGAAAAATGCACTCATTGACCTCTGGTGACCTCAGTGACCTTGACCCATGTTTTGAATCACCATTGAGTGTTGACTTATTTGGTGTTGGTCCCAGGTTCGTAGGTCATACCATGCCTGAGATATGGGCGTAACCCACTTTCAAAACACCCCTACGGACACCCCTAATATCCCAGGATTCAGAAAACCATAGGTGGCCGAGAACGTGTGGTGTGACTATCTATCAGAATGCCAAAAATCAGCGAGATAGGAAGATTCGTTTTCGAGTTATCGTGAGGACAATTAAGTGCATAGAAGACAGAAGACAGGAGAATAAGAGAAAGGAGAAAAAGAAAAAAGAAAAAGAAACCGTACAAAAACAATAGTCTGAGTGTTTCACACAGACTAATAATTAATAAAAACTTTCTAGCCCTGTAGGACTGAATCCTCTCAACTAATGGTCGTAAACGAAATGTAAATATCTGTGACTCTGATCTCAATAAACTTTTTTGTCGAAGGTTGATCACAAACTTGTAACTTTCACTTTTGACGTTTTCTACGCCATGTAGCGGTTATTTGAGGTCGGTTTCTCAACGTTTGGTCATCTTCTTCTTTGGACCATAAATACTTTTTACACTCAATCACTCCCACGTAGCTCTTCACGGAAAATATCTTTCAAAGGTTCAGTAATATGTAATTGTACAACCCTTCAGTGTTCAGTATTAAGGCAACTCAACAGCTCTGTAGGTATCACGGAACTGAGTATTTTCCCAGGCGCGACCGTTGTAACGTTCAGGCGAAAATAAATATGATCACATCACTTTATTTTTCGTATTCAAATATCTTTGTCAAGTATAGCCCTTCACACAACCTTTTCTGACCCGAAAACAGGGGGTCATGCAACAAATAAGAGAGAAAAACTGACAGGAAGGGAAAAACCTGTCACTTGCACATATTTTTCAGGGAATTCCCAACAAAAACACCCCAATGTCATTTGTATTTTTTCAGTCCAAAAGTCTCTGGAATATTCAACGATCATTCGAGATGTCAATAGGATGTTTCAAACTTTTACTGAAACAATATATTTTCTCATGGCTGCTTATTTTTAGAGATTACCCATTTCAAGGCGGGTAACTCTAATTCAGATATTTAGTTCAGGGATACTTATAATCACCCCCGAACCTGCCCAAGATACATTTGATCTCTTTCATGTAATAAAAGAATTCAAGTTTTGGCTTCTGCTGAGTCAAAAACTTGGGAAATGTGTGCTTTTAAAAAAAGGTGTCCAAATTTTGTCAAATGGGCTTAGAAACTGGTATTGCCTCCAAAAGATTTTTCAAGCCTGTAATATGTAATTCTACAACTCTTCAGGGTTCAGTATTAATGCAATTCAACAGCTCTTTGTATCACGGAACTAAATATTTTCCCATAGGCGACCATTATCGTTCAGGCGAAAAAAAATATGATCACATCACTTTCAAAACAATAATTAAATCAGGTTTGGACTGGTTTTAAAGCCACAAAACATATATAGGTATCACGGAACTAAATGTTTTCCCATAGGCGACCATTATAACGTTCATGCGAAACAAAATATGATCGCATCACTTTAATTTTGGCATTCAAATATCTTTGTCAAGTTTTGCCCTTCAGATAACTTTTTCTGACCCGCAAACAGGGGGTCATGCAACAAATAAGAGAGAAAAACTGACAGGAAGGGCAGTACCGGTCACATATTTTCAGGGAATTCCCAATAAAAACACATCGAAAGTCAGTTGTATTTTTTATGTGCAAAAGTCATCAAATCACCCTCTTTTTTATCTGGAATTTTCAACAATAATGCGAAATGTCAATGGAATGTTTCAAATGTTTATTGAAATAATATATTTTCCCAAGACTGCTTATTTTCAGAGATTTTAGAGATTTCCGAGTGCTACATTTCGAGGCGGATAACTCTAATTCAAATATTTAGTTCAGTAATACCTATTTAGTGTTCAGCACTTTAAGGTTCAGTAATACTGTAATCGTACAGATCTTTAGCGTCCAGTAATAATGTAAACCTACAACTCTTTAAGGATCAGTAATAATGTAATCTAAAACCCCTTTAAGCTTCGGTAATACTGTACTCCTGCAGCCATGTAAAGGTCAGTAATGTTGTAGTCATACAGTCCTTTAAGGTTCCGTAATATTATAACCCTGAAGTCATTTAGGGTTCAGTAATTGTGTAATCTTACTGTAAGGTCCAATAACAATGTACTTCTACAGCTCTATAGTTTCAGTAATATTGTAATCCAACAGCCCTTTAAAGTTCAATAATAATATAATCCTACACCCCTTTATTTTTTTATTTATTTATTTATTTATTTATTTATTTATTTATTTATTTATTTATTGGTGTATAAGATCACATACTTCTGCACACAATGGCTAATCATGACCATGACAGTTTTACGGGTGTAGGAAGCCGGAGTACCTGGAGAGAGCCACCGAGCAACGGCGAGCAACTGTCAGCTCCCCAACATACTAACTCCTCACAAGCAGGGTTAGCATTGGTTGAAGACAAGTGCACCATCTACGTGCAGTACGCCTTAGTACACAATACCACCGTGTCCCCACGTGGGTAATTGGGGTGAAGTGTCTTGTCCAGGGGCACAACGCGGTTGCCGCAGGTGGGATTCGAACCGAGGACCTCTCGGCTTGCAGCCAGCGCCTCTACCTTTTGAGCCACCGTGCCCCATCATCTCTTTATGTCCATTAATAACTGTAATCCTCAGTCCTTTAGGGTTCAGCAATAATGTGATCCAACAGTCCTGTAAGGTCCAATAATAATGTACTTCTACAGCCCTATAGTTTCAGTAATACTGTAATCCAATAGCCGTTTCCGACAGGTTAAATAATAATGTAATCCTACAGACCTTTACGGTTCGGCAATAATACAATCCCAGGTCCTTTAGGGTTCAGTAATAATGTAATCCTACAGCCCTTATGGTTCAGTAGGAATGTAATCCTACAGTCCTTTAGTCGCAGTAATACAATAATAAAACAACCCTTTAAATTCAATAATAATGTAATCCCACTGCCCTTTCGGTTCAGTAGTAATGATCCACAGTTCTTTACGGTTCGGAGATAATTAATCATACAGTCCTATAAGGTTAAATAATAATGTACTTCTACAACCGTATGGTTTTAGTAATACTGTAATCAAACAACCCTTTCAGGTTCAATGATCATGTTATTCTACAGTCCTTCAGGGTGCAGTAATATTGTAATCCTACAGTCCTCTAAGTTAATGTATTGATGTACTCCTACAATCCTTTAGGGATCAGTAATAGTGCAATCCTACAGCCCTTTAAGGTTCAATAATAATGGAATCCCACAGTACTTTAGGGTTGAGTAATAATGTAAGCCTACAGTCACGTAGGCTTTAGTAATAATGTACACCTACAGCCCTATAGTTTCAGTAATACTGTAATACAACAGACCTTTAAGGTTAAAAAATAATGTAATCTTACATCTCTTTATGAAGTAATACTGCAATCTCACAGCCTTTTAAGATTCAATAATGGTGTAAGATTACAGCCCTTGGACGCACAATAATATTGTCACTAGATATAAATTAAGCATTCGAGACCAGCAAAAATTCATTTCGAGCCCACATCAAATTTTAAGCTTGAAAGCAATGGGAATTTAGCCTGAAACATTTTCGAGCCCAGCTAAAATCGGACTTAGCCAATTTTCACCTGGGCTCGTATTTCGGCTAAGGTTAATCCAATGGGGAAAAATGAAAAAAGAAAATAAACGCGAAGTGGACTCGCAAGAGACGATCTTTTTTCCATGTAAATTTCCATAGAAAATTGCAAAAATGTCAAGATCGCCGGGCTAGGATATTTGCGAAAACGACCTTTTCTGCACACCACTCAGTGCAATTTTCTCATAGGGAGTTGTAGTGCGCTTCATTCGTTCTCAGTCCCACAAGTGGGCCCGAACAGATGAAGCCGAAAAAGGTCTCTTGCAGTGAAAAATTTCCGTTGGAATTTGTAATGCGCGACTTTTTGAACACCGCCAGGACTGACGAGTTCGCACACGATAAGGTTTTGCCCCGTGTTATTCCCAATGAGGATTTTGTTATATTTGCAATTGATATTTCATCGCCGAGTCGATATTTAAAGATGGGACCTCGATCATTACGGGCGCTTGATTATTTTTTTTTTATCTTATATATAGAAAAAAGAAAAAAATTACTTAAATTTCATTTCTAAAAAAAAAAAAATAAAAGTAAAAAAGGAAGAATATTTAAAAAAAAGAAGCATGTCATTTTTAAAGATCAAAGATCCCACGCTGAGAGACGAGAAGGTTCGTCGATTTCTAGAATTGAAGAGGAATATTCGAGATAGCAATATGGCAAAACACATGGGTGAGATCGAGATGAAACGAGAAAAGAGCAAGCTGTTCAAACTTGTGACAGAAACACAGGAAGAAACTAGACTTTTTTCTGGAGAATCGTGGCTTTTCCCGATGAGATTCCATGATTTTTCATGACCCCACAGTGTCTGATGAATTGTTTTTAACTGTCTCACCGAAGTTCCTTCATTGATGTTATGAGAAAGGTGAAGATAGTAGTCTCAAATGACACAGTTTGATTAAAAAAAGTGTTTAGGTAAAAAACATCATTAAAGGTGGAGCGGGTAATGTCAATATCGTCGTCCAACAAGTCAATGACCGACAAAAGGAGTTATGTTTGTTTGACAAATACCCACTGAGTGCTGTGTCAATTTAAAAATGGTCCATTTTATCTCAAATGTATCCAAAATATTGATGTCTGGCAGATTGTAAACGGTTAACAAGTGCTAACAGGAATATTTATTCATGCAACTTGTAATGTCACACCAAGAACTGGGAATGGCCGTTTTTTCTTTAAAATCTACAAGATGTTTTCAGAGAAATCCAGGGAGAACAGGAATTTTAAGCTTTTGATGGGTATCATTGTTTATCCAGCCCAAAACGGGATAAGTGTTGTTTTTTTAATACTCTTATTACTTCCAAAAATAATTCTCAGTGAATTCTACTTTCACTTATTTTGATCTCTCCTCCCAACTTCGAGTGCTGTGGGTACGCAAACACAGCCCATTTTATCAACATTTTGATGTTTGAGAACCTGTATAGGGTTAACAAATGCTTACAGGAATATTTTGTACATGCAACTTGTAATGTCAAACTAAGATCTGAGAATGGCCATTTTTTCTTGAAAATCTACGGGATGTTTTCAGAGAAATCCTCCGATAACATGATTTTTTAACCTTTTGAGAGGTTCTGTAAACAGCCCTAAACGGGTTAATGCTTGGTTTTGTGAATACCTTCATTACTTACAAAATTGATCGTCGGTGAATTCCACTTCCAATGAAGGAGGTTTTGTTTATACGGAAGCGTATTGCTGCCACCCTAAAAGAAATTGGAAGTTTCGTAACTACGAAAACATTTTCATAAGTACGAAAACTTTTTCGTAGGTACGAAAACTATTTCGTAAGTACGAAATCACTTTCGTAAGTACGAAAACTTTTCGTAAGTACGAAACCACTTTCGTAAGTACGAAACCACTTTCGTAAGTACGAAAACTTTTTCGTAACTACGAAAACACTTTCGTAAGCACGAAAACTGTTTCGTAACTACGAAAACACTTTCGTAAGTACGAAAACTTTTTCGTAACTACGAAAACACTTTCGTAAGTACGAAAACTGTTTCGTAACTACGAAAACTGTTTCGTAAGTACGAAAACTTTTTCGTAACTACGAAAGCACATTCGTAAGTACGAAAACTTTTTCGTAAGTACGAAAATGCTTTCGTAAGTACGAAAACTCTTTCGTATATATGAAAACTCTTTCGTATATTCGAAAACTCTGTTTTTCACTGTCTAAAAGCATCAATCTTTAGGAACATGAAGTGGAGCCGGGGACGAAAATTACATTCCCGGTCCTTACATCCATAAATTGTTTATAATGTGAAATCTGGATGATGCTTCTCCAATTTGTCTATTTCCATCTCTAAATTTTTAAATCGACAAAATGTTCTCAATATTGTATATAAAAAACAACAATTGATCATATTTATTAACTCATTTCTCAAATCCTTGTGAGAACCACTGCTTTCCTGTTTTTCCCATTCATGGTGGAATCTTCGCCGCGATTCAATGGTTAACACGTTGGGCGTCAGAGCAAATTAAAACAGTCGTGACGCAACTGGAACATTTGCCCTTAGGAAACACGTTTTGCGAACCCATTTGTTCCCCCCCCCCCCCCCCCCCCCGCCCCGCACATTGTACGTTGTACGGTGGTTGTATTAACATTCCCCTTTTATTTGATGATCACAACTGGCCGGCGCTTCGCTATGAAGACAAATCGTGTTTCCAACATAATATATTATTTTTTTCCATTCTTTGTTTCAGTTTTTTGCCAGCAAAACAAATTAAGCGAATGATCTCCTCTAGAATGCGAAGGTCGAGCTCGTTGTAATGAAGAGTCGTAAGTCATGTTGTTTGTGACAAAAATGAAAATTTGTAGTTATTCACGAAGTTGTATCGTAAGTGTCATTTTGAGTAAATTTGTTAAAGTTGAATTTTAACTAGCCCTTCTCGACATCCCCCCAAGAACAATTGATAAACTGGCCCTCACATGTCCTTCCCTAAACCGAAAAGAAGCAATTTTAAGTAAGCGCCCCTTCCCCGCTGCAATGGAGAAGCTGGCCATCACCCGTCCTCCCGTAAACCGATAAACCGAAAAGAAGCAATTTCAATTGACCTCTCCCACCCCTTCCCGCGTACTGCAATGAAGAAACTGGCCCTCACCTGTCCTCCCCAAAACCAAAAAGAAGCAATTTTAACTAACCGCTCCACCCCCGCTGCAATGGAGAAACTGGACCTCACCTGTCCTCCCATAAACCGAACACCCCGCTACAATCGAGAAACTAGCCCTCACCTGTCCTCCCGTAAGCCGAAAAGAAGTAATTTAAACCCTTTACCTAACCTCAAAAGCTGTCGACACTTGCCAAAAAGTTATTGAATAACTAATTTTCTTCATTTTTTGTCTCCAAAACATAAATTGTAAGCCCTCATTGGAGCGGGCTCGACGAGCTCGTTCCAATGAGGGGTCATAACATATGTTTTGGAGATAAAAAAAAATGAAAAAATAATGAAAATTAATTGGCGATTTTTGAGAAAAGCGTTGGTTGGTTTTGGCCGTTACGTTGGGTAAAGGGTTAACTAATCGTGCCCCCCGCCCCACCTCTGCTACAATGGAGAAACTGGCCCTTACCTGTACTGCTATAGGACGAAAACAATATTAGGTCCAATCGCCTCCAGTATTTTTTTTCTATTTTGTCATCGGCCAGTGATTTAATCCCAACTGCCCAAGTGGCAGGCGGTGGCACAGTATTCGAAGGCTCACATCAAGTTTATGGTACACGTGCTTACAATGAATGCCAGAACTGTTTGTGCGCGTAGTAGATGGTTACTGCGATTAATCTTTACCAGTTGGCATCTCTCGGACGGCAAAATATATCAATATCAATAAAGCCATGAAAAGCAGATGCCCATATGAAACTAACATTCAAAAAATGGGATAGGGCGGCACCAATAAGGTTGACTCCCTAGGGACAATTAATGCTTGTTCGACACTGTATTTGACCTGTTGAAAAAGTGTCATTACACTCGAAAATTACAAATAAATAAACATCTTAATTGATACTCCACGTAGCAACGGTAATCATTTATGAATCAAAAGCAGCTCGGAGAAAGACCTGACATGTACGGTAGGCTGGTCCCGCTCCTACCACTGAGTAAAAATCCACCATTCCTTGAAAGTAGCATAGCACACGTGTACGAATCGTACTTTATTACTTTGATACCTGGACCATAGGTGGAGCCTTGTCAGACTTTTGGTGGAGCCGATGTGAGACATGTTTTTTGGTATACGTACTTCACATATAATATGCTATGATGTGCCTGTGTATGGATATGCAGTAGAGGGTTGTGGGGGAAGGGGAGTTTTCTTGAAAGTGTTCTCCATGGAACGGTTGGCGTTGCTAATGACTTGGTGACGCCATAGTGCGCACGCGGGGTCATAGAAAAGTTGACCTTGTGGATTTCCACTGGACAATCCGATATTACGTTGTTCGGGTCATAGTGTATCATACGGGCTTCTCGAATTGGACCGATGTGGCAGTGTTGGATTGGGGATATATAGTACTATGTATGACTGTTAGTCTACAGTTAGAGGATCATTTGCTACTTTTAATCTATCAAAATGCTTTATTCCAGCATATGGGTACTAATGGAAGGTCATTTGGTGCATTGTTTGGTGGGCCGTCATGGTAGCATAGACTGAACGGTCTGTACTCATGTTGGTCCATATTGCTCCACTAACCCATCGAATGTGTTATATCATCGGATTGTTACTATTGCCGGTACGGAATATGGACTAGCGGGGACTTGGAGACTGATGACAATGGTGGTTTGGGGTCTGATGGGCACTGAAGACAGTGCTGGGCTGGGAACGTTTGAGGACAAAGTATAATTATGGTTTGGGGACGACTTTTGGGGACTGAATATAGTGGCAATTTGGGGACTGTTGGGGACTGAAAACAGTTGTGAGTTGGGAATTGAATATAATGGTGGTTTGAGGATAGATGAAGACTGTGCTGATGTGGTGCAGTTGGAGACTATTGGAGACAAAAGACAGTGATGATTTAAGGACTGTTGTGGGCTGAAGACATTGATGATTTCGGGGCTGAAAACCATATTACTTTGAGGGCTGAAGGCAGTGGTGTTTTGTGGACTGCTGGGGACTGAATATAGTGGTTATTCGGAAACTGTTAGTCAGTCTGTTGTAGGTTGTTGTAGTTGTCAGTGTTGTAGTTGGTTTAGTGATTGTATTGGTGGATGTTGTAGTGTGTTTGGTATAGTAATGGTTCCTACAGTAGTTGTACTGGTCAATGTTGTAGTTGTTAGTCTTGTAATTGTAGCTTGCTTCGTCACTATGATGGCTGGTGTTGAAGTGGTTCGTATAATAGTGGTCGACGTATTAGTTGTAGTGGTTGTTTGTGTTATAGTTGGTTTAGTCATTGTAGTGGTTTTGTTATTCTGATTGGGATAGCAGGGGACGAGGAAGTGGTAGCCGAGGTGGCTTCTGTAGTTGTTTGTGCTGTAGTCGTTGTAGTGGGTGGTGTTGTAGTGGTTGGTATAGTAGTGGCTGGTGTAGTATTATTGTAGTTGGTGTAGTAGAGGTTGGGGTAGTGATTGTGGTGGTAGTTGACGTAATGGTTAATAAAGTTGTTAGTGGCTGCGGTGGTTGGTGTTGAAGTTGGTTTAGACATGATAGTGGTTGTTGTATTTGGTTGTTTTTGTACTCACTTATGTAATTCTTGTTGTGTTGGAATAGTAGTTATGGTGATTGTGTCGTTGTGGTTGGTCGTGTTTGTGTAGTTGTTTTTGTTGTGAACTTTGTTGTTGTAGAAGTTGGTGTATTAGTTATTGGTACAGTACTAGTTGTGGTGCTTGGTGCTGTAGTGGTTGATGGTGTAGTAAAGGTCAGTGTACTAGTTTTGGAGTTGAAGTAGTTGATGTGGTGGTGATTGATATAGTCCTTGTTTGTGTTGTAGCAAAATAGCCAGTGTGAGTGCAGTAGTGAATGATGGTGCCCACATAACCACGTGCTAACAAAGAAACCAAGGTGTCAGGCCCACATAACCACGTGCTAACAAAGAAACCAAGGTGTCGGCACCCACTATACAAAATGGACGACGGAAACACATATCCCGGTAACAAAACGCACTGCGCATGTGCACAAACACCGCCCACGTATCACTATGGGAATGACAGTATAACATGGCCGCTCAAGCGGGCAACCATGACAACCAAACAAGACGTAACTGGGTCACGCGATATGACGTCATCTCCGGGGTCCGGGCAGGGACGTGGGGACAGGGTGGGGGGGGGCAATAATTTCCTATAGTTGGAAATTCGGAGATCAAGTCATGAGTAGTTGGAAATTGCATTTTAGAGCTTCTTTGGTGATGCTGATGTCTCCTTTAGTTCCCAAATTCCAACTCGGGTTCAAATCGGCAAAAATTCAAACTGTTACTATTTACAACTACAGTGTACGCAATATCGAGCTTCATAAGTATGCATCAATCGGATACAGTTGTAAGTTTGTTTGTTTTGTTTTTTTTGTCGCATCTCCATTCTGTCAGCAATTGAAAATATGAATAGCTTTTGTCATTTAAATTTAATTTTTATTCAGCCTCAACTGATTTGGTAATTCGTGACTATAGAGCGATAACATTGCCATTATTTGTGAAGCTTTAACAATGGTGTTCAATAAGTTCAACTTGACAAAGTCGAAGTAAGTTATCATATTCCCATTTCACGAGTGAATGTCTGTTAGGCTTAGTCTGTCATTTTTAGCTTAACTTGACAAAGTCAAGATAAGCTATTGCCATCACGCGTGCGGAAGTCTGCGAGTCTGTTCTCATTTACTTTAGCACAGGTTACATCCCGAAAACGTTTAGCACAGTCAAAAGGTCGTATTTATGAAGGGATTTTATTGTAACCGTGACGACCGCAGGGGCGCGTAACCTAGATTTCTTTAGTACAGTTGCATTTATAAGGGATTTCATTGAAAATTTGTAGGATCACTCAGTATAATGCATAGATGAGAACATGCTCCTTTGGTTGTGATCGGTCAACCCTGACGGCCACACAGGCCTGTGATTAGACTTGTTTAGCACAGTCTACAGTCCATATTTATGAAACCATTTCATTGTAACTTGGACGGATAACTCAGTATGGTGTCTAGATGAGATTGCTCTATTTTGGTCATGGTCGGTCAGCCGTTACCGCCACCTGGCCACGTAGCCTAGATTCCTTTAGCTCTGTGTACGGGTTGTTTTTATGGAGGGATTTCATTGTAACTTGGTAGGACAACTTGGTACGCTATCTAGATGAGTCTCTTCTATTTTGTTCATGATCGGTCAACCGTGACCGCGCCGAGCCGTCATGTGACCTGGATTCCTTTAACAGAGTCTACAAGTTATATTTATGAAGGGATTTCATTGTGACTTGGTGGGATGACTCGTTTTGGAATAATTTTACTGTAACTTGGTAACTTTTGGTTGACATAAACTGTGAGGGCCACATTAACCCAGGTCTCAATTCTTTAGTACATTCTACACCTCAAATTATTTGTATTGAAAACACAGCTCACAGGGAACAGAAATTAACATATTCTCAGTTATCGCAATTCTTGTCGTATTTCATAATTCTGGTAGATTAGAAGTACCAAGGGCTATATCGGTCCAACACTAGAAGCCCGATATACACTGACTCGACCAACGTAATATCGGATTGTACAGTGGACAACATCAGCGGTCAATGTTTCTTTGAAGCCGCGTGCGCATCTTGACGTCACCGTATCATTAGCAACGCCAACCGATCCATGGAGAAAACTTTTATGAAAACTCGCACCCACCCACCCCACCCACCTCCATTCCTCTACTACATATACATACAAACAGACATCACTATACAAATCATGACGCATTATATATGGAGTATGTATACCACTTGCGAAACGCAGTTCTAAATGGAGCAAAATCATGTCTCACGTCGGCTCCACCAAAAGTGCGACAAGTCCCCACCAATGGCTCAGGTATTAAGACCCGACCCATACATGTGTGCTATACTACTTTCAAGGAATGGTGGATTTTTACTCATTGATTGTAGCGGGGTCAGCCCACCCATCCCGCCTCTCATAGAAACTTATCGGGCCTTTCTCCAAGCTGCTTTTCACTCCTAAACGATTACCGTCGCTACTGTGCAGTATCAGTAGTGTGTAATGAGGTTTTCGTTCCTCATCACCCCGGCCCGGACTCAGAGACGTGGCTAGAGGTTTCCGATTGGGGGCGGTGGTGTGTAGGGTAGTGAATTTCGAACTGGGTGTGTGGGGGGAGGGGTGGACGGGAGAAAAAGTTTGAAATGAAGCCATGAAAGGCGGCCTAAAATTGATACTAGTAACTGAATCAACACATTTATGATAGAATTATCAGGTTATTGTTATTAGGTATTATTCTAGGCATTAAATATGTGCTAAACAAATTCTCAAGCTGAGAACTTTGAGAAATTCACACAGTGGCACTATCAGGTAGTGTTGGAATAATACTGCATAACAATTACTTGTTTGAACTGATTTAGAGTAGTTCAGTCATTTAGGAATACACATTCATTTGTGTAACTGTTACTGGTACTGAACCTGCACTAGTTAAAAGATTAGCCAAGTGATTTATATAGGATTTGAGGTTCTGAGAAAATTGGAGCATTAAACTTGATTGCTACTATGTGTATCACGCAAAATTAGAACCAAGAAGATAAAACACAATTCCAAATTTAGATGTTTCAACTAGCAAATTGTTCACTAAGCTGCTTATGGCATTCAAAGTGAGCAAAATTTGTGGAATTCATCTACGATCATGTGCATTGATTGAATTCATGCGCCACTGCTTGAACATAGTCATATTTTGCTTGATTTGCTTGTAGAATGTATAGCACTATGTGTACTATACTACCACTAGTTATACTACTACCATGAAAGAAATCAACATGAACCTGT
This sequence comes from Pictodentalium vernedei, assembly GCA_031216915.1. NCBI lineage: Eukaryota > Metazoa > Mollusca > Scaphopoda > Dentaliida > Dentaliidae > Pictodentalium > Pictodentalium vernedei. The sequence goes on from CM062297.1 coordinate 265,679,227, forward strand.
CTGGAGAATAAGACTCGAACCTCGCAGCCTTCATGGTCAACCGATCTTGGCCAAAGAAGAATGTATCACATCTGTACACCATAGCAAGTCATTTTATTAAGCTGCAAAGGATACCCTTCATGTATATACTGAATTGAACAATTTTGGGATTAGAACTCCTGCACCCAAAACAACTGACCATCGCAGCAAAGGAGTTTCTCATTTAGATATGACCCTGAACTTACAGACCAAATTTTGTAGTGACCAGAATTAAAGGCTTTTGACAATGTTGAATAAATGAAAGTGTCAATGATACTGTAACTTAACTTGACTGTGTGTAGTGTTTGGTGAAAAGGATAATGTTCAATGTTTATGACAGTATTGGGTAACAACAATCGAGGTAAATCATAGGAAAGATAATTGAAGAAAAGATGGAAGCCAACGGTAAAACTACCAGGAGCAGAATAGGAGCTTGGAATCCTACCTAGGAATCTAACTTATAGAATCCCTTTTATGGACCCCCCCCCCCCCTTTGAGACTGTTTTTTGTAGTTAATGTTGGTATAGTAGCTGTATTAATTGTTGAAGTGGTCGATAAAGCAGTAGTTGGTGTTATAGTTGTTGGTGTTGTAGATATTGTTATGACAGAACTGTTGTCGGTGTCGTAGTTATTTGTTTTGTCAAGGTTAGTGTGGTAGCAGACGATGTAGTAGGTGTCGCAGTTATTTGTTTTGTCAGGGTTAGTGTGGTAGTAGATGATGTAGTAGGAGTTGTAGTTGTTGGTGTTGTAGATATTGTTATGACAGAACTGTTGTCGGTGTTGTAGTTGTTGGTTTTGTCAAGGTTAGTGTGGTAGTAGATGATGTAGTAGGTGTTGTAGTTGTTGGTTATATCAAGGTTAGTGTGGTAGTAGATGATGTAGTAGGTGTTGTAGTTGTTGGTTATATCAAGGTTAGTGTGGTAGTAGATGATGTAGTAGGTGTTGTAGTTGTTAGTTTTGTCAAGGTTAGTGTGGTAGTAGATGATGTAGTAGGTTTTGTAGTTGTTGGTTATATCAAGGTTAGTGTGGTAGTATATGATGTAGTAGGTGTTGTAGTTGTTAGTTTTATCAAGGTTAGTGTGGTAGTAGATGATGTAGTAGGTGTTGTAGTTGTTGGTTATATCAAGGTTAGTGTGGTAGTAGATGATGTAGTAGGTGTTGTAGTTGTTGGTTATATCAAGGTTAGTGTGGTAGTATATGATGTAGTAGGTGTTGTAGTTGTTAGTTTTATCAAGGTTAGTGTGGTAGTAGATGATGTAGTAGGTGTTGTAGTTGTTGGTTATATCAAGGTTAGTGTGGTAGTAGATGATGTAGTAGGTGTTGTAGTTGTTAGTTTTATCAAGGTTATTGTGGTAGTAGATGATGTAGTAGGTGTCGTAGTTGTTGGTTATATCAAGGTTAGTGTGGTAGTAGATGATGTAGTAGGTGTAGTAGTTGTTGGTTATATCAAGGTTAGTGTGGTAGTAGATGATGTAGTAGGTGTTGTAGTTGTTGGTTATATCAAGGTTAGTGCGGTAGTAGATGATGTAGTAGGTGTTGTAGTTGTTAGTTTTGTCAAGGTTAGTGTGGTAGTAGATGATGTAGTAGGTGTTGTAGTTGTTGGTTATATCAAGGTTAGTGTGGTAGTAGATGATGAAGTATGTGTTGTAGTTGTTAGTTTTGTCAAGGTTAGTGTGGTAGTAGATGATGTAGTAGGTGTCGTAGTTGTTAGTTCTGTCAAGGTTAGTGTGGTAGTAGATGATGTAGTAGGTGTTGTAGTTGTTGATTATATCAAGGTTAGTGTGGTAGTATATGATGTAGTAGGTGTTGTAGTTGTTAGTTTTGTCAAGGTTAATGTGGTAGTAGATGATGTAGTAGGTGTTGTAGTTGTTGGTTATATCAAGGTTAGTGTGGTAGTAGATGATGTAGTAGGTGTTGTAGTTGTTAGTTTTGTCAAGGTTAGTGTGGTAGTAGATGATGTAGTAGGTGTTGTAGCTGTTGGTTATATCAAGGTTAGTGTGGTAGTAGATGATGTAGTAGGTGTTGTAGTTGTTATTTTTGTCAAGGTTAGTGTGGTAGTAGATGATGCAGTAGGTGTTGAGCTTGTTGGTTATATCAAGGTTAGTGTGGTAGTAGATGATGTAGTAGGCGTTGTAGTTGTTTGTTATGTCAAGGTTAGTGTGGTAGTAGGTGATGTAGTAGGTGTTGTAGTTGTTGCTTATATCAAGGTTAGTGTGGTAGTAGATGATGTAGTAGGTGTTGTGGTTGTTGGTTATATCAAGGTTAGTGTGGTAGTAGATGATGTAGTAGGTGTCGTAGTTGTTGGTTTTATCAAGGTTAGTGTGGTAGTAGATCATGTAGTAGGTGTTGTAGTTGTTGGTTATATCAAGGCAAGGTTAGTGTGGTAGTAGATGATGTAGTAGGTGTTGTAGTTATTTGTTTTGTCAATGTTAGTGTGGTAGTAGATGATGTAGTAGGTGTTGTAGTTGTTAGTTATATCAAGGTTAGTGTGGTAGTAGATGATGTAGTAGGTGTTGTAGTTGTTGGTTATATCAAGGTTAGTGTGGTAGTAGATGATGTAGTAGGTGTTGTAGTTGTTGGTTTTATCAAGGTTAGTGTGGTAGTAGATGATGTGGTAGGTGTTGTAGTTGTTGGTTATATCAAGGCAAGGTTAGTGTGGTAGTAGATGATGTAGTAGGTGTTGTAGTTGTTAGTTTTGTCAAGGTTAGTGTGGTAGTAGATGATGTAGTAGGTGTTGTAGCTGTTGGTTATATCAAGGTTAGTGTGGTAGTAGATGATGTAGTAGGTGTTGAGCTTGTTGGTTATATCAAGGTTAGTGTGGTAGTAGATGATGTAGTAGGTGTTGTAGTTGTTTGTTATATCAAGGTTAGTGTGGTAGTAGGTGATGTAGTAGGTGTTGTAGTTGTTGCTTATATCAAGGTTAGTGTGGTAGTAGATGATGCAGTAGGTGTTGTGGTTGTTGGTTATATCAAGGTTAGTGTGGTAGTAGATGATGTAGTAGGTGTCGTAGTTGTTGGTTTTATCAAGGTTAGTGTGGTAGTAGATGATGTAGTAGGTGTTGTAGTTGTTGGTTATATCAAGGCAAGGTTAGTGTGGTAGTAGATGATGTAGTAGGTGTTGTAGTTATTTGTTTTGTCAATGTTAGTGTGGTAGTAGATGATGTAGTAGGTGTTGTAGTTGTTAGTTATATCAAGGTTAGTGTGGTAGTAGATGATGTAGTACGTGTTGTAGTTGTTGGTTATATCAAGGTTAGTGTGGTAGTAGATGATGTAGTAGGTGTTGTAGTTGTTGGTTTTATCAAGGTTAGTGTGGTAGTAGGTGACGTAGTAGGTGTTGTAGTTGTTAGTTTTGTCAAGGTTAGTGTGGTAGTAGATGATGTAGTAGGTGTTGTAGTTGTTAGTTTTGTCAAGGTGAGTGTGGTAGTAGATGATGTAGTAGGTGTTGTAGTTGTTGGTTATATCAAGGTTAGTGTGGTAGTAGATGATGTAGTAGGTGTTGTAGTTGTTAGTTTTGTCAAGGTTAGTGTGGTAGTAGATGATGTAGTAGGTGTTGGAGTTGTTGGTTATATCAAGGTTAGTGTGGTAGTAGATGATGTAGTAGGTGTTGTAGTTGTTGGTTATATCGAGGTTAGTGTTGTAGTAGATGATGTAGTAGGTGTTGTAGTTGTTGGTTATATCAAGGTTAGTGTGGTAGTAGATGATGTAGTAGGTGTTGTAGTTGTTGGTTATATCAAGGTTAGTGTGGTAGTAGATGATGTAGTAGGTGTTGTAGTTGTTGGTTATATCAAGGTTAGTGTGGTAGTATATGATGTAGTAGGTGTTGTAGTTGTTAGTTTTATCAAGGTTAGTGTGGTAGTAGATGATGTAGTAGGTGTTGTAGTTGTTGGTTATATCAAGGTTAGTGTGGTAGTAGATGATGTAGTAGGTGTTGTAGTTGTTAGTTTTATCAAGGTTATTGTGGTAGTAGATGATGTAGTAGGTGTCGTAGTTGTTGGTTATATCAAGGTTAGTGTGGTAGTAGATGATGTAGTAGGTGTTGTAGTTGTTGGTTATATCAAGGTTAGTGTGGTAGTAGATGATGTAGTAGGTGTTGTAGTTGTTGGTTATATCAAGGTTAGTGTGGTAGTAGATGATATAGTAGGTGTTGTAGTTGTTAGTTTTGTCAAGGTTAGTGTGGTAGTAGATGATGTAGTAGGTGTTGTAGTTGTTGGTTATATCAAGGTTAGTGTGGTAGTAGATGATGAGTACGTGTTGTAGTTGTTAGTTTTGTCAAGGTTAGTGTGGTAGTAGATGATGTAGTAGGTGTCGTAGTTGTTAGTTCTGTCAAGGTTAGTGTGGTAGTAGATGATGTAGTAGGTGTTGTAGTTGTTGATTATATCAAGGTTAGTGTGGTAGTATATGATGTAGTAGGTGTTGTAGTTGTTAGTTTTGTCAAGGTTAATGTGGTAGTAGATGATGTAGTAGGTGTTGTAGTTGTTGGTTATATCAAGGTTAGTGTGGTAGTAGATGATGTAGTAGGTGTTGTAGTTGTTAGTTTTGTCAAGGTTAGTGTGGTAGTAGATGATGTAGTAGGTGTTGTAGCTGTTGGTTATATCAAGGTTAGTGTGGTAGTAGATGATGTAGTAGGTGTTGTAGTTGTTATTTTTGTCAAGGTTAGTGTGGTAGTAGATGATGCAGTAGGTGTTGAGCTTGTTGGTTATATCAAGGTTAGTGTGGTAGTAGATGATGTAGTAGGTGTTGTAGTTGTTAGTTTTGTCAAGGTTAGTGTGGTAGTAGATGATGTAGTAGGTGTTGTGGTTGTTGGTTATATCAAGGTTAGTGTGGTAGTAGATGATGTAGTAGGTGTCGTAGTTGTTGGTTTTATCAAGGTTAGTGTGGTAGTAGATGATGTAGTAGGTGTTGTAGTTGTTTGTTATATCAAGGCAAGGTTAGTGTGGTAGTAGATGATGTAGTAGGTGTTGTAGTTATTTGTTTTGTCAATGTTAGTGTGGTAGTAGATGATGTAGTAGGTGTTGTAGTTGTTAGTTATATCAAGGTTAGTGTGGTAGTAGATGATGTAGTAGGTGTTGTAGTTGTTGGTTTTATCAAGGTTAGTGTGGTAGTAGATGATGTAGTAGGTGTTGTAGTTGTTGGTTTTATCAAGGTTAGTGTGGTAGTAGATGATGTGGTAGGTGTTGTAGTTGTTGGTTATATCAAGGTTAGTGTGGTAGTAGATGATGCAGTAGGTGTTGTAGTTGTTGGTTTTATCAAGGTTAGTGTGGTAGTAGGTGACGTAGTAGGTGTTGTAGTTGTTAGTTTTATCAAGGTTAGTGTGGTAGTAGATGATGTAGTAGGTGTTGTAGTTGTTAGTTTTGTCAAGGTTAGTGTGGTAGTAGATGATGTAGTAGGTGTTGTAGTTGTTGGTTATATCAAGGTTAGTGTGGAAGTAGATGATGTAGTAGGTGTTGTAGTTGTTAGTTTTGTCAAGGTTAGTGTGGTAGTAGATGATGTAGTAGGTGTTGTAGTTGTTGGTTATATCAAGGTTAGTGTGGTAGTAGATGATGTAGTAGGTGTTGTAGTTGTTGGTTATATCAAGGTTAGTGTGGTAGTAGATGATGTAGTAGGTGTTGTAGTTGTTGGTTATATCAAGGTTAGTGTGGTAGTAGATGATGTAGTAGGTGTTGTAGTTGTTGGTTATATCAAGGTTAGTGTGGTAGTAGATGATGTAGTAGGTGTTGTAGTTGTTGGTTATATCAAGGTTAGTGTGGTAGTAGATGATGTAGTAGGTGTTGTAGTTGTTGGTTATATCAAGGTTAGTGTGGTAGTAGATGATGTAGTAGGTGTTGTAGTTGTTGGTTATATCAAGGTTAGTGTGGTAGTAGATGATGTAGTAGGTGTTGTAGTTGTTGGTTATATCAAGGTTAGTTTGGTAGTAGATGATGTAGTAGGTGTTGTAGTTGTTAGTTTTGTCAAGGTTAGTGTGGTAGTAGATGATGTAGTAGGTGTTGTAGTTGTTGGTTATATCAAGGTTAGTGTGGTAGTAGATGATGAAGTACGTGTTGTAGTTGTTAGTTTTGTCAAGGTTAGTGTGGTAGTAGATGATGTAGTAGGTGTTGTAGTTGTTGGTTATATCAAGGTTAGTGTGGTAGTAGATGATGAAGTACGTGTTGTAGTTGTTAGTTTTGTCAAGGTTAGTTTGGTAGTAGATGATGTAGTAGGTGTTGTAGTTGTTGGTTATATCAAGGTTAGTGTGGTAGTAGATGATGTAGTAGGTGTTGTAGTTGTTGGTTATATCAAGGTTAGTGTGGTAGTAGATGATGTAGTAGGTGTTGTAGTTGTTAGTTTTGTCAAGGTTAGTGTGGTAGTAGATGATGTAGTAGGTGTTGTAGTTGTTGGTTATATCAAGGTTAGTGTGGTAGTAGATGATGAAGTACGTGTTGTAGTTGTTAGTTTTGTCAAGGTTAGTGTGGTAGTAGATGATGTAGAAGGTGTTGTAGTTGTTCTTTATATCAAGGTTAGTGTGGTAGTAGATGATGTAGTAGGTGTCATAGTTGTTAGTTTTGTCAAGGTTAGTGTTGTAGTAGATGATGTAGTAGGTGTTGTAGTTGCTTTAGATGCTGTGGTTGTTGATATTGAAGTAGTGGGTGTAGTAGTGGTTGTGCTTGTAGTTTACGTTGATGATATTGTCAAGGGTGGTGTTGTAGTGGACTCTTCAGTAGTTGTAGTGGTTGGTGTAGTGGTGGTTGTTGTGGACGTTGAGGTTATTGGTGGTGTTCTCGTTGTGGTTGGTACAGTGGTAGTTATCATCATTGGGGAAGCCGAAGAACCGCTTGTAATACGTAATTACATGTACAGTTCTTCAGGTCCACCGCTACTACACCAATATTTACTGCACCATCAATCACTACTGCGCCCACACTTGCTATATCAGTGTCTACAACACCAACAAGGACTATATCAAAGACCCCCACATCAACTACTTCAACTTCAAAACTAGTACACTGATCTTTACTACACAATCAACCACTACAGCACCAAGCACCACAACTACTACTCTACCAATAACTAATACACCAACTTCTCCAACAACAACGTTCACAACACAAATAAAAACAAAGTGAGTGGGGGCTCAATAGAAATACCCCCACCCCCCTTTGCCGTTCAGCCATCTGAATGTGGTGTACCCCCCCCCCCCCCACCCCAGTAAGATGTACATCAAATTTAATTGCAATCAGTTCACCCAAACTCACGTTAAAATTCGGACAATACAAAAAACATGTTTCCTAAGTCAAAAAAGGACCATAACGCTGGTGAAAAAAAATGGACCATGTACCTACATTTTCAAACTTACCTGCATTATCTCCCAAGTAATCCCTATACCAAATTTGGTTACGATAAATTCAAGTTCAAATTTGGACGTCAAAATGTTTTGGACGGACGGACGGACGGACGGACGGACGGACGGACGGACGGACTGACAGACGGACGGATGTCTCGGCGCACGGACGGGACATCTCGGATGGACGGACATCACTCATTACTATAGTCTCCTGAAAAAAAATTTCGGGAGACAATGAAGTTACAGCTTCCGACACAACGATCGACATCTCAAATGCAACCACAGTATGAAGTTATAGGTTCGTACACAAAAGAAAACTAAACTTATTGCACGGACACCAAAAATTTATTTATAGTAACGTTGACATTGACCTTTGACCTGTTGACCTCAAACGCAGTCCCAATGCTCGACATCTTAATTCCAACCACAATATGAAGTTAGAGCTTCGTACACAAAAGAAAACTAAAGTTATTGGAAGGAAATTAAAAATTATATTTACAGTAACGGTGACCTTGACCTTTGACCTACAGAACCCAAGAGCAATCTCAATCATCATCCCAATACGGGCAGCCTACCTGTGAAGTACGAGTACTGTGCAACCAATGGTACAAAAGTTATTGCACGGAAACGAGTGTGACGGACGGAAGAACAACCGGAAGGACGGACGGACGGACGGACGGGCGGGCGGGCAGACGTCACAGCGGACGGACGTACGGACGGAAGGGTGAATGGACAAAGTGATTACTATATGCCCCCTCCCTTTTCAAAGGGGGGTACAACAACCACAAAACCACGATCAACCAATACGACAAAATAACCAGAATTACCACATCAACACAAGTATTACACCAGTGAGTACTACAACAACCAAAACAACAACCACTGTAATGTCTAAACCAACTTCAACACCAACCACCGCAGCCACTAACAACTTTGTTAACCATTACGTCAACCACCACCACAATCACTACCCCAACCTCTACTACACCAACTACAATAATACTACACCAGCCACTACTATACCAACCACTACAACACCACCCCACTACAACGACTAAACGATTACAGCATTAACAACTACAGAAGCCGCCTCTGCTACCACTTCCTCGTCCCCTGCTATCCCAATCAGAATAGCAAAACCACTACAATGACTAAACCAACTATAACACAAACAACCACAACAACGACCACTACAACTAATACGTCGACCACTATTATGCGAACCACTTCAACACCAACCATCACAGTGACAAAGCAAGCTACAATTACAAGACTAACAACTACAACATTGACCAGTACAACTACTGTAGGAACCATTACTCTACCAAGCACACGACAACATCCACCAATACAATCACTAAACCATCTACAACACTGACAACTACAACAACCTACAACAGACTGACCAACAGTCTCCGAATAACCACTATATTCAGTCCCCAGCAGTCCACAAAACACCACTGCCTTCAGCCCGCAAAGTAATACGGTATCGAGTCCCCAAATCACCAATGTCTTCAGTCCACAACAGTTCCTAAATCATCACTGTCTTTGGTCTCCAATAGTCTTCAACTGTACCACACCAGCACAGTCTTCATCTGTCCACAAACCACCACTACATTCAATTCCCAACTCACAACTATTTTCAGTCCCAAAAGACCCAATATTGCCACTGTATTCAGTCCCCAAAAGTCGTTTCCAAACCATAATTACACCTAGTCCTCAAACGTCCCCAGCCCAGCACTGTCTTCAGTGCCCATCAGTCCCCAAACCACCATTGTCATCAGTCTCCAAATCCCCGCTAGTCCATATTTCGTACCGCCAATAGCAACAATCCGATGATACAACACATTCGATGGGTTAATAGAGCAAATGAGTGATAATGGATCAACAGGAGTACAGACCGTTCATCCTATGCTACCATTACGGCACACCAAGCAATACATCAAATGACCTTCCATTAGTACCCACATGCTGGAATAAAGCATTTTGATAGATTAAAAGTAGCAAATGTTCTTCTAACTGTGGACTAACAGTCAAATATAGTACTATATACTCCCAAGACAACACTACCATATCGGTCCAGTTCGAGCAGCCCGATACACTTTAACCCGAACAACGTAATATCGGATTGTCCAGCAGATATCCACAGAGGTCAGCGTTTCTATGACGCCGCGTGTGCATCATGACGTCACCAAGTCATTAGCAACTCCAGCCGTTCCATTGAGAACACTTTCTAGAAAACCTCCCTTCCCCCACAACCCTCTACTACATATCCAAAAACAGACACATAACTAAACACACCATAGCATATTATATGTGAAGTTCGTATACCAAAAACCATGCCTCACGTCGGCTTCACCAAAATCCTGACAAGGCTCCACGAATGGCCCAGGTAATAAAGTACGATTCGTACACGTGTGTTGTGCTACTTTCAAGGAATGGTAGATTTTCACTCAGTGGTAGTAGTGAGACCAGCCTACCCTACATGTCAGGTCTCTCTCTAGTTAAAATTCAACTTTAACAGTTTACCCAAAATGACACTTACAATATAACTTCGTAAGTTCGTGAATAACCACAAATTTTCATTTTTGTCACAAACAACATAACTTACGACTCTTCATCTCCAGAGGAGATCATTCGCTTCATTTGTTTTGCTGGCAAAAATTGAAACAGAGAATGGAAAAATAATATATTATGTTGAAAATACGATTTGTTTTAATAGCAAAGCGCCGGCCAGTTGTGGCCATCAAGTAAATGGGGAAAGTTAATACAACCCCCGTATAATGTGCGGGGGTAGGGGGGGGGTGGCAAATGGGATCGCAAAACGTTTTTCCTAAGGGCAAATGTTCCAGTTGCGTCACGACTGTTTTAATTTGCTCTGACGCCCAACGTGTTAACCAGTGAATCGCGGCGAAGATTCCATCATGGATGGAAAAACAGGAAAGCAGTGGTTCTCACAAGGATTTGAGAAATGAGTTAATAAATATGATCAATTGTTGTTTTTTATATACAATATTGAGAAAATTGTGTCGATTTAAAGATTTAGAGATGGAAATAGACAAATTGGAGAAGCATCATCCAGATTTCACATTATAAACAATTTATGGGTGTAAGGACCGGGAATGTAACTTTCGTCCCCGGCTCCACTTCATGTTCCTAAAGATTGATGCTTTTAGACAGTGAAAAACAGAGTTTTCGAATATACGAAAGAGTTTTCGTATATACGAAAGAGTTTTCGTACTTACGAAAGTGTTTTCGTACTTACGAAACAGTTTTCGTACTTACGAAAGTGTTTTCGTAGTTACGAAAGCGTTTTCGTACTTACGAAAATGTTTTCGTACTTACGAAAGTGTTTTCGTAGTTACGAAAAGGTTTTCGTACTTACGAAAGTGCTTTCATAGTTACGAAACAGTTTTCGTACTTACGAAAGTGTTTTCGTAGTTACGAAAAAGTTTTCGTACTTACGAAAGTGGTTTCGTACTTACGAAAAAGTTTTCGTACTTACGAAAGTGGTTTCGTACTTACGAAAGTGTTTTCGTAGTTACGAAAAAGTGTTCATACTTACGAAAGTGTTTTCCTACCTACGAAAAAGTTTTCGTACTTACGAAACTTACGAAAAAGTTTTCGTAACACTTTCGTAGTTACAAAAAAGTTTTCGTACTTACGAAAGTGTTTACGTAGTTACGAAAAAGTTTTCGTACTTACGAAAATGTTTTCGTAGTTACGAATCTTCAATTTTTTTTTAGCGTGCCAGCAAAACGCTTCCGTATGTTTGTCTCGCAGGTACACATCTGGTGTTATGGTTGCCCAAGAACAGCCCATTTTCTCCAAATATCTATACTTGGCAGTCTCTGAAGGGTTAACAAATGCTTACCGAAATACTTTGTCCATGCAACTTGTAATGTCACTACAAGACCTGCGAATGGTCAATTTTTCTTGATTTTTTTTTGAGAAATCAACAGAAAACAGGAATTTTAAGCTTTTAAGGGGTATATCTCCTTAACTAGTCAAAAATGGGTTAAGACCTCGATTTTTTAATACATTTACTACTAACAAAAATGTTTCCCTGTCAGTTTTGCATCCGGTGAAAGAGTTATGTTTCTCTGTTGCATTCCCATTTGATGTTGTTGGTGTCCAAAAACAGACTATTTTTTAAAAATTTTGACATTTTGCAGCCCATGGAGGGTTAACAAGTGCTTACCGGAATAATTTTTCCGGTCAACTGGTAATGTGACACCAAGACCTATCAATGGCCATTTTCTCTTGAAAACCCTACCAGATGTTTGTAAAAAAAATCCAGGGAAAACATAAATTTTTAAGCTTTTGATGGGTATCACTATTAACAACCACAAAAGGGGTTAACGCTTGGTTTTTTGAATACCCTTATTACTTACAAAAAATGGTCCTTGGTGAATTCCACTTCCAACAAAGTAGATTATGTTTATTTCTCAGGTACACATTGGGTGCTGTGCGTGTCTGAAAACAGCCAATTTCAACAAAATTACGATGCTTGGCAGCCTGTAGGGGGTTAATAAACGCTCACCGGAATATTTTGTCCATGCAACTTGTAATGTCACACAAAGACCTGCGAGTAGTCAATTTTTCTTGAAACCCTGCGGGATGTTTTTAGAGAAAATCCACAGAAAATGAGAATTTCAAGATTTTAAGGTGTCTCTCTGTTTAGCCTGCCCAAAATGGGTTAAGGCTTCGACTTTTGAACACCCTTACTACTTACAAAATGTTCTCGTATAGATTGTGTGCTCGATAAAAGAAGGCACTTTTCTTTGTGGTGTACCCATTGGGTGCTGTTGGCGTCCAAAAACAGCCCATTTTATCACAATTTTTATTTTTAGCAGCTCGTGGAGGGTTAACAAATGCTCACCGCAGTATTTTGTCCCTGCAAATTCTATTGTCACACCAAGGCCTGGGAGTGACAAATTTCTCTTGAAAATCTACAAGACTCGTTTTGAGAAATCCACGGAAAACATGAATTTTTTAACTTTATGAGGGTATTTCTGTTTAACCAGCCCAAAACGGGTTAACGCTTGGTTTTTTGAAGACCCTTATTACCTACAAAAATGATCCTCGGTAAATTCCACTTCCAATAAAGGAAGGTATGTTTATCTCGGTGCTATCATTTGGGTGCTGTGCGGGCCTGAAACCGGCCCATTTCATCAAAATTTCGATGTTTGGCAGCCTGTGGAGGGTTACTATATGCATCGCCTCGTATGTCGTGTGTATCAAAGTTTGTGTCACAGGCAGGTCTAGCAATGATGAATGTTTGAAAAAATCTACAAGACGTATTTCGAGAAAGTGCCGATAAACCCCAATTTTGACAGTTTTTTTTCCAATTCTGACGAAATAAGGGTTAAATCGAAATTCTGCTTTGGTACATTTTTAGATTTTGTGCCCCTCTATGAGTGAGCAAAATTTTGTGAAAATCGGTTCGAAAATGGCTTCGGAATTGTGCGAACAAAATGTGTGGAAACAAAAAACAAAACAAAAAATAATAATAATAATCCGTAGAAAAACAATAGTCTTTTCCAGAGGGAAAAGCCTAAAAAAAAAAAATAATAATCCGTAGAAAAACAATAGTCTTTTCCAGAGGGAAAAGCCTAAAAAAAACAGAACACCTAGTTACGGACCTTACGAACCTTAAGTTTGGGCTTACATGTCCTTTGGTCATCCTCTTTATACACCATCGTCTCCTGCATGCGAACCTCTTCCTTCTTCTTAGTTTCTTCCGCCCACTCCATCCGAGATGGATAGAATTGAGACCGACTCTGAGAGTGAACTATCGACGGTTACAGTGAGAACGATCGGCGATCCGACGGTTGGTAAGCACATGTGAAGAATCGTTGCGACAGAAGGTGTTGAATAGAGGTACTTATGAATCGATCATGAACATGTTGCAAGGGAAATATAAAAAAAATAATAGTAAATAAAATAGAAAGTACAAAAAATTATATTAAATTACAAAATAATTATTAGTAAATTAAAAAAACGAAATAATACGAAAGAAACAAATATGTTAGTAATAAAGAACAGAGGATTTATGAGATCTTACGTCTACGGCGGGTCTGGTTTGCTGGATTCGGTGATGGGAGCTCTGTCACGTGCCTTCATCGGTGATGTGGCAAAACAGATCGCTTCCACCGCCATGACGGTCGGAAAGAAAACTGCCATGGATGTGGGTAAAATAGGCCACGATGGAACCGAGCGCTAAAATCGCTTCAGAGGCTGACAAGAGGAATGCCGATTTTAATTCGGAAGTTGATAAGTCCGCCTAGTAGTGAGCAAGCGAAATTATCGTCGAAGTCGGGAGAGATTCTAGCAAACATGAAATTTGGAAAATGCAAGGGTTCTAGTTTTGTGCCGATAGAGGAACTCGTTAGAACGTTGAACAGCGGATCTGGATTGAAAGAAATATAAATTGAAAAACAAAAAACGAATTTTTTTTTTTTTTTAATAAAAAAGTAGAAAAATTAGCTTCAAAATAAAAAAGCATAAAAAATTACTTGGAAAAATACTCAGAAAGAATGGAAATTAAAGATTTATCGTGGAATGCACCAAAGACTGAGAGGTCGAATCACAAATTCTTTCCTCGAAGCATAAGAGGATTGATAGTGGGAAACTCGAATTGTGGAAAGACTAATCAGTTGATGAATCTGTTGTTGCGACCAGTGTGGTTCGATTACGATAGATTGTTCATGTTTTGCAAGAGTCTCAGCCCGAATACAAATTATTTCAAAAAGCTCTGAGCGCAAACTCGCTGAAGGACGTTATAATGAGAATGAGAATCATTGTTCACCAAAACGAATTCGGAAAATGTGATCCTCATCCGCAAAGATCTTGCCAGGAACTTCGAGAGAATTCGGAAATGATAAAACGTCCAATGTGGAATGTCAATTTTACGAAAATGCGAACGACTTGCCGGATCCTCGAGACTTGAATTCCATGCATAGAAATCTCATGATATTCGATGACTTGATGTTGGAGAAACAGAATCGGTGTGAATCATACTACGTTCGAGGACGTCACAGCAGTGTGGATTGTTTCTATCTATATCAGAATAATTTCAGATCGCCGAGGCAGACCATAAGAGTGAATGCGAATTTAATGTGTCTGTTTCGTCAAGATTTCAAGAATCTCATTCACTTTACGACGATTACGTGGCCAATGACATGAACAAAAAACGAATTCAAGAGATTTTGTAAGTTGGTGTGGATTTGTACACATTTTAAATTCGTGGTTATCGATCTGACGAGTGGTAAATATTATGGAAAATATACGAAGGGATTCGACGATTTTTTTTTTCCAGAAGATTGCAATTAATAACATGAGAAAAAACGGTCATATTAAGTAGAAAGTAAAAAAAATGAATAAAATAAAATATACAATAATTAAAAAAAAATATTACTTTCCAAAGTGTGATTTTTTGGGATTTCTGGGTTTGGTTATAAACGATAACTTCACGGGTGAATTATGCAATCAGCAATTGTTTCATGTATCCGTGCGCGGAAACGAAGATGCTTTGCCATGGATGTAATGGGGACTTCATTGTTTTATAACCCTTTACCTAATATGAAAAGCAGATGACACTTGCAAAACAATTCTTGAATAGCTATTATTTTCATTTTTTGTCTCAAAACATAGGTTATGGCCCCTCATTGCAACGAGCTCGACGAGCTCGTTCCAATGAGGGGTCATTACCTATGTTTTAGAGACAAAAACTGGAAAAATAATGAAAATTAACTGGCAATTTTTGAGAATAGCTCTGGCCACTACGTTAGGTAAAGGGTTAAATAATATAATTATAGTTAATAATGAAAAGTAATAAACAGAGTAACTGCTTGACTGGACTGGTTACGTGAAATAATTCATGAGAGGCGAGGGACTGTATTGTAAAACACTTGCGCGCATTCGCACACTCGTGTTTGTACAACGTCCCTTGCCTCTCATGAATTATTTCACATAACCAGTCCAGTCAAGCGATTACTCTCTATATATTTTATAAAAATGTTGCAAGACCACGAAGCTCAATTATTAGAAAAGATAGCCGAGAACACGAAAAGAACGACCAATAATACGACTACAAAAGATTTTTCGATTGTGGTGAGCGATGAAAAGACTCGATTCATGACGAAATTCAATCCACTGATCTAATTGAAGAGGGATAAGAAGTATGGCACTGGTAAATCTGGAGATGTACTATTCGTTTCCCAACATCATGGAGAAAAATAATACGTTGAGATATTCGATCGGACCGGATTGGTTTACAATTCGCATTCCCAAAGGCGGTTACAGCATAGTCAATTTGAATGAACTCATTCAGACTAGAAAGAAAAATGACGGTCAACACAGAACCGCCATCAATATAACTGCCAACGTTAACACTCTGAAAATGATATTGAACATGAGAGAGGGTTATCGAGTGGATTTTAGAGGGGATGATACCTTTGGAAAGATGTTGGGATTTGATCGAAACATGTACGAAGGACATGCGATATCGGAAAAGTGTGGTGGACATTCTCTCTGTCATCATCATTTTGGTGAATGTGGACTTGATCTCTGGAGGTTATGTAAATGGTCACACACAGCCCACGATCTACTCGCTTTTTTCGGACGTTTCTCTGGGCTATAAGATCATAGAGCGACCTCGAAATCTAGTCTATTTGCCTGTGATAACTCCTACTTTATACAGTATTAACATTGACTTAACGGATCAAAATGATCGTGTGATGTGTGACGATGCGATTTCACATAAGAGAAATTTAAGAAACAAAATCTGTTAAATAGTTTATTAAACAAGCAAACAAAAAATATATTTTTTTATAAATTTTTTGGCAGAATAGGAAAAGGAATTAAATTAACAAATTTTCTTTTTTTAAACAAAAGAATTAAATCAGTTTTCATATATAATACGAAGTAAAAAAAATCACTTAAATAAA
This sequence comes from Pictodentalium vernedei, assembly GCA_031216915.1. NCBI lineage: Eukaryota > Metazoa > Mollusca > Scaphopoda > Dentaliida > Dentaliidae > Pictodentalium > Pictodentalium vernedei. Next base: position 265,695,513 of record CM062297.1, read on the forward strand.
CAAATTAAAAATAAAGACGAGATACACAATACAAAATGTAAACATATCTGAAGGTCAGAAAGACAAACTTCACAGAGCATTAGAAAATCGAGGAGAAGCTGTGAGATTGAAAATAAGTCTTCAAGACTTGAGCAATGGACGTGACAAAATCGCTTGGACCAAAACACAAGTTAATAGAATATCCAAAGCGCATCGTAATCGAAGATGATTGACCGTGAGACTGAGTCCCGCACAACTGAGATATAATTTTAAAAGAAAAGGTGGTTTCTTAGGATTGTTGGCGGGATTGGCCACCAAGGCATTACCCATTCTCACTAAAACCGCTTTGGGTATAGGAGCTCTATCAGGATTGGCCCATTCTGGTGCGCAGAAAATAATGGGGAGTGGATTGTTTTTGAAGCGAGGAGGAGTTGTTTGCCGAGTTGAAACGGGTGGTAAAGGATTGTATCTGAAACGCGCGAAAGGTAGCGGCGTATTTCAAGCTAGTGGAGACAGTCTCTATGTAAAGAGAGAAAAAAATTTGTTCGACGGCCGAGGACTGTTATTGGGTCCGAATTCGCCTTTTAAAAACGTGCCCATTCTCAGTAAGTTATTATGAGATATTGTTTTGTGATGAGAAAAAACAACATCATATTATATTTTTTTCTATATTAAATAAGATGGGAAGTAAAAAATAAATAAATAGAATCAAAAAATTAAAAAATGGAATTAAGAAGTAGCAATCTATATAGCGACTTATCAGCGACTGTATTACCGACGGCACCTCCTTTGGAAGATATAGACAATGCATTTCGCATCGATCAGATCAATAAAATTCAACATTATTTAACGATGGAAAGAGATAGACGTCAAGCACTCAACAAAACGTATGTGCGAATGACTAAATTGGTTGACGGTCTGGATCTGACTCTCATCGCCATATCCAAGGGTTTGGGTGCTGCTGAAGTGGGTGTCGCCATAGGATTCTTGAGCACGGTAGGAAAATTGTTGTGTTAAAAATTATCGTTGAATGCCAAGAAACACGAAAATATCAAAGTGTTGGTGGATGCGAATATCAAGGCTATAAGCGACATGATATCCACTTTTCTGAAAGACGGAAGGTTTTTCGGTGGGGAATGTCACTTCATTCTCTCGGAAAAGGATAAATTCAAGGCGTTGAAAGAAGGCATGAGAAAAAAATCTCGCTTGATTCTCAAAGAAGAGACGGAACAAAATCTGATAGAAAAAGATTGAGAAGAAGCCAGGGAATCTTTTCGTAAACTCTTGGGATAAAATAAAGAACCCTTGACAGATTTAAAATAAACAAGAATATAATTATATTATATTATATATATAAGAAAGCAATACAAAGTAATAAATAAAAAAATAAAAAGATGACAAAACAAAATGTATTGCGTAAAATGTAAGAAAAATACGGATACGAATAACATGCAAAAAGTGTAAACTAAAAATAATAGCAGATACTTCGCGGCACTTGTAAAGTGTGCGGTTCGACTAAAACTCAATTCATCAAAAGAGGTGGAGGAGGAATGGTCAACAGCATCGTCAATAATCTTCCTTTCGAAATGCATCTGCCAGAACATCATTTTACGGGACCGAAGAGATTGAATAAAGATCTAACAGCGAAGTCGTGGAGCAAACCCACCAAAAGTGTGGATCGAGCTGCCTACGGCCATGATCTCTTATGCTAAGCATTCCGACATGAATACTAGAAACGATCTGTGCGACAAGAACATGTTGACAGATTTGAAAAATATAGTCAATCCCACGATGAGAGAGAAATTTGAACGTTCTAAGCAACCGAAATTTGCCGTGGGTGATCGACTGGGAATTTACAAGTAAAAAATAAAATTTGAAAAAGGTTATATGCCAAGATGGACGGAATAAATTTTAGTGGTGGTTCCAGTGCTCTACGCCGATCCCATTACTTACTATGAGATAGAAGCATTCGACGGTGAAGAAATCATGGGAATTTTTTTTATGAGCAACATGCAAAAGACAGCATTTTAAAATAAAACGATGAGGGAACAATTTTGTTGTAAATATATAAGTAAGAAATCAAAAACAAAAAAAGAAAATTAAAATAAAGTAAAATAATTAAAAAAAATAGAGTGGAAAAAAAGAGAAACATATTAGACATAACGGAAGATATAATAAGAAACGAAAGTATTCAAGAGTATGAAGTGCACAAATATTTACCCGTGACTGGAACTAGTCTCAATAGTAAAGGAGAGACAAGACCCAATATTGAAATGCAAGTGTTATCTCCAGATAGAAGGACGATAGACGAAAAAGGATGGTAGCGATTACTCTGATGATGATGTCATCACTTTAGCTCATAATGGCATGATGCATCTTTTCAACAGTATATCATATAAACTCTCAGATCAAGAGATAGAAGCTGTGTTTCATCCCAGCCAGGCGACCATGATGTTGGGACTTTTGAAATATCCAGACGATTTTTCTAAATCTAAAGGACTCAATCAACTGTGGATGAAAAACTCTACCTCCGATGCGACTACCGATAATGTGGTGCAGGTACGAGATTTAAACACGTCGCTCACGTGTCTGTGCCTAGAGGAACGTTCGCCTTTAGTATCCCACTGAAACACATCTTTGGATTCGCCGACGATTACGACAAAATCGTCTACGGTTTAAAACATAGTCTCACACTAGTTCATAAAAATGACGACGATATCATCGTGACAGCGCCGCAGCAGATCCGGGCAAAGTGCATCTAAACAAGGTGTCGTGGTCCATCTTACACGTACTACCAACTGATGAGCAAAGAATGAAACTCTTTAAGCTCATCGAATCAAAAACTAGTTTACCTGTTGGCCTTAGAATGAGACAGTGTGATGTAGCAAACGTTCTGACGTCGACTCAGTTCGATTGGAGATTGTCTGTGAAAGCTTTTAGGAGAAACTGCATTTCATCATAGTGGGATTTCAGATGGACAGGATCGGATCTCAAGAAAAGAGCCCATCTCTATTCGATCATTGCAACTTGAGAAAAAAGGTGCTTTTCAATTCCACGAGATATCCGGCCATAGATTACAATGCCTCGTCAGAGAAAAACGATTTTTCTAGGATGTATGGAGATGGAGCAGACTTCACATCGAAATATCATCACAGGGGCGAATTGATAAGCAATCCAAATGTAACACCCACCAAACACAAGACGCTCTATCCCATGTTCGTGTTCGACGTAAGCAAACTCAAGAACGCCGTTCTGGACATCATCATCAAGATGCCGTTCGATAGGGACGTACCAAGACACACTGAAGCATTCGCAGTTTCCATATCCGACAGAGTGTTGATCTTTCAGTCAGATGGAAGTAAAACGTCTGTCATTCAATAACTTCAAAAACAAACTGAAAAAAGGTTAAAATATTATCAAATGAAGTTTAAAAAAAATCTCCCCCAATACTTAAAAACAACTTCAAAAAACTTAAAATAACTCCAAAACAATCTTAAAATAACACAACAAAAAGTTAAACATAAACAAGGAAGTTTGAGAACTTTAGAAGTATTAATAAAGTTCTCAAACCTCCTTTTTTATTTCCCCCTACAAGTATTTCACACATGTAAAATTCGATTCGTAAACAGTTTATTTTTGTATGTATTCAAAGGATCATATTTGATCAACACAGATACTATAGAAGAAATAGTTTCGGGATTAGTCGGCTTCGTCGTGAAATTAATTCTGTCTCCCTCTTAAACTCTCAAAGCTGTTTTAAATTTGTTCGTATTGCAATACTGATTCGCCTTTTTTCTCGACTTTAAATCTATCGTTTTCTATACCATATACCACCAAGTGGACGACGGCTCTATTTTTCGAGTCACTAGTAGTCAGACTCGTTCGAACGATGCATCCACCCATTGGCATAGGATATCCCATCTGACCATGTAGCAATCCATTTTCAAAGGATCATTCCGATTCACCAGAATCCAATGCACCATTTTCCTAAGCCCACAGTTATCAAATGTCTCGCGGATTTTATTTTTTCCTTGACCCAAATCATAGTGCAGGCGTTCATCATCAACTCGGGATCAGGTAGATTGTTTGTTGAGATAGAGATCGTTCACATCTTCTTTGAGGTAGGTTTGAGATTTGGTGAGAGCAGAATCGATGTAGTCTTTGTTGACTGCAGTTGATTCGGTATCCTCATCATCGATTTGTGCAAGATTGACGATCTTATTCCATCCGGCATTCAGATCAGTTGTCATTTCATTTTTCTCATTCAAAGTGTCAACGATCTTTCATTCGACAATGTCTACGTATTGTTTGATGGCAGCATCTCTCAAATCCATAGGCTCTGCCACATTCACCAATCATTTCGATTTTAAGTCTAGATCATCGGTCATGTTTTTATCCAGGCATTTATCTTTCACATGATCTACATACTTTTTAGAGGTGACGTCGCTGAGATTTATCGGTTCTGGAATGTTATAAAGTTCCTGATTATTCATGCGTTCTTTTGGTACCTTTTGAGGTTTGTATCTCCTCATGAAATGTTTGTTCAAATATGTAACACACACTCCATCATCACCTTCAATTTTTCTCTTTTTCACAATTTCATCATCAACAGTTCTTCCAAATTTATTGACTGTCATTTGTTTTAGTTCTCTGTCTAATTTATTTTTTATTTTATTTTATTTTATTTTTCATTATTTCCTATTATTTATGACAATTTTTTTCTCTCTCTCAATGTAAATCGTTGGGGATGTCTTGAAAATGATGTTTTGAAGACCGTCCCTTGAGAACGTAGAGACACACAAGTCCCCACAAAGCACTTGGTCGCAAGGTTGCACACGTTCAGTATTGTAATAAATCGGCTATTTTAAATAATCCATCAACTCTTTGGGTGGTGAGATTCCATAACTGCCAAAATAATAATTTCTTCTCACATTCTTGAACCACGCCATCCAATGTGTGCCCTCACTCGAAAAATCATCCATGTTCAAGATTCCGCATTCGTCAACATCACACAGTTTTCTGGGTAATGCACCTCTGAAAAAAAACACTGTGAAAATGTTTTATTTTTTATGCTTTGACTGCATCCAACACATCGATGTTAGACAAAGGTTTGTTAGGTAAGATGATACCTTCTATCGACATGTTTGTATTTTCCATTTTCCAATTTATTGTACAGTTTAATTTATTTTATTTGTTATTCTATTTCTTGACTTTTCTTGCCTATTGATTAATTCATTTATATTTTCTATGTCTTATCTTCTAGATTTTCTATGTTTTGGTCGATTTGCCTTGTAGTGTAATCATCCAATGCTTCTTGATTTTGAGGAATGATCGACTTTGTGGAATAATGACCGCGAGCTAACCTTTTTATTCCATCCGATTCTACGTTTTTGTTATCGTTGTCAGCCGATGAAGCAATTTTATTGATTATTTCCGGGGAGAAAACGTGCTTGTTGCTTTGAATTGCTTTCATCGTCTTGGAGACACCTCGATTTTCGAAAGACATTTTTTTATACTCTTCGAATCTGATGCCATTATTCGCGACGTTTCTTTTGACACCTTTACATTTCTTAATTGCCTCCTCATCTAAGTGGTAAGTGTACAGTTTCACCTTTAAACCCACAAATTTCATAATTTGCCTTCCTTCAGCCTCATCCTTGAATTTTCCAACCACCTTTTTATTCACAGCTAAAGGAATGTTAGATTTGTGATCACTGGGGTAATTACACAAGTCGAACCACGCATCGACATCTGGAGATATATCTCGGTAAAAATCCTCAGTCTCTATCTCATAAGCTAGATTATCCGTGTCAGTAAACAAAGTTTAGCTTTCGAGTCGTATTTCTACTTGATGTATTCATAATGAAATCGATACATCAACTGTTTGCCGATGTCTAAGATGCACGTTCCCAAATAAATCAGTTTGTCGAATGTGAGATGCGTCTGTTTCATGTGAACGGCCACTAGATTTTCATCAAAGATGGTTCGACGTTTATAGTTTGGTTTCGAAACGTATTTTCTAGCCTGACTATCCGTCGTTACCAGACGAATATCAATCCTTTTTCGGCCGTTTTCCATCGATTTTCCATATACAAAATTATTCAAGAGTTTGAAAAAATCTTTCTCAAGTTCGGTCATGGCCTACGTCCTCAAATGCGTGTTAAGATCTACATACTTCTTCATCCAAGGCTCTTCAAATCGGATGATGTGATGGATGGTTATTAATTTCATTCCATAATCTATGTAAAGTTTTAGATTTTTGCAATAGATTATGTATTTATGTTTATCATTTAAATTTGGAACGAGTTATCAACTTCATTCATTTTCATTTGTTGAGGTGCTAAGGGATAATCGTTGTGCAAATCTTGTTACGTTTCAGGATATTCAAGATCCACCTCCAGAAGACAGGGATATTGTCTCCAATTTTCCATCTCTTGACCCATTTAAAATTTCCCGTTGGTAACGAATGACTCGTGGCCCAACCGTATAAATTATTAGCATCTAGATATGTTATGTGTTTACTCGGTTCAAGTGCATAGAATCCGTCTTCCATGTATAAATTATTCGCTTTCGCGTATCTGTGAGATATCGTTGACACTCCACCTCTCACACACTTTTCAAGCATGTGCAACATGTCCACTTCAGATAATAATTCCAAGCGGATTCCAGTCGTCTTCAGTAGCGCATCCCAGCCCAAGCCGGGGGCTGTGTAATACCAAGCCGCATCTAGATCTTACTTACTCTAACAGACGTTTAGAAAGAAAAAAATTCGAACATGTCTGCCAAGAGAAGGACGTCGGTTTTCAGATAGATATCGTGATTATCTTTCATGGATTTCATGTTGAATATTTCCCACAATTTTTGAGCGTGTTCATAGTCGACATTGGAAATGTCAGCATCATATCATTTCGATTAAAAATTATCTTTGGAAGGTAGCTTCGACTCATCGAATCTATACAAACCGGCTATATAACAGTAGGGAAAGACTCCTTTCCTCAATATGCTCTCCAATTGACATTTATTTTGAAAGTGTTCAGTCATGATCTCGAATTTCTCCTTTCTTAAATTATCGACTAATTTTTCGAGACTGGTCGACATGAATTTAAAACTATCTATGAAACGTAATTCACTCCTGATATGGACTGCTGACATTTCTTCATTTATATTTTCTTCTTCTTTTTATCTATCACTATCCATTTCGCGAAAGATATATATTGTTCATCGCTCTTCACGATGCAGTTTATATATCGTTTGCTTACACTACCGAGACTCTTCACAAACAGATGATTGTCGAAACAACAGATTGTGATATATCACTGGAAAGAACTTGGCATCTCGATATTTTAAATTTAAATTACTGTGCCCGGCACCTTGAAATTTGCCTTTGCAGTGGTAGTGATCTCTCACTTTGTTGTATTCGGGTGAATGGTTCTTTACAGATCTGACATTCCGTGGTACTCTTATAGTCTTTCATTTGCTCGTCTGTGATGATCATCTGCTCAGGAGTTTTAACCCTTTACCCAATGCAGACGATATCAAAATTTATTATTTTAAATATAATTTTTTGAAATGTTTCAAAACATTTCCACAAAACCATATCATGTGACCCCTCGTTGGAACGAGCTTGTCGAGCTCATTCCAACGAAGGGTCACATGATATGGTTTTGTTGAAATTTTTTGAAAAATAATATTTTTTCAACTGCTGAATTTGCATATTACGTGGGCGGATGCGGCCGATTCGTTGGGTAAAGGGTTAAACTGCTCGCATATAATTTTTTGATTTCAGATTCCAAATCTTCCACGAAGTTTCGAGCCACATCGTAATCGTCCCACTGTTTCGCGTAGGTGTATGGACCCGAGGAATATTGATCGTCGAAAGAATATTTAAAACAATAATCAGGCAGCGTGTACTTATGATATTTTTTGGTGTAACTCCCGCCGATCGTCGGGCTGACACGAACTCATTTTCACAGTTATACATTCGAAATCGGCATACACCACAAAAGGTACTTGTTGTGATATATGAATTCGATGTAAGTGTGAGGTTTAGGCAGGTCAACAGCAATGCATTGATTTGAGTTGCAATACTCCACGTGACGTTCCAGCGATTCTTTGCTGTGGGGTGCTGGTCAAAACGTCCCTAAACCAAAACGTCCCCTAATGGTTTTAGTCAAAACGTCCCCAAGAATTGGTCAAACGTCCACAAAAATTGGTCAAAACGTCCCCAACAATTGGTCAAAACGTCCCCAAGAGTTTGTCAAAACGTCCCCATGAGTTCGTCAAAACGTTTATACTATTTTTTGGTCGACATCTAGGATTCCAAGTCAGTTGTACTAATACTCTGCTCTCGGTTGGGCTTGATCAGGGCTTCAGCAGACTTCTGGAATTCATTAACGATGAATGAAAAAATGTTTCAGGGCGCCGAAAGCGCACTGGGACGATGTGTGATTGAAATCCCTTGAGCCCAGAATAATTTTACTTGCTTACGGATCTACGAGGGCCGGAAGCGAGGGTCAATAATCTTCATGGTTAGAGTGTGCGCATTCGCAGTAGGTACTGGGGTCGGACCCACCGATAACCTCGAATTGGAAGGTGACTGGGAATTGTGCATAACTACAAGAATTCTGCTCTGTATTTTACTTAGAAATGTGGCCATATTTATATGGTAATTAATTTTCTGTGACTTTTGTTTTTCTATTAAGGATTCGGTGTTTGGGCAGCTCTACTATTAATTTACTATCTTTGTGTCTGTTAATAGTTTTCTTTTGTAGGTCCCAAAAATTTGTCCATATGCCTTTGCCAACTGAGAACTGTGATGGTTGAACATATCAACGTTCAATCTCCTGTTTTTGTTACCGTAAGCCATTGTTACTTTGAACACTTTGGTGACTTCCATTGTAACTAATATTCACACAAACTACGATGTGTTTCCACCATGCCAGAATTATCCCACAATTATTCTGAATTAACAAATAACAAATTTGGACAGAATAAATAAAGTAACAGGCCACTCCCACTTACAGTATCAGTGACATAAACCAATGATATTTGTTAGTCCTTTTGCAATAAATTTCATCCAGGGAAAAATTCATCTAAATATTCCTACAAGCTGGAAAAATCAGTTAACGTTTTCATAATTGTATTTCTAGATAACGCTGCATAAAATCCACAAACAAACCAGAAAAAAATTATCGATGATTATATGTGATTGTCATATAATAGTAATCTATTGTTCTATGCCTTTTTTGACCCCTATACAATTATTTCATTGGTTCATGTCAAAGATAGTGTTAAAATTTGGGATGGTCAAATTAATTAGTTGACTGTACTTTTGTGTGCTTTAAAATTCGGTTAAATTATTTCATTTAATTGTGTCCAACATAAAATCTAGTGAGTGACCCTTTTAAGCATTCTCAAGATTGGCCAAAAAAACTGAGTTAATTACGCAAAACTGGGCGGTGCTTTTCATTAAATACTTGCAAAATAATATCAAGTTGCGTCGTATATATGCAGTAGTGTAGACCAAATGTTAGAATTTTGTCACAATTATTTACTGAGAAATGTCAAGCGATGCATTCCACATCTTGGTGCTAATAGGCCCTATTCAGAAATGCGTTAGGTCTGCCCCCTCCTCCAGTCCAAAATTACCGGTACCTCAAATAATGTATTTTATTCTGGGGGGCTTGGTACGTCTTTCAAAGGACGTACCAAATGAAAATTAAAATTCGGATTTTCAGCCCCCCTCTCCCCCAGTTTCTGACCCTGAACTAACGGTTAAGAAGGGGGCTGTATGGTGAATGGAGCTCTGCACTTGACCAATGGTTGTAATTTTGGACTGCGTGATTCTTGAAGTAATAACTTTTTTAATCATGTAGTCAAAAACTCACGTCCCACCCCATTAACACTCGTGCCTGCCTTTGGCATCAGTATCCCAACACTTTTGAAAGGATGCCCGTGACAGAATTAAAGCTGGGCTCCAAATTTCCATTTCCCCGGCACTGGTATTGATAAGTGTTTCTGTTCATAAGGCACTCGCGAAGTTAGGGGAGGCACGCATAAACATCGGCCTGACAGAAGCGGGGTTATTTTTAATTTATGTTTTGTAAAACAATAAATTTGTTTTAAAATAACATCGCAAGTTATTTCAATGGCCGGAGCCAAGAAACAACAAAGGGGACGTTTTGACCAACTACTGGGGACGTTTTGACCAACCGTTGGGGACGTTTTGACTAATTTTTGGGGACGTTATGACCAACTATTTGGGGACGTTTGACCGAAACATTAGGGGACGTTTTGGTTTGGGAACGTTTTGACTAGGATTCTTGCTGTGGAAGGAATTCAAACAATGAAAACAGAAAACTCTTTCTCCATGATATTTAGTAGTCTGTGCTGACAATAATCGACTTATGTGTTTGGTCCAACAATAATATTGATTGTCGTTTTCTGAAATTATTAATAAACTAATGTTTTTCTCGCGATATTTTTCTGTGAACTTATCCTCAGAGAAAATATGTTTTATTTCGAATCAACATATCCCAAAATGTGGACGGCGATTGTGGGATTTTGATTTTCAAAACGATCGATGTCGCGTAGTTGAGGCAGAAAAGGCAGACCAATTTAAATTCTTAGAGGTTTCTACATATTTTGCTACTCTCTTGGGATGTATTCTACGGGATACAAGGCAGGGGTGACAGCCCATTTGAAGCATTGACTGTCTTCTTTATTTTCCACATTGATTATAGCTTCGTTTTTTTCCCTGTGAAATAAAACAATTTTATATATGAAGATATTCACAATGGATTGAACTTGTCGATATGAATTTCTAGATTCAACACTTTGCCGAATCTCCAATTGCTACCTTCGCTTTGATACTGCGCTAACGATTTTATCATTTTCTCTTTCATGTTGTTGAAGATTTCGGATAAGGAAGAGCCTTCGGTTACGGTTTTTGTGCGCGATTGAAAATAAGCAGTTTTTTTCCATGACTTCACCCGGGTTCACATTGATCTTCTCCATCCGACACTTCAATACCATTTTCGTTTTAATACCATCGCCTTGCATTCGACGAACAAAATAAACCCAACATGCTAGTTTTTATCTCGTTCAAGAAATTTTGGGGGTCAAATCATTTTATACCATTGACATCGAACGTCTTGAAAAATCTTTTGACATCCTGCTCTCGTTCTACAGTTGTTCGTGTATGACTTTAACTAGAATTTCTGTCAAGTCACCATCACTTTTTTTCTTGAGTTCAGTCATCGCTGTTTTTACTCTGTTTGATATTTGGTCTTCTTCTTTTTTTATTTCCGCCGATTGAATTGAGATGTTTTGTTTTCGTTTCCTCTTTCCATCCATTGTTATTTTTCTCATCTCGTCACATCCTCCAAACATCGATTTTATCCACTCATTGTTATTTTACGACCCTACACCTTTCAAACCCATCTGATGGTGCTTCAGATCTCAGTTCTGACATCTTTTTCGCACTAGTCTCAGCCTTTATGACTCTAATCATTTGTGGTTTAGTTCTATAACTCGACGAATTCGCGATGCTGAGATTCTTCACATAATTTTCAATTGAGGTAAATTGCACACTTCTCATAATAATGACATTTTTTCTAATTTTAAAAAAAATGTTAAATATGAAATTTGTTTTTTAATGTTAGTTTTTCTATTTACATAAAAAATTCTACTTTTTCTTCAAATTAAATCTCTTTAACTTGAAAACAAATAAAAAACAAAATTGTTAAATCAATTTGTTGATGTTTTAGTTCCTTCAGCATTTTTTGACATGAGCGTAATGTTTTTGATAAAAACAATGCGTGAAGCCAGAGCAGACTTTGGACAATTCGCACAAGCAAAGCAAAAAAGAGTCTCTCACTTACAAAAACATAATCTGTTTCACTCGTATTAAATATTACATAGCTGGTAGTAAAGTGTTAAGCAAAACTGATAGAAACACCTTCGTTCGGACAAGACAAAATTTATTTTTTCAAATCAAGAAAGTGCACTCGCTTCCATGCATGCAAAAAAAATTTATTTCAAATTTTCGGGGTTTTTTTAATTTTCTTCAAGTTAAAAAAAATTGATTGATCAATTTCGTTTTTTTTTAATTTTTGTTCAAGTTAAAAAAATTAATTTCAGTTAAAAAAATTATTTTCAATTAAAGAGATTAAAAAATCAGTGAAAAAAATTTCAAATATATAGGAAGAAAATTTTTTTTTTTAAGTTAATAAAAACATTTTTTCATATTATAATATAGGAAATAGAAAAAAAATTATAATTAATTAAAAAAGAGGTATGGAAAAAAATCGAATTGAAAAGAATTGCTCAATACAATGATAATGCAGCGTTTTATTTGAAACCTAATCCAATCTAACTGAATGATGTCACCGTAATAAAGTTTGAATATAAACACAAAATTTATAGCATGGGATTAACACTGAACGACGATGAAGACGATTTATTTTCAGATTTAGAAAATTTGTGTCACAAACCCTTGAGAGAAAAAGTAGAAAAAACACCAAGTAGTTCAGTGATCTATGGCAAATACAAAACATATCTGAAAATTGATAAAGGTGTCATAGATTGACTCGGAGAAGAAGTTCTAAAGAATGTGAAAAAATGAACGAAAGTAGATATGATCATCCACATCTACACAAGAATGAAGAGGGGAAAGTGACAGCTCACATACAGATAAAAGATGTGACATCATAAAAAAGTTGAAAGTCATTTTTCATAAATAAATATTAATATTTTTTAAATTTGTTTGTTTTCTTAAATTTATTATTATTTTGATTGGATTTTCTTTTTGGGGGTGGGGGAATTTTATTTTTTCGTTTTTTACTTCTCTTGATCTCGCGAATTGGATAAAAATCATTCCATTTCCGTTCTCCTCTCTTTCATTCACTGATAAATGGCTGTTGTGACGATACTCTTTTATGCTAACACGTTCAGGCGAAGTCTCAGTAAAATCCTTTTTAATCATGTTATCGAAATATTTATATATAAAATAATCCATTTTTTCAATTTTTTTCTCTTGTTTGTGGATTTTCCCACCATTTAAGTTCTTTTGAACTAAAGTCTATGAAACTTATTTCCTCACCCTCATTCGAGACATCCATTTCTTGATTTACACCCTTTATCTTTTCTATATTCAATCTCAAATTTAAAGTATTTTTTTTCTTCACCCAATTAGAATCGAACCCTGCCGATTTTTCAATTTCCATTTTTTTTTAATTTTATTATTTTTTTTGTTGAAAAATCAATTTTCTTTTGGCAATTGTTTGAATTTTTTTTCAATTTTTTAAAAAAATTCAATTTTCTTTTAATTTAGTGATTTTTTTTCTCCTTCACAAAATCGAATATTCTCTGTCCAGTAAATAATGCAAAATACGCTCTCGATTTTCAGTTGTGAGATGACTCTCTCTCTCTCAAATGAAAATCCGAACATTCTATTTCATTGGATCTCGGTTCTCCTATATACAGACCGTCTCCTTCCAAATTCGCATCAAATCGAGCTTGCTGACCATATCTAATGCCAGCATAAACACATAACGATCACGTCTGAGTATTTCACGTCTTGCCATTCGTGACCATTGTCCCATCCGAACTTTCAACTGGAACATCTTCTCTTCAACGTCCTTAGAATGTTTTTTTTTCATGAGATGTACAAACGTTCTGGAAAACACTTCTTGAAGAAATCCGAGATGCTCTACTTTTTTTCGTCTTTTTATTTCATCTAGGAATCTATCTATTTTTTTATTTTATTAATTTTTAAAAAATAGATAGATTTTTTTCCCTTTGTTTTGTTTTTAGAAATTAAATTTAAGTTATTTTTTTTATTTTTTCTATATTTTACATAAAAAAAATAATGAAAGTGTCCTTAAAGGTCGAGTTCCTATTTTTAGGCTTATCCCTCAGCCCCCACCCCTCGGGAGGGGGGTCGGATACTTCATATTCGAAATATCCATGTCGAGACCTTTAAAGTGTATAACATGACTACCTTTCTAAAACTTGAGTTTTGAGCCCCACCCATCAGCCCCACCCCTCGGGGGGGACAGATACCAATATTCGGACTACATGCGTCGAGACCTTTAAAATGATGTATCACATGACACCTTTCTAAAACATAAGTTTTTGATGCCCCTCAGACCCACCCCAGAGAAGAGTCGATCACCCCGTTTTACCAATACACGCTGAATCATTTCATTTGAAGATAACTGCCTTCCTAATACCTAAGATTTTTTTTCAGAATATCTCACAAAATAATAATATTGGAAGGAAAAATAAATTAGAATTAAACAAAGAATACATTTCAAAGTAATCATTTCTCGAATTTTTTGCCATCAAGAAGAGTGATATCATTCAAAAAGCATCTATTATATGTACACCAATATATAGAAAAAATAATGAAAGCGTTCTTAAAGGTCGAGTTCCCATCTTTAAATTTCAAACATCAATTGCAAATATAACAAAATCCCCACTGGACGTTGAAACATGAAGGTTAGACACCGCATGTGTTCATTAGTTTAATGATGCGTAATGAAAACACATAAAAATGAAGACATTTTTTGATATAAAGGTTAAATCTTTCTTTCGTGAGATGGACACACGTTCTGTAAAACACTTCTTGGAGAAAGTCGAAATTAAAGAATGAAATTTTTAAATTTCGACTCGCCGATGAAACATCAATTGCAAATATAACAAAATCCTCATTGGGAACAACAGGGGGCAAAACCATATCGTGTGCAAACTCGTCAGTCCTGGCGGTGTCCAAACAATCGCGCATTACAAATTCCAATGGGAATTTTCCACCGGAAGAGACCTCTTTTGGCTTCGTCTGTTCGAGACAAGTTGTGGGATTGAGAACGAAGGGAGCACATTACAAATCCCTATGAGAAAATTGCATTGAGTGGTGTGCAGAAAAGGTTGTTTTCGCAAATATCCTACATGTAGGCCAGCGATCATGACACTTTTGCAATTTTCCATGGGAATTTACATGGGAAAAAGATTGTCTCCTTCGAGCCCACTTCGATGTAATTTTCTTTTTTATATTCCCCCATTGGATTAACCTTAGACGAAATACGAGCCCCGGGGGAAAATTGACTAAGTTCGATTTTAGCTGGGCTCGAAAATGTTTCAATTTAAATTCCCATTGCTTTCAAACTTAAATTTTGAGGTCGACTTGAAATGAATTTTTGCTGGTCTCAGATGCTTAATTTATATCTACTATTGTCATCCTACAATCCTTTAATATTCTAATCCTGTAGTTCTTACAATCATTTACTGTTCAGTAATATTGTAATCCCACTGTCCTTTAAAGTTCAATGATATTGTAATCCTACTGTTCTTTGAGGTTCAGTAATATTTTGATCCAAAGTCCTTGTAGGGTTAGGTAATAATGTAATCATACAGCCTTTTGGGGTTCAGTTATATTGTAATCATTCAGCCCATTAGGGGTCATTAATAATGTAATCCTATCGTCTTTTATTGTTTAGTAATAACGTAATCCTTGCCCTTTAAGTTTCAGTAATATTGTAATCCTACAGCCCTTTAATATTCAGTAATATTGTAACCCTACAGACAGTACCTCAAGGTTCAGTAAAATTAAAATCCCCTGCCTTTTAAGGTTCAGTAATCTTTAATCCTACGGCTTTTAGGGTTCAGTAATAATAATAATAATAATAATAATAATAATAATAATAATAATAATAATAATAATAATAATAATAAAGTTTATAGCCTCGGTTCCACAATGTGCTCGCGGGCTTTACAATCGAGTACACGCGTGGTGTGTAAATAAAGATACTTTGCGGCTGAAGCTGAATATATACAAAAAGAAAAAGTAACAACTATAAACTATTAATCAACCAAGGTTGATTAATAGTGTTATTTACTTGCTTGAAGGGATATGTCTTCAGAGCAGATTTAAGCTGGTTGAGAGTTTGTGCCGTCTTCATATAAGCGGGAAGCGAATTCCAAAGCTTTGGACCGGCAACAGAAAAAAGCACGACCACCGCATGATAGAAGGTTGCAGGATGTGTAAACTAAGTCATTGGAGAAACTGGACCTTCTGACAGGTTTGTGGGGAACAAGAAGATCAGTAAGGTATGAAGGACAAAGATTGTTGAGACATTTATATATGATTAAAAGGATTTTAAAGTCAATCTTTTTCAGAACTAGGAGCCAGTGTAGATCTGCCACTATCGGAGATATGTGGTCATATTTCCTGGTCTTGGTCAGAACTCTGGCTGCACAATTTTGGACAGCCTGTAACTTAACCAAAAGAGATTTGTTGCAACCAAAAAGCAGTGAATTACAGTAGTCAAGACGACTCGAGACGAATGCATGGATGAGCATTTTCGTCGTATTTTCCACAATCACATCCCGTACTCTGCTGATGTTTCTAATTTGAGAATAAGACTGCCTGCAGATCTTTGTGACATGAGCCTCCGCTGATAGGTTGCTGTCCATCATATAACCAAGAGTGCGAACACTAGAAGACGGGAGACTGAAATCCCCTCAAGCACCAAATTACGCCCAGTACATTGATGCAAGTAATATGGAGAGCCTATATAAATGAGTTCAGTTTTGTCTGGTGTTCAATTTCAAAAAGTTTTCGGTCATCCATCTTCTAATGTCGGCAACACATTTCTCCATGCGTTCAGTGGACACCGGGCCATCGAGTGGTTTAAAATGAATGTATAGTTGTGTATCATCTGCATAGAAGTGGTAGTGACGGCCGTGGTAGCGGATAATATCGCCGAGTGGTAGAACATATATGACGTAAAAAAGATGGCCGAGAACCGAACTTTGTGGAACCCCAAATTTTAGTGGTCACTGGAGCGAACGTTATTAACTGTGACACTGGGAGAACGGTCATAGATATAGGACTGAAACCATGTAAGTACTGCAATGCAATCATAAGTCCTTTAAGGTTCAGTAACATTGTAATCGTGTAGCCATTTACAGTCAGTAATATTGTAATTATATAGTCCTTTAAGTTTCAGTAATGTTGTTATCGTTCAGCCTTGTTCAATCAGTAATATTGTAATTCTACAATCCTTTAAGGTCAGTAATGTTGTAATCGTTCAGCATTTTACAGTCAGTAATATTTTAATCTTACCACCCTTCAAGGCTCAGTAATAATGCAATTCTACAGCTATTTAACGTTAAGTGATATTATAATTCTAGAGCGCTTTAAGGTCCAGTAATAATGTAATCCAACAGCGTGTAAGACTTTCGTAATCATGCAGCCCGATAGGGTTCAGTAATAGTGTAATCCTACAGCTCTTTAGGGTTGTAGGATAAAATTATCACTGAACTACCGGACTGCTAGTTGATTGTTGAGCCATCTTATCACTGAATGTCAATTTATTTCTTCACACAAAAATATCTACATACCGGTTGAAATGGTGAAACAAATGCAGTGAAATGAACACTTACAAGAACTTTCTATTTTATAATTTATATCGATAGCTAACACATGTTAAAACCGGCCTCTTTCTCAATCCAGTTTTTCTTCTTCAAAGGGTTAACGTCTGGTAGCTTCCCAAACTTTTAGCCGTAAAGCATGCAGGAGCTGAACAAATGGAGAGTAGTGTCACAGTATTTCATATTCTAAGGAACGCGCCGACCATAGGTAGCGTCCCAGGGGTGTAAATTCTTTTCTAGTTGAAAGTATGTGATATTCAGGTTAGGATACACATTTTGTGTGGAGATATTTTCAGTTGACTCCAATCATTTGTGTTAGGATATCAACATGGAAAGGGGAATTCTGTTGTTTAAAATATTAAAGTTACAAACTTTGTTTGCAATGCCGCATCAGAAAACCCGGTAGCAAAATTGTTAATCACCATTAGAAAGTTAATCTCAATTGCAGTATTACGGCTTGCAAGTAGCTTTCCTATTCAGAATGATTGTGGACAAAGAAGATTTGCCAGTCTTCAACATAGTCATATAAGATTGAAATACATTATCTGTCGCTTTACCGGAGTATGAATGTGGGATGGGCGTGTTACCTAACATGAAAAGCAGACGACACTTGCAAATAAAATTCTTGAATATATAATATTTCATTTTTTGTCTCAAAAACATAGGTTATGACACCTCATTGGAACGAGCTCGAAAAATTAATGAAAATCAATTGACGATTTTTGTGAATAGCACTGGCCGGTTTTTTGGCCGTTACGTTGGGTAAAGGGTTAAGTAGTATGGGAACGTGCCCATTCCACATTCATACTCCGATAAAGAGACAGATAATTCATTTCAATTGTTATAATTTAACTTTCGAGTATCTGCTTGCGTTATATTATGCCCATACCCGACCACATTCGGGGTCATTTGTATGAGTACAGTCATATCCACTTTTGTGCACACAACAGTTTTATTATTTTCAGCATAGGCTAATACTGAATACTGAAGAGAAATACCAATGCAAACAACCCTCGTGAATACCAACTAACAACCTATCTGGACACACCCATAATTTTTTTATTTGAGTAATGGCGGGACAAAGCAAATACATTCATACAATAGGATCATTATACATCGAATTACGAAAAACTCACCTTGACCAATCATACGCCAGTAAATCGGATATCATTAAAAAATTAAATTATGTGTAAAGGTAGAAATGTTTAAAACAATTATCTAAATAAAAGCCCAACAAAACTCTTCACAAAAGTTCCCATTCTTCCTTAACAATAACAAGCAGCTGATGTTAGATACATTTTGACAGCAAGCAACACATGAAGATGGGGTTTTGATAGAGAAACTACAAATGCGTCCGCAGCAAGGACGTATTCGTGCGATTACCGACTTTATTCCCCAAAGCCCCGTTAAACAGGAAAATGAGATAGCTGATTCGCACAGAACGGATAGGGACATAAATTCACTTCTAATTTCCGTAGATTATCCACTGTATCGCCCCGTTACTGACGTTTCTCGGGAATTCTTTGATTAAATGATAGCAACTTTTTGAGATGAAATCATACAAGTTATTGCTTCACTTGATTGCCTAATTCTTTTTTTCTGTGATTTTGGTCAAATAAGACGAATTCCATGTCTTAATGAAACACGACGATGACATTAAACTTGTCAATGGTTAACTCTCATTCCACTGGTATTAAAACATTGTGTCATCACTGTTAACCCAAATAAACGTGGTGCCGGAGAAGTCCGGAAATTCTAGTGACATTGCAGACAATACCCGAAGATTCCGCTATACTATCAGCCAGGCATGAAGGAGGGTATCATTTATCCACGGATGCTGAAATCAGCTCAAATTCTTATATTTCGTCCCTTGAGTGTAACAAGGTGCCAAAGGTGCTAAAAGCATTGCAGGTGGTACCTTATTGCACTCAAGGGATGATTTATATGGAGAAATTTAAAAAATATATTTTATTTCTATGAAGTGGTCTTCCAGTCCATTTACCTGTATGTTTATCGAAGATAAAATCTCTACATTTCAGTGAAAAAAATTGAAATCAGCTGATTGAATTGAACTCTCACACATGTTTATTAACCCAGCTAATGCTGATTTTGAAGAGAAATCCCCATTTCGTACCATCTCTCCCTCTCTCTCTCTCTCGCTCTCTCTCTCTCTCTCTCTCCGTCCCTCTTCTCGCAATGCACCGAAGCTGGTGAATGTCAGTGCAAAGCCAATCTAAAAGGGAGGAGGCCCCCTCCCCCACTTTCAAGTTCAGATATATGTATATATATTTCTTCTCTCTGTGTTGTAAGCACACATGTTTTAATTAGAAAGTTAGCTTTAGGCGATTCACAGTGGGATACGTCTCTGGCATATTACTAGTCACCATAAAATGTTTTCATGCTATCTAAAATCAATTAATATCGAAGTGACCGACACTTTCAGTCGACACGGCTATCAAGTATATTATTTATCGGGATACGCTTGATAGCATTTGCATTGGCGCGAGGTTATTTCATCTTCAGAAATGTCACGTGCCATGTTTAGGCATTTTGACATATTGTTATCTGACTACCCCAAGACGAGATATAAAGTGTGGGGAACAAGCTATTTCAGAGAGACTTGGGTTCCGGCCGCTTAGGAGTGAGACTTGGTTTCGGCCGAATAGGAGACGCCACATAGGGTCTCGTACGAGTGGAATTGCTTGGCAATTCGCGAAGCTCCGTTGTACGCCACTATTATCAGATTAGGTTGACATAGGAGAACTACAAGCCCGAATTTAGAGAGTAGATTACGAACCCAAGTAACGGCTAAGTTTAGATGTCATTAGCGAGGATCGACCTGCACCTGTCTCAAAGTGTAGGCTATTGTATTGTGGTATTAACGCTTAGGAACGCAGATGTTGATCGCGTAGTAGCCTGTTTTAGTATCAGAGTGCTGTGAATATCAACTCAAGGTCGACAGTGACAAATCGCGCAAGCTCGAAAGCGCATATTGAAGTTGTGAGTTCTGTATGAACTGTGTGTATTTCAAAGGACAGGAACATTCAAGGAGAGTTCTATCAAAGGACACATGTATAAGGTATGTGATGTAGATTTGCTAAACTAGCCGACAGAGTGGATAAACTGAATCCAAATCAGAACTATGTTGCCACAAGATAATTAACATTGCTAGTCGGGATCCCCCGGCAGTCAGAGCTGCACACGCACACAGACGCAAAAGATTAAGACTCGGTGTTTCAAGCTCCTGTTGCGAGCCCGCGACATGTGACATTTTGAGAGTGTACTATAGCGCCAGTACAGGGCTATAGATAGACTGAATTGATGAAAAACTATTTAACCTCTGTGATAAGTCTTTGATTTGTGTTGACCAAATTGTTAAATGTGTTGAATATGGAATGAGTTTATTTAAAATGTAAATAAAAGAATCGTTGTTACTTTAATCATTGTTTTCTTTCCGCACCCTGAAGTGATTAGGAATCACACCCAACGAAGAACGAACCTATATTTCGAGTTCACTTGGCAGGGAAGAAAATCATAGTGTGGTCCCAACTCAGCTCTGTGAGCCGAGTTTGTCCCGTGCCAGGATTCCGACCCTCCTAGGTGGCTCGTCCCCCAATATTGTTAATGGCGAGGCTAAACAATCCCATGTCCCCCCCCCCCCCCCCCCCCCCCCACGTAGATAGAGGTGTTGTGACAGTGAATATACACCAAACAGACACATTGGATAGGGCCGTAATTAACTTCAGCCTTGATAAGCCTATACAAGCTATATGCCGCAACCCACATGTCTTAAGAAACATAAACCAATGATCAAAACACGCCAAAATCGACGATTCGGGCCAAAATCTAACACAAACCAAAGGACGCAACCAAAATTTGCTGTGCATGTTTGGCGCGTAAGTGCAGTTTTGTTAACAAAAATATGATATAATTTCATTAAATGATATGGGATAGATGGCGTAGGAGGACACTGTCTCAGAATAGGGATGGTTAATACCTTTCGGAAGGTGGAAGGTCTACTTTATCGCAAACGGAACAGTCAACACACGAGGCTGTCGTTTAGACCCCAGTTAGAACGTTCGTCTCGTCACCTCATCAACGCCCTATCTGCCTGGGAATGTTCGTGCTCCTGAAGGGGTCGGCAACTTTAAATCTTTAAAGGTGATCGACGATAACCATCTGAATAGATAATTCATTTACATGCATAGGGAAATATACGGTACATTTTACGTACAAATTCATCAGTCCGATAATACACACACAGTTATAGTTCAAACTGTAAAGGCCCATGTCGTCTTCTGCAGCTAGCTATGTCCTCCATATGAAACATACATCTCCGGCTTCGGTCGCCGCCTCAACATGGTTTTGGTCCCTATATTTATGATAGTGTTTATGCACGTTTTCGCTGATACTTCCTCCGCAGTGTTAGAAACACAGTCACCTGAGCATTGTACTGCTTATGGTACGCCCCCGTCGGCGTCTCCTCAATCTCTACCACAGTTCAGTTATAAATTCACTTTTCTTGCCCTCATAGGGATAAATTAGCCTTCACCTATCAAGTAATAACGTATTCAAGCTTCGCATGTAAAGTTCTCACAATATATTATCAACAGCTATCTCCCGCCAAACAGTTCTAACAATAAATATCTATCTCTCGAGCTCAACCAGGTATCCACAGCTCTTGGCTATTTATTACTTATGGCTAGCGCTTATGAACTGTCCGCAGTTCATGTCTGTCCACTGACACTACTTTGTGACCTACGGACTGCACAGGGGCACGAGAGAGTGATTAATCTTGATCTATTCCCCAAATATTTTCAGTTTCAAAGAAATTTGGAAGCGATGAATTCTAGCCATAATTACCCCCTTTGAAATCGAAGCTATCCAATTAGATTGATGCACTTTAAACTGAACATCATCTAAAGTTCTGAGTCTTATACATTCCCCGACCATAACGAACGACATTTGCGGGAGCCTGGCGATATAAATTTGTTTTCTGGTATTGACTTGCATCAGGTGATTTATACTATATGCGAATCTTCTGGACGTTCTTGGAGTTTATCTATTTACAGAAAAGTATGAAGGACTAAGCTTTCCTTTGATTTGAACGACAAAGGTCAGTTATATAGGGCTTTTAGAATTTTCAATGACCGCAACACTCCCAATGTAGATTAATGTATTCAATTAGTATCTGTTGAGCACTCAGTTACATTATTTAGTGACTGCTCTGTTCGCTAATTATCGCCACACTTCTCTGAGACATATACTTTTTCTCTTCATTGATATAACTGATCAAGTCTTCACGTATCTAGCCGTTTATAAACCTACAATATTAGCTACGTTATATCGTTTAAGACATGAATATACATAATAAAAAATTACACCAAGATATTTACACAAACAGACATTTTGTCTTGACATCTCTTAACCCTTTACCCAACATAACGACCAAAACCGGCAAGCGCTATTCACAAAAAATCGCCAATTAATTTTCATTATTTTTTCATTTTTTTGTCTCAAAAATGTAGTTTATGACCCCTTTTTGGAACGAGCTCGTCGAGCTCGTTCCAAAGAGGGGTCATAACCTATGTTTTTGAGACAAAAAATGAAAAAGATTAGTTATTCAAGAATTTTGATTCCAAGCGTATTCTGCTTTTCAGGTTAGATAAAGGGTTAACTCCTTGGCCGACATTCTATTCAGATTCTAATCACAATTCCCTGTGACTTTTATTGTTGTTTTTTAAAACAAAATAGTACTTTCCATTCCCGTCTTTTTGCCGTTATTCAAAGCGTGACAGATAATTAAGACTCACACCAGCGTCCCCGCCCCTCCCCCCCCCCCCTCACCCTTCCATCGACACACATCATTAAAGGTGTTTTATACAGGTTGAGAAGTACATGAAGTCCCACAAGACAGGTAGTTGACTGAAGGAATTATTAAAAGCCACCACAACCTTTTCAGTTAACCCTTTACCTAACGTAACGATCACTTCCACAAACGTGCCACTTCCACAAATCACCATTCAGATTGTCATTCTTTATCTCTCTCATTAAAACGAGGTCGTCGAACTTTTCCAATGAGAGATAATAAGCTACGTTTTGGAGAGAAAATGAAATATTTCACCTCTTCAAGGGCTTGTTCTTCTGTAAGATTCTTCCTCTAGACGTGTTAGGCAACATGTTAACACCAGAGACGCCGGAAGCACGGGGACAGAGGAAGCAGGTGCTCTCCCTGCCTATGGACCACTGGGCGAGAGTGGCAGACACTGCTCATCTCAGGTTCGTCACTTATTTTTTTTCAATGATTAATTCTCGAAGTAAAGCTAATATACTCCCCAAATCCGTTATGGGAGCTCTCAATATTCCATGAGGGTGTTGAGGGAGTTCGGCAGGAGGTGACCACTCCTAATGAGAGGGGGTACCTCCTCTCAAACTCCCCCATTTCTGGTCTTCGGCCTTCGAAACATGCATGCTTCGGAATGTCGTGGCGGGGCTGCTAGTGGGAGTAAACGCCCGTTTCACGGGTGCGACCATCCTCCCCTGAAATGCCCCGGCGTCATGGTTAAAACACTGCCTTTTGTTGACTTTTAAAGTCACCCATGATGACACTGAGAAAGGCATATACCGAAACGCCTGAAAACGTGCATCTCGGAAAGTAAACATTTACATGTGAAAAATAGATCAACTACTGTTCTCAACCTGTTATCTTTTAACAGCCTGGCGAACATGTTACTTGGTGTTTTTGACAGTTCAATATAATTTAATTTTGTTTTATGAAAATTACATCCATTTTGATGCACGACGTTAGAAGCTGTCCTGGTTGTTGAACGAGCTAAAGGTTGTTTTTTTAAATACTGATGCAACGAATTGGTTTAATGTGCTTGAAGATTGCCGACCACTAAATTTAATGTACAGTAATGGGGGCTTTCTCAGTCAGAATCAGATCGCGATCCGGTTGCGGAAACACTTAAATACTAAACTGGCACAAACAGTGATTGAAGGCAGGTCCACCACCAACGTGCAATACGTATTAGTACACAGACCAGTCGTGCCGACATGGACAATCGGAATTAACCGGGATGATACTTGCAAACAAAATTCTTGAAGAACTAATAGTTTAAATTTTTGCGTCAAAAACATAGCTTATGACCCCTCACTGGGGCCATAAGCTATCCAATGAGGGGTCATAAGCTATGTGTTTGAGATTGAATAGTGATTTTGTGATGGAGCTGGCCGGTTTTGGCAGTTACGTTGGGTAAAGGGTTAAGTGTTTTGCCCGAGAACACAGCGCGGAGGGTGCGTGTCAGAATCGAACCGTCGAGTTTTCGGTTAACCCTTTACCCAACGAATCGCCCGCATCCGCCCGATTAATATGCAAATTCAGCAGCTGAAAAAATATTATTTTTCGAAAAATTTCAACAAAACCATATCATGTGACCCCTCTTTGGAACGAGCTCGTTCCAAAGAGGGGTCACATGATATGGTTTTGTTGAAATTTTTTGAAAAAAATTAAAAAAAGATATTTAAAATAATAAATTTTGAAATCGTCTGCGTTGGGTAAAGGGAAGCTCAATGTTCTAACCAATAAGTCATCGGGCTCCCCGATATTAGTGTAAAAATGGAAGGCGAAAACGTTTTGCAAGGTTTCACAAATTATAAACCTAGGCAACTAAAACAGATTTCCATATTAGAATATTTTTCAGAGTACTGCTTGTTTGGAAAGCATTTTTAAGTGTTCTGGAAACAAATCTATTTTGCGATTTAAGAAGGACAACAAGCATTTTCAAAATTGTAGTTGCAAATGTTCAGTTGTTTGTTCAGCAAGATTATTTCTCCCTTAAGTGCGACAAAGCGCCATCTTCAATGATTTGGCATTGCAGGTGGGGCCTTGCTGAACTCAAGGGACAAATTTCCATCTACACAGAAAACGCCAGCTCATTCAGAAATTAATGGAAGCTGTTCATGCAATATTTAAAAATAACCAGTCCACAATCCATGATTACTCAAATACCTTCTCGAATAAACCTTGGCCATTTTTAAATAAACAATTAATTGTACACTCTATATGTACTTATTTGTAAGAGTACAGTATAGTCGCCGTGGACTGGTCGTAATCCACGCGTAGGCAGCGATGTTCACGTGTGCGTTTGCCAGGTTTGGCCAAATATGGTGGTTATTTTGATAAGCTGCCAAGAATCTAACCGCAAGCAAGATAGTTTCAGACAGAAGCTGTGTCATTCATTATCGGTGTTGATACTTGTGAACAGAGTACGGTCACCGTGGAGTGGTCGTAATTCACGCTTGGGCAGTGATGTGAACTGGTCACTTTCCGCGGGTGGACAATATTTCCACGGACGCAATGATATTATATTCCAAACACTAATTATAGGAATAATCATCAAAAATGTAATTAATGAAGAACCGGGTAGAACCCGGTGCTCCATTAATTAATATTTTGCTAATGGTGATTATTATTACCAGGTAAACGCATGCGTGGACATTACTGGCCACGCGTGGATTACGACCAATACACGGCGACAGTACGTGTTCGTCCAGCAAAATATGAAGAACATTCACCAAATATAAAGTTCTTTACTTGAGATACTGACGCATTGGGTTCCCAACGCCCAACTAGTTTAGTCGCAACAAGACTGAAAACTCGACCCATCAATTGTTTCAAACTACAGCATAAGGTTGCATATTGTAGATTTTAGTGGTTCAAACCGGTATATCAAATAGGACCAGCCCAGTTCATCTACGATATTATTTTTGATTTCTGTGTGTGATTTGTTCCCTAGCTTTTCGTACACCACATCACAACCAAACATGGCATGCATAATCAACTCAGCCCAGAGCAGTAACGTAGAATAGAAATATTCTGGAACCGGGGGTGGGGGGGGGGGGGGGGTGCTAAACATATCATCGCATAGTGATGACAAATGCAGTACAGGATATAGGGAGAGGGTGTGCAAGAGGTATAGGAACCCCTTAACCCACCCCCGATTTCTACGTCTCTGGTTCAGAGCGTGTAACGCGGTTTGGATTTCCATAGGGGGAAGCCAAAAGCGTGGAATGTTTGTGCTTACGTCGTTCCAGCATACATTTAGGCATGCGTAATCGGCTCAGCCCAGAGCAGTAACGTAGAATAGAGATATTCTGGAGGTGGAGGGGGGATAAACATATTATCGCACAGTGATGATAAATGCAGGACACGATACAGGGGGATATTTTGCAAGAGGTACAGGGAACCCCTTAACCCAAGCCCGATTTCTACGTCTCTAGTCCAGAGCGTGTAACGCGGTTTGGATTTCCAAAAGGGGAAGCCAAAAGCGTGGTATCTTGGTGTTTACGTTCCAACATACATTTAGAAAATCTTTTTTCACTTCTCGTAGGTCGGTGAGTGGAGTAAATTTGGATACAGTAAAAAGTATCGCAGAATTGGGTTAAAGCGGTTCCTCAAGGCAAACCGAAAATTGTTTGTCAGATCGAAAAAGGAGTTTGTTGTGTGAACAACAAAATCAGTTCAATTTTATCATGTTCTGCCTGACAGTCTCTCAAAACGCTCTCCTAGATCTCGGTCAAGTTTAATTTAAAGATTCATTTTCTGTGCATGTGTTTGTCAGCGACATTTGCGAAAACAGCCAATTCATTGATTGGGAAGATGTAAAAATGCCTTCTCCGAATGTGTCAGTCATTTTGTGTAGAGCACTGGTAAAACAATTCTTAAAAGCCGTACAAACGCGTTTATAAACAGGATGACAGGGGCAAAGAACGTTATTCTCCGAGTGTTATTTGCTCTCACTGTCATCCCTCGGGCTTTTGCAAATGTGATTACTTTACCTTCTGAATCCTAAAGGCCTATTTTCCGATCGGGGAAAATGATACGTTATAATTTCACAAAGTCGAATTGTTGCTCAGTGCTTGTGTGGGATAACCATTCAAAATTTAGAACGTGCAGCCCGAAGGCTGCATGTTGAAAATATTGAATGGTCTGCCCACAAGTAATGAATATAGCCTCTCCCAAGTGTTGCCATTGGACTGACTTGGAAGATACCATCAGGGTTCAAGGTTTAACCATTTTACCTAACACAAATAGAACACGGCACTTGTGTAACATATTCGTGAATAACTGAATTTTTTTCGTTTTTGGCATTGTAATGAGCTCAGCGTTCGAATGTTTGGTCCTAACATATGTTTAGGAGACAAAACGTGAAAGAAAATGCTGGAATGATGTTGGTAACGGAGAAAATTGCAAGGGACATGATGTCATCGGATAAAATTCTCAACCGGAGAATCATTTAACCCTTTACCCAACGTAGACGATATCAAAAGTTATTATTTTAAATAGCATTTTTTATTTTTCAAAAAAAATCAACAAAACCATATCATGTGGCGCCTCATTGGAACGAGCTCGGCGAGCTCGTTCCAAAGAGGGGTCACATGATATGGTTTTGTTGAAATTTTTTGAAAAATAGTATTTTTTCAGCTGCTGAATTTGCATTTTACGCGGGCGGATGTGGCTGATTCGTTAGCTAAAGGGCTAAACCGCTTTCTTTTTGAAGAAGGATACAAACGATAAGAATTGTAATTCCAGTGTCCACTAAAAGATCAGAAACTCAAGAAGTAAGCGTTGGTTAGTTTATATGTGAACAAATGTTCTGCTGCCATAGCGTTGTGGGTTGTTCTTTCTTGTTCGAGCTTATTGAGCAGTCTTTCAAAAAGCATTGGTCCTAGAAGGCCTTCGACTGTGCTCTTTGGCCGTGTGACATGTCCCTTAGCCTAGTGACTGTTGTATGTCGTAATGCGTATTAGACAATGGATGTCGTAGACCAAATAACGAACCTAGGTCATGCCAGTTAAAGAAATCCGCCAAAAGGTTCCATCAGTAAACAGAGAAAATAAGCAAGAGACATTCCTGTCAACACAAGGCAATATGGCGCATCTAACTTTATGGGACTGCAAACAGAGAGAAGAAAATTACAAAATTACACACATGGTAAATGGGTTTTTAGCCTTTTGAACTCTAGAGGACAGTCTAGGAAAATGATACGTCATAATTTCACAAAGCAGGATGATTGCCCAGTGGTAGTATGCGATAACCAATCAATATTTGCAATGTGCAGCCAGAATAAATATGGACTCTTTCAATTGTTGTCATTGAACTGACTTGGACGATACCACTAGAGTTCAAAGGGTTAATTCTAGTTTGTGATGTATTGCCAATTCATCAGAATTCTTTGTCATAAATAACACGCTGGGGGCCTCGGGTTTGGCTTTTAGCCACTTAAATATTAAATAAATTCACTTTTAAAAAATATTTTTTTCGAGGCATTTATTCTCATCGTTGTGAGGTCTAATCTCGGGAAAGGAAAACCATTGTAAACAGTTCTGTTTTTGTCTGCAATAGATGACCTGGGGGCTTCAAATTTGTGCCACAAAGAATTAAAGTGTTAAAGTCTTGAAAATATGTTAATGAAGCTCATGTAAACAAAACTCGCCATGCTGATGTGACGAACAGTTTTTTTGTCCCAAAAGAAATAATAATGTTAATAATATTTTCTATGACAGTGTTGACTCAGTCTATGTATCATTATGCTGAAAACGACTCAATCCAGGAAACACTCAGATGTGACCCTAGGAGTGTGATATGAATAAAGTTGATTTGACAAGCAGCATGTTTTAGGTGTACCCACAATTGCCTCTTAACTATTCTAGATTTCCAGTTGCATTGACGGAGAAATGTCACTTAATTCTTAATATTTTTAGCTCATAAGAATAAAACATGTTGAATTGTAGCAAACAATCCTCTGCCACTTCTTTTTAATGTGATCATAACCGTATCAGTTGTATTATACCAAGTCAAGATGAGTTTTTGTCTTAAAATAACCACTGGGGTGTCTCAGACAATAGAGACTCGATCATTCATGAAATTATGTGTTGAGCAGTTTTCTCCGGGTATTAGGACCAAGCAGGCAGGCCAGAAAATAAGCAATCTGACATTTGCAGAATGAGGTCCACAGAGGGTGAATTTGATGATGCTATCCCATACAGTAGGCCAATCTAGCCTCTGGGTACCTCTTTCTGTTTAGTTTTGAGACAGAGGTTCACGGACGGTAAATTTAGTGATGCTACCCTGCAGTGCGGTGTAGCATCACTAAATTCTCACTCTGGGGACCTCATTTTCCAGATGACAGTCTGCTTATTTCTGGCTTACAAACAGGTATTGATAACATCACTGAGAAGTGTTGCACTTAACCATACTTTTTAGAGAAAACATAACATCCCAACATGCATCACGATGGGTGTTTTTGTTTATATCAGCTTCATTATACATATTTACCAAACTTTCGCTCTTATTTCGTTTATGATGCAATATATTAAAACTCCGGTTCTCAGCTGATATGTATCACAAAAAGAAAGAAATGTTGGCACTGGTGTTGTAGAGGTTGGATGTCAGTAGGTAATAAAGGCCGATTCTGGGACAGCTTGTACATGTACTGTACACGTACATGTACGTGTACCGCCATAGGGATTCAGTGTTAAATCGTGTACACGTGTACAAAAATGTCGTTTTTTCATGGTGTCCCAGACTCGGCAATTGTTTTTGAGGCTCACAGATCGCACTTTTAACCGTTCAAACACCCGTTGGCGAACGTGTAGATTCGACACATCGCTCAGAAGTGAAAAAATGTATGAAATTTGAAGAAAATCTAATTTAAAATTTTTTTTCTCTACGTTCCCATCGCGGATTAGACCATCGATCCATCGTTGGTGAACGCGAGCAAAAAACGCTTTGCCGATTCTAGGACAGCATCGAAAAAGCTGTTTGCCGATTGTTCGGTTGTTCGAACGGTTAAAGCGCGATCCGATCGGCGAAACCCCATTTGCCGATTCTAGGACAGGAAAAATCTACCTCAAAACGTTTTCTCGACGTTCGCCAACGGTGAAAAGTGAGGGTAAAGCGCCGTTACTCATCGAGGATTTTTTAAAATTTTGTTTGAAGACCGATTTGGGCCTCCGGTACATGGAAAAAAGACGGTTTAGGGTGCGATTTGATCGGTGAAAACGATTTACCGATTCACCTCGCGAGATTTGTGAGGCGAATTGTGATAGAATCAGTTTTGGCGAGTTTACTTTCATTTCTTCTTAGTCACTGTTGTGATTAGGCTTGCGCTTGCATTTCGCTGAAAAAACAGACTGATGATTGTAGCACTCAGGAGGCTCTATTTATACTCTCCGCGCAGAGAACGTTTTGCAAACGTATTGTGAATATACTAGCAACGTAGTGACAACGATTTGAACGCACTAAGAACGTTTGCAATACGTACTACAAACGTATTGCAAACGTATTGTAAACGTTCTTAGTGCGTAGTGACAACGATTTGCAACACGTACTGCAAATGTATTGCAAAACGTATTGTAAACGTTCTTAGTGCGTAGGCGTGGGGAGAGTATAAATAGAGCCTCCTGAGAACTACAATCGTCAGTCTGTTTTCTCAGGCTGACGAGCAGGTCGCATTTCAAGTGATCTTACTGTAAACTTACTGCAAAACGTCGGAAGAACTTAATTTGTTACGCTTGGATGTATTAAGGTTTTCGTTCAAAAAGTCATTTTTTCACTTAAATCGTTTTAACTGAAAACTATTCTATAGATGAAAGCGGAACAGCTCAAAAGTTTAATTGATATGATTTAAACGCGTTTTTTGAAAGCGTTACATTACTGATATGTTTACTTGTGATTTTGATTATTCGAGTTTTCCTATGGCGAGAATAAGCGCGGTTGTGATTTAACACGTTCGAGGGCAAAACGCATTTATAGAGGTTTTATTTTGTAAAATGTTTTTTTCTCAACTGGTTTAGTTATTATATTAAAGACAGAAGATTTTTATTTACTTAAAACATAAAACATAAAAATAATTATGCATTTAATTTTGAGAATAATAAATAACTCACGTTAGCATACTCTAAAGGAATATTAATAATTTTAGAAAACGAAAAAATGTTTTTACTCATCACAGATTCCAAACGTAGAGATCAACTTTTAAACGAATATGAACGTGCTAAGAAGAGTATTCAATCGGCTGACAGAAGCAGACGACTTGGAGAGATGGAATTGAGACGCGAAACCACAAAAATATTTAAACCCGTGATGGAGGTTCAGGAACGAAGCAAGAAGGAGATAGCTGAAGAATTGAGACCCATAAAAGAGAGTTCGTTGAGAATGGGTTCGTTGCCCGGTAGTTTTACAAAACAGTATTCCTTTCAATCTACACCGGATTACGCTCCCGTGGGAATCGAAACCGATGTGAGTGAGAGCGATGATACAGCTTCGACTATCACCACTGATAGCGTCGCGTCGTCCGAGGATGGTGGTAAGAGAGATCTGTTGTATGGAATTCGCGAGGATTCGAGCAGTAGGAAATTCGTGGGCGACACTGAAGTGGAAATGGATGATGATGATAATTTAATCGTCGGTTCGAATAGGTACGAAGTAACACCTGGATTGCGCAAATTGCTCCTTTTCGACAAGCCTGGAGATTACACGGAGCAAGATTTCGACAATTACGGCGACATTCTGGTTCAGACCCACGCCATGAAGAGAAATAACGATGCCAGAGAAACGAGACCCAAAGCCAACAGAGGTTACAAGTGGTCGAAGGTGGTAAAACCCATATGGGATATGAATAAGAAGTTCGTCGAGTCGGTGACTGGCAAAGGGGTGAAAACCACTTTTCTTCCGAGCGATTCTGACGCTCTGTCTCAGAGATTGAGTTTGTTGATGGCAAGTAGACGCGCTGGTAACACTGGATTAGATAATGAGATAGTGAGCATATGCGATGAATTGTTGAGGCAGCAGGTTTTGAATAAACGTGATTACAAAAGACTGATGAACAAATTGAAGGATTGATATATAATAAGTAGAGAGAAACAAACAAAAATATATAAAATAAAAAGAGTAAATTTTACAATACAAAATAATAAAAGTAATTTAAACAACAAACTATTTACCAGTGAAAAAACAAAATATATATTATAAATGTGTTTGTGATAAAGAACATGGGATACGTCAGAACTTACGTTCAAGGCGGTTCTGGCATCGTCGATTCTATAATGCGAGCGTTCACGAGCGATGCAGGTAGAAAACTCGCATCGACCGCGTTTGAGGTTGGTAAGAAGACGGCTTTGGATACTGGTTAGAAAGCCGCTTCCGAAGCCAGTGGTAGGATAGCTTCTGTGGCTGGCAAGAGGGCAGCTGACGCATTGATCGACAAGTTGATCAGTCCGCCGGCAAAGCGAGCTACGTTAGAGCGATCGCCGAAAAGTTGGAAAGATTTTAAGGATGCTGTGGTACCCATTCAAGATTTGGCCAGAATGACGAGTGGATCTGGATTGAATAGAACTCGCGACGGTGTGATATAAATAAATAATAATATTTATAAAACTGAGTTTGAAAAAAACATAAAAATTGTGTTTGAAAAAATCTAAAATAACAAAAAAAATAAACAAAGATGAACATTAAAGATATGTCTTGGAACGACGCCGCGACCAAGAGGTCGAATAACGAGTTCTTTCTCAAAAGCATAAGAGGCTTGATAGTGGGAAAATCGTATTTTGGAAAGACCAACCTGTTGATGAATCTGTTGTCGCGACCCGACTGGTTGGATTATGACAGATTGTTCGTGTTTGGCAAGAGCTTGTTTCAACCCGAATACAGATTGCTTCGAGAGTGCATGGATCGTAGATTGCCCAAGGACGTCATAGCCAGAATCTGTGACAGTAGGGAGGAATTCGACAAAAGTGAAGCTTCTCTTTCGACCATTTTGAACGGTGCGGTGAGGGAATTGATGAAGAGAAATGCGTCTTCGAACGTCGAGTGTTGATTTTATGAGAACGCTAGCGACGTTCCGGATCCTAGAGAATTGAAATCGGAAGATAAGAATCTCATGATTTTCGATGATCTGCTTTTGGAGAGACAGAACCGATGCGAATCGTCTTACGTTAGGGGTCGTCACAGCAACGTGGACTGTTTCTACCTGTCGCAGAATTATTTTCGATTGCCCAGACAGACGATAAGGGAGAACGCTAATTTACTGTGTCTCTTTTGCCAGGATCTCAAGAATCTCAATCACATCTACGGCGATCACATCGCAAACGACATGAGCGTGGCGGAATTCAGGAGATTCTGCAAGAGGGTTTGGGATGGAGGACTTTACAATTTCGTCGTGATCGATTTGACTAGCGAATTTAATCGCGGAAAATATCGGTGCGGATTCGACAAGTTTTATGTTTCTGATGATAATAAGACAGAGAGCGAAAATAAAATTAGAAAATAATAAATCATCAAATAATTTAGTTTTGAAAAAATAAAATAAAAATTAAAATTTAATGTTCGAACAAGGAGAATTGTTAGAACGGATAGCCGAGAATACGGCTGCAAAACAATCCATTCAAATTGTGGTGAGTGGCGATTCGACTCGATTCGCGACGAAATTTGAACCTTCCATCGAATTGAATAGAGAGAAAAGATACGAGATGACGTTGGTGAATCTGGAGACTTATTATTCCTTTCCCAACATCACGGAAAAGAATAACTCATTCAAGTATTCCGACGGAGTGGATTGGTTGGAGATTCGAATTCCCAAAGGGAGTTACGACATAGACGATTTGAATAATTACATTCAGACGCGAATGAAGACGGATGGAAAGGGAAGCAACAAGATCAGACTCGCTCCCAACCCTAATACCTTACAGACGATGTTGGATTTGGAAGATAATTTTCGAGTGGATTTCAACACGGACGATTCTATAGACAAGATGCTGGGATTCGATCGAAAGATGTATCGAGGCCACGCGGCATCTGAAAATACGGTCGACATTCTCGCAGTCAATAGCATTCTGGTGAACATGGACGTGATTACTGGAAGCTACGTGAATGGTAGCGCTCAACCGACGATCCATTCCTTCTTTCCAAACGTGTCGCCGGGTTATAAGATCGTGGAATGACCTCGAAATTTAGTTTATCTACCAGTGATTTTAGACACGTTGTATAGTCTCAAAACCACGTTGACAGATCAAAATGGTGAACTGTTAGATCTTCGCGGAGAGAGGGTGACGATATGATTTCACATAACAGAAATATAAAAGCAAAAAAAAAAATATTGTGAATATACATAAATAAGAAAATAAAATAAACGCAATATTAATTTATAAAAATTATTTAATATATATAATTATCATTAAAATAAAAAAAACAATTGAACAAAATATATTTTAAAAAAAGAATTATGACACAATACGTGGTTAAAAACGTGAACATATCCGCAGGACAGAGGAAGAAACTTAAGAGAGTATTAACAACTCGAGGCGAGATGGTGAAATTCAAATTTACTCACGAAGATCTGACGAGTGGCGGTCAGGATTCGATCGCCTGGACCAGAAGTCAAATCAAAAGGATGGAGAAAGCGATTCGTGATGGAAGAGGGTTGACGGTGTGACTGAGTCCCGCTCAATTGAATACAATTTGAGAATGAAAGGCGGTTTCCTACCGCTATTGGCAGGAATCGCCGCAAAAGCATTACCCTTTGCTGCAAAAGCATTACCCTTTCTCGGAAAGACTCTCAGGGTGGGAGCTCTCTCGGGACTCGCGAGTTCGGCAGTTGAGAAATTAATGGGTGGCAGCAGACTGTTTTTGAAGAAGGGAGGAGCCGTGTGTCGCGTCCATGTAGTCAACAGCGGTGAACGATTGTATCTAGAACCCGTTAGAGGTGGCAACTCTTTGAGTGGAAATGGTCTCTATCTGAAGAGTGGATGGAACGTTGAGCGACTCGGCAAGGGTTTGTTGTTTGGTGAGAATTCGCCATTTAAGAATATACCGATTTTGAGTATTTTATTATAATGTAAAAATTATATAATTATATAAAATATAAATCATAGAAAGTATAAAAATAATATAAAATGGATAAAAAGGTGGAAAAACAATTAGACGATAATGATGAATATCGTGAGATAGAGTGCGAAAAAGATGTGGAAAAACGATTAGATGCTAATGATGAATATTGCAAGATAGTGTGGGAAAAAGATGTGGAAAAACAATTAGATGCTAATGATGGTTATCTTAGGAAAGAACTGAAAAAAGAGCGGAATAGATGGTTGAAATTGAAAAGAATGAGACGCTTTCCACCGTCGCCACTACCTTCTGAAGAGAATGGAAATGATGCGAGTGTTACCAAGAGATGCACAACATACGTTCATAATTATGATTCGGATAAACAGATGTGTTCTTATAAAAACGTAACATATCACAAAAAAAAGAAAAGAAGAATCGACGCCAAATTTGAGAAAAAAGGAAACGTTATTATAATATATATGGGCGATAGTGAAGAAGAAGAAGAAGAAGGAAAACCAAAAAAACAAACAAACAAAAAAAAAGTAATGAGATCTAGAGATGATCAACCTCTCTAGATCTCATTACTTTTTTTTTCCTTCTTCTTCGCTAAAAATCAATCTCTCTATTGTTTATATTTCCAAGTCCGTTATTAGCATGTTGACGCTCGTGTCTTCTCCTTTTTCGAAAATGTGTTGAATGTTTATCTTTACTTTTTTGACTTTTTTTACATCGGTGAACGTGCTCTCACCACCCGATTTGTTCACGAGTTCGAGTGAGATTTTTGGATATATGTAACTTCCATAGGGCAATGACAAATCGTCCATGTCGAATTCTCTATCTTTGGCAATGACGATTTTCTGTAGATCACTTTGGTACTCGTAAAACAAATCGAGCATGGCTCCATCCAATTTCAAAGGCATGCTATATTTGTCATGTTTGTGCTCTAAGCCCTTCGTCTCGACCTCGTTCAATTCGATGGAGTCGTGTCATTGTAATCTATAGATTTTATAACCGAATTTCTTACATGTTTCAACTCATTTCAATTTCAATTCGCATCTTTTAGGTGTTGTTGTCATGATCGATTATTTGGTTTTTGTTTTATGAATTATTGCAAATAATGTATATTTTAAATTTTGTATTTAAATAATAATTTGTTAAAAAAGTTTGTTTTTTTTTTACTCTCTATATATATATAAAAAAAAATTTTTAATTTTTAATTTTCTTTGGTGTAAAAAAAATTTTTTGTAAAAGTTTTTTTTCTCTTTATATATAAATAAAAAGTTTAAATTTTAACGTCCTTTTTCTCATATTAATTCAATTTTTTTCACGTTAAGGAACATAAAAAAAATTGATTAATTTTATCAAAAAAAAGATTGTTTTTTGAAGGAATTAAAACATATATACATAAAAACAATTTTAAAACTTTTTAACAAATTATTTAAATACAAAATTCGAAAAAAATATTCTTACAAAAGAAGCAAACAAATAAAAAAAAATAAATGAGAAAACCGTACCTCAGATAAAAGAGATTTGTAAAAAATTAAAAATTCCACATTTCAGAAATCATAGAACCAAATCAAAAACAATTGAAGTCATACAGGAATATCGTTTGCGAAATGATGGAAAGAAAAAAATCGAAACGGAAGTGGATAAACTTAAACAGTCAAAAAATGCATCGGTTGTGAAAAATGAGAAGACGACTAAACGAAAAGCCATTGAAGAACTTAAAGTTTCAAAAGAAAAAAAAAACTAAAACGAAAATGAGTGATGTACTTCAGATTCTAGACAAATGAGATATATCGAACGAAATTCGATGAGCAATCGATGAAGGGAAATGAGAAGAATATATAGAATGACTCGTCACCAAAATATTCCAACTGAATCCTGTAGAACAGGAGAGTGCGATCAAAGGCGTTTTTAAAACTTTCAACGTGGTTCCCTCGTTCAAAAAAATTGATCCGAAATTGTTCATGGAACGGGTGAAGAAAAAAGTATTGGATTTGTTTCGCGAACACATGAACGTGGAACAAAAAATTAAGATGATACTCCATTGCGTGATGAATAAAATCGACATGAAGTTCGGCAAGAGCATCGTGAAAAATGCATATTTCAGATCTAACATCGAACCCGTACTTCGAGGTTCAGATTTATCAGACGTTTTTGAAAAGATGAAAGACAAGATGTTGACATCTCTTGCGAATTATCAACATGAAGGTAGTAATTGGACGTCAGATGAGGTGTTGAAACTCGAAATTCATATAACTAAAAACGATTCATTGAAAGGGTCTTCCTATGTGGAATTACCGTATTTCTTAGCTAAAAAACACTGCGTGGTCAACGTGAGAAATAAAGATGATCAGTGTTTCAAATGGGAATTCACCTCCGCTTTATACCCTGTCAAAATCCATCCTGAGAGAGTTTCTCATTACGAGGAGACTTCTAAAAATCTCGATTGGACCAGAGTGACTTTTCCAATGTAGCTAAAACACATTGAACGTTTCGAGGCTCAAAATCCCACCGTAGCAGTGAACGTCTTGGGATACGATGTTGAAAAACGAACGATCTATCCTTTCAGACAGACTTCGTATCTCGAAAGAGAAAAGACAATTATTTTATTATTGATTTCGAATGGTGACAATCGTCATTATTGTTGGGTTAAAAATCCGAGCCGATTACTGTCGAGACAAAATAATAAACATGAACATGAGATATGTTTATGTTGCAAATGCATGAACGTGTTTCGCAGCGAAAAATCGTTAGCGAAACATCAGGAATATTGCAACGAAAATTAAGGAGTCACCGTCGAAATGCCCAAACCCAACACCATCATGAACTTTGAAAATCGGAATAGAAGGTTGAAAGTACAATTCGTCGTGTACGCCAATTTCGAATACTTCACCGTGAAAATAAGTTCCTGCCAACCTGACGCTCTTCAAAGTTACGTCAAAAGATATCAAAAACACACGCCGTTGGGTTATTGCATTTACGTGAAATGCGCTTTCGACTCGCAACACAACATGGGTCCCTTCACCTACACGAAAGGGTGCGAAGACGACGACATGGCTCAAAGGTTCATGGAAGAGTTAGAATCGAAAATTCAAATGTTATACAACAAATTCAAAACTCCGGCGAAAATGATCATCACGCGAGAGCAGCAGGACGAAAATAATAGAGCCACCAAATCTCACATATGCAGACAATCGTTCGACGAGAATTCGGAGGAAAATAAGAAGGTTAGAGACCACGATTATTACACGGGTCTGTATCGTGGTCCGGCTCACAGCAAGTGTAATTTAAAATATCGAGATGC
This sequence comes from Pictodentalium vernedei, assembly GCA_031216915.1. Classification (NCBI taxonomy): domain Eukaryota; kingdom Metazoa; phylum Mollusca; class Scaphopoda; order Dentaliida; family Dentaliidae; genus Pictodentalium; species Pictodentalium vernedei. The sequence continues at coordinate 265,734,122 of CM062297.1, forward strand.
CGTTTTCTATCCAGTGATATTTCACAATCTCTCGGGGTAAGACAGTCATCTGTTCGTGAAAAATCTCGGCACCTCCCACGAAGAATTAAATTGCATCGCGAACAGTGAAGAAAGATACATTTCCTTCACGGAATGGAAGGTCATGGAGAAAAAAAGAGTAATCGACGGAGAGACGTTGGAAGTAAAAACGAAATCCATTCGTAGAAGGATACGTTTCATCGACAGTTTTAAATTCATGTCAACCGCTCTGGAAAAATTAGTCGATAACATGAGCAAGGATAAATTTAAAATCACGAGCGAACATTTTGGAGAACGAGTAGACATCATGTTGAGGAAAGGAGTCTATCCTTACGATTATATGAATGATCTAAAGAGATTCGACGACACCGCACTACCTTCAAAAGAAGATTTTTATTTGAAATTATACGAATCCGACACTTCCAACGAGAATTACGAACACGCCAAAAACGTATGTAAATCATTCGATATGAAAACCATGAGAGATTATCACGATCTCTATCTGAAGACTGACGTCCTGCTCTTGGCAGACGTGTTCGAAAATTTTCGAGACGTCTGTTGTCGAAATTACGATCTGGATCCGGCTTGGTATTTCACCGCACCCGGTCTGGCGTGGGACCCTCTGTTGAAGACCACCGAAGTCCAATTGGAATTATTATCCGACATGGACATGTTGCTCATGTTCGAAAGGGCTGCGAGAGGTGGCGTCTTGATGATCTCCCACAGATATTCTGAAGCTAACAATCCCTACATGAACGAAGGTTTCGATTTGAAATGATTGAATAAATACATACAGTATTGGGACGCTAATAATCTGTATGGTTGGGCTATGAGTCATCATTTACCGATTGGAAATTTCGAATGGGTGACGGAACCGGAAGAGATGCAAAAATGGAGAGACTATCCTTGCATTCTAGAAGTCAATTTGAACTATCCAGAAGAATTACACGATCTACACAACGATTATCCACTGGCTCCCGAACGGATGGAACCGCTGGAAGGAGACGAGGAAAAACTCATTCCCAATTTATTTAACAAACATAACTACATCATCTACAGTGAGAATTTGAAATAATACGTTGATTATGGGATGAAATTAGTCGTCATACATCGCGTCATTCGATTCGACGAAGAGCCTTGGATGAAAAAATACATCGATCTCAACACGAATCTCAGAATTCGAGCCGAGAACGATTTTGAAAAAGATTTCTTCAAACTCATGAACAACTGTGTGTACGGTAAATTGATGGAAAACATCAGGAAGAGAACTGACGTTCGACTCGTCACGTCTGAGAAAAGAGCTAAAAAATTAGTGGAGAAACCCAATTACAGACACCAAACCATATTCGACGAAAATCTAGTGGCCGTTCACTTGCAAAAGACGCACCTGAAGTTCAACAAACCGTATTATCTCATACCAATCATCTTAGATATCAGCAAGCGATTGATGTATGAGTTTCACTATGATTACGTCAAACGAAAATTTGGTGATAAAGCCAAACTACTGTTCACCGACATGGACAGTTTAGTTTACGAGATAGAGACGAAAGATGTCTACCGAGATATATCTCCGGACGTGGCCGCATGGTTTGACACGAGCAATTATCCCGTCGATCACCCATCCAACATTCAATCGAACAAGAAGGTGTTGGGTAAATTTAAGGACGAGAGCGGCGGTAAACAAATCGTCGAATTCGTGGGCTTGAGACCCAAACTGTATGCTTATCGTCTAGAAGATGAAGAGATCAAGAAGTGCAAAGGGGTTAAAGTGTGCATGGTGAAGAAAAACATCTCTTTCCGAGAGTATAAAGATTGTCTGTTAGGAAGTGGTCTGGTGTATAAGACTATGAAATCGATTCAAAGCAAAAATCACGAATTGTATACCGAAATAGTCAACAAGATTTTGCTGACGGCCGACGATGATAAGAGATTCGTGTTAGATGATAAAATAAGCACTTTGGCACTCGGACATTGGACTTTGGATCTAATTTTAGACGATAGGATTTCAGATATGATTGAGGATGATAGTATTCCAGATATGATTAAGGATCATAGGATTCCAGAAAATCAAGAGGAATTAGACGGATTCAAGATTATGGAAGTCGATAAAGACATCGAGAGAGTTAGTTTAAAAAGAAAAAGAAAAACATAAAAAAAATAACGTCATTTTAGTGAATTATAATAAAATAAATAAATTTAAAAAAAAAATATACACATTTATGAATAAGAAAATAGAGATATCCATAGAAGGTGTTGTCTTACCTAATGAACCCCTATCCAACATCAATCTGTCGAATGCGGCAAAGGATTTGAAAATCAAAGATTTTCTAGGCGTGTTTTCCAGAGATGCCTTGCCGAGGAGAAGACATCAACAATTGGAATGCGGAATTTTAAATCTAGATGATTTATCGGGTGAAGGCACTCACTGGGTGGCGTGGTTCAAGAATGGGAAGAAGAAGAATTATTATTTCGACAGCTATGGAATCTCGCCACCGAAAGAAATAAAGAACTATTTCAACAAATCGATGGTTCATTACAACACGGAACAAGTGCAATCACCACATCAAGTGTTTTGTGGTCACCTGTGTCTCTACGTTCTCAAGAGATGGTCTGAAGGAAATCAGTTTCAAGACATTCTCAATGATTTACATTAGAGAGAGATTTTTTTTTTTTATAGTATATATAAAGGTAAAAAAATTATTTAAAAAAATTTAATCAAATAAAAACGAAAAATAAAAATAAGTGAAATAATTCATTTTTAATAAACTGCGTTTGAAATATATTTTAAAACAAAAATCTCAAAACAACATGCCATTCGATAAATTTGGTAGAAGTGACGACGAAAGTCAACCCAAAAAGAAGAGGAAGACGCTCGAAGTCAGTGATGGTTATGACGTTGCCAACTTGGATGAACGTTACATTCGGAGATACGAACCTCGAGAGGAACCTTTGAACATGAACGATAAGAAGCTCTACAATCTTCCCAAGCTGATAGATCTCACAGATGCTGCGACTAAAAAATACGTTGACAGGGGGAACGCGGATTTCGAATGAATCATGCTAGATAATTACGTGGATAAAGCCATGACTGACGATCTCAATCTGAAATCTAAACATTTGGTGAACGTCATGAATCCCATAGATTCCACCAATGCCGTGACCAAGAAATACGTGGACGATTCTCACACGTGATTCAGCAAACATCTGAGAAGTAGATACGTTCAGAAAACGATGCAGTCGGAATTCTAACAAGATAACGAACGTGGCCACTCCCACGAATCCCAAGGACGTGGTGACCAAACACTACGTAGATCTGGAACAGAGAAAGTCTGACAGACGAGAAATGAAATCAGATCTGAATGCGGGATTCAACAAGATATTGAATCTGTCGAAGGTCGATGACACGGATGCGGACTCAACCACGGTCAACAAGGGCTATGTAGATTCTGCCATGATACGATCACAAAAATACATAGAATCGCAAGTGGATGATCTCTACCTGAACAAACAATCTGGCGGAACCATGGAGGGTGGCATCAACATGAACGGTCACAATTTATTCGGTCTCGATCACGATCCCGAATTCGATTCCAGTGCAGTCAGCAGGAAGTATGTGGATGACAACTCAGTCTGGAGAAAGGGCGACATCATGGAAGGTAAACTAGACATGGGCGGAGACGCGCTCACGAATCTACCGGATCCCGTGAACATGACGGATGCCTGCACCCTGATTTCAGTGGTGGAAATAGTCAAATACGCTAGACAATTGATCACCGTGTGGGCCGATGAGGCCGGCACATTAAAGGAGGGAAAAACTGAGTGGTCTTTCAGAAACGGAGGTAGCGGATCGCAACATGGTCAGGTGGGATATCCCATGCCATTAGGAGGTGAAATCATATGAATGGGTCTGGCTTCCACGGATTTGAATAACAGAGCGGTCGTCAATCTCGTGGTGAATGGAGTAGAGAGCGATAAGAGATACAGCGTTGAAAAGACTGAGAATCAACACGCGAATGTTAGCACGTTTGGCATGCCTTTCAAAGTGAACGCCAGAGACAGGATTAATTTTGTTATGAAAACCAATAATCCCGAAGCTGCCACTTCCGTGGTGAGCCTACTGATCGAACTAGATCCTTTGAACAAACAGTGAACGCGTGGAAATAATCAATTAAAAAAATAATGAGTGATTATTAAAAACAAAGAAAAAAGTAATGAGATTTAGAAAGATGTTCAATCTCTCTAGATCTCATTACTTTCATTTTTTTTTTTTGTTTTTTTTTTTTTAATAATTACTCATTACTTTTTATTTTTTTGTATTTTTTCACACACATCTCTCATCGAATGATCGACATCTTATTTCCATCCAATTCAAATTGTAATTCTCTGTCCGACAGGACCAGGGCAAAGGCTTCGGTTTTTCTCGGCACGTTCCTATCGAATTGCATCTTGATCTGAATGTCTAAGACGCTACTCTTGAGTCGTTCACTCTGTTTACTGACGTCGAATACGAACATGGGATACATCGACTTGTATTCGACGGGAGATATGTTAGGGTTGCTCATCAATTCGTCTAGACTGTGATACTTCTTTCTAAAATCAGCGGCGTCGCCGTACAGTCTGCAGAAATCGTTCTTGTCAAACGACGCGTTGTAATCGATTGCTGGATATCTCGTGGCGTTCAGAAACACTTGCATGTTTCTCAAATTGCAGTGATCGAACAGCGATGCATTCTTTTCCTGAGACCCGTCCCTATCAGTCTGAAACGCAACCACGATGAAACGCGGCCTCTCAGAAGCGGATTTCACCATCAATCTCCAATCAAAGTGATTCGTGTCGCACTGTCTCATTCTAAATTCCATGGGTAATTTACTCTTGGATTCTATGATCTTGTAGAGACGCGTTTTTTCCACGATCGAAGGCTCCACGTGCGGAACGAACCACGATATCTTGTGTAGAGTTATCTTACCCGCATTGGTCGCGGTGAGTCTCACTATCGCGTCGTTGTTTCCTTTTCAAGTCAACGTCAGATTGTGTTTGAATCCGTACATGATCTTGTTGTAATCATCTGCGAATCCGAAGATGTGTTTCAAGGGTATCCTGAACGAAAGCGTTCCTTTAGGTCTGGGTGTCTTGACGACGTAGTTGAATATCGCGACGGCGCCGGCGCTAGCAGGGCCGACGGTGTCTTTCATCCACAACTGATTAAGTCCTCTGGATTTCGAAAAATCATCCGGATACGTCAAGAGTCCGAACATCGTGGTGGCCTGACCAGGATGAAACACAGATTCTATCTCTTGTCCGGATAGCAAGTATTTTATATTACTGAATAGATGCATGATGCCATTATTGGCTAGAGTAACCGTGTCGTCGTCGGCGTAGTCGCTCCCATCTTCCTTGGTGAGACGTCCCTGCACCACTATGTAACTCTCGCTAGGATGGACGAATAGATCTTGGGTTTTGACGTTGATTCTTATCTCTCCCGCATTGTTCAAACTCGTTCCAGTTACCGGTTCATATTCGTGAACCTCGTATTCTTGAATACTTTCATCTTTCACTATGCTTTGTGCGATATCTAGTATTTTTGCCATCTTTGAAGGGTTTTTGTTTTTTGTTTATTAATTAGCTTGCTTTTTTATCTAAAAATAGTTTTAATTATTTTTTATTATTATTTTTCTCTCCTATATATATATGTGTAAACAAGAAAATGTTAAAGAGAGTAAATAAAAAACAATTTTGTTTTCTTATTAAAACTTCGTCTTCTGCAATTGTTGTTCGTAAAACTTTCCGATGATCTCTTCTCCATCCAAAGCTTCGATTTCGTAAGTCACCGGATCGGTGTGAAATATTTTGATTATCACGAAGATTTCCGAGGTCCATCGAGGAGTATAACCCTTTTCGAAGTGCTTCTTATAAGCGTAGATTCTCACTCGATCGCCGACCGCAAATTTCGGCGTTCTAGACTTCTTCCTGATCTTAGATCTCTCAGGATATAGATTCGCGTAGACCCGTTTTTCGTTTTGAGGATCGCTAGCTTCCGCGGGAGTCATCTTGATCGATCTGTGTCGCGTATTGTTGTAATCTTTGACCAGACCTTCAGCGCGTATATGTATTTCTTAGTCGAATTCGCCGTGAAGTATCTGTGCATCTTTTCCTTCATCGTTCGATTCCAACGTTCCACCACGCTGGCTTTCTCTTCGTTTTTGATTGAGTAGAGGTCGACTAATCGATGAACGTGCTTGTTGTAGAATTCCTTTCCCTTGTCCACCCACAATTTATTCGGTTTTCGAGAAGACGAGTCGAACACGCTCTTCAGAGCCTCGGCGACGCAAGGTCCCGATTTATTCTTCAACGCTCTGATCCAACCGTATTTGGAAAAAACGTCGATGACCGTCAATAGATATTTGATGCCCTCGTTCCACCTCGAAAACGAGCTCATGTCGACCAAGTCGGCAGACCAAATGTCATCCAAACCCTTCACGAACACCCTTCTCTTTCGAAATTTACGCACGATGGGTTTGTGTAACTCCTCGGCCAATTCGCTCGTCAATAATCGTTTCTTCTTCTTTTCCGATGCGCTTTTTTTTTTGAACGCCCCATCCGAATCGACGTTTCGCACCGATCAGATTACCGACCAGCGAACGTTCTATCTTCTCTCTCCTGGTCGGATTCGATTTCGCCAACATGTTTTTATCGCAGACGTCGTTGCGAGTCTTGGTGTCGGGATGTCTGGCGTAGCTTTAAGCACACTTTTCACCGTTGGCGAACGTCGAGAAAACGTTTTGAGGTCGATTTTTCCTGTCCTAGAATCGGCAAATGGGGTTTCGCCGATCGGATCGCGCTTTAAACGTTCGAACAACCGTTGGCGAACGTCGGTGTCCCAGAATCGGCAAACAGCTTTTTTGATGCTGTCCTAGAATCGGCAAAGCGTTTTTTGCTCGCGTTCACCAACGATGGATCGATGGTCTAATCCGCGCTGAGAACGTAGAGAAAAATTTTTAAATTAGATTTTCTTCAAATTTCATACATTTTTTCACTTCTGAGCGATGTGTCGAATCTACACGTTCGCCAACGGGTGTTTGAACGGTTAAAAGTGTGATCTGTGAGCCTCAAAAACAATTGCCGATTCTGGGACACCATGAAAAAACGACATTTTTGTACACATGTACACGATTTTACACTGAATCCCTATGGCGGTACACGTACATGTACGTGTACGTGTACAGTACATGTACAAGCTGTTCCAGAATCGGCCTTTATTACCTACTGATGTCACATCAATGAGAGTACAGTTAAAACTAGAAGTCCTGTCACGAACTGTGCGCTTATCTGGGCTTAATTGCGCGTAGGAATTGCGCGCAATTGCCATATCGAATGGCATCTAAAGCACGGCAGGCTCTCCTGGTTACTCATAGCAAACACGGGCAATGTTTCTGCCAATGGACCTCCAGGACTTCTAGGTTAAAATAATTTGTTGAAACTTCGGCATATCGCGTTTACAGTACGACCGCCGTGGACTGTTCACTTCCCACATGTGGGAAGTATTTCCACGGACGCGATAATATTAGATTCCAAATACAAAGTAGAGGAATAATCTTCAAAAATTTAAGTGATGAAGCAGCGGGTACAACCCGGGGCTTCATTAATTAACATTTCGCTGATAATGACTTTTTATTACCTGGTAAACGCATGCATGGACACCACTGCCCAAACGTGGATTACGACCTGTCCACGGCCATTGTACTGTATGGCATAGAATGCAGGCGTACCAAGAATACACCATGAAATATGAATACTAACCACGATTATTTTCGTCACATTGTTTCTGTTTACATTCACCTTAAGATTCGATGTAAGGGGATCTAAAATTGTTACTGCAGATACACAAGGTTTTAAAAGTGTTAATTTAATAATACAAATGGATTTCGTCCATGTAATACATAGTTTACTGGTAGCGTCCTACGAAGTTTCGAAATTTGATTCGATTTGAAATTGTCCCGATGATTCGATTCAATTCGAATCGATTGGCACCAATTCGGAAATTTTCGACTCATCGAGATATTTTCAAAATTCTACCAAGTGTCTCCCCCCGGAACTCTTCATCTATCATACGGTCTCGTGTACAAAAATCTTTATGATAGAACCTGAGTTCAAGGGGTTAGCCCTTTACCCACCGTAACGTCCAAAACCGGCCAGGGCTATTCTCAAAAATCGCCAGTTAATTTTCATTATTTTTTCATTTTTTGTCTCAAAAACACAGGCGATGACCCCTCATTGGAACGAGCTCGTCTAGCTCGTTCCAATTAGGGATCATAGCCTATGTTTTTGAGACTAAAAATGATAAAAATTAGTTGTTCAAGAATTTATTTTTGCAAGTTTCGTCTGCTTTTCATGTTAGGTGAAGGGTTAAGTTTTCGACACTACTTTGATTTGCCCATTCAGACGAGTCGCGGTCGCATACAATACTTGAGTGGAGACTGATGGTTTATTTATTCATTGTTTTTTTAATTTATTTATTTATTGACGTTCAACGACACTTTCGATAGCCACGGTCACTTCATGTCGGTCAGTTTTACGGGTGGTGGAAGCCAGAGCACCCGGAGAGAAACACCGAGCAACGGTGAGCAACTGGCAGACCACACATGCAAAGTTTTCATTGGTTGAAGATAACGTGCAGTACGCCTTAGTGCACAGCTCCACCCTTCCACCACGTGGGCAATCGGGAGTAAGTGCCTTGCCCATGGACACAATGCAGATGCACCTGGCGGGGATCGAACCGTGGACATTTCGGTTTGAAGTGCAATGCCGTAACCAGTGAGGCACCTCGCTCCCTCTGGAGACTGATATTTCCGGTTGTGGGACGATGCAATATCTGCAGCTTAAAGAGCGTTGAGATTCCATTCAAGATTCCATTCGTCATCCTCTTACTGTTTGGATTCGAGATTCGATTCAGTCCGACATTTGCGATTCGCATGGCACTGTTTACTGGTCTGCTTCCCGTGTTAGTAGCTGCACACGACGTGCAGTGAGTGAAGTAACTTTTTGTGATAATCACAAGAAGAAATTACGCCGCACTTCCAGGACGTCTTACTTCAAGAACTCAGGTAGGTATATTAATGAAGTTTTACTCCTAACACACTGGTAGTATTTCAAAATTGTCAACATTATTCTCATTTTGTCCATGCAACATGAAAAATGTAACACATTATATCTTGTTTGACAGAGCTCAATGAGATCTATCCAACACTGTATAATTTATTAAATTCTCAGTTGCATTGTAGGTAAAATGTGTTGCTGAAAACGTTGGTATTTTGACACCAGTGTGCGCAAGAGGCTAAATTACCGAGTGGATCAAGACATTACATCCAGCTGAAGGAAACAATATCGCTGTTTTCTGTTAACTAGGGCAGTTTCTGTAACATTACACCCCACATAAAGCACAACTAAACCACGTAAGATACCCCCCCCCCCCCCCCCCCAAGTTCATCAACAAACAGCTGGATATCTTGGTTATTACAACGTATATATTTTTTAGAAATGTATATCTCTCGCTTGTTAATACAAATATTATGGCACCGCATAATTTCTCAGACAGTTGAGTTATGCATCTTACCACACCGTCACTGTTGAAACATTATTTATTTTTCTTCTATACGTGCATCAATCCCATCACGAATCCCACTTTATCTATTCTAGGCATTGCATGTCGATTTACTTCGACTTAGGTTTTGTTTACATGTGTTTAGCGTGCAGATGTTGGCTGCTCGGCTATTTTAGTCGCATATTTTCTTCTGTTTCTATCACTTATACAATTTATGTTGACAGTATAGGGTAAAAGCGTATGATCACATTTTTATGTCCCTGTAAATACATGTAAGTCCTATTTCCTTCAGACAATAGATTATTGGTCTTAATAAGAATGATCTCGCGAAGGTCTTACCTCTGAAGGTGTATTATTGCATTTCTGTGACGCATTTAGGCGGGCGCATTCAGGTGGGCGCCATCTCGGCGCACACTACCCTCTAACATTTTCTTTATTTCTTCAAATAAGTGCACACACACGAAAAGCAAATGACACCTTTTTTCTTGTCTTTACGGGTTTTTTTTCAAGTTGCACAATCATATAACTATTAGAGCTCAGTGAGGCATCGAAATTCGATTCTAAATCGCTCCGAATGATTCGATTCGACTCCATTCGCGCCGATTCGGAAATGTTTGAATCGTCGAGATGTTCTCAAAATCCTACCAAGTGTCTTCTCCCGAACTCTTCTTCAATAGGAGACCTGATGATAGAAGAAGAGTTAACCCTTTACCTAACGTGAGGGGGCGCGGTGGCTCAGTTGGTAGAGGTGCAGGCTGCAAGCCGAGAGGTCCTCGGTTCGAATCCCACCTGCGACAACCGCGTTGTGTCCATGGGCAAGACACTTCACCCCCATTGCCCACGTGGGGGCACGGTGACGTTGTGTACTAAGGCGTACTGCACGTCGATGGTGTACCTGTCTTCAACCAATGCTAACCCTGCTTGTGTGGAGTTGGTATGTTGGGGAGCTGACAGTTGCTCGCCGTTGCTCGGTGGTTCTCTCCGGGTACTCCGACTTCCTCCACCCGTAAAACTGTCACGGTCATGGTTAGCCATTGTGCAGAAATATGTGGCCTTAAACACCAATAAAAAAATAAATAAAAAATTACCTAACGTGAAAAGCAGACGACACTTGAAAACAAAATTCGTGAATAGCTATTTTTTATTTTTTTGTCTCAAAAACATAGGTTATGACCCCTCATTGGAACGATCTCGTTCAGGGGTCATACATAACCTATGTTTTTGAGACGAAAAAAATGAAAAAATAATGAAAATTATTTGGCGATTTTTGTGTTAGCGCTGGCCGGTTTTAGCTTTTACGTTAGGTAAAGGGTTAAAGAAGGTTTCACTTCCTAATTTACTTTGATTCCGCTCAGGAAATTTCCACATTTTTATTGGCTTGCCTGAACAGACGAGTCTCCGTTTCGTACAGTACTGACAATATTTCATAGCGGTTATTTGAAGGTGCTGTGTCTGCAAGTGGTCACGATTAGCCATTGTGCAGAAATATGTGGCTTCAAACACAAATAAATAAATAAATAATAAATAGATAATATCTACAAGTTGAAAAGCGTTGAGATTCGAAATCATCTGCCCGATTCGGGATTCGATTCAACACCAAATTTGCGATTCGCAGTGCTGTAATAATTGCTTTTATATTTACAGTCCAAATTTAAGCCTTAATGTCAAAATCTTGAGGGCAAGGAAATATCCGCGAATGCACAAGAAAGCTTCTTGCAAAGCAAATACTAGTACACGATATATTGTCCCCTCAGACCCTGCTATACCAGAGTATTCTAGGCAATACCACATTTTATTATGCCAGCTAATGAAATTCGCCAATCACAGCCCCCGAATAGTGGGACGGCACTGGGCCGTATTGGGTCATCTGCAGCCCGAGGTTAGGTCAGTACCGCCATTTTGTTTCGACGTGGAAATTCCTCACCTCGCGGTGCTTTTATATCCATATTGAAGAAATTGCAGTACAATCAAACGTCCCTCCGTGTCTATATGTCTCATTTTCTCTCGTTTTATCATAAATTTATTGTGAAATTTATTTTCTAAATGTAAATTTAATTATTTGAAGTGAGAAATACTACTGCATTCGATCTATCGATAACGGATAAGTCGGCCTGGCCCTAACTTGACATAGGGTCTAAGCTTATTGAGGCTAATACACAACAGTTTGGGTACGGTGTTCGCCTCGATATTTTAAAAGCTTTAGAAAAAATATATAACCCATAAATGTGTTGTTAGAAAGTTGAAAAATATATATAGTGTGAATAAATAAACTGAGAAAAAAATTGTCTTATCCCGGGAATAGATTAATTTCATTTTTTCTCGTTGAGTTCATTCTGTAGTCTCTGTTGTGGTAAATGGATAACGTCGCTTCGAAAATGGATTTAATTTCATTGAATAATTATAAGAATGCACAATGATGAAATTGTTGGAAAATGAATGAAAGTCAATGGGAAAAGATGCGAGATATAATATTTATTTTGTTCGAATTCTATAAAATCGGACGTTTCGGACATTTTCTGCACACTCAAGACAAAGTGACAGTACGAAGAAAAGCGTCTGTCGCTGTTGTCTGTGTTGTCAAGGAAATTATACACAAACAGGGAGACAACTGTGCACGTTTGTTACAACTTACATAGCGTTTTGCACCAGTTTTGAAAATGTGCCGGCGTTCAAATTTGATTGTTATTTTGTTTTCGCTGGCATAATAAATACGTTACAGGACGTTCAGGTGGCGGATACGGTATCATATGAGGCTTGGCAAAAACAATATTGGACTCGGCGTACCGCCTCGTCCAATATTGTTTTCACCTCGCCTCATATGATACCGTATCCGCCACCTGAACGTCCTGTAACTTATAGTATCATACTACTATACTTTATGAGGTACGTCGAACTTTCCGCGTCGGGCTACATTAACGACCACGTTTCTTTCGATGATTTAGAATGGATGTCCATGCCCCCCCCCTCTCCCTCCCCGTAACCATTTACCCATTTCCAGTAGAATACGACACGTACAAAACTATTTGTTGAATAGCCGAACATTTTCATTTTTGCCTCAAAAATAGCTTATGACCCCCTAATGGGAACGAGCCGAACGACCGCTTTCCAATGCAGTGTCATAAACTATGGTTTTGAGACAACGAAAATGAAAAAAAAAGTCATAAAAGGTGAATGGCAATTTTTGTGAATAGCGCCCGCCGATTTTGGCCGTTACGTTAAGAACAAAAGATAGAATGCTCATACTTGGATCCGCCCCTTCATTCTGCGGCCAACATGGTGCAATATTACACACCATTCGACGTGAGTGGACCTCAACCATTTACAAATGTGACTCTTTGCAAATGGATGGGTCGTGGCCATTCATAGGAACGTGAACGAAAATACGGACGATAAATAATACTCTATAACAACAGAGAGAAACAGTTAGAATTTTCACCTGAGCTTTAAACCGGTCATTAAGTAGGGCAAATGTGCGCAGTTGTATTCTTGTGCGCTGTTTGATCCCTCGTATTTTAGGGCCGTCCGTTTCAGACACGTCCAGTTTGACAATTTAATGAATTTTCTATCGTTCTTTGAATTAAATTAAATTACGGAATACTTCAGAATACTTTCTTCACTAGGGACTATTTTGGGGAGCGGACGCTCTGCCAACAAAATTTTGTACATTGAGAAGGATCTGCTTATTCCTCGGTTTATTAAGGCACCCGTTATCGGTTTTCGGATCGAACGATAAATAGAATCTTCGAGTCGTCTCCAGTTTACAGAATTTACGAAATGAATTCAGTTAATCATATCTGAACCAAGCCAGCCCCCTAGTTGATAATGGAATTTACGAAACGAGATCGGCCGAATAGGCGTGGACCAAGTTTTTGTTGTCTTTTTAAACGGTGGACGCATTTGGGTATCCCTTACGTGTTGTTTTGTGAGTTTTGTTGAAGTGTTTTGTGGGGGTTTTTTTCAGGGGAATGGGGGTTGGTGTATTTGATCAATATTTTAGTACCGAAACACTCACCCTCTTCTAATCGAAAGCAAATGCGAGTTCGCACATAAGCTGTTACAGATGGTAAAGGTGAAACAAATTCTCTGTCTATAAAGGGCAATAAATCTGACAAAAATACACAGAATAACATAGCACTGAACATGGGGCTACATGTCAATAAGATATAGTTTGTTACCAAATAGTATTTCAGTCAATCACGTATTTAACAAGTTATTGACCTTAAATCTCACAGACTCAGGGACGCCGGAGCCGGGGGGGGGGGGTCTTTATCCCCCCCTCCCCCCCCAACCATATCTCTTTCATTGGATGGGGCTGCTCTGTCTCATAAACGACCAAGCCTAATTTACTGTATGAGGACTTTCTTGGTTTCTCGTCAAAATATCTGGATATCAGTGTTGTTACTACACATCATTAGTCATTCTTTGTTCGTCCCTTGAATGAATGTGCGGGTTATCAAGTAAAAGTAGCCAGTCGCGTTTGATAAGATTATGCCCCTCACACAGGCCGCCTGTGTGTGTGTGTGTGGGGTGGGGGGGGGGGGGTGGGGGGGGGGCATAATCTTATCAAACGCGAACTGCGTATATTTTTCACATCATGTCAAAAATTGAGTTTATTAACACTCAGTATACAAACCACGAATACTATTCTCGATTGAGACTCAATCGAGAATAGTATTCGTGGTTTGTATACTGGTTGTTAATAAACTAGGATCGGACCGCCATGCCCTTACCCCCCCCCCCCCCCCCCCCCCCCCACCAGCCTCCCCCCCCCCCCCAATCCGAAATTCGCTGCGGCGTCCCTCTGGCTGACAGGCATACAGATCGACAGACAGACAGACCGACAGACAGACAGACAGACAGACCGACAGACAGACAGACCGCCCGACATTGTCATATGTAGAGCTGCTTATCGTAGCTAATAAGGTTTGAAACATCTTGCTTTGGACTTGTACTGGAGGGTTTTAAGCAGAAATCTATCAATAAAAACACAAATCATCTACCGCTTACGTTAACCCTTTAAACCATAGCGGCCGCTTTTCCGGCCAGGAACATGATACGCCATAACGTCAATAAATGGGATGGCTGTTCAGTAAATATGCGTAGTAGACCAATCAATAATTTCAACGTGGAGCCCTGAAGCTGCACGTTGAAAATGATTGGTCTACCTCAAATAATGAAAACAGACTCTTCTAATTGCTGCCATTGAACTGGCATGGAAAATACCACTAGAGTTCAAAGGGTTAATACTAGTTTGTCCTACAATCCTTTTCGTGATCTCATTCTTAATTCTGTTCGATCAAGATTACTTTTTAAATAACCGGATGCTGATAATTCATGGAATAAATCCGTTGATATTTATCTTATGCCCAATAAAAAGTGAATATACCTCGATAAAGCGGTTTCATATTGCATTTTAAGATGCCTAAATTTTGTGAATCCCTAATCGAACAGTACACGAGGAACACAGGGCTCAAGAGATAAAATATAGAAGCACAGGATAAATTGTATACTTTCCTGAAATAGTAATGCCTGTGCCATTTATTTTGGCATACTAATACTATAATATTTTTGAGCTATAATTAATCTTTCTTTTCGAATTAGCCAGGATGATTTTCTTCGAATTGTATTCGATGTTATCCCTAATATACCCAAATGGGCTATCTAACCTCTCCAGCGTTCATAACAAGATAAACATCGAACTTTCTGTTATATTCGATACTTATCTCCGGATTTAATATTATAGTTCAGTCGGCGTGGACTGGTCGTAATTGACGTGTGGGCAGTGATATCCATGCATGCATTTACCAGATAATAAAAATCGGTTGGACCCGGTGCTTCATTAATTAAATGTTTCATGCTTATTCCTGTAATGGGTTTTTGGAATTTAATATTATTGCGTCCGTTGAAATATAGCCCACCCGTGGAAGGTGGCCAGTCCACAGCGGGGGTACTGTTCATTAAAATGATTGCAAAACAAATCTAAATCTCAATCAGATCGTGAACTAGACGCGACCATTTACTTTTATACAACTGGATTTCTGGAATGCTCATTGGCTACATAATATATAAAGGTTCTTCACCACCACCATATTAAGGGAGGTCGGAATTGCTATAAATAAACAATTCTCGACCACCACAACAAAACTTTCGAAGGTTTTCAAGTTCCCAGCGGGTTGAAATCACCAGCAATCCAGTTGTGGAGAGTCAGTGGTCGATACACACTAACACCAGGCGGTCGGGATTTTATGAACAGTGTTGTGAGGGTGGTAAACGGACAGAGAATTTCGATCGATCGTGACCCAGTTGCGATTAGGTCGAAATTCTCTGCGTTTTTAATCGGAGTCTACCATGATGTATTGAGAGAATGAATATGATGATGATGTGTACATTTTTCTTACCAATGCAAATTGAATATTTCCAACATATGTTTGTTATTATTGACAAAAAAGTGCCGATAAGGGGAAGTTGATACAGTGTTATTAGTTTTCGTGCTTGGTAAACGACATGGCGTTTGATGGAATGAAAGCTGTTACGCTGTGACTACACTCACGGCGTAACAGCTTCCATGTCATCAAACGTCATGAGCTGGGATGAGTTACCGCACTGATTTACTTGATGCCATCTTATGGGTAGAGAAGGCAGTTTGATTGACGATGTTTTTCTCTGACGTTCCAACAATCCAGAAGTTGTGGACCGAGCAGTGCTCGGTATACACTTACACCAATAAGTCGGAATTTTTTTAACAAAAAAAAAGTGAAATAGTAACCGAATCAAGAAAATCAAAGGAAAATAGTATTTGACATGCAGTGTTCTAATAGTTCTAATATTTCTTTTCCGACAGGTCTACAATGGCGAGGGGTGGAACACGGACAGACAGTTTCGATCAATCCTGATCCAGTAGCGATTCGGTCGAAATTCTCTGCGTTTGTAATCACAGAACTGTTCAATAAGGATATTATAATATTATAACGTTTCTTTTCATGTTCGATCGGTCGATAGTACCTGAGTTTGTGTGATTTCTGATAAAACATTGAAAGAAACGTTCTAATTATTTTATTATGCCGAACAAAAAAGAACTTCCATCGTTAAGCGTTAACTGCAACATGTCATCAATCTTGTAACAACAATGTAGACGAATCCAAAAACATGACGTCATTTCGAACGAGTGACGTCTCTTCGAAAATGACTTGTCATAAGTGCCGTCGCTTTGGAAGTTTCTATATCAACAAATGTCAATGTTTACAACTGCGCCATGCTGTTCATGTTATAATTCATTGTTAATGCTTGTGTGATAAGTGGTATAAATTAATGGAATATAAATTCATGTTTCTCGGACAACGAAAGTTGATAGAATTAAGCGGAGTGAAACAATTTATTTTGAACTTGAGGCGGAGGCTCTGTCAGGTCGAGGAGTACTAAACTTGTGGAAATATAATTGATTGAAGTCATATTTAGGATTCACTGAAGTGGTGAACAACACGTGAGTTTTTAATATTTCTGAATTCATTGTTTGCAGTTAAAATTGAAAACACACCCAGTGAAGATGATATATTTGTTGGTAAGTTTGTGTCTACCGGTGACGAAAAAAGTTAAACGTACACGGAGCCAGCGTTTGGTGTTGAGAAATTCCAATCGACGCTGATCAATGGAAGTGGAGCTTACATTTTCTTCGTTCTCTTGTCTCCAGGGAAAAACGTTCCGATAGTACCCGTGTTTTGCCCCAAAACCCCAGTACTATGACTTTTAGAATGTCTCAAATTAACCAATCACGGCTGCTGTTACAAACGTGAGGCATAATAATGTTATTTATTATTGCTAGGCGAAAGATAGTAATAGTTATTCTAAACGATAGAATTGTGAGAATTATTATTTTCATCTAGGTATATATTTTATGAAAATTAGAATTATTGTTTGAAAAGCTCAGAGTGGAAGAACATCTCCCTTGTTGGCATCCTTTGCGCCAAATAAATGTAATGCGAATTTACGAATCATTCAAACTTTCCATGAGAGAACCACTTCGAAAATGAATCTCCTTTCATATCTCTCTTACTCATTTTAACCCATGCAACTGAATCTAACACTATGCTTAATTCTTTAGGGCGGTGATCAATTCACATAAAAGGGTATTATTGTATGCCTTTTATTTTGGTGTATAGTTTTTGTTTTTGTGTAAGAATGTTGAATGAGTCTTTATTCACTGTCTGACAGCGACTCATACATGTTCTTAACCCTTTGAACCCGAGAGACCGATTTTATGGGCCCGGGAAAAAGACGAGTCATGATTTCATTAAGTAGGAGGGATGCTAAGTGCACGTGTTGGGTAGACCAATCATTATTTTCAACGTGCAGCCCCAAAAGCTGCACGTTGAAAATATTAATTAGTCTCTCCCCAAATAATGAATGTGGACTCTTCCAATTTCTGAATTTCTGTCATTGAATTGACATGGAAGGTACCACCAGGGTTGAAAGGGTTAATGATAATTTTAATTATATTTCTGATTATTTGATGTCTAATGCTGTACTACCAGATAGCTGCCAGCCTCCATTTGGAGTGTTCAATTGCAAAAGAACCTATAGATTATCGATCTACAACCGCATTTTCTTACTTTAACTGAAACCGTTAGGACTGATCTGGGATATTGTCGGGGATGGACATTTTAAACTGTTGCCGGCAACCCGTGCGCTAAAACGTCCAAGAAATCTTGTAACACATCCCAATCAAAAGTACTGTACAATAAACTGGTGAATCAGAAATAGAGGATTAGGCACGTTTTGAAATGAATTTACTGAATCGTGGTCGTTAAAATAGACCTTAGCCGAGGTTTACTGAAATTTCATATCAAGTGTTCAACCGATGATAGGTACCGGCCACCACAATCTGCCGATTGTAGGCAATAGGATGACAACGGCAACGGCTCCTGGAACATCGGTTTAACCGATTTTTGCCAAGCATTTTGAGGTGATTCATTAACCGCATTTTATTATCTTCTGCAATTGTTCAATTGTTAATGTAAAATGATGTCAATGATACCATTCAATAAAGTTGAGAAACAACCACAATGTGTATTCTTAATCTTTTTACGGGACATACAAGTTAAACGACATGCAAAGCTTACAATTGAACGACATCGCTTGTTCATACCGGAAAAGTGACGGTTATACTCATTGACTCAAGTTGCAGTAAAATTACCAGTCGCACGCACTTGGGTGGTAAACGAGGCTCTGAGAGAGCCACGTTTACCGCCCAAGTGTGCGAGACTGGTAATTTTATTTCGACCTCACGAAACAAAGTTAAACAATGAAAAATGTTTAGTTTTATGTAGTTCTTTCTAGCCTCGACTTGTCTAGTAGTACACAGTATTACAATCGGAATCGGCATCGGAATCGGCCGATTGTGAGCTCAAATGACCGGTAATCAGTCAACGACCATTTTTGGTAATCGGTTGAACACTATTCATATCAAAACGTGACGAAATTGAGATATTTTATTACATGAAGTGCAATTTAACCCTTTACTCAAACTGACGTCTAAAAAAACGGCCGACGCTGATTACAAAAATCGAGAACCAAATTTTATTATCTTCGCCTTATTATGACCCTTTATTGCAACGAGCTCATCAAAACACCTTATTGGATTTCGACGGACTCGTTCCAATGACAGGCCATAAGCTATGTTTTCGGTACAAAAAATATTTTTTTTTAGTTTTTCAAAAACTGGGATTGATTTGCAAATGTTGCCTGCTATTCACATTAAGTAAACCGATAATGAAAAACAAGAGAACAATTCTACTTCTGAAACAAAAACGCTCATAGTGTTCTGACGGCGACGTTGATTTCGCACCCCGCGTGTTTCTTAGATGTGTTGTGAACGATATTTCCGTAATGGGCTGTTTGATGGTATAATCATTGGGAAAAAAGTGCATGTTCAAAACATACGGTCGGTGACACTAAGGTTGTTAAACTTCCACAGTCTGACTTTTAGGATACCTTTCGAAGTTCATAGAGAATATACCGATACTTAGCTTGGTACCAAATGTTCACTACGAGTGTTGAAGTGGTGTTAACCGGGAGCCAAAGATTCTCGGTTAACACCAGTTTAGCACGAGTGGTGCACATTTGGTACACCAAGCTACTTTGGGTATATTTTATTTACACCATGATCGTCAGATTAATGAGAGTTTAAATGTTAAATAAATCAATATTCACATGTGCTATTCTGTTTTTGTTTACATGAGCACCGGTGGACGGTACTTCTTCTGGCAATTTTATCGCCGAAGCGAAATAGAAAACGAAACGCGGAAATTGCGCGGCATTTTTCATTTTAATAACATAATAACACACTATTTCGAGTTATGGATGCTTTATTAACATGAGACAACGTATGTTTGTTAATTTTTGGTATCTTATGAGGTAAACTTATTAAAAAGGTACTAAATAATTGCCGGTTTCATTTCACTCTTCACGAGGTGACGAGTGATAAATTTAGACACGTTTGTATTCCAGTCGAGGTCACCAAAGGTCAACTTGGATGTAGTCCCACAGTAGGTGTAAATTTTAACCACTGAAATCCCATTGCTGGCGTGTTCACCACGGTTGGCGTGTAAAGCTGCAATTATGTCATAGGCTTATTTTATAGTAGAATAGGTAATAATGGTATAAACATGTGTACGTATATGTGCACATCCAGCAGTATGGTAAACTATTTATACACACGTGTATTAGATGCATTTTATTACGGTTTAAGATTGCGAATGTAGTGCCTATACTTTAGCGGTTGGTCAGTAGATTCAGAATGTTAAACAATTGCACAACACTTTAAATACTGAGATATTCTCTGGACTGACACATACGTAAAATCCCACACACATTTCGAATACTACGAAAGAACTTAAAATTATGTTGACTTGAAATGATGGAAAGTCTTAATGACACCATGCGTCAGTTTCTGGTAACGTAAACAGTTTCCATTGACGTTGCGTCACTATGTTTCGTCTTTTCAACCCCTGATTTTCTATATCCGTCGCATTACTTTGAGAACCGAATCGGTTAATTGAACATCTTTGCTTTTTTGTTTACAAATTTGATCAACAGTTAACTTCTGACGTCAATAACATTTTAGAGCTTGACTTAAACTTTCTAGTACTCCTTTTTTGCTTTCGATTTCAACAATATTGCGTGTCATTACAAACATGTTACAAATGCCTAAGCTTAGTACGTTTGATTATTTTTTTTTAAATCCATTCTGGTGTTTTGACTCTTCAATCACCACGTTATTGATTATTGTTTATATGTTTCTAATTGCCCTAATTTTTGGATAGTTTAAACGACAAAAACATCACGTGATTTCCAGATATCGATAAACAACACTGTTTCCGTCTTCGATTGCGATTATTTTAACCTTTTCTTCGTTTAATATAATTGTTCATCATGATGTGCTCTGCAAAGAAAAATAATTATTTTGGTAAAGGTGTAAAACCCGATTCAACTCGACGCGATCAACTTGCTCTTCTGGGCTATCCTTTGTAACATAAGTTGGCTCGATTTTTTTCCATAAAACTTGGTATACAGAGAATGGTTAAAACACGCATTCTCTATTTCTGAATATACAACAGTTTAGCTGATCGTCTACAAAAACGCTGAAAGGTTGTTTACGATGCGATTTGATGAACTGTAATATTGACGTTAACCCTTTGAACTGTGATTGTATATTCCATGCCAGTTCAATGGCAGCAATTAGAAGAGTCCATAATCATTATTTGGGGAGACCAATCAGCCTCGGGGCTGCACGTTGAAAATATTGATCGGTCTACCCGACACATTTATAAAACAGCGGTCCTATTTTATGACGTTATGACGTATCATATTCCTGGCCGGACAAACAGGCCGCTCGGGTTCAAAGGGTTAAGTTCCTGGCAGTCATTATCGGGGGTAGAAAATTCAATAGTTTAAACCTTTGCACTCGTAAGACAGATTTTCGGTCCATGGCATAATATCGTCCCGTTTTTTTTTATCTTATTATAAGAGGCCTATACACGGGGCATCGGTGATAAAATGATAACTGCAGTTTGCAGCCATTGTTTTATCGTCCCTGTATATTGATATTGGACTGACCCATCTCACTTTGAGTGTACACAAAGTCGATACCATTCCAGGAAACGAGGGTTCAAAGGGTTAAGGTTGTCTGTGGAAACATAATAGTGTTAATCTGCGTTTTCGTTACTCCGTTGGCTCCCTGGAGGTGGAGGACTGGTTGTTTACAGTAGTGAGCCGGTTCTTCTTTTACTGGTAAAATGGAATTCGTAACTAACCCCCGGTGTGGAAGTCCGCAAAAGTGGGCAGCATAGGTATAAATGATTGGTTAACTTGACTTAATACTTGTGTTGCTGTTGTCATAGTCTCGTGATGCAGCTAGAGATCTTGAAAGGGTCCTTAAACCCTCGTAAAATTAATAATCGCGTTGATATTGAAACTTGATATAGCTACATATCAACACGGAAAGCTATGACGCTGGTGACTGTGGAAGTTATTGTGATGAACGGGATGAATACATGAATGTCATCACCACGCTGAATGAACTTTGACTGGGGAATTGGTCACAAGGATAATTTACCGAGAATTCCACGTGAGATACTATACCTTTACACTCTAACAATTTACTAGACTGCAGAATACCTATAAGGAAAGTCGGTTACTAAACTCTGTGGAATGGTTCTTAACAATTGGCTATCCAGACTAACTTTTACAAACAGTTAACAAACTTATTTACATATAGTGCCTGGACAACAACCCGATAGAATAAAACAATAATTAATCGTAGTTATGACAACAGCGTGTGGAAATTTGGATTGTCCGAACAGAAATTACTTGAACATTTTATCAGCCAGCCAATTTAGATGACGTCGATTTCTTCCGCTGACAAATACCTGAAATAAAGTAGTGCTGGTTTTGTAGCCACATACGGGCTGCAACCTGCATAAAGTTCAGTGTTATTTGAAATTTCCGCTCGTTAAAAAGAAAAGGGTCTATGGACAACACGATATGTATACAACGATGATCACGGGCCACCAGGCCAATTGTGTAAGGAATTCGACGCTGGAACCGGTCTAGCCTCTGAATACACCATCGCCCATGTCTGGAATATTTCATTTGGCCGAAAAAGCGAACCTATGTTTTTTCCGGATCAACTGATATATGCAAGACAACTGAATCTAAAAATTACCATAAAGATTCATTTTTTTTAAATCAAGGCTAGAAATGTTGCTTAGAAAAGATATAATTTAATAAAATGTTTGACGACATTACCATTAGAAATGAAGACTCATCACAGCCGTAGTTTTATGATTACGCCCCGTTATTCTGCTAATTGTGTTAAACTTTTGGTGATTTCAAGGCGAATTAAATGCTTATTTACTGGAATACCCATATCTGCATATGTTTGTGAGTAAAAGGACATCACATTACATCAATGGTAGTCTGCGTCATATTTCCACGAAAAGTGGGTAAACAAGCAGTTCATTACAGCGTCGAATTCTGAACATATTTAGACCGGTGGCCTGAAAGCTTGGTTTATATCGTCACCTAAAGGCCTTTGCACACTAGGTGCATGAGAGCATTGCGATAAAGAAATACATCGTTATTTCCCTTCTCATTTGGAATTGTCGACACGATGTTTTGACTCCGATTTTTAATTTGCAAAACAGCAGTAGCAATAATCACCTGGACTCCAGTATTAGAAATGGAATATCATTATAATACACTCTAAAACCAGTTGGGTTAAAAATCAACTGATTTGGGTTCCTATTCACTCAACTCATTTACCCGCTTGATTTGGTTTGATTTTTAACCCCAACTTATTTTAGCGTGCATGAATTTGGATTGGGGACCGAGTATGACGTGCATGGTTGTGGACTGGTTTATTAATGGCCCAACAGAAATGATTTCTGGCGAGAGTTTCAATGCAGATTCAAGTAAAGTCACTGTAAGAGATGGGCGTCGCGGAGAGGATCGATTGGGGTTGGCATAAACCTGACTAGTCCCAACTGTGATGGTTCTAATCCCGACTTATAAAATATTCCTAACTACATCATAAAGGCATGCCTTCGTCGAACGCATGTCTTGATGATATAGCTGGAATATTTGTCAATCAGGATTACACTAAAATACTGAAGACCTCTTGGAACTTTATTCGAGAGAAATAAAATATGCATGCAGTTGTTGTGAGGCAACTGATTCATTTAATACGTATCGAATCTAACACGTGCCGTATGGGGTGTCCAAATTTGTCATACTCGGTCCCCAACACCACGAATCGGTAATTACAGAACTCCATTTGTCTGACCGACTGTATGGATGACATAGGTCCAGTTGTCATATACAGTCGTGTAAGAAAGGACATGATAACTGGCAAGAGCTAATCGAGATTTGAGACTCCAATGCAGTCGAAAATGTCCCGACAGAAAAAATTATTGGCGTTGTCACACACATCAATACCCAACCTTTTGCGCCGCTACTACTGTAAGACTTCCACGCACCCAAGACTACCTATGGCGTTTTTTTACATCACTGCATACCAAGGCAGAATGACGTTAGGGAGGCTGTGATTAATATTAAATGAAATTCCACACAAAATGGGAACTGGACAAATTACTAACATGTCTCGCGTTTAAGAGCTATGTTTTCACATAGAGAGCTACATTCAGACGCATTATGTCCACGATAGTCAGTTCACTGAGAGAAATCAAAAAGAGTTTTGTTCTGTGCTTTGACGGTCGAAATTAGGGTAATATTTGAAAAAAGTTAATCTGTTCTATGCTGTGTTCTCAGTTTCATATTTTCACCTTTATTGACTCGTCCAGTGGACGAGTCAATACGGAAGAAACTGTGATAATGAGAACACGGCGTAGTCGCCCCTTTGCCCGAAAGCCTAAGTGACAAGAGTTCGAATGGGCCACTAGTCCAGCTCCATCCCAGTAAGATAGTTTGATACGTTTATGCATAAGTTCAGTAAGGTTACTCGATCAGTTTTTTGCTTGGTTTTGTGGTTCGTTTCTCCGGTTTGTCGCGGAAACCGGAAGCGAACCGAAAAACCGAAAAACCGAAAAACACCCCAGCTCTGCCGTACAGTATAAAGCCAAATGGTTGGTTATATCTTACGAGTCTGTGTATCCCCCTCTCTTCCTGCTAATTCACCTAAGTACATATGTGATTTTAGTGGCGGGTTGGAAAATATAATGGTGGCTTCACTTCTCCCCATTCTCTCTCTCTCTCTCTCTCTCTCTCTCTCTCTCTCTCTCTCTCTCTCTCTCTCTCTCTCCATCTTCATAACCTGTTCATCCATTTTGTTCACACGATATTGTATTTTGAAAATATCGCCAGGTTTACTTTTTAAAATACCACCCGAAAGTAAAGGCGTAGCCCAGTTGATCTTTCAAAAGAAAACGTCACGGATATTTACCTTAAACTTTACATATGATTCACGGAAAACGCAAGTGTTGATATGAATGCAGAGGCACACGTTCTTTCATCGGAACCACGAATGTTTCTTTAGTAACCACATGGCTCAAAAGCACGTAGACACAAACAACAATTCATTTTTCCGTCCTTGCCAAAACAAACTACACCATACTTGCATAACAACTTGGCGATGTTCGGCACGCAGACATAAATACAATGTGGCGTAGTTTTCTTAGCTCATATTATTGCCAAATGAAGATAAACGACGATAAATTTATTTTGTACGGAAACTGAAATGCTTCTCATTGTTCTTGACTCGGATTTTTCTCAGCGCCTTTTTTGTTGAACTAAAAAATGTTCTATTGTCTCATATCACGCCGGGAAATAAAGAGCTTACATAGTAACCCATTAGCAGGTTACGCCATCGAGCTCGTTCCAACGAGGGGTCATAACCTATGTTTTAGAGACAAAAAAGGAAAAAATAATGAAAATTAATTGGCGATTTTTGGTTGGTTTCGCCTTAACCCTTTACCTAACGTAACGGCCAAAACCGGCCAGCGCTATTCTCAAAAATCGATAATTAATTTTCATTATTTTTTTCATTTTTTGTCTCAAAAACATAGGTTATGACCCGTCGTTGGAACGAGCTCGTCGAGCTCGTTCCAACGAGGGGTCATAACCTATGTTTTTGAGACAATAAATGAAAAAAATAGTTATTCAAGAATTATTTTTGCATGTGTCGTCTGCTTTTCAGGTTAGGTAAAGGGTTAACAGAATTTCCGCTAAAATAAACAGCAACAATTAACGCGCAATCTCGTTTTGGTGAGATCGTACGTTAGAGTTGCTATTTATTGAGGTGGAAGTTTTGTTAAGATGCGACCTGCATGCCACCATATTCATATATGGATGCAAGGTATAACCTTTAAGTTGATTTAGTCCCGAAAGATTTTCAGGTCTGACTGGTAAAATATGCAATTTATTTTACGTTGTCTTTTTTTGTCGGAACCTGTTGTTCGTTCGCTTATTTCACAAATGACGCAACCCCCACCTGTCCTAAAAATGAGACGGGTGCTAGTGCAATTGCTCCCGTCAGCACACGTGTTTTCCCTTTTACGGGATCTACAAAATGCACTCGTTGAAAAATATTGTGGAGCACTAATATACTGTGAGGGCATATAAATGTGTTGTTTTGATAAAGCAGCACTCGGTGGCCAGTGGCAAGTTTCTGTCATAATTCAGCAATTCCTTATACATTTGCCCTTTTGAACACTAGTGGTATCTGCCATGCTAGTTCAATGGCAGCAATTAGAAGAGTTCAAATTCATTATTTGGGGTAGACCAATCAGTATTTTCAATGTGCAGCCTCGGGGCTGCACGTTGAAAATACTGATTGGCCAACCCCACACATTTACTGAACAGCCTATCCTATTTAATGGCATTATGACGTACCATGTTCCTGGATGGACAAGCGGCCCTTCGTATTCAAAGGTTTAAGGTTTCTGGTGTTTGGTGACAGTATTCCCTTGAAAATTCATATACTAACATTTTAGGGGTGCAATTTACTTTCGTCTCTCATTTCACGGGAGCTTAAAACTGCACCCGTCAAATTTGTTCATTTCCAGCACTGTCCCAACTATCGTTAGCAGGGTTTTTTCCCAAGCATGACGTAGAATGAATCATTGTCGAATGTAAATCACACCCAAACAAGTCTGGAGTTAGGCTGCTCAGACTGATTTGTTTTTCTCGTCCGTAGGGTATGTAGAGGTTATTACTTGGTTAGTTTTATATCGTTCGCGAGATCAGCTCGAGGTATCTTCATATCACCCCGGGGACAAAGGTGAAATAAACCAAGTAATAACCCTTTTTATTTACTAAACCAAAACAAATAATACAAGCTGTTCTTAACTCTGTTACAGTTTTCTGACAGTGTTATTGATTCTCATTCTTTCACACATTCCAAAGTGTCCTTTTCTCCTACTCCAAATCAGCTATCCGAACGTATGGGGGAGCACTGACGTTCGTACCGCTCAACCACCTCTTCTCCCACTTCGACGGAATCTCCCCTTACGATTCTGAATTTTAGTTTGCCATAAATTTTTTGTACCACTCTCTCCTTTCTTCTCTTCATCCACCAAAGCATTAATTATTGCCACTGTTTATTCTTTATCATACAAAACTCGGCTTCAAACAACTCCAGGGGGCGCGGTGGCTCAGTTGGTAGAGGTGCAGGCTGCAAACCGAGAGGTCCTCGGTCCGAATCCCACCTGCGGCAACCGCGTTGTGTCCTTGGGCACGACACTTCACCCCCATTGCCCACGTGGGGGCACGGTGACGTTGTGTAATAAGGCGTACTGCACGTCGATAGTGCACCTGTCTTCAACCAATGCTAACCCTGCTTGTGTGGAGATGGTATGTTGGTGAGCTGACAGTTGCTCGCCGGGTACTCCGGCTTCCTCCACCCGTAAAACTGCCACGGTCATGGTTAGCCATTGTGCAGAAATATGTGACCTTAAACACCAATAAATAAATTAATAAATCAAACAACTCCGCCCTGTCTGGTAATGCCAATTTTCCTGATTGTATTCGGCGAAAAATTGTGAACATTTCAATGCAAACAAATTGGTTGCGCCCAGTATCGCATCAAGAGGACAACTCTAGCTTGATTCATATCAGCCGAGATTGGCGTCATATGAGCCAAGTTTGAAGCTATATCAGCCGAGTTTGAGAATGGGCAATTCTGGGAAAGAAAATAATATCTAATAAGTAGTCCATTGTATTCGGACATTAACGAGATCAGCTGATTTAGAAACTATTATGTGTTTTCACCACCGATGACATACACTCTAAAATCAGTTGGTCTAAAAATTAACACAAATCAACTGGGTTGAGTGCATATGAACTCAATTGGATTCATATTCACTCAACCCAGTTGATTTTGGGATGATTTTTAACACAACTGGATTTAAAGTGTACTAGTCTGTTTAGGCCCCACCGATAACACGAAAACGTCACGGTTAACGATTTCAGCGCCGGGTGGTTTAGACGGGGTGAAAATAAACTCAGTGCGTCTAATGAAAAACACATGTGTATAATAAACGTGGCATGGATCGACGTTCGCCCCAAGTATTCGCTTTATATGATATGATCATATAGAAAGTAATCGCTTGGCTGGAATGGTTACGTGAAATAATTCATGAGAGGTGAGGGATGTTGTACAAACACGAGTGCGCGAATACGGCTTGGAACATTTTGTCATAGAATTTGCTTTTTTCCCTGAACTGAGGTTGGTTCATGCAAACAAAGATGTGTTAACTGAAGTCGACCGTGTGCTTGGAGCCAGAGATTCGGACCCCGCTCTCTTGTCATATGACACGACGTTTTGCTTAGGAGACTTCTTTGTGTCCGCTCTGGTGATACAACATCCATTTTTTAAACATAATTGAAGTATAAATATAGATACGTTCTCTCTCTCTCTCTCCTCTCTCTCTCTCTCTCTCTCTCTCTCTCTCTCTCTCTCTCTCTCTGTGTGCGATCCGGCTTCGGCAGTTGTATACACTTTTTAGTGTTAATTTCTGTATACACCTTCTCGAACTCGGCTGTTGATGATTTTTGTTTTTAACTCGTGCCAGTTTCCTTCCAGAACTTGCCGAAAATATAAGATTGATAACACCCCTGAGCAAAATAAAAGACAAATCACGTGTCTTTCTGTATACACTTTTTAGTGTGTTTGAAAGACATTTTTCACGATATAAGTCAGAAAATGGAAAAAAATGGATTTTCTTTCACTATTTCGCAAGAAGATGGGTTTATACGACATATAGATAAAAATATCTCGTCAACACCTCGGCATTAATGATATATTTGAATAATTGATTTCTGTATACACCAATTCCGGACTCGGACTCGGCCTCGGTATACACTTTTTAGTGATAGCCCGCGAATACACACGAGTGTTTTACAATATAGTCCCTCACCTCGAATGAATTATTTCACGTAACCAGTCCAGTCAAGCGATTACTCTGTTTATTACTTTTCATTATTAACGATAATTATATTATTTAACCCTTTCCTAACGTAACGGACAAAACCGGCCACCGCTATGCTCAAAAATCGCCAATTAATTTTCATTATTTTTTCCTTTTTTGTCTCTAAAACATATGTTATGACCCTTCGTTGGAACGAGCTCGTCGAGCTCGTTCCAACGAGGGGTCATAACCTATGTTTTTGAAACATAAAATGAAAATAATAGTTTTTCAAGAATTTTTTTTGCAAGTGTCGTCTGCTTTTCATGTGAGGTAAAGGGTTAAAAAAACAAAAAACAATGAAGTCCCCATTTTACCCACGGCAAAGCGTCTTTGCTTGCACGCACGGATACATGACCCAATTGTTGATTGCATAATTCACTTGTTAAGTTATCCTTTATAATCAAACCGGGAAATCCAAGTAAATCACACTTTGGAAAGTAATGAGATAGTTTATTTGCCAGCATACACGAATATAAGAAAGTATGCACAAAGTACATGTTATCACAATTATAATACTTCCGCAGTAATAAAAAGATATTGCTTTTAGTACATATGAATAGAGTAATTACATTTTCCAAAATAATTAATATATTGTGTATTGGCAGATTGACTGTCTACCCGCGTTTCCCTGGGAAAGATAGTAGAAAAAATGAAACATCAACAAGAAGGAAGAAAAAGAGATAGATA
This sequence comes from Pictodentalium vernedei, assembly GCA_031216915.1. Lineage (NCBI taxonomy): Eukaryota > Metazoa > Mollusca > Scaphopoda > Dentaliida > Dentaliidae > Pictodentalium > Pictodentalium vernedei. The sequence goes on from CM062297.1 coordinate 265,763,903, forward strand.
CCTGCAACGTTGTGGATTCCAGTTCCTTTGTTTTGAAGTGATCTTCTTTCCGGCACTCGACCTTCGTGTCGGTTTATTCTCAACTGTCCAACATCTGTTGTTGGAGTACAGGTAAATTGAAGATGTTAATGTTGGACAGTTAAGAAATGTGGATTTAAGGAGAACAATAGGTATTTAACCGGGCTTTGACTATAGTCTGTTCTTCATTTTTTCCGATATTGAATTGAATACAAATACTAATATGATTCGAACAATTTATTTACAGTAATGATTTTGATGTAAACATTTATATATGCAATATGTAAATGAATAAATGAATGAATGAACGAACTAACGAACGAACAGAATGAACGAAACGAACAAACAAATGAATGAAATATGAATGAATGAGACACATTATAACGCAATATAAATTCAGTTCAAATGTGCAGCACACAAGAAGCAGCATCAGCGTAGTCTATTATATTCAGCTCACCATTTTGTAACCTCTGTTTGAGTATCGAAAGTCTATTGTCAATATTATATTTTAATCTTTTGGCATTGCGACACCCACCTGCTGCAAACTGAACCAGTGAAATCTCATTTCCCACTTGCACTCGCTTCAGCATTCTCAATGTAGTGTAAATGTTGGGGTCTGGCTGTTTAATCTGCTTCTTTAGCTTATTATGCCATCCTTCCAGATGGCTAGTGCTTCTTTGTCCGTCATTATATATTATACTACTCAAAGCTTGCTAAGCACCAAATATTTGACACATCATTGTGAAATTTGCTGGTGACATATTTGCGATATCTTTGGTGGATATGATTGAGGAATGTATTGAGATGGTCCCCAGTGTTTACATTAGCTCTCTTGACAGGCGGTCTTTTCGTGACAGTCATGGAAAGCATGTACCCCTTGATTTTTATGATGTTTTCGTGTACTGTCTACATGTACATGACACGTATAGGGTATTCAGTCTTCATTTCATCACAAACCCTTGTGTTTTAATGATTGAATATGGCAAATGCAAATGTAAGAAGACATTTGTCTGAAGCAGAAATGTGGTGGGCTGTAGGGATTGTGGAGCAAGGGGCTACCCATCGCCAGGCTGGTGAAGCCCTTGGTGTGCACCATACGGTGATCACCAGAGCCTGAGCAAGATTTCAGCAGTATGGCACACCAGTAAGACGGCATGGTGGTGGCAGAGACAGGGCAACATCTGCAGCTGAAGACCATTTTTTGATCATTCAGGCCCGCAGGAACCGCCTTGCCACAGCTTCGCAGTGACCTTCAGAATGCATCCGGGGTAAATGTTTCGACACAGACTATCCGGGCAAGGTTGCGCGAAGGTGGTCTCCGATGGAGAAGACCAGGTACATTGACTGCACAACGGTATATTGATGAGACCCTGGATGTCCACGTCAGATTGTATGCAGGTGCAGTGGGTGATAGATTCATTTCGATGGACGATAATGTCCGTCCTCGTGTTGTCCATGCTGTCGGGGGGTACCGACAGATGGAGGGGATTGAGCGTATGGACTGGCCAGCAAGATCCCCTTACCCCCAGTCCAATCGAACATGTCTGGAATGAGTTGCAGCTTGCAATTTCAGCCCATCCAGTCCAGCAAGGAGTGTCCAGGAGCTTGGTGCCATGCTGGTCCAAGAATGGAACAACATCCCACAAAGGACCACCAGGAATCTGATTGGGAGCACGAGAAGGCGTTGTCAAGCTGTAATTAACAGTAATGGGTCTCATACTCGATACTGAACCCATAACAGTTCGCTCCGTCAACCTTTTGGCATATTGAAAAAATTCCTCTTCTACCAATAATATCCATTTTCCATGGTTATCGTATTCAGATGCTAAAAATAATGTCAAACACAAATAAAATCTTAATTTCTGTACTTAAATCATTAAAGATATAATTAAATAAAAAATATATACACTTTTCATTACAATATTTCAACGAAAACGTAAAACAGGTAGTTGGATATACTTGGTGCTTAGCAAATTTTGAGTAGAATATAATGATTCCAAAAATCACGATTACTTTCTACCCACTGAATGGTGTCATGTTCTAAATCGGCATCACTCGTGTCCTCTAAGGTTTTTAACCACACACCCTCTGCAGATTCAGTAGGTACTAATGGTAGTACAGCAGCACGGTGGACTGATCTATGGATATGCTCATTTTCCTAATAGGAATCCTGCAAGTCACACTGTTGTGCTTTACTCCAAATACACTGAGTAATAGCCACTCAGTATAACTGAAATAAGCTCAATTAGTTTGAATTGCAGCTCATGTGCTACCAAGTTTTAACAGCCACCCAGTTTTCCTGAAATAAGCTATAGTTCTTAAATAAACACATTGATCCTAATTGGATGCATAGGCATTGTTAGAGAGTCAAGAATACTGACATTATAAATGCTGGACAGTTCAGAAGTCACCATCGTGTCGCTGAAGGTCAGCCCCTGCTACAATGTCATCTTTCTCCGCCGACACAATTCCTCCATTTACCTCGGAGGTAATATAACAGTATGTAGACCCACGAAATGATTGGTGGGAGCTGAATAAAAGGCGAAGTGGACGAGAAAAACAGACAACTTTTGGAGATAACATGTGACTGTATCGTTAACCCTCTACCCAATGCAGATAGAAGACGACACGTTCAAAGCAATATTCTCAAACAACTAAAGACTTTCTTTTATTTATTTTTTTTTTTATTTTTTTTTTTTTTTTTTGGGGGGGGGGTCTCAAAAACACAGCACTAGACCCCTCAATGGAACGAGCTCAACGCACTCGAGGTAGTAAGCTATGTCCTCATGGCAAAAAGTGAAATTGAAAACATAATAAAATATAAATGGCGATTTTTAGAAATAGTGATTTGATTGGATCTTATGACATCTAGGTTAGTTGAGACAATCGAGACAATAGGGATTCGAACTGGAAATATTTTCGGAATAAAAGGAGAGAAATTTGGTTAACTTTTTTGAATTCTTTCCTGTTCTCTGTATTTCTGATGTCCATTTCTAACTCATTCCACAGTTTTGGGAGTGCAAGGACGAGTAAATTATCAAGTTTTTTAGTTCAAGCGTTGTGTCTGCGTAAGAGACCCGTCAGGTGGTTAAACACATTGCCTTGATTATTTATGATTAAGAAGAAGTTACCAAAGGAATCCGGAAGGTTCCCATGCCAATCAAAAAGGAATAATAAGGCGTTTAATTTGTATAAGTCTTTTATCTTAAGTATACTTTCTTTGATAAATAGATGGTCGGTGTGAGCATTGTATTTCTTATTATTTATTATTCGTAAAGCTCGTTCTGCAGTTTATAAAGACGATCACAAGCCATTGATGCATCCCATAAAGGCATTCTATAGATGAAGCGACTCTGTATCAGTGCGAAATATGAGGTTTTCATAACTTTATGAGGGAGAAACTTTTTAACTTTATTGAGACCGAAATTGGCAAGTCCGACATTCGTACAGATTTAAGATATGTGCGTGCTGTACGATACATTTTCATAAAGATTTATACCAGAAAATTTTAAGGACTTCTCACTTTCCCCACTGCCAATTTTACAGATAACCCGATTGTTAATACAAAACATTTTGAAAAGTAACATTCCTTTCTCTGTGACCTAGTTTAAGTAAGAGGTATTTCGTTTTCTTTCCGTTTAGAACTTAGTTGTTAGCGGCATTTCAATCAGATATATTCAGATGTTCCTCATTGAAATCTTTTACTAGGGAGTTTATCTCCGCCCCTGACCTGTCAGCTGTTGTGTCATCAGAAAGTAACAGGAGTGTTAACGAAATTTAATTACTTGTGTAATTTATATATATACGAAATAAGATGGGACCCAATATTGAACCTTGTGGAACATCATATGTCAGTTCAGATAGATTGGATTTACTGTCACCGAAGGAGACATACTGATTCCCGTTCATCGGGTAGATCTGGAATCAGCAAACAGCGTTACCTCTTATTCCACAATATTCGAGTTTTTGAAGAACGATTTCGTGGCTTATTGTATCAAACGCTTTAGAAAGGTCCTTAAGGAGAGCTAAAGTGGTATCCTTAGTGACTTTGTTATTGTTCAGGGCTACATGTTTTAACAACTGCTTTAGTCACGCCTCCCCTCCGAGTCCCTCATGTGTCGATCTAGAAACGTTTTATTTTACAATAATGTATTTTGTTGTTCATACTTTTTTATACTCTGCACTGATACAACGTTTCACTGTTTTAACCAATATTATGGCGGTAAAAGCCACGTGCCGCCACGACCTGTGATATTCTTTTTAATCTCTCGTCTCTGAATTTTACCATGTCGCAACAGGTGTACAAGCGGACATTTTGTGGACTTATTGCAAGGGACACTGCTCCAAATTTTAAAATGTTGTGTTGATCTGTTGACAAAATCAAGAAATTCATATGCAAAGGTTCCCTCTTGTTCCATTTATAATTTGTCTGAAATTACTAGCTCCATTCTAAGAAATGAACTTTTAACCCTTTACCTAACATGAAAAGCAGACGACACTTGTAAAAAATGTTTTGAATAACTAATGATTTTCATTTTCTGTCTCAACAACATAGGTTATGACCCCTCATTGGAACGACCTCGTTCCAACGAGGGGTCATAACCTATGTTTTTGACACAAAAATAAAAAAATATTGAAAATTAATTGGCGATTTTTGAGAAAAACCCACCCGGACTGGAAGCTTCATGCAAGTGTGTGGGGGCGGGGGTGCTGACCCAGTATCGACCTACCATACCAAGGTGTTAAAAAGAATCACTGATGCTTCTGAGAGCATTCAACAACACATTTTCAACTCAGTGGACTGGAACTAGTTGAAGATATGCTGCTCGACCCATTAATAGTTTTATGTCTTCATTGTTTCTGCACCTAGCAGCCAACCCTACGATCTTGTGTTTTCTTAACGGGGCTCACATGACACTGCATTCCCCAACAAGATTATGCAACAGTTCTCTCAACCCACATCACAACATATCGAAAAATTCAAGCGGAATCTTTTCTTCAAGCAGCTCGGTGAGCTCTGCCCAACAAGAATTAATTAATTAATTAATAGTCACCTTGGACAGTTCGCAACTCACGCGTGGGCGGTGATGACCACGCATGCTTTTATCAGGTAATAAAAATCATCATCTTCAAAATTTTAATTAATGAAGCACCGGGTTATACCCGGTGCTTCGTTGATTAAACATTTGATGATTATTCCTATAAGTAATGTTTGCAATCTAATATTATTGCGTCCGTGGAATACTGCCCACCCCGTGGAAAGTCCAAGTTGTATTAAGGGGGGAAATGTGCAGCCTCAAATTTTGATATTTCGACCCCAGTGTGCAGCGAGTTAAACAGTTTACGCGAGTCACATACATTTGACATACTGTGTCGCTGTTAATAACTTGCAACGGATTTGGTAACAGCAGTTGAAATATACAACAAAAGTTCTAAATTACTCTGTGAAAACTCGTCTGCTCATAACAGAAGTTAATTCTGTTTTTGTTGGCTTTTAGTCATTTCCATGTTTAAAATGAATCAATGTATCGTATTGGTTCACGTCGTAGTGCATTGTGCTGATGTTTTATTCGTCGAGGTGAATGCGAGGCATCAATCAGATTCCAGTATTCGAAATCTTTCCCCGCGAAATTATCCTATATAAGAGCGGTCTCGCTCATAATTCGCCGTCCACTTTATGTTTGGCAATAAAGCTTAGAACTTGCTGGCCAAACTTAAGCCCATACACTAGGTTAGTTATGGGGACACTTTATGACCTGTAAAAAGGTTAACCATAATGGATACCGTCATTTTGGGACCCGTTCAACTCAACCCTGGTGAGAATCAACGTTTCTGACAGTGATTCTCTCCAGGTCCAAGTTCCGGGCGAAGCATCCATATTTTCGGAACATATGATGGGTGGAATTTTAAACCTCTTTTGGGTGAAAGTGTAGTGGACTCGTGGTTTTTGATCCGTCATTTCATACCATACTATTTTTTGGCTTCTTAATAAACCACGTATAAACTGTTTTCCTATTTTATTGTGTATTCATCCAGACCACAACACATAACTTAATGATTATTCGACCTCTAGAGTTGAGTTATATTTTATCCATGGTTTGCTAGTTGTCCCAGATCATCACGAATCTGAAGAAGAAAAGGGAGATTTCGGCCAGGGTTCTAACCCCTGGGGAGTCGTTCACTCCACCCCTGTTACAAACTGAACATTCGTCATAAAACCTTTTTGAGACGGTCGACACTAACAATTCCGCCATTCCGAATATATTTTTGCGTGGCTAGGCCCATGGGCTGGAACGGTCCAATGAGCTTTCGAAATAAATTCCTCGTAACCAAAGGCGAGTTATGGCTTGTGACCACAGGAATCATTTTTCTTGTAATGCATACCGACAGAAAGTCTTCCCCGATTAGAATCGATTGCGAAAATGTATACATGGCCGTCGAGTCAAAACCATGCGAATGGGCAATCCTAATCGGATCGTCAATGTCGATCTCGGAGCTTCGCCATTTGCTACCCGAAAGCTCACTCTTTCTGTCCAAGTCAAGTAAGTCATAATTACATAAGTCCATGACGGCTAAGTAAATTTGTGGGGTTAAAGGGAGCGTCGCCAGGGAGGGTTTCGATGGTGTACCTCACCAAATATTTTTTTCAGTCTCAACATTTTCGTCTCCATTGGAATCTTAGATATTGGCTTGCTCTTGTTGGTAATCATGTATTTTCTTACAAGACCATGTTTGATACATGGACTTATGTCACCCACAATGTCGCGCACACAGAGGGCTGTAGCACTTGCTGTGGCCATTTTGGAGTATCGCCACGCTGCATGTTAATTAAATTGGAAGTTGCGTCACTTATACTACATTCGTATTTTATTTATCCAGAAATAAATTTCTTAAGAAGTCTTGAGTTCGACAAAGGTACGTCTTTATGCACAGAACAGTCGCCGTGGCCGTGGACTAGACGTAATCCACGCGTGGAAAAGTGATGTCCACGTATGCGCTTACCAGGTAATAAAAATCATCAGCAGCAAAATTTAATTAATGAAGCACCGGGTTGTCCCCGAGGTTTCATTAATTAAATTGTTTATGTTTATTCCTATAATTGGTGTTTGGAACCAAATATTATTGCATCCGTGGAACTATTGCTCACCCGTGGAAGCGACCAATCCACGACGACCGTAGTCACCGTACTGTAGCTGGAATATTTTATCAATATCTTCTATGTGCAGAGCTACATGTTTAAAATATTATCCACCCACCCACCCACACACGCACAAACACACACACACCTACTCGAATCATTAATGTAGACACTTCTCAGTTGCGCCACTGAACTACCATGGAAGATCCAATCATAGGTGAAAGCGTTACGAAGAAAATAAAATATCCTTTGTATCGGCATCATATTCGCAGACGACTACCGTATGTTGCCCATATAATTTCTTAGTCGGGAGGATTAACTCAATATTATCTGTCAACATACTGAATAATGAAATCAAGTTTTTGATGAGAGAAAAATTAAAGACTGATGAAGCATTTAACGTGAACAAATTATTTCTCTGTAATAAGTTCGCCGACAAACATTTTACACTCAATCTCTTTAAGAATCATGTTCAGTCGAAAAGCCATTCAAATGTGGAAATCTCTTTCTCGCATGCTAACACCAAATAGATTTATCAGTCTATCTGGCCACCGAAATCTTGAACGAAACAACGCAACCAATAAATACTGAACTCTAAACGTTTGCATGCGCTCGCATTTATTGCGATTTTCTGGTTGTTTTACACTTGGCTTTTGAATGTAAAATTATCGGTTGTCGACGAACGTCGGAAAATGTTTTGTAAATATTCTTTTCTAGTCAATAAATTCCCCCCGACAAGAAAATAATATGTACACACAAGCTGCGGTTGTACTTCGCTAAAGCCAAGTACAAACTTAGCTTGTGTGTACTGATTTGCGGTTTAACACGGAAATTCACCATGTAGCAGATTTAAAACTGAAACGGTATGTGAGCCAAAAACTTTGAAAATCCCTTTGTATAGAACAGATTCCGCTACGCTAAGAATCTCTCCCACACCGTCCAGAAAAAAGGTATTATTATATGTCTCCCTTTTGAATACAAAATTAGCAAATGTGTACTGGTTTGTGATTTAACGCGGAATGATATTAAGTAACCGATGTGAAATTGAAACGATATGTGAGCCACTACTTGGGGACACCCTTCTGTAAAACTGGAACGCTAAGAATTGCCCCAAAACAGACGAGATATATATGTGTTCACTTAAATCAAAATTAAATCAGCTGTATGTCGACTTCTGAGTTCGAAGAAAAAGTCAGCAGAAACGCACATAATATGTAATTCCAGATTCTGAAGTTACCAAAGTGAACCGTAGTGGTACTTCTGTTGTAGTGTACGAATATAATATGTTGCAGCAAAACACTGCTTTGTAATCGATGACCTAATGGGGACTGTGTTTGTCTACTTTTCACAGCTGCCAGACGATATTCGGGGAGCCACAAAGAGGACCGATTACAGGCGCAGGAGGGACCTGATTTGTCCCTACTGTGATGGTTCAATTTCCGGTTAATATACTATTCCAACCGTTTCATCAAGACATGCCTTCGTTGATGGCATGCCTTGATGATGTAGTTGGAATATTAATTAGTCAGAATTATAGCTCTAGACTTCTTGGAAAGTTATTCATGGTTAAACAAAATATACGGATCGTAGCAGAGGTCCATATGGTCCACCGGGAAAATTTCCTGTAGGTTCCGCCAACAACTGATGCAGCCGAACACCTATTGGTGCGTGAAATTTCGTGAAAATGGCCAAAAGGCGAAATTGTTCTGATTGCACAGACTAACCTGTATATCGAAATGTTTTCAATGACTTCCATTGGCAGTCCACACAGAGGATATTTCGATAAACCGGCAGTCTTATCTTCCATTGATCGCTCAGTTGAAAGGAAACAGCGTTCCTTCAATTTAAAAAAAAAATCTAAATTTTCTTCGAATGGGCCGAACTATGATCTTCCCAATGGGTGGAACCGGCAGAACCATTTTTTGTCGAATGATCGATGGCGATGATACAAATATGCCATCGAAATGTCCTCTGCGGACTGCCATGAGAGCTCAGAAGCAAGGAAGCCGCGTTCGTTCAGTTCGCAAACTCCAAATTTTCTTCGGGTCTGAGACCCCCTTGGTGTACTCCCCGGTAATTTTTCTTGGCCCAGTTCGCCCCTGGATCGTAGTCGTAACACGGCTTCTTCGTTAACCCTTTACCTAACATGAAACGCAGGCAACATTTGCAAAACATTGTTTTTCATTTTTTGCCTCAAAAACATAGGTTATGACCCCTCATTGGAACGAGCTAGTTCCAAAGAGGTGGTCATAACCTGTGTTTCTTAGACAAAAAAAATGAAAAAATAATGAAAATTAATTGGCGGTTTTTTTTAGAATAGCGATGGCCGGTTTTGGACGTTACGTGAGGTAAAGGGCTAATTAACACGTACTTCATCGGCACTCTAAATTGGACATGCTGGGCCTTCGACAGCCGGAATCTGGTACTGCTGTCCTCCATTTGTATAACCGACTTTTTATGATCTCAGTCAAATCTAGTCCCGTAAGAAAGTACATGTCGCTATCTAAGGCTCCAGCCCAGACAGGAAAAAGGAGCAAGGTGGCTCAAATCGAAAGTGCCACAGTTCGATCACCGCCATGATTAGCTGCGTTGTGTCCTTGGGCAAGGCACTTAATCCCGATTGCCCACGTGGGTGACGGTGACGCTGTGAACTAAGGCGTACTGCACGTCGATGGTGCACTTGTTTTCATCTTCAGCGAATGCTAACCTTGCTTGTATGGGGTTAGTACGTTGGGGAGTTTGACAGTTGCTCGCCGCTTCTTGGTCGTTCTCTCCAGGTACTCCGGCTTCCTCCACCCGTAAAACTGTCCGACACGAGGTGAATTGGCTGTCGAAAATGTAGGTAAATCTCAATGAATAAACACCGACAGGAAAAATTATTGGTGGGTGTCACCCCCCCCCCCCCCACCCCCCACCCCCATGAAAATTGTTAGTTGTTCAAGAAAAGGTTTGCAAGTATTGTCAGGGATGGAACTAACGGGGTAGGGGTGACGCCCACAAATAAACTTTCCTGTCTGTATTTATTTATTGAGGTTTAACGAAACTTTCGACAACCAAGGTCACATCGTGTCGGACAGTTTTACGGATGGAGGAAGCCGGAGAACGCTGAGACAACCAACGAGCAACGGCAAGCAACTGTCAGACTCCCAACGTATTAACTCCTCACAAGCAAGGTTAGCATTGGTTGAAGACAGGTGCACCGTCGATGTGCATTACGCCTTAGTACACAGCGCCACGGTGTACCACATAGGCAATCGGGAATAAGGGCCTTGCCCAAGGGCACAACGCAGTTACCCCTGGCGGGGATCGAACCATGGACCTCTCGGTTTGAAGTTCAGTGCCGTAACCACTGAGGCACCGCGCTCCCTCGTTTCAATTGGATATCATACGATATATTTTAGGGGCAAGAAATTAAACGAAAAAGAAATTTGAATGAGGATTTCTGCGTGTGAGTCTGGGCGGCTCTTCAGTTACGCTTCATGAAAATGGTTAATTCTCAGACTGTGAATTTTCACCACTTGTATCATCGGAACTGAAAACTGTTTAATTCTCTTTCCGATCGTGACACAGTATCCGAAGCAGATACTCCGTGTTCATTAGATTTTGATGCCCACGCTGAGCATGTTTTAGTTACGATGGAAATATCAGCCTTTCAATAATTGGTGGTGTTAGTTTGTTAGTTCATCAAACCCTTTACCCAACGCAGACAATATCAAAATTTATTATTTTAAATATCATTTTTTTAACTTTTTCAAAAAGTTTCAACAAAACCATATCATCTCACCCCTCACTGGAACGAGCTCGATGAGCTCGTTCCAAAGAGGGGTCACATGATATGGTTTTGTTGAAATTTTTTAAAAATAATATTTTTTCAGTTGCTGAATTTGCATAGTACGTGGACGATTCGTTGGGTAAAGGGTTAAACTCCATTCGCGAATCAGAATCGATTCTCGCAAATGTTTCTCGCAGAGAAAACAATGAAAATCACCCATGATTCTCACAAAATGTTCATCTGATTCTTGTCATAGATTCTGAAATTTTCTTTTCGGGCTGTTTCGCGGAATAGCGAGAAAACATTGTCTTGTTGCGAGAGGGGTTAAGATTTCTTATTTAGACTTGTAGCTGACCACGGGAATTTGTTGATCAGTGGGAATGTGGATCACTGCGTTACGCTTGTTAGGAATGTTGGGATTGAAATTAGGTTTTGTCATTTCTAGACACGCACGCTTCGGGGGCTGACGTTTAGTTTCCTCTCTATGTGATTTTAACATCCCGGCCAGTAGAGCAGCTTTCTTACGCATAGGTCCGAACGCTTGCATTTGACAACGGATGCAGGTTTCCAGAGTTTTTTCATTCTAGTTGTGCGGGGGTTGTTTGTCCCTGGTTGTTTCTGATCAGCATGGGTACTAATAGCGAGGTATATGTTGTAAAACAGATTTGTCTTTGTCATTCATTTGTACTACTGATGAAAACGTCTACATACACTTTATATGACTTCATTAAACGCTAGTAGTATAGCTCGTATGTTTCACCCCACATTGGCCGGACCTCGGTGCCGGACCTCGGAAGTGACGTCATGTCACGTGACCTAGTGGCGCCATGTTGTGTTGTCATGGTAACCCGCGTGAGCGGCCATGTCGTGACGTCATCTCCATAGTGATATGTGGTGTGAGTGCGCATGCGCAGCGCGTGTTGTTAGGGTGATACGTGTTTCCGTCGTCCATTTTGTATACTGGAGGCCGCCATCTTGGTTTCTATGGTAGCACGTGATTGCTATGTTACCCATTTTTTCTGCAATAAGACGGGGTATGTTCGGAGGGTATGTTCGATAGTAGAAGAGTAAATCTAATTACCACAAACAATCCGGCAATCCTTCCAAATCACCAAAATCCACCCCCAACTTTTACTATTTCGAATTCTTTCAGAATTCTCTGCTTCTATCTATATATGCAATAGTTTTCGTCTATCTGGCCATGTTCCTTTGTTGGAGTATACTCCAGTAGCGCAGAAGAGCCTATTAGTTGGAACAGTTTACCTTATTTATGGTATTGTATTATTCGAGGATACCTATCGAGGATGAGGCCCTGAGGGTTATGTAAAAGCCCTCAATGAGTCCTCATTTATTATCCCTCATAGCCTCATTGAATTTTGAGGTTATGAGGACCATTAAAAATCCCTCAATGAGGTATAATTTACGACGACTCTTAGCCTCATTTCGGTATTTGAGGATACCTATGGCCTGGTATTGTATTATTCGAGAATACCTACCGAGGATACCTTTAGGAGAATCCCTTTTTTGTCGTATGAGGCCATGAGGGCTATGTAAAAGCCCTCAATGAGTCCTCATTTATTATCCCTCATAGCCTCATTGAATTTTGAGGTTATGAGGACCGTTAAAAATTCCTCAATGAGGTATAATTTACTACGACTCTCGAGTGGACGATATTAAAACACGGAATCCAAATTTTACGGACTCGGCTAGGAATCTCAATAACGGAATGCCTTATATGTATACAGGGGAAATCTGATTCAACCTTGATCAATGTTATAGTCGAGACTGAGATAGGTATAGCTAGGAAGTAATGGATGAGATATGGGGCAGAATAACAGAAGCCAATAGTACTGGTACAAGGCCGCAATGGAACAAGACTGCTGCAGAAGCTAATGATAGAACAGATAGGCCATAGACCTGTAATGGCCTTGGAGCTTTGGCGACAAGATGGAAGCGGTTGGTAAGACTACATTAGACCCGATTGAGGGCTTTTACATAGCCTAATGCGACAAAAAAGGGATTCTCCAAAAGGTATCCGCGAGAGGTATTCTCAATAGGTATCCTCAAATAATACAATACCAGGCCATAGGTATCCTCAAATACTGAAATGAGGCTAAGAGTCGTAGTAAATTATACCTCATTGAGGGATTTTTAATGGTCCTCATAACCTCAAAATTCAATGAGGCTATGAGGGATAATAAATGAGGACTCATTAAGGGCTTTTACATAGCCCTCATGGCCTCATTCTCGATAGGTATCCTCGAATAATACAATACCAGGCCATTGGTATCCTCAAATACTGAAATGAGGCTAAGAGTCGTAGTAAATTATACCTCATTGAGGGATTTTTAATGGTCCTCATAACCTCAAAATTCAATGAGGTTATGAGGGATAATAAATGAGGACTCATTGAGGGCTTTTACATAGCCCTCATGGCCTCATACGACAAAAAAGGGATTCCATAGACACGGGTGTTTCACAAAAATGGGATTCCATGGGATATGGCCATTGGATATAGAGGGGATGAGAATCGGATAGGACTTCGTTGTAATGAGGGGAGATAACTCTGCATACAAATTATGGGAAATCAAGCAATCTGATTGGTTATAAATGATCTAGATATATGAAACAACAAGAGTACTTGGAATAGGGTCAGAACTAACAAAAATAGACCAGAAATTGCTAAATATAGTAATAATAAGGTAAATTGTTCCAACTAATAGGCTCTTCTACGCTACTGGAGTATACTCCAGAACAAAGGAACATGGCCAGATAGACGAAAACTATTGCATATATAGATAGAAGCAGAGAATTCTGAAAGAATTCGAAATAGTAAAAGTTGGGGTGGATTTTGGTGATTTGGAAGAATTGTCGGGTTGTTTGTGGTAATTAGATTTACTCTTCTACAACCGAACATACCCTCCGAACATACCCCGTCTTATTGCAGAAAAAAATGGGTAACATAGCAATCACGTGCAACCATAGAAACCAAGATGGCGGCCTCCAGTATACAAAATGGACGACGGAAACACGTATCACCCTAACAACACGCGCTGCGCATGCCCACTCACACCACGTATCACTATGGAGATGACGTCACAACATGGCCGCTCACGCGGGTTTCCATGACAACACAACATGGCGCCACTAGGTCACGTGACATGACGTCACTTCAGAGGTCCGGCACCGAGGTCCGGCCAATGTGGAGTGAAACATACGAGCTATACTACTAACGCTCCTACCTAAACTTGCTGTCTCGACTAAGCGGCAAATGATATAATTAGTTTATACAGTCACAAATGCATCATACATTAAGTAATCACAGAAGACAGTTGGCTCTGAACAATGCACCCGTTCAAGCACCATTATTGTTTGTAAGTTCTTCAATGAAACGGTGAGGTATAGGCTTAGCCTGTTTACCAAACCATTTTTATTTCGAAATAAAATATGTTTAAAAAAAATATAGTGGCAAATGAGATTTGCGGGTTGTTTCTTCTTAGAGTGCAACTAAGATCAGATTCATCTTTATCAGTTGGTTCCTCACAGAAAGGTAACACTGTGTTTTAGCAGACGTTTCTAGTGAAGTCTTGGCTGCCTGTACAGGCAGCCAAGACTTCACTAGAAACCAATGTAAAGCTACTATAATTACCACTAGCAAGACCCTCTCAATCTTGTGTGTGTGAACATGTGTTCTGCAGGTACATATAAGACAAGAAACTTACTTATACATTTACTGTGGTTAAGGTTTTAACCCCAGTAAATGTATAATTTATTTATTTATTAGTGTTTAAGGTCACATACTTATGTACAATGGCTAATCGAGACTCTGACAGTTTTACGGGTGGATGAACCCGGAGTACCCGGAGTACCCGGAGAGAACACCGAGCATCGACGAGTTACTGTCAGCTCGTCAATATTCTAACTCCGCTCAAGCGGGTTTACAGCGGTTGAAGACATGTGCATCATCGACGTGCAGTACGCCTTAATAAACGGCGTCATCGTGCCCCCATGTAGGGATAAAGTGCCTTGTCCAAGGACACAACGCGCGTCGTTCCGGACGGGGATCGAACTCGTGACCTCTAGAATAGAAGTCCACCTGTCTACCACTGAGCCACCACTCTCCCAGTAACTGTATAAATATGATGTTTAATTTCAACTACACTCTAAAATCTGTTGGGTTAAACATCAACCAAAGTTAACTGGGTTGAGTGAATATGAACCTAACTGGGTTCATATTCACTCAACCCAGTTGATTTGGGTTACGTTTTAAACAACTGATTTTAGAGTGTATGGGAAACGTACTGGTTAATACATTCACGATGTATAAGATTATTCTTAAATATTCTAACATGTTTGAGAATTCAAAATTGATATTCTCGGGGTATAGTCCGGCCGCCAGGGCACTAAACCTCAAAGTGGCTTCCAAAGTGTTTTTCTCGATGGAATGTGTAAGATTGACATCTCCTGCCCACGTAAAGGTTTACTGGATGCCTGGCAGCTTTGAGCAATTTGAAAATCCACGTTTAAGGTGAGATCGTCGTTTCGCGGAATGCAATGTTTGACTGGGGGCATACCAGAGTTTGCGTCCGAGCCTATATCCTTTTTAAGGGATGTTTTGAGTGTTTGGTGATTCGATTCGTCAGTGCTATTCATAGCTGATCTATCTGCTAACCTTGTTTGTTCATTGCAACACTCTAGTGTGGCGTTGCAAGAACAAAACAATTGTGCACGACATTTTAGCAGCATTACGTTTGCACCTGTTTGTTCTAGATGGCGTCTGGCCTGAGCAAGAACATTTTATTAACTTCGATACTTCATCTGGGGCCAGAGAAACATCGAACGGAATTCTTATGGGCTGGAGCGACTTAGTCTCTATTTCCTTCTCGAAGCTATATTTGATTGGATAAACATTTGAGGTCTTGGTTGAAGGCTGTTCTTCCACACACATGTCTGAAGGTGTGCTGCTCTTTTGATATTTTCCCCAAAGGCTGCTGTGGTAGGAGACAGAGAACAAAGATCCCAGACATAAGTTGCCTTGGGATTTCCGGTTTTGGAACACCACGCATCAATACGTACATCAGTCATTGATGCGGTTACCTTGGAACCGTAACAGAGAGAAATGAATTGGGTTGCTTGATCGAGTACTTTTAACCACCCACCGTCTTCCTCGCCAAAGATTTCAATGAAGCTCCGCTTTGGAGGTCTTTTAGTATTCGACCCTTCCCTATCCCAAATAAGCTCCCAACTGTGTCGCAGCCCAAAATGGCATGAGCAGCGAGTAGATCTGGGATGATAGCCTGATTAGCTCTGACAGCTTCCCGTTTTGCCCGAAACTGGCTAAATGGGAATCCTCAGTAATGCACTGCCATCTATCACTACTGCTGTATGTCCCCCGCCAACCATTCGTCTTATTTTTTAAATCCGACTTTGATTTAGACATCCACATGTCGCCAGTCTCGTCAAAGAGTGATATAGACAGTGGCGATAATTCGTAAGAGAGAGGTCCCTTAACATCGAAGTTGCAAGAGCTTGATAGTAGTCTGATTACTCTGGAGTATATGAGGTTCCTATCATAAACTTTAGCATCGCCAATCTTGACAGATTTTCGAGACACAACCATGGTATGGACCGGCATTGGAAAGCGTCGTAGCATCCCCCAGGAAGGCTCTGTTCGAACTTGATCATCAGTGCTGAACCTAACTCTAGGATCTTGTCCATGTTGATCGACCCAGGACTTAACTTTCCGGTTACTATATTGACAATGGTTTCGGTGTGCTGTGATTCATAGGATCTATACAAATCTCAAGTTTGGAGCGGATACCTTTGCGGTCAACAGCATCGGACGCAATTCGCCCTTTGCCCTCCTCTTTGTGGAAAACCTGTGTTCTTGTCCTCGCGTATCTCTATTATGCCGTGAGCTAAGAATCCGCAGGCCTGCAAACTTACAGCCCATACTTTATGGGTTTCTGATTTGAGACTAATGCCTATAATATTCGACTTACCGTGGCCATATCACGTAAATGGAGTCTCTATGAACGTGTTACTCCATAACCCGTTCCTGACATGTTCACCTCTTGTGAAATGGGCCAAAACATTAGGCTCAAGATTCTCCATTTGGCAGAGGCAGTACAGTCCATACCTCGTGTAATCCGTATAGCCGGATGCGAAAAAATATAACATGAAGGTGAATGGACCAGGCACCTTCTCGTTCAGCACGAACATACAACATCATGAGGAAAACAGAAAAGCATTCACCCACATTTTCGTTGTCCGACTTTCATCACTTAAATCTTTCAATAAAGAGGCCAGATCTTCCCAGCGTTTAAAACTGTTTTACTCAAATAGTTTACTAAGTTCTTCTGCCAATAAAAGCTTAGCTCTCATGTCCATTGGAATTTTTTTTTTTTCCAATTAAAAAATTGTCAATCCCTCCAAACACCGATTGCAGCACATCAGCCAAACCTATTTCAGCCATCAGTTTTCCTACGCCACTGATGAAGCTCACGATCAGATGCATACCTCCCAAACGGGGAATTAAAGATGAAAAGTCGCCCGGGAAGCCCACAATACATGCACAGCGATTTTATACAGCTGCTGATCTGTTGTGAAACACTTAAAGCTCTGTACTGCATTCAACATTGAGCCTTTTCCATAGCGTTGGCAATAGTTTTCAAAACAAAATAGCAGTTTTTGGCGAATATGCACTTATTTTTGCATTGGATAATGTCATTTGATTCTCTTTGTCTAGATTTGTTCTAGTAAATGCCTATATATGAGAATTTCAGAACCTAGGCTAACTATGCGAATTGAAATTGGGTACCCCTGTCAGACGTGCAGTAAACGTTTTCTGAATCAGGAGATGTCCCTCTGTCAGAAACCACCTAGAAAAAAACTTTGGACGGGACTTTGAGTTTGAGCAGAAAGTTGGCATTTTGCAACCGGACTAGTAGTTCTGCATGGAAATTAAACTTACTGGCAAGCACAAGGAGCCCATTGATAATGCACAATTGTCCGAAAAGCTTCTGCATGGAATTCATGTGACAGTAAATTGCAATGTTCAAATGATATTTCGCGATTCGGGGAAGCAAAGAACCCATTTCCCATATAATTGTTTTTTGCGACCACCACTACACACTGACAGTTGCGAAGAAGCAAACATTCCAGATTTTTCCATTTCACATGGACGTTATCAGCAAAACGTGATTCTACCCCTACATGACGTAAATAGCGCTTGACTGATACCCATTCTAACTTTTTGGGTTTGATTTTAACACTCAAAGTGCAATGCTTTAAGCACTTAGACATTACAATCGTCAGACATCTGAAACTTGAATGGATGGCACTTCCCATGTGTCTAGCATTGGTGGTTCTTCCAGAATCGTCCATAATTTGATTTGCGCTTGGTGGGTACATAATTAAAAGGACACAACGCAGATGACGCGGATCAGGCTCGAGAGTTCGAGCCTGATTCGCGTCATCTGCGTTGTTTCCTTTTAAGTGTCTCGACATTACACTTGTCAAGTGGTATTAGTGTAGCACCTGTCAAGTTCTGGGATATCTGCACTTGAACAAAGTGCTAGTTCAGCACTTATAAGTGTTAAATACAGCACTTCAAGTGTAGTTTTTAACACTTTAGGTTTTAGCGTGCACCATTTCTGCGCATGTGCAATACGTATTGTTGTGATGATAAGCACTTTATTGACAGAAGAAGTAAGAATTTTTTGTTTTGTCATCGATCACGCTCTTCACTGCCACATTGGCTTTCCTTCACAAGTGAAAGAAACTTCTTTGATGCCAAACTTCTTTGATGCCAAACTAAGTTCGTGTGCCAAATCCTAATTTTTATTGCAATTGGCTAAAATGGCCCCCGACAGTGTGAACACTGTAAACGAGGTGAAGTGAGAACAATATTAGGCGAGGCTTTAGTTTCACCAGTCGGTTGGTACTGAATGAAACTCTCTAACCGTGGGTTCGACTCTCGTTATGTCATTTAAAAATTCCTATTGTTTGTCTCCAAAGAATATTTCATGATCCCTCAGTAGAACGATTGGTAAAAAAAACTTTAAAATGATGGCTATTGTTCTGCATTAAACTGCCCGGTTATGACTTTTGGTTAGGTAAAGGGGTGATCTTGCAGTTATATAGGGTCGGTGCAGGAGGTTTTTGATTCATGTTACGTCACCGACCACGTCAACAAGTATGCCCATTCATGCCAGGATTTTTGAAATACTTTCATAAAGTCTGGTCAGTGCCTTACACTGAGAATACGTACTGTGTTCTGGTACTTTGTCAGTCCATGGGTTAAAATGACAGCACCAATAGGTGGTCGAGGCGGTCGTTGCCCCAACAAGGGATTATATCTGTAATTTGGTACTATCTGTATTTGTTCGCAGTAGTCCGTTCATACCTAAAATAACGGCCAGTTATCTGAAGCAAGAGAGCATTTAATTTCTCAAAATTTTCGATGCGACACTCTTAAAACGGGAGTGGAGGCCAGAAAAATTTCCCATAAATTCCAGACGGAACTATTACTCTCTTTCCACATAAGATAACCGGTTGGTGTCTTGTATAAATCTGATATTTTATATCGACCATACGTAAGTTGAAGAGAATAGAACTTTTCGTACGACAGGTCATTTGTCATCTTGACACAGAAGATTTTTTCACGACAATTATTGATAAAGTATGTCACCAACACCAACCGCAACTGAGTAAGAGAAAGCGAGTGAGGTGATGACCCTTTTTGGAACGGAAGCTTAACAGACAAATAATTTGAGAGCCACGTGTTAGATCATAAAACTGAAAAACAAAGAAACAAAAAATAAAGTCAGAATGAAAGTTTCGGTCCGAATCATTCGGCGATATCTGTGTAAAAAATCATTAACGATATAATATACATAAATAGTGAGCGTTCCGTCACGATACTTAGTCAGGGTTGGGGTATTCGTACTCAGTATTCGTGTTCAGTCGTATTCGAATACAGATTTTCAAGTATTCAGTATTTCTTGAATTTTATGAATGCATTCGTATTCCCACACTCTAAAATTACTTGGGTTAAAAATAAACCCAAATCAACTGTGTTGAGTGAATATGAACCCAATCGGGTATTCGAATACAGTTTTACAAGTATTCAATATTCATTGAATTTTATGAATACATTTGTATTCGTACACTCTAACATCACATGGGTTAAAAATCAACCCAAATCATCTGGGTTCAGTGAATATGAACCCATTTGGGTTCATATTCACTCAACCCAGTTGATTTGGATTGATTTTAACTCAACTGATTTTATATCGTGTTCAAATACATTAAAATTTGAGATGTATTCTTGGATATATTTCGAATACCTCTTGAATACTTTCTATATTTTTAGTTACAGAACTATGATGTTGAATAGATGGTTTCTA
Organism: Pictodentalium vernedei; assembly: GCA_031216915.1. Classification (NCBI taxonomy): domain Eukaryota; kingdom Metazoa; phylum Mollusca; class Scaphopoda; order Dentaliida; family Dentaliidae; genus Pictodentalium; species Pictodentalium vernedei. Next base: position 265,784,241 of record CM062297.1, read on the forward strand.
CAGATCTTAGTTCGTGGACCTCAGACAACAACAGACTTAATTATCATTGGCCTTATCAGCATGTAACCTGCTTTTGTAACAAAGGCGAAATGTGGTCATGTTTTTTTAAGTTGTTGAATACATGAATAATAAAACCTTTTAAAGACTCATGTTGGAATGACATTTGAAAGAATATATACATGTCTATAATATTTACTATTATATGATGATTTTTTTTTTTATTATTTATTTAATGTCTTTCTTAAATTAACATATTTAATTGTTTTATTTTACAAAGAAAGCACAAAAACTTTATTGAATAAATACTTAGAGATGTAGTTGTTATACCCGGTGGTCCATTGGCTGAAACATTACTTGTGAACAGGCCATATGTACAGAATTTGATAGCCCACTATGGTCATAACGCGTAGATTAACGCGCAGATCGACGTACTATTTGTGCGCATTTCATGACAGGACTTCTAATTTTAACTGTAGGAGAGTGAGCCAATTATCATGAACCCCATATAGTGCAGATTCCATTCTATTCTCACAAACCATAACTCTAAGGAGACGACTCATATAAACCTATGGCTTCCTGTCGAATCCTCTTCTACTTATAATGCCGATTACTTCTGTTTCTGTTATACCGTGTACAACTATGAAAACCGTTTGCTGTTCCGTTACATCATTACCATTATGTAATGTACACGTGTAACGTTGCCTTCCGGAATAAATATTGTTTAAACTAAACCATAACTTTTAAGAAACAGTTAAAAATAGCACAACGCAGTTATTTTAGTTACAGTGCGTGGAGAGTCCATCGCCACTAAACCAACCGCTAAGTGGAGTTACTTCCCGGACAAAAACTAATTACTGTGAAAAAGAATAAGAACAAGCAACGTTTTAGCCAATGGACCTCCAGGTTTAACAGACTGTCCACATTAACACTTCAATACTGACACTTATTTATCAGTTAGATACGATTTTCTTGCCCATTACTGAGCTCGGCTGATGTGACTTCAAACACGGCTGATATGACGCCAACCTTGGCCGATTTGAACCAAGTTAGATTTAACCACCTCCAATATGTTACTATGCGCAGCCATTTTGTTTACAGGAAATCGTTCACCGTTATACTTCGAAAGCGATCGATCAGGACAACTGGCGTTACAAGACAAAAGGGGTACTTGTGTGGTGAGGAATTAATGATTGGCAATAAGTAAGGATTTAGTGGATGAAGTGAACAAAGAAGAGAGAATGGTTCACAAAATTCAACGCAAACTAAGATTCAGAGTCATAAGCGGAGATTCGTCGAAGTAGTAGAAGAGATAGTTAGTTCAACTATCCGATCGTCTCGGCTTCCTCTGTACGGATAGCTGAACTACAGTTAACACCAGAAGTCCTGTCACCAACCGAGTGCTTATGTAGGCTTAATTGTGCGTAGGAATTGCGCGCAATTGCTATATCCAATGGCATCCAAAGCACGACAGGTTATCCTGGTTACCCATAGCAAACACGGGTAATGCTTCTGCCAATGGACCTCCGGTTTACCCGGAGGTCCATTGGCTGAAACATTGCTTGTGCACAGGCCATATGTACAGAATTTGATAGCCTTACCATGGTCATAACGCGTAGATTAACGCGCAGATCGACGTGCTATTTGTGCGCATTTCATGATTGGACTTCTAGTTTCAACGGTGTAAGCAAATCTGTTCCGAGCCTTCTTGCCAAATAAGATCAATAGGTCAGAGAAGATATGGATCAGCTATCAGAACGCGATGTTCGGATAGATGTACTCGGAGAAGAGGAAACTGCGGACTATATAAAATAACGAGAAGCTATAACAATGTCAGAAAACTGAATTGATCTGAGAACATTTTGTAATTTTTTGCTTTGGTTTGATAAAGAGGTTATTACTTAGTTAGCTTCATATCGGTAGAGATGTCAGCCCTTGGTAGCTTCACATCAGTCTTCGACTTTGGGTCTCAGGCTGATAAGAAGTTACCTCGGGCTGATATCTCCCCGATATGAAGCTAACCAAGTAATAACCTCGAATTATCGTCTGGGTATGAACTCCACTCTTCGAGTGTTGAGTGCTAATCCACTCTCCACAGATTATAGCATAGAGTATAGGAGAGTGTGATAATTGTCATGAACCCCATGGAGTGGAGCCCCCCCCCCCCCACCCACCCACCCACCCCCTCCAAAAAATAACTTTTTTTTACTGACAAAGAAACAAACGAAACAAACTGTACAACAGATTATGGCATAAAGTATACAGTTAAAACTAGAAGTCCTGTCACGAACTGTGCGCTTATCTAGGCTTGATTGCGCGTAGGAATTGCGCGGAATTGCCATATCGAATGGCATGTAAAGCACGGCAGGTTCTCCTGGTTACTCATAGCAAACGCAGGCAATGTTTCTGCCAATGGACCTCCGGGTTACCCGGTGGTCCATTGGCTGAAACATTACTTGTGAACAGGCCATATGTACAGAATTTGATAGCCCACTATGGTCATAACGCGTAGATTAACGCGCAGATCGAAGTACTATTTGTGCGCATTTCATGACAGGACTTCTAATTTTAACTGTAGGAGAGTGAGCTAATTATCATGAACCCCATGGAGTGAAGCCCCCCCCCCCCACCCCAAACCCCCCCAACCCCCCCAAGAAATAACTTATGTTTACTGACAAAGAAACAAACTGAAGGCCTTATTAAAAAAAAAAGAATTTACAAAGTTATCAAGTATTCAAAAATTATTTATGAATACATTTCAAAATATTCTTATTCGAATACATTTGAGAATGTGTGTATTTGTATTTGTATTCATACCCACGTTGGGCCCCGACAACGCTGTGTGCTAAAACGTACTACACGTCGGTGGAGCACTTGTTTTCAAGTAATGCTAACTCTGTGAAAACATGTGAGTTCTTGGAACTTCCTGTGTTGTATCCTACTGGATCTTACTGGAATCGTTTCAAATTTGTCCCGAATCTTGACACTTCGCAGAGATTCTTAGTATGGCCGTACTTGTTCTTACTGGTATCGTGATAAATCTTGGTACGTCGTGCTATAATCTAGAGAAAATCGTATGGTGTCTTGGCAGATTAGTATGTAACTCTTAGTGCCGTCGAAGCAGATCTTAATAGATCTTACTAGTTCTTAGTGAATCTTGACGCAACCGTACTGGCCAAGGTGCGCACGAACACACACTCACGAACACCCAAGAATACCCGAGAGTACCCAAGAATACTCAGTTCTGTTTAGTACGATCTAGTACGATAGCGGTGCGACGCAATATGGAAATTGGAATATCGCACGATAGAGTACCCATATAATGTGATAACTGAAGTGCGATAGAGGGACCGGGCAGTTATTGAAATCTATGACCACATGATTATGCCGTTTGTGGGTGATGTCGACCATGTGTTACTTTACACGTTCTTGAAATGGATGTCTTTTTGTCACCATGGGGCATTCGCCAATGCATTCCCCAGTGGCAGTCGTCGATGCACCCGCCACTAAAATGTACATACGGCCTGGGAGGTATATTGTGCTTGCCTCTGATGTGTTCAACTGTGAACGAAACCGGTCAGGTGCATCATACGGGATCACCCCACCACGAAAATTGGGCCAGACTTTTTAGACGGATTGTTTTCATGTCACTGTTGATATCAGATACACTTGTTACCGTGTTAGTTTGTAGCCTAATAATGCAATCTAGAAGTTTCTCGCGTGTCGATTTCAACATGGCGACGAGTGGGATCCAATATGGCGGTGAACCGAGAAGGCATCCAAAGTCTGGAGGACCACTCTATACCCTCGAAAATTTGACCATTTCTCTACCATATGAGTTGGCAAACGAGCATCGCTTCGCGACGCTGCGCTATCCTCGCTATTAATTATTATGAAGAGAATTGGTGGAACTCGCGGCATAATCATAATCATAAAACAATACCTGTGGTGAGTTTTCGTATTCTAATACTTGCTAAACAAATGCGTCTACCAGTAATATGACAGCTCATTCAAAGCCCAAATTCCTCCTTCAACGGGACGCAAGCTGACCTGAAACCGTTGCTCCCGTACAACCTTCAGACATGCTTCGGAAGACATCTAACCCATACTGTCAAAAGGGTCGAAATGGACTATCCTGTCCCACTACCGTCCCTGTGCGCCTTCTGCGCGTGCAAACCATTCAATTTCTGTCTCTGCTGGTAATGGTGATTCCATCAAAGATTCGATCAAATCAAGTCTCGATTAACAAGCATTTATTGGGTTGACTGAAAGAAAATTAATGTATATAGTATTTTCAAATTTGGAAACTGTTAATTTCTTTGTCATCGCATAAGAATGCAAACAGAGTTTACACTATAAAATCAGTTGGGTTAATAATCAATCCAAATCAACTGGATTGAGTGAATATGAACCCATTTGGGTTCATATTCACTCAACCCTGTTCATTTGGGTTGTTTTAACTCAAGTGATTCAGAGTATAAGTCAATGGACCCCCGGTTTCAGCCCGAAAGTGCATTGGATGATAGTTTGCTTGTTTGCACAGCCAATTAGTTTTTGTTTGAGTGGAAATGTAACTCCAGTTCTACGTGTGATTTTGGTAATCCACTTTCCATGCACTATACGAGACCATTGGTTCAAAAGAATTTTGGCAATGCAGTGATTACGAAATACTATTATTTTAGTAAGGTTTGTGTTGATATGTTGAGCCACGCTTTTTGCAGGATACAAAACCAACACACTCATGTACACACATAGCCCCTCCCTCACTCTCACATCTCCACGCTATTCACTCTATATAACATCCCGTATACCTTGAATCAGTGGTGCTGGAAACGAGGGCTCATTGCTCCTCTATTTTTGTAAGCGTGTATGCTCCGTTGTTCGTTGAAAAAAATGAAATTAAAAATTGGGTTAGTGTTATGACTCTTTTCATCTAAAATAAGAATCAAGCATAGGCTCAGAGGAAATTTCAATTTAGATAAGAACCGCCCATTTTTGTTAAACGTTTAAGATGATCTGACTGGATGAGTCCCCCCCCCCCCCCCCCCCCCCACACACACACACACACAAATACACACCCGCCCATTTAGTTCCGCCTCCACAGCCGTGATTGCTGCCAAATTTATATTGGATAGGCTGACGACGAGATAAGAATGCTGCACAGGTACGATTCTTCAATGGCAATCACGATATTCAACTGTGCCTAGGGTAAAGCGCAGTTTTGTTTGTTATGAACGTTTACGGCATTTGTAGCTTCACGTAAAATCGTACGTGCAATGTGAAGTATTCCGGAACACGGGAGAGGCGGCCATGAAAGGTTTGTGGCCAGAATTTGATGTTTATGGCTTTTTATTCTTATACGTTGCAAGTGTAAGGATATGGTAAACCAAAGCCTCATTATCACGAGCTTTTCTATCGCAATGAATAACTTTTACACTGAAAGCAAAACAAAACTGCACGGAATCAAATGTATTTATTTATTTATTTATTTATTTATTTATTTATTTATTTATTTATTTGTGCTTAAAGCCATATCACCACCTAAGGCTACTTCGTGGCGAATGGAATCAAATAATGTGGTTTATTTTATCACGGACGTCTAAGCGATGACACAACTCAACTTGATATTAGCATTAGGTATGTATGCAAGATCGCATATTCAAATTAATACATTATAGCACTGTCGTGATGAGTTTTATCTGCACAATTGGTTCGGAGCAATTTTCAGTAACAATGCATCCTGTCTAGAAGGATAATGTCAGATTACAAATCTCAACATCCTAATGCATCCCGAAACCATTCACATTTATCATGTGGTAAGTGATTACCTCTACTGAGGAAGTGTCAGATTTAGCTTGGTTGCTAAAACCTTTTTTTCATATGAAGACGCCTTGTAACAATGTAATGGGGACTGCCTATAGTACACTGTAACAAATTCGCCGTTCTTGTTACAGAACAGTCGCCGTGGACTGGTCGTAATCCACACGTAGGTAGTGATGTCCACGCGTGCGTTTACCAAGTAATAAAAATCATCAGCAACAAAATGTAATTAGTACCAGGGGCGGCGGAATCGCGGGGGGGGGGGGGGGGGGGGGGGGGGGCTTTAGCCCCCCCACTTTTTTTGCCGGGCCACGTTTTTTTGTATGCACATATTTTAACACAACCAATGACTGGTGAAACCAGGAGCGGATCCATAGCCTCCCCCATAATATCTCCAGCTATGTTTTTCTTGTACTGGTTCAGTTTCGATGGATTTCGGATCATTTTTTCAGTAAGTGGCAACAAACGCTAAAATGTATACAGTCTGTTAAAAAGTCGGTTAACTGAAATTGATGGTAATCTTACAGACATACAAGTACCAAACTCACCCCCAGACAAGATAATCCACAATCAGTATAATTACTGTTAACGTCTGGTAAAGAATACAAGGTGAGGATTATTTATCAGCTTTGGTCGTTACGACCAAAGCTGATAAATAGACCTCACCTGTATGCTTTACCGGCGTTTTTAACAGCTCTGAAAGTGTGAAATCTTTCAAATACATCTCCAGAAAAATCTCAAAATATCCGCTCAGATGCATGGAAATGGGTTTTTTTTTATTTAATTTAAAATTTAAAACCATCCATTGCCCGATCCAGCCCCCCCCCCCCCTCCACTTTGAAAATCGTTCCGCCGCCCCTGATAACTGAAGTACCGGGTTGTATCCGGTGCTTCATTAATTAAATTTGTTTATGATTAATCCAAAAATTAGTGTTTGCAATCTAATATTATTGCGTTGGTGGAAATACTGTCCACTCAACGGAAAGTGACCAGTCTACGGCGGCCGTACTGTGGGGTAAAAGCACTTACAAAAAGTTGCCGTTACTTCTACGGTAGTGCATTTGAGGGTAACGACTGTTACTTCTTGTTGTTTCAGCACATGAGAACTTAAAGAGCCGTGTCCATGTACGGTGGGGCAAACTTTGTTTCAGAACAAACGTATTCAACTCTTTGATTTCCGCCTATGTAAAATGGCATCTTCCATGTCGAAAGTTCTGTTGTTTTTTGGAGAGTCACATTTCAAAGAAGACTAATTAAAAGCCTTTACATGCAGCAGTATGGCTGCAGGTTAAAGATATTAATTGGTCTGCAACCCAAGAAGCCGGGCTGCACAGAAACAGCGTGGATAATAGTCGTACTCCCCCTTGGGAACCCCGGGATGTCAAATAGTGTTTGTTTACTGGTAAAATAGGAAACGATAAGCAATGCCTGGAGTCGAAGTCCTCTGAATTGGGCAACATTGGTTAAAACGATTGGCTGAACTTGACTTCACATTTATGTGGCGGTTACGATTAGCCATTGTGTAGAAATATGTGACATTAAACCGCGATAAATAAATAAATAAATAAAATACCCGTAGTACATGATTTGTCCCAGATATACCTTCACGAGGTTGGTCTACTCTGTATGACAAAGTAGTAGCCTTCTCGCGCAATGAAGAGAAACAAAATATCAGTTCCTCTGTTTGGGTTCCAAGATAGCACAATGTTAGGTGGGTGTGGCCAAAAGTAGGTTAGAACGGCATTTTCTCTGTAATAGTTTACGTTAGAATACAGGCAGCTCGTTACCAGTACGTTTATCGTACTTGAATGGTATTTTTTACAGTGTAGGCATTCACAAAAACCCTGACAAGAGAAATCAATATGAACAAGAAATGAATACTTCCAAGAGAGTATGAAGCCCGTCCACAAATTATGGGGCTTGTAATTCAGGCACGAGTACTTTTCTGTTCTACAGCACTCAATTACTTAAGGCACCAGCGAGATCCACCAAATGCCATAAATAAAAATAACTATTCAAAAATTTCAGTTTTAAAGTGAGTGCTTCCAAAAATTAATTTCTGTCATGCTCACTAAAACGAGCTTATGGGGCTTGGTCAAATGAGATGGCACTAGACATGTTTTAGATTAAAAAATGAGAACTTCAAATTACATGCAGGAAGAAAAATACTATAAGCGTAATCCACAAGTGCTGTTTGGAAACGGGTTTAATCGTCGCGATTCTTCATACACGTTTATTAATCTGGGAATCCCCACGTGGAGTTCATCGTGGTAGCTGTGGAATATACTCTGACAATTTTTAACGTTCTGGAACAGAATCTGGACTTAGGTGTTGTTTTCTGTTGCTAGATGGTACAGTTCTAGAAGCGCCTCAATCGGTACCGAACGAAATCGTATGGAACCATTTTCGGTAAAACCATTGCACCTAGTCCACCTGAAACTAACTGCACTGTCAGTTCCCTGCCTTACTTGTACAAGGCACCAAATCGTGGCGTGCACACTAATCCATAAGAGAGACAAGTGTGACAGAATTAGGGTTAATGTCTCTATCGATCTACGTTGGTAAACTAGGACTAGTCGTTGTGTTAACTAATAGAACCGCGAAGTCCAACAAGCCCGTGGCTTTTCGGTTTTCCCTTACAGGCGATATTATACATTATATTATTATTATTATTATTATTATTATTATTATTATTATTATTATATCAGGTCCCAGATAGTTTTTAGCTTCCAGTAACTTCACAAATATTGTCGTGCATCAATTGTGAAATAACGTAACGAACTCTGGATTCAAATTATCTAACATTTAATTCAACAACTGTTACGAATAACATGCCGTTCTCTCTGGCTATTCACATAAAGCATTAAAATTAGCAAAGGACATACCTTAGATTTACACAGCAGTGGCGGCATTCATCAAAGGTCTTGTACGTAGGTATATTGCGCGTGATGAGCCAGGAGACAACATGGCCCAAACACCCAGAAAACGGTGCTTATATTCACCAATCTTCTGATGCAGTACATAATCACGCGACTACCATTCAGCAGAAAATTTGGGGAAAGTCCCCTGACGTGGCGGTCACCATTTTTGGACTTTTGTACTGCCATGCAGACTGCCGGTCAGTCTGCATGCAGTCCATGGAATTTCCACAACAAAATAGTATTCTGACTGTTAACCGGCAGAATGCCCTGGTGGAATTCACAATTTTGCAACGCTGCATCAGCTGATATCTGGTGACGTTTCACCAGGTGCATGTTATGATTTGGTGATAGATCAAGCAATAATATCCCAGAAACCACTGCAGAATGTTATTAAACTTTCCATCAACAAAACCTGCAATTTTATTGTTAGTTGACAATACTGGTCTACAATGTTATGCCTGGTATTGTCCACGTAATATCTGCCATCCGCTCATGTGTGGAAACTCAAAATACGTCTGTACTCTGATCGCCAGCTAGTACAATTCCATGTAATTTCAGCTTTCATTAAAACTGTTCATAAAATATGAGTCCAATTTCTAGAATAGAAATTGTCTATTAATTCTTGTATTACCTTACAGTATCCCTTAATGTAGAAGAGCTGCAGCTCTTCTCTCGAGCTAGCTTAACTTCTGTGGGCTATCTTCAAACATTTCTAGGCATTAGAATGCAACGCATTGCGTGACCGTTAAGAGCGTCGTGATTTCGTTTACACCAGTTTACACTAATTTACGAATTTGAGGGAGTCCCTTCCCCAGCATTTGGTATACATTTTCTTGGTATTTAAGGTATCACAGTTATAAATATTTTTTTCATAGGCGGCCATTATAACGTTCAGGTGAATAAAATATGATCGCATCACTTTAATTTTGGCATTCAAATATCTTTGTCAAGTATAGCCTTTCAGACAACTTTTTCTGACCTGAAAACAAATAAGAGAGAAACACTGGCAGGAAGGGAAGTACTGGTCACATGCACATAATTTTTCAGGGAATTCCCAACAAAAACACACCAATATTCAATTATATTTTTAGGTCAAAAATCATCAAATAACCCTTTTTATCATATGGCTCATCCGTTTTGTTCACTTTAAAACATTTGATATTTTGTTTTCATATTAATCAGTGATAAATAAAGCCTTCCGTCAATTTCATTGGTCAATTTCAAAACTAGACTATTTGATTGGCTGAACAAAATACAACTGATCCACATTTTCATAATTTGCATAATTAGGGTTGGGAGCTTTCATTGGTCAATTTCAAAACTGGACAATTTGATTGGCTAAACAAAATACAACTGGGTCACATTTGCACAATTTCAGTAGGGAGAATTTACGTTATCTGTCCTATTTAGATTGGGTTATATTGCATCAACCTTTTACCTACAAGAAAAACGCCATTCATTTTTTTTTATATTTTCACTTTTTTGCTTCCAAAACATAGGTTATGACCCCTCATTGGAACGAGCTCGACGAGCTTGTTCCAATGAGGTGTCATAACCTATGTTTTGGAAGCAAAAAATGAAAAATTTTAGTTATACGAGGATGTTTTTTCAAAGTGCCGTCTGCAACTCAAGTTAGGTGATGGGTTAAAAAGTCGTACTAAGCGTCTAATTTGTGCGTGTGTGTGATATGATAAATAGAATACGAAATGAGTGTTTTTCTCATATAATATTTATGAAACTCGTCGAATTTTCCGTTTGGGCTCGCCAAAGGCTCTCCAAAACGGAAAATTCTTAGACTCGTTTCACAAATATTATATGGGAAAAACACTCATTCCATATATATATTTATCTGGAATATTCAACAATAATGTAAGATGCCAGTAGAATGCTTCAAACATTTATTGGAGCGATATATTTCCCAGGGCTGCTAAGATCTGAAATTTCTTTGCAACATTTCCGAGTGCAACTTTTCAAGGACGGTAACTCTGATTCAGATATTTAGTACAGTCATACCTATAAACGCTCCCCAAAAAGGAATAACTATCGGAACGGTCGATTGTTTATGTATCTGAAATGGGTGTTTACAATTCTCTTTTGACTTTTTGAAGTACAAATTGCTTCATGTTGCACGCCAGAACATAATTATTTCTGAGTTGTCTTTAAATTTTAATGCAAAATGAAATTGTATCTTTGACTGTCATTAATAGTGAGTATTGGATCGATTGGAAATTGGGAAAGAGGGCAATTCTTGTTTTAAAAAACATCAGTCAGTCCCTGGAGGTGATCATTAAGAGGAAATACAAAAGATATTATAGCATAGTTAAGAGCTAAGTCAGTTCAATATAAGAGCACACAATTAGGTTTAAACTACACGTTGATGTATTTTATTTAAGGATTTCAAAGCAAAAGATAGTGCTTCTTGAAGCAATAGAAGAGTCGAGACAGAGAATGATGCATACAGAAACATTACTAGGTAAATCACTACAATGAAGGGGATTCAACAGAAAACTTGATGCTTATGTTGGTTGTCTCTCTTAGGTCCTTGAGTTACAAAATAAGTATCACTGGAATTACTGAAAGAACCCTAATTCTAAATTTTTTAAACTCTGTGTTGAAAGCTATTCAGACAGATAGATAAATACTGTGGAAGAAGACAGGAATTAGACATTAATAAGAAAAGATATGAGATAGTATAAGAAACCAACCTGAAATCAAACACAAGAAAGCCGAAAGTCGAACAAAGTTCGGAAAACGGGTAAGAGGACACTGAGTTGACACTGGGTGGAGACAGCATACAGACTCTGGAGGGTGCATAACAGGAAGAGCTAGCGCTGAGATGAAGCTATCACGAGATAACCTACCTGACAACAGAGTGGTGATGCGGAACACACGATCAACACTGTTCTGCAATCTGCATACCCACAGATCGCCTTGATAAGGTCAGGAATGCAATTACTCTACTTGAAGCGTTTTGTTTCCATAATGTATTCGTGCACAGTTTCAAATCCGAGGCGATTTGCATCTTTACTTAAGTACTCTGATCTGATTGGAAGTGTGAAGAAATAGTCAGGAAGACCTACTCGACAATGAGGGTCAGATTAAATGCTCGATTGGTCAAACAATGTGTTCCAACAGAACCTTTCGCCACCGATCGCATGCTTGCTGCTCCATCGAGAGCTCAAAAAATACTTTCCATGCATTATATTTATCCCCATGAACCCGAAAGACAGCTTTTTTCTCCAGGATAGTGATACGACCAGCACTCATAAAGTAGATAGCTGCCTAGTCAATTTATGTGGTTGGCCAATCAAGATTTTCAATGTGCAGTCCCACGGCTGCACGTTGAAAATATCGATTGGCCTTCCTCCAAGTAAAGAAAATACATTCTGAACTGGCGTGGAATATACCATCAAGGTCCGAAGGGTTAATGAAGTCGTCACTTATGTTTCTGTTTTCGAATGAGGGTAATTTAGCGTGGACTCAATTTTAAATAAAATTTTAGTGACCTTCCAAACCGTATTCTAAAGTTTCGTGAAAATACAAACCACCTCTCTCTCTCTCTCTCTCTTCACAGTATTTTATAAAATCTCGCCCCGCTGGTATGAATGTGCCACGGCCAGGTACCAATATTATAAACCATTTACAAGTGTATTTTCCAGAATTGTATTTCCGACCTGTGGCTATAAATTATCGAAATGAACCTTTAGCGTTCTTGTCACATCTTTGGAATCGCTAATGTCTCACTGCTGTCACCTACATTCACATGCAGAAAATGCAATTATGGAAATACAATTGTAAAATGTTTATAGTATTTCCCCCCGATCGTGATCTAATCACCAAAGATACCACCAGAGCGACCTTAGAACTGCATTTGACTAAATCGACTAATACTGATTGAGAAATATACGCAAGAGTTAAACAAAATTACCGACACTTCGTGTGGAGGAAACAATGGAATAATTCGAAGTACTCCATTCATGGACACAAGAGGGGACAGCACGTCCCCTCCTCCGCCCCCTCCTCTCACGGATGGATCCTCTTCTGAGTCATCACTGCTGTATCGTATCTGTTCTAAAGCCATCGAGTTTGTAAATCCTAGTAATAGTTTGTAATAGTTTGTTACAGTATCGGTTTTAATGCTTTATATTGTTCTTGGTAATTTTTTTTTCTATTCAGTACTTTAGCAGAGGCGTAGCTAAAGAGTATTGGGGTACCATCCCACTCTCAGTATTTACTTATTTATTTGTGTTTTAGGTTAGATATGTCTGCACAATTGCTAAACGTGACCGCAACATGGAGACAAAGTCAAGTTTAGTTAATCGTTTATATATACCATGTTATCCATTTTAGAGGACATCCACCCCAAGCATTGGTGATTGGGTCACAATTTACCAGTAAAACAGTGCTTGTTTACCAAAGTACGCGAGCTCTGCTTCACTTCCCGGGGTTCCCATAGGGGCCTACTCCAAGTAATTTTCCAGTCGGGATATGTTCGTCTGGACGAGAATCTAAGTCTCATTCTTGCTTGTAATCATGAACTTCATAACCAGAGTAGATTTGATACATCAAACTTTGACTAATGTCACACACACGGTCGACATTGGAGTACCGGCATCACACGTGTTAACTGAATAAGACGTTGCGTCACGACTATCACATGTGTCTTTTATTATCCACAAAAAAATTTCCTAAACGTCTTTTGAACTATAATCCGGACTGACAAATATTCCAACTGCATCATCGAGGCATGTCTTCGACGAAGGCCTGCCTTTATGATGTACAGTGCGGCGGCGCAGAGTGGTCATTTTTCATGGATGGGCAATATTTTCACGGACGCAGTACTATTAGCTTTCAAACACTAATTCCTGGGATAATCGTCAAAAATTTAATTAATGAAGCACCGGGTACAACCCGGTGCGTCATTAATTAAATTTTTGCTGATGATGATTTTAATTACCTGGTAAACGCATGCGTTGACATCACCGCTCACGTGTAGATTACGACCAGTCCACGGCGACTGTACTGTAGTTGGGAATAGTTTGTCGGTCGGGATTAGAGCCATCACAGTCTTTAATGATGTAGTTGCAATATTTTGTCAGTCGAGACTTTAGTCATTACAGACGGGACAAATCAGGTTTTCACCCCATCGCCCCCCAATCGTATCTTTTCGCAACGCCTTGAGTACTTAAGGATCCGGCTGCACCCTATGTGTCAAAGGCAGCAGTCAGTTCATTTCTTTGTTGCAAAAGTAATCTTTATACGTAAGTTTTTTTTTCTGATAATTTTGATTTAAATGGCGAGTTGGTCTTTTGAGATATTGTCTGCAGCTTTATGTATTTTCAACCTCAGTGCATCAATTTAGGCCATCTCAAAAGTAACGACAACATTCAATCACCACAAAGAAACACAGGTATAAATTTACAGTATATTTATTGCCAGGATGCATTTAAAGATCTACAAGTATTCAATTATATATATTGTCACTTTTTCCCTCTGTTTCCAAGCGACGGTCATAAATAATCAGATTATATCTGTCAATGTCAGTTTTCCCATTTACGTATGTAAAAATCACATCTTCAACCTTCAAATTCAAATTATCGCTGCAATTTTGCAAGTTCGACGTCCGATTCTAAACGCGCAGTAAACTTATCAATAGCGTGCGACTTCTCCGAGATACCAAACCTGAAAACAGTTGGCTTCAAACCTATAAGGTTCGGGTTTGTTTCTTGTGTGCTACGAAATGTTTTCGAACGAGTTTTCGCGGGTGGTGATGGTGGTGTGTGCGTGGGGGGGGGGGGGGGGGGGGGGGGCATCGATTAATATACTGCACCTTTGAAACTGTTATCGGGGTTCTCTTTTGTCGCGTCTTGTATTGCATTCGGATTCCAGTAAATGTTCGGTAGCGACTTCCAGTTCCTTATTCGACATTCGATATCACCGATAAAATTGATTGATGATGAATGTCGAATAAGGAACTGGGAATAAGTAACAGTTCTCACGTCCAAAGGAAATTTCCAATGCCCACTTGTTTCTTCATCTTAGTATGCACGTAATCTTCTGTTCATGGTTCGGCTTTCTACTTCAACCATAGAAACTAGCCTTAAGACTGGAATTGGTTGAATAACAACAAGTGGACCGAATCGGCCGGAATGGAATTTATTCGCCCAACACATCTATATTTGATACTTGGAGATAATGTAGTACAAGACTGTTTTGTTTGTTTAACTCTTAACCCGCTGAGATTTTCAAGATATTTTTCGTCAAATCTAATCATGGCTGCTATAAAGCAGCCATGACCAGATTTGATGAAAAATTAATCTAAATGTAACATGACACAGCACTGGTGAAAAATCCAGTCAATTTACAGGGAGAAAATATGATTAAATGTGCACAAATTATACTGATTTCAATGACAAGAGAAGACAAGAGAAACCCTGTGCTGGGCAGGAATACCTACCAGCAGCATTCAAGGAATTAATGGAGTTTAACTATACCGTTAACAGACAGGGCCACATCATGCCTCGCAATTTCCATCATTGAAAGCGATTTACAGGAAAGTTAGCTCCCCTTAATTTCCCAAAACTATCAGTAAATTTAATATGTATGCATGTGCTGCAAGTATAGTATAGTATAGTATAGTATAGTATAGTATAGTATAGTATAGTAGTATAGTATAGTATAGTATAGTTTAACACTAAGGGTATTGGAATCTCATATAAATATTGAATGTGCGAAATGTTAGCGAATTTGTATCATCGATGTGCGCACCATTTCACAACATTCAGGCATTTCCCCGTAAAATAGAAAATGTGGCTTTTTACAATTTGTTCTCAATCAGTTTGAACATTTGACTATTATTCTATGTTAAAACCCATTTAAAAATTAAAAAAAAAACTGCGTGTTCACCATCTTTTGATGTTCAGTAACTTTTTCTCTGATCATTATATCAACGATTTACGCATCATTACATACAATGTAGTCACATCAATATAAAAGCCCAGATGGTGAGATTTGCTCATTGTTTATTGATGTTTAAGGTCACATACTTATGCACAATGGCTAATCATGACCGTGACAGTTTTACGGGTGGTAGAAGCCGGAGTACCCGGAGAGAACCACCGAGCAACGACGAGCCGCTGCCAGCTCCCCAATATCGTAACTCCGCACTGCAGCACAGGCAGGGTTAGATTGGTTGAAGACATGTGCACCATCGACGTGCAGTACGCCTTAGTACACGGCGTCATCGTGCCCCCATGTGGACAATCGGGGTTAAGTGCCTTGCCCAAGGACACAACGCGGAAGTCCGAATCGATCGCTCAGACGGTCACCCATCCGAGGATTAACTGGGCTCGACGTTGCTCAACTTCGTTGATCTGACGAGAACCGGTTACCGCAACGCCACCGCGCCCCCAGCTTGCCACTGAAAACAAAAGTTTACTTTTGCAACCTTTAATAAGAGCTGTCTGTCGTTTTGGTTTAATATCAGGGGCGGCGGAACTGGGGTGAGGGGGGGGGGGGTCTACAACCCCTCCACATTTTTTGCCGGGCCATGTTTTTTTTGTATGCATATATTTTAACACAACCAGTGACCAGTGGAACAAGGGGCGGATCCAGAGCCTCCCCTTATTTTCGCCAGCTATGTTTCTCTCGGACTGGTTCAGTTTCGATGGATTTCGGATCATTTTTTGCAGTAAGTGTCAGAAAAACGCTAAAATGTATACAGTCTGTTAAAAAATCGGTTAACTGAAATAGATCGTAATCTTACAGACATACAAGTACCAAATCCACCCCCAGCCAAGATAATCCACGGACAGTATAATTGCTGTAAACGTCTGGTAAAGCAGACAGGTGAGGTCTATTTATCAGCTTTGGTCGTTACGACCAAAGCTGATAAATAGACCTCACCTGTATGCTTTACCGACGTTTTTTAACGGCTCTCAAAGTGTAAAATCTTTCAAATACATCTCCTGAAAAATCTCAAAATATCCACTCAGATGCATGGAAAAGAGGGTTTTGGGACCCTGGAATTCACAATGTTCATACCGACGACCATCCATCGTCCGATCGAGCCCCCCCCCCCCCCCCCCCCCCCCCCCTCTTTGAAAATCGTTCCGCCGCCCCTGTTTATTAAAAGTAAAATTAAAAGGAAAATCTGGTTTACTTTCTGCTTTTGTCATCGATGTTTTCTCGATAATTACTTGCGTTTTAATTTGACCTTCTTTGCTCGTCCAAAAAATTAAAGGGAGATAACTGATATAAGTCGGGGATGCGTGTCGGACAGTTTTACGGGTGGAGAGAGTCGGAGTTCCCGGAGAGAACCAGCGAGCAGTGGCGAGCAACTGTCAGATGATCCAACTTCGCAACTCTGCACAAGCAGACGAAGCAGCGATTCTTGGCCAGTTTTCAACCGACGTGCAGTACGCCGTAGAAAGCAGCACCGTCTTGCTGTAATGGTAATTACCATGGATAATGGTGATTAAGTGTCTTACACAAGGACAAAACACGGTTACCGCTGGTCGGGATCGAAAGGTCGACCTTCGGTTTAAAGCTCAATACTCTAGACACCAATCCATCGTGCTCCCAGTACCATATTACCTGCATATCGACACACTGCACACTCCCAATTTGTAAAACTAATATTTACGGGACACTGTACCCAACCACGTCCACCCGTTCTGTCATTTCTGTTTTTACAGACAAGGGATGAAAGCCCTGGTGCGTCACAATCTTTATGACTGGTCTGACCCTTTACCTAACATGAAAAGCAGACGACACTTAAAAATAAAATTATTAAAGAACTATTTTTTATTTCATTTTTTGCGCCAAAGACATGGCTTATGACACCTCATTGGAACGAGCTCGTTGTAATGAGGGGTGATAAGCTGTTTTTGGGGAAACAGATGACAAAATAGTGAAAATTGAATGGCAATTATTGTGAGTAGCGCTGGCCCCTTTTGGCCATTACCTGGGGTAAAGGGTTAACAGGAGCGTAAGGCAGCACGCAAAGGATGGGGTGAGGTTAGCAGAATGCCGCCCCACGTTTGATGTATTCTAGTTCGGACAGAGTCTTAGATATCCATTCGCTCTTCCTAGTAACCATGTACTAGATTTGATTCTTGAACTCGTTCCACACACTCACACAACTGAGAGTTGGGAGTCCTGTGGTTACGGCATGTCGGACACCGGGCTTTGTCGCTGCTGGGGGAAATAGATTCACGTCGCGTATTCAGCCAAACCTCAAGAAGTGTCGCCTGAATCCGTGCGTGAACGTATGTCTCGCCGTAACGAACCCGCCCGTTTCACATTGTTGGGGTGGTTCTTATCCTGAAGGGGTCAATGACTTTTACTCGAAAAGCATAAATCAACAGGGGTTCACGGGAAACAACAATTTTAATACATATATCTAAAAATAAATATGGTATGTAATTCGTGACTTACATGAAATCCAAATGAATAAAAAAAAAACAGAAAGTCAATCCAATGAATATGATAAACAAAACGTCAATCACCCCTACCCACACAGCTTTTGAGTCACTTGCGGGCTCGCATTCTCTGTTGTCGCTGGTTTTTCCTCCTTCTCGTTGGTGTTTGTTCTTTGGTCGCCTCTTCACTTCACTCTTTCACTGCCGTCGCACGGCCACTAACGTATTGTCACTTCACTTTATTTCGATAGCCAGGGCATTAATTCTCAGTTTGATCGCTTCTGTTGAACTTGGCCGCTTAGATCTATCTTAATTTAATATTCGCTTTTAAGTTCCTTTGAAAGTCTTGCATTTCGGTATATCCTGACATTCGTGACAGACCAAATGCATAATATGGGTGTGTGTCCAGAACATGCGCGATGTACGATTTTCACCACAATTACCTATTAACTGACCATAATTACACAGATAATGACTGCAGGAGAACACTGGTCTCTCTTTCTTTTAATCTTCATCAGATAGCTCATATGGTGTTCAGTACACTCGCGCTGTATGGCCATTAAAAGTTCATGCTTAATTAGCAGAGCATGAACTATTGCTGGTCTGTTTAAATGACAAATCTGTTTTCGGGGCCCGTCATATACCTATCTTTAAGCTTTATGTTTAGCCCACTGAGAAAGATTATCGAAAATATATACACTTTCAAACAAAAAATCGCAACTTTAAGCTATCACCTTGACACGGCATTGAACTTCAAACCGAAAGTTCCGCGGTTCGTTCCCTCCAAGGTTAACTGCCCTGTGTCCTTGGGTGATGCGACTAATCCCGATTACCCACGCGAGGGTACGACGACGCCTGTGTGCTAAGGTGTACTGCACGTCGGTGGTGCACTTGTCTTCAACAAATGATAACTCTGCTTGTGCGGAGTTGGTACGTTGGGGTTTCTGACAGCTGCTAGCCGATTCTCGGCGGTTCTGACTGGGTAATCCGGCTTCCTCCACCCGTAAAACTGTCCGACACGAGGTGACCCTGACTGTTGAAAGTGTCTTGAAATTTCCATAAAAAATGAAAGTTATTTTGGTGTTATGACATTTCAACTAATCATTTCTTGAAGTTTTTCTAATTGTTCTCTTTTTCTTGCATTTATATTTTCTGCCAAAACATGTTGTGGTATTTCGACGTGGCCTGCTTCAGCAGATTAATTAATGCAGTGATAGAACAAAAATATAATGGCACAAATCTATGTATTAAATATCGTCTCAAAAGTTGCTTAATAATGTTACTAAACCGATGGAATATTGTAAATATGTGTGCAACTCTGCGGAGATGGAATGAATGGTTTTTCCCCCAATACAGCCATAATTTCACGTTTATTGATTACGACGAAACAATCTATTTTCAATCGTTAATTAAATCGACGGGGCATTCTGTGTCCACGTATCCCCGTGTTAGAATTGTTCTGTCGTATGTTCATTTTTTAAATTTCTGAGGTTTAGTTCTTGAATTGGTTCCCTCCGAACATTGCCGGAAACGATTTAACCCTTTACCCAACGAATCGCCCGCATCCGCCCGCGTAATATGCAAATTCAGCAGCTGAAAAAATATTATTTTTCGAAAAATCTTAGCAAAACCATATCATGTGACCCCTCTTTGGAACGAGCTCGTCGAGCTCGTTCCAAAGAGGGGTCACATGATATGGTTTTGTTGGAATTTTTGGAAAACATTTAAAAAATGATTTTTAAAATAATAAATTTTGATATCGTCTGCGTTGGGTAAAGTGTTTATACTACATCAATAATGCCGAATGATGACCCTGGATGAAGTTTCATTTCAAAATACGACCATAGTCATGAGAAAACTACCTAAACGTGTTTGAAGATACGACACATTCCAAAAGAAAGCGTCAGAAAACTTCCGGATAAAATGACAAAGGGAAACAATTGATACACGTGCAGCACTGCCGAATGATAATCTTCGATCGACCTCTGCCTAAATTCAACATTAAAACTGTCATCATGTAACTCAGTATAACTCTAAAATGATTTTGGAGAGCATTTTGATGTGTTAACAGCCCGTCAGAGATGAATGACAGCCCGTCAGCCTAAAATGGCCCGAGACAAAGCCGAGATCCGTCAATAAAGCCAAGGCTGTTAATCATTCTCTGGGGAGCTTAATACACCACAACGCCCAACAGAGTCATATCATCACTATATTTCCGACACGTGTTTGGTCACGTGACCTGTTGGGTCATTATTGGGCAGTCACGTCAACGCAGCACGACACGTCATATGACCTATATGATTAAAACGGGGGGGGGGGCAAAAACAAAGACGTGCTTTCAGGCAGTTCTGGGAGTCTCTGATATACAGATGGGAGAGCAAAGAGTTGAATTGTCCCATATTTTGATTTGTGGTTGCATATTGACCACTGTGAATGGGGCCGTCGATGGATCGAACACAGTATTTTGGAGGAGTGATCCCCACCCTTACTTGTGAAATAGAGGCATGAACGCTCTGTATGCTGTATGCATCACTGGGCTGATGTGTTAGTTTGTTTGCGCGCCAGTAAAGAGTACAATTCATTTTGCTCAACACAAGCAACTTGCTTATGGAATGGAATAAATGTTGATGTAGTTGTAATGGGCAATTGTGCTGTCTAACAGATAGATTCAGCCCAAATCTTGGTGAATTGTATGAAGCTGTTCAGAATGTAGTGATGTCTCGATGCTCAAAGTTCGTGGTACAAAATAATAATTATTTGGCGCTTCGCTGCTTTATCGATGCACTTGGCTGTTTTATTGAAATACTTGGCTGCTTAATCGAAATGCTCGGTTGCTTTATCGAAGCGATTGACTGCTTTATTGAATCTATTGACTGCTTTATTGAATCGTTTGGCTGATTTATCGAAGCAATTAGCTCTCTCAAATGCTGATATAGTTGTAATGGGCATTTGTATTTTACAACAGATAGATTCGGCTTATATCATGGTGGATTGTATAAGTCTTGAGCAAAGGGAGCAGCTCAGACGGTGGTGTGGTCTTTGTGCTTAACGCTCGTGATACTTATTTGACACTGGGCTGTTCTATCGAGATGCATGGCTTCTTTATCGAAAAGCTTGGTTGCATAATCAACGAGCTTGACTGCATAATCGCAGCGTTATGCTGATTTATAGTAGAGTTTGGCTTATTCATTATTTTCATAGTTCACCTATCATATTTGAAAAAGTTTGGTAGGTGTCAGTATGATGTGTACCGGTCATACTTTCTTACCGTTGTCATTTATTTTTGACACGACAGACTTGTGTGTATACACTACTGTGTTTTGCTAGCCAGCCACTCTAGTTTGGATTTTCTAATTCAGTTTGTTCCATGTAAGTGACTTGGGACAGCATGGAGATGCATTTCTCGGGCTCAGTAGGATGGTTTTGGCCTTACTCTCCTTGAGCACTGGGACTGAATGGGTCCAAGGGGAGTTTGTTTTCATTTCCGAGTGACATGGTGAACTTCTGTTAGTATGCAGAAACCCATTAGTGGGGAAGAAATCTCACAGTATTTGCCCGGTACAGCCTCTAGTGTAACTGTAGTTTCGACCGTACGATCTTATCAAAAAAACAAAAATCCGAGATTTCGCGTTCAGGTATGTATGTTTTGAATGGGCAACATGAAGTCGTGTTGCGGTCAGAGACAACAGAATGGTTGCTTGTCAGATTAAGTCAACTCAGAGTCGAGGACCCTTTGTTTTGATGTTTCTTATGACAGGTAACTTGTTACAGCAGTGGCTTGGGTCTGGCCTTCAGTGCAGAGGATATTTGATCCTCTGGGGCATGATTTAGCTCAGTTCAATATTTTACATTACAGAGTATAGCCGTGTGTTGTTGAGGCTAGCTTGTTGTTAGTCTGAAAAGCAAAGACGCCTGCTATGTGGTTTAAGTTCGTCTGTGATGCCTCCTGCTAATCAGCTTGAAAGTCAGTGAGCTGTGTAAACTGTTGGTACCAGCATGTTGGAAAAGATGCTACATGTTGCGCTGACACGGTAGGGTTTCGCCAAGCATGCCACAAATATGGGTTGTTGTACACGCTTGACACCGAAGAGCTGTTTTCTAGAGTTCGTCTCGCAAAATGGTTGTGGAGGAAACGTCTCGCGCAGAAAACAAAGGAATTGCACCTCGCGTCATGGGACGGAGGATTTGGGCTCAACTGAAAGCAATTTCATATCCATAACTACATTAACATGGGAAATAAAATATCTTTTACCGAAATAATCATTGCTATGGAGAAAAAGTTGACTTGAGGAAAAGTAGAACGAGATATATGCGCTTAAACCTCGTTCCTGTATCGATGAATTTTGACTTCAGCCGTTAGTCAAATTCTGTTCACATGACGATTTCCAGTTAAATCGTCGGTCGTGGAGACGAGACATTACAGCAAGTAAACAATTCGAAAATGGACATACAGCAAATCTGCACAACACTTTACGTTAATCTCGTTATAGGAGAGCGGAAAATAAAATATTCAAAAAAAGTAGGGGATATCCAAACTGATGTTGATATTTTCTGAAAATGGTATTCGATACGCGTGATTGGACACATTAATATGTTACCAAGTTTAGCGTGGATAATGAATGTCACCGGTCCACGAAAACTTCGTGCAGGTTTTTCGCACGAGCGCCGTGTTAATGTCTGTGGGGTACGTTTTGAAATTTTCATTTGTACTGGACGGGCTTTTTCGGAGGGCTCATCGTTGTTTTCTTGGTATAAACTCGTTCATCAATAGTTTCTGGTCGAAACATAACTTTTGAGGTATGCGGAGACTGACACGTGACGAACTTTTACGTGCCGTTGGCATGTTGGAAGTTGGCAATAGACAGACTGCAGTGGCTCACATTCTCAACTTTACTCAATCGGTGATTAGCAGGTTGTGGTCACGCTACCGTCAGACAGGCAATGTTGATGACAGACGTTGGTCAGGTCATCCAAGGACGACAACTACTAACCAGGATCGTTTCATCCGAACCACAGAATTACGTAACCGTCATCAAAGTGCCTCAGAAATTGGACAGCAGCTGCACCGAGCGACAGATGTGCGAGTCAGTGGTCAAACTATCCGAAATCGCCTACACAGCTGGAATTTGTACGCTCGACGACCTCGAATAATTCCATGTTTGACTGAACATCACATCGCAGTAAGGCGTAATTGGTGTGAAGCACGACAGCGCTGGGCAATCGTCGGTGGAGCAGCGTCGTGTTTTCCGATGAATCGAGGTTCACTCTCGACTTCCACGACAGGCGAAACAGAGTGAAGCGGCAGTGGAACGAACGATACCATGACGTACCGCTAGACAGCACGATCGTTTTCGCGGTGGATCGGTTATGGTGTGGGGAGGCATAACCACGGCAAGCAGAACAGCATTACATGTCACCCAAGGGCGCGTCACAGGGCAGTAATACCGTGACATGTTAGCAGCTCATGTGGTGCCATTTGAGCGACGTCACGGCCGTCGATTCGTTTTTCAAGATGGCAATGCAAGAGCACACAGGGCCCGTGTCGCTACAGAGTTCCTCCAGCAGCCGAACATCACTACACTGCCTTGGCCAGCACTAAGGCCATACCTTTCACCAACCGAGAACGTCTGGGATATGCTTGGCAGACGTCTACGACAACGCCAACAGTCCGCTACCAATGTCCAGAATATCGCCGCCGCACTGCAGGAAGAATGGAATAACATCAGTCAAGCTGATATTGGACGTTTGGTGAGGAGTATGCCACGTAGGATCCGCGCTTGTCTCGCAAACCGAGGAGGATTTACAAGGTATTGAGTTCTGAATGTGGTAAATTCTCTGACTGATCGCCCATGTCTTTTACAGCTCAGTGCGTGGAATGTGTGCTTGTCAGACACCCAACTATCGCTGAAATCATTCACCAGATGTCACAATACAATGCCTCAGCTGTCTTTTTGATGAAAATTTAAATATATTTCTTCATATATCTCACTTTTTTCAAATATCCCCTACCTTGTTTGAATAGTATATATTCGTGTGTAGAGATCACATTCGATCTGAATGCTCATTCTTGTGGTATACAGTACAGTCAACGTGCACTGGTCATAATCCGCGCTCGAGCAGTGATGTCCACGCATGCGTTTACCAGGTTATAAAAATCATCAGCAGCAAAATTTTGATTAACCCTTTACCCAACGTAACGGCCAAAACCGGCCAGCGCTATTCTCAAAAATGGCCAATTAATTTTCAGAATATTTTCATTTTTTGTCTCAAAAACATAGGTTATGACCCCTCGTTGGAACGAGCTCGTCCAGCTCGTTCCAACGAGGGGTCATAACCTATGTTTTTGAGACAAAAATGAAAAACATTAGTTATTCAAGAATTTTTTTTGCAAGTGTCCTCTGCTTTTCATGTTAGGTAAAGGGTTAATGAAGCATCGGGTACATCGCGGTGCTTCATTAATTAAATTTTTGATGCTTATTCTATAATATTATTCTTTGTGGTTATTCCTATAATTAGTATTTGCAATCTAATATCACTACGTCTGTGGAAATATTGCCCACCCGTGGAAAGTGATCAGTCCCGAATGGTACCACAGGCTGTACCCGGTGCTTTATTAATTAAATTTCTGATGTCTATGTCTATAATTAGTGTTTGGAATCTAATATTATTGCGTTCGTGTAAATATTGCCCATCCGTGGAAAGTGACCAGACCACGGCGGCCATATTGTACGTCACATTGGGTTCGAGGAATCCGTTACTCGGAAGTTCGACGGATTCTGTGATGTCGGAAATCGGGCGTTGTCGTTGCTGGGAGAAATTGATTCACGCCGCGTTTTCTGCCTAGACTCAAGGCGTGCTGCCTGAATCCGTGTGCAGTATGTAATGTGGTTTTCACTCCTATTCGGCAGGATCTCATTGCAGGATCTCATGTGACGTCATAGTCACGTGACGTAGGGGCGCCATGGTGTGTTGTCATGGTAACCCGCGTGAGCGGCCATGTTGTGACGTTATCTCCATAGTGATACGTGTTGTTAGTGCGCATGCGCAACGCGTGTTGTTAGGGTGATACGTGTTTCCGTCGTCCATTTTGTATACTAGAGGCAGCCATCTTGGTTTCTATGGTAGCACGTGATTGCTATGTTACCTAAGGCCTACAATAGGACAGAGGTATGTTTTGGGGGTATGTTCGATTGAATCGGAGTATTTTCTGGAACGACTTCCCTGGATAATTACCACAAACAACCCGACAACTTGTATTATTTCGAATTCTTCCAGAATTCTCTACTTCTATCTATATATGCAATAGTTATCGTTTATCTGGCCATGTTCCTTTATTCTAGAGTATACTCCAGTAGTGTAGAAGAGCCTATTAACTGGAACAGTTTACCTTATAATTGCTATATTTAACAATTTCTGGTCTATTCTTGTTAGTTCTGACCCTATTCCAAGTACTCTTGTTGTTTCATTTATATAACTAACCAATCAGATTGCTTGATTTCCCATAATCTGTATGCAGAGTTATCTCCCGTGTGTATAACAAAAGCCTATATCCAATGGCACCCCAATTTTAGCACCCCTTTTTGAAAACACCCATGGCTATGGAATCCCTTTTTGTCATATGTGCTTATGTGAAAAGGCACAATGTGACACAATATGCCCTATCACATAGGCACATGCTTTATGTGCCGATATGTGCTTATGCCCACAACGTTCAAATTAATAAACTGTCGTGTAATTTACCTAAATATACATCAGTACAATACACATATATTTATCTCACCATGGTACCCCTATTAACCCTTTACCTAACATGAAAAGCAGACGACACTTGCAAAAAGAAATTCTTGTATAACTAAATTTTTTCATTTTTTGTCTCAAAAACATAGGTTATGACCCCTCGTTGGAACGAGCTCGACGAGCTCGTTCCAACGAGGGGTCATAACCTATGTTTTTGAGACAAAAAATGAAAATATTTTGAAAATTAATTGGCGATTTTTGAGAATAGCGCTGGCCGGTTTTGGCCGTTACGTTGGGTAAAGGGTTAACTCTTTGCCCAACACGATTTTCTGACGATATCAGCAAAATAAGTTCTTGAATAACGAAAACTTTTCACTTCTTACCTCAAAAACATAGCTTATAACCCCTCATTGGGACGATCTCAACGAGCTCGTACCAATGATGGGGTCATAACTCGTCTTCTTAATGTTAATTTGTTATCCTCTATTAGTCGGAGTAGGATAGCGCAATCTCATCCGAAGAGGGGATATTTCAACCAGATACGGGGGTTTATCCCATTCCCACAGTTTATCTCCAACCACCACCCATGTGACGTCATCGAAATTAAACTACTGTTCACGCGACGGCAGTCTGCTATTCTACCGATTGGTCGTATTCAGAATATACCAAAGGTATACACAATGAAAATCAGTGTTGGCTCTCGACTGCGATTGGTTAACCCTTTACCCAACGCAGTCGATATCAAAATTTATTATTTTAAATACAATTTTTTGAAATTTTTCAAAAAATTGTAACAAAACCATATCATGTGACTCCTCGTTGGAACGAGCTCGACGAGCTCGTTCCAACGATGGGTCACATGATATGGTTTTGTTGAATTTTTTTGAAAAATAATATTTTTTCAACTACTGAATTTGCATATTACGCGGGCGGATGCGGGCGATTCGTTGGGTAAAGGGTTAACACATTGAAGCGAGATAAAACAGTTGACATTCCGTTGACATCTCTTTTGAATTTATTGATTACAAATTTGTCATGGGGGGTGTTGTGGGAGAAAAATATTCCTTAAGTAGTATGGCGCGGTGCAGGGACGTGGCTGCAGGTTTCCGATTGGGGGGGGGGGGGGGGGTGTAGGGTAGTGAATTTCCAACTGGGGAGGTATTGGGAGGGGAGACCCCTCCCGCTCCCTCCCCCTAGTTGGAAATTCACTACCGAGAAAGGGGGCATAAATTGATTCAAGTAACTGAAATGCCTACACATTTATGATAGAATTATCAGGTTATTATTATTTGGTATACTTCTGGGGACTGAATATGTGCCAAACAAATGCTCAAATTGAGAACTTTGAGCAATTCACAGTCTCCTGACATTAAATTAGATCTTATGCAGGAATGATAAATTTTCGATGTTTCTTCATGTTGTAACTGTGAATGAAGGAATTAACTCACGATAACGATTTTACATGATGTGATTTTCTTGAAGTGCATTTCGAGGATTTTTTTATTACGATAAGTAAACGTACTCTGGAAATCTCGTACCGACTGACATCATGCATACTTACACGGCAGTTGTAAATAGAAACCAGTTGGAATTTTTGCCGATTTGAAACCGAGTTGGAATTTTGAAATAAAGGAGGCATCAGCATCGACAAAGAAGCTCTAAATAGACAGATGGAATTTCCAACTACTCATGATTTGCCCTCCGAATTTCCAACTATAGGACATTTTGGCCAGGATTGGGGAGGTGAACCCCCCTCCCCCACCCCTGTCGCCACGTCCCTGGTGCTGTGATGGGTAAATGCAGCTCTATCAATTGAAAATTAAAATTTGAATGGCAATTTTTGTGATTTGGGCTGGTCTGTTTTTATTCGTTATGTTGTTTAATGATGGGTTAAACATTTTTGATAGTTTACCAGACTTGGCGTCACAGGCAAAATGTTTTATAAATATCATTTTTTCTGCTTTACAGTAATTTTAGTTTATTCTTCTGCAATTGGTTCGCGGTGCATGAGTTCATGAACATGGTTTATGTATGGCATATCTGAGAAGGTTTGAAATTTCTAGGTTTACCTGAATCTATCGTGACGAAACAAGTCAGCACACAAATTATTCACAATGATACAAAAGTTATGGTAATTGGTTAGGATATTCCTCCACATTAATATCACCACATCAAACAAACAAAACGTACTGTAGGAAGCCAAGAGCTTAACTGGATTAGGAAAAACTTCGTGCAGACTGATTGAACAGATACTTTTTGATTGCGGGAAAAATGATTATTCTGCTGACACAGATTGCAGGTGCGTTACCTGTAGTTATATGAATAATTAATCTCGACGAATGGTACAGTCAAAACTGTAAATATCTTCAGACCTTTGAGTGTGAAGGAATGTCCCGCGTTTGCCCGATCATGACATGTTATACGGACCTTCCTCCACCGGACATTTCTCCACTTTCTCAAGCGGACATTTCCCCGCCCCTGGCATCAGAACCCCACATCTGTCGCCTCCCCTCTCAACTTGTTTAATTGATTAAAGGACATTTCCCCGCCATGGGTTTCACCACCTAAATTAGCTGCCAAGCGGACATTTCCCCACTGAACTCCAGTTATGAAGACAACCTACAAACATTTTCATTTTGTGAACACATCGAGAGCTATGTTTTTTTACAACACCAGACAATCACTGTTTTCGGTCATATGTTGTGTTACCATTATTATGGAAATAAAATTCATCGCTTAGGTGCAACAAAGCGCCATTTGCAGTGCTTTAGCACTACAGATGGCGCCTTGTTGCACTCAAGGGAAGAATTAATTTTAGTAACTACTGTCGCTTCTTTGTATAGCCATGGTGATGAAATGTCTACTTAGGCTTGGTGAGAAATGCCTGTTGTTGAATTATCCGCGAATTCACATCCAATGTTAATGCAACTTCCACATATCGCATTGGAAAGTGTTGGGAAATAAATATTGTTTAAACTAAATAGAATGAGTCCCGTCATAAGGTCTTTTCTATACAGCGACCCCATGATACCGATCCGGGATACTATACATCCCTGACTTATCTCGTCATGAAAATGAACTTTAGACAAAGTTCTCGCCCTTGAAATTATTAGATGAGCGACTTTTCTTTCGGTACTCTTGAAACTGTCTGTCATTTTCGTTTATTAAAAGTAAAAAATGTAAACTAAAAAGTCACCAAAAACCAACCTCCTCACCCGAGTTTTTGGTGTGCGTTAGTAGTGTATTCTCCCCGTGTTCCGAAAACACATTTGCTATATACCAACAGAGCACTGTAAAGTCTGAGAGCGCGTAATTTTTTGCGGATTCATGGCTCTAAACTGTATTTATTGTTATTATTATTAATTTTTATTACTTTCAAAAGCGTGATTTACTGGGATTTCAGGGTTTGATTATAAACGATATCTTCACAAGTGAATTATGCAATCAACAATTGGGTCATGTATCCGTTCGCGCAAACGAAGACGCTTTGCCGTGGGTGTAGTGGGGACTTCATTGTTTTTTGTTTTTTTTTAACCCTTTACAAAACAAGAAAAGCAGACGACACTTGCAAAAACACATTCTTGAATAACTATTATTTTCATTTTTTGTCTCAAAAATATAGGTTATGACCCTCATTGGAACGATCTCGACGAGCTCGTTCCAATGAGGTGTCAAAAGCTATGTTTTAGAGACAAAAAATGAAACAATAATGAAAATTAATTGGCGATTTTTAAGAATAGCGCTGGCCTATTTGACAGTTACGTTAGATAAAGGGTTAAATAATATAATTATCGTTAATAATGAAAAGTAATAAACAGAGTAATCGCTTGACTGGACTGGTTACGTGAAATAATTCATTCGAGGCGAGGGACTATATTGTAAAACACTCGTGCGCATTCGTGTTTGTACAACGTCCCTCACCTCTCACGAATTATTTCACGTAACCAGTCCAGTCCAGTCAAGCGATTACTCTCTATGTAACTTACGCTGGCAGGGGTAAAGGGTTAATTTGAATAGTTGGCAAATGTGGTCTAAATGTACAGATGTTGAACAATACTGCGCTGATGCGGGCGAATACTTCAAAACTCCACCCATTTCAAATTTCCACGCAGACATCTTAGCAATTTCTTACCAAAAACCTGAACGACTTCAGTTATCACTTATCTTCTTTGAACTGACAGAATGAAACATAGACTGTGATTTCTCACACATCAGAAAGATAAGATTAATTCAGAAACGCCGAAAACAATGTAAGACGGTAGACAGATCAGATAAAAGAACACTTCTAACTCGGAGATTGTTTTTAGAGGGAGATGAAAGATTTTAAACCGTTATCTAAACACATCCAGAACGTGCACCACACAGATCATGAATGAATTCTTATAACGCAATACTGCTCACAGTACTACCGGCTTACAGAAGATATCGTTCTTTAAGTACAAAAGGGGCCATCTGCAATTCTCATCATTCATTTAGCATTTCTGGTGAGGTTCAGTAATTATTTATGGTGAGGTTCAGTAATTCATTGCAACAGCATGACTGAAAGTCAAATATATCTTAATAAGTGACAACACAGAATGCATAATTTAGGTTACAATCAATCAAATCAATCAAATTCTTTATTGTACTGTTACACAATTCAGGTCAAATGTGCAGATCATAAAATAAAATACAAAATATACAATATAAAAATATAATGACACCCGAAACACAGGTCAATATTCAATGACCAAGGTTTAACAATAAGTAAAATGCAGTAACTTCAGAGATAAACCACGACTTACGGAAGTAGGCACACATATATATATATATTACCCGTATAGAATATTGGTTTTATGTAACAGAGCTGTCGATGAGAGGCTGCCAGACTCCTTACAATGCACTGTCTTTGTTTCATTGACGACAGTGCTAATCTTTCCTCCCCTCCTCATCTCATCAAGCTGATTTGGGCAAAGACAACCATATATCCATTTAGTATATCATCTTAAGAAAAAAATATATTGAAAAAATAGAGGTCGCTATGTGACCTTTGCCTTTAAATTTGGTGATTCCTATACTCCCCTCCAGTTTCGCGCTGAAGGAAATAGACATATTTTCACTTACCCCCACCCAATTTTTATTATCTTCTCTCACACTTTTCAGAAGACAATTGTCACCAATATTTTATATTTTGTTCAAAACATGCACTTTAAAATTTTATTCATACTTACAAGCTCAGTTCATTTTCCACCAATCAGATAAATCCGTGAACTTTTATCCCCCATTGGAGGCTGGAGGCGCTGTTTGCACAACAACAGTGTATTGTAACCTATCCTTTTTACAAAATCGATAAAAATATCTGTAATTATGGTTTAATTAAAGAAAAATTATTGTCTAATGTATTAAATATCTTTTTTCACATTTCAGTGCTCTTTGGCTGATCTATCAACATTAGAATTAACCCACTCTGGTTGTTTGAGTGAAAAAAATCATGTGTCACTTTTTACATTTTTCCCTATTAACTGATTCCTAACAACAAATTTAATGAATTTGTTGTCCTTAAACTGTTATCATTTTGCATTAGTATACCAACAGAATTGTTATATAAGCTATCAAAGTCAAAATGTTATTCTCAGAGAAATGAAAGCCAAAAACATTAACCCTTCCATTATTTTCAAAATAAAAATAAAAATATGAACTTTTGTTTCATAAACGTGTTTGAATAAAGTACAATTAACAGTAGAAGTACACCATAAGACAGAAGTACACTCTAACATCAGATAATCATATGACCTTCATGAAGAAAGAAACAAACGAACAAGCAGTGCTGGCTATATGACCTTACCCCTGCCATCAGCTTAACAGAAAAGCATACACCCTATGCATTTGAGTCATCACACTTCAATTCCAGTGACAGAATCTCCATCTCTTTCCCACATAAACAGTACACAGAGTTAACAAGATACTTGTAAAATTAATAAATCATACATTTGGGTGATACAGACACTGCCAAAATGAGACGAAAGTAGAAATTTCCCCTGGTTTTGCACTGAGACCAAATTAAGAACTGGTGTGCACACTGTTCATTGGGCTGAGCCTGCATGTTATAAAACCTCTGTGAGTACTAACCACATGAGGCATTCAGTGGCACTCATGGGTGCCAAGTTTTCAAATTAAATGGGGTGGTGATAAAAACAATTAGAATTTTCCCTTCAAAAAACACAATTCAGTTTGGAGTCTCTCAATTCTGTACAATATCACAACTTTTCTTCATTTGACTCACATTCTCAAGTATCAAGCCAACATAGTACATTTCGCCACATGACCAGTCCACTCTATCTCTACTTGTTTGACATTTAAAAAAAAGAAGTTGCTGAACCTGGATGGGATCAGCATAGTAGCTCATTCCAACCAGGCCCAACAACTTATTTTAACTGAAATCTTCCTAATACAACAGTCTTATAAACTGCTAAGTATCTCTCTTTATTGGTTTATAACAAAAGATGGCATATTACCTTCCACATGAACAGGAAGCAAGTTTTTTATGGTAGTTGTAGTAGTACTGGGTATGAAAAATGACAACTGAAAGACCAAGCACAGAGGAAGCACACAAAATGCCATTTATAAGACAGATTTCTACATTCTTGTGAAAGCATCTCTGTGCGAATAACACAGCGCACATAGTGGACCAAACTATTACTGATTAACCCCCTGGAGCTACAAGTTTGATGGTGAAAATAGAAATAAATGTTAAACCTAGGGGATGTTGTCAATATGAGAGGTGCAGTTACAGTGTTGCGATTTTTTACATCTAGAAATTGCCAAAAAGGTAGTTTTTGCAATCTTATGTACAACAAATTCTTCAAAGCAGAGCTTTTCTCCAAAATAAGATTAGAAAGTTTCCCAGAGGTGTCCAGCAATCGAGGGTAATAATGTAGCTACAGTTCTGTTCAACAATAAGGGAAAATAGTTATTTCAACATAAAAAAAATCAAGTAGCACC
Organism: Pictodentalium vernedei; assembly: GCA_031216915.1. Taxonomy (NCBI): domain Eukaryota; kingdom Metazoa; phylum Mollusca; class Scaphopoda; order Dentaliida; family Dentaliidae; genus Pictodentalium; species Pictodentalium vernedei. Next base: position 265,817,119 of record CM062297.1, read on the forward strand.
ACACCCGAATTGCTATCATGGATTAAAAACCTGCTGTGCATCTCATCAAAATCTGAATCAAATCACAGGCTGAAACAGGATATTTTTCAATAATTTGACCATCACACCTGCCAAAATAAAGAAAAAATCCCTGGTCAGTGACTGTTTCTCACACACCGGAATGTCAAAAATCACATTTTCAGCAAACATAAAAAGACAGGATGGATTAAATTCTGAAATAGGAAGAAATGATACTTCTACTAACTATATAATTATCTAGTAAAATAATAGTCCATAAACAAGGGACTCCATGTCAATGTAATAGTTTAATAAAATCGCTCAACCGGTTCCAACGTTTCGGTCCCATGGCCTTCATCAGGGTGAAAATAACAAGAGATTTACATATCACACATTCACAATAATTAACTGTAGATAAATAATTGAGAGAGACGTTGGAATATACACTGATGACGCTGCGCTATACGTATGCGGCGAGCGTCACAAGGAAACATCCTACGGCATGCAATACACTGGAAGTCCACACAGAGAATGTATTCATGCACCTGTTATTATAGCCCGTTGCGTTCCCGGAAATGAGTCATCTATATGATACGGAATCACCCCGGTGTAGAAATTAACCTCTTTTACTTTAGAAGTGGAGATGAATAATGAAATCATAGTCTTCGTAGAAATCCACAGAAATCTCCTTTTCAAAGCCCATTTTTTATGGAACAATATTGTTGTGCACTTTAACTGGTAGAGTGCTGGAAGCCCTTATTTGGGCTTTATTCTGAAGTGCCGGTACCACAATTCAAAGGCTTCATATTCTATGGATGTGCTTCATCTTATCTTTGAAGTGATATTATTTTATCTGTTAGGATTTGCCTTGTTACAATTTATGGGAGAGTGCCCAGTGGCACTCTCCCATAAATTGTTACAAGGAAAAGATGCACAAACAAATTTCATTGACCAAAAATAATTTAGCACTCTACCAGTTAAGAAACAATGAATTATCATCAAAGTCTCAGGTTCAGTATGCCTTCCCATCTGCACGGTATTTATCCTTTAGTCTGTCCATGCAATATCAATTTCTCTATTGCGCAGATATTATGTGAATACAGATTATCATGATAATGTGCATGTCCTGTGATTTGTATCAGAATGGAATATATATAACGTATGGACTTCCAGTGTATTGCATGCCGTAGGATGTTTCCCTGTGACGCTCGCCGCATACGTATAGCGCAGCGTCATCAGTGTATATTCCAACGTCTCTCTCAATTATTTATCTACAGTTAATTATTGTGAATGTGTGATATGTAAATCTCTTGTTATTTTCACCCTGATGAAGGCCATGGGGCCGAAACGTTGGAACCGGTTGAGCGATTTTATTAAACTATATAATTATCGTTAATAATGAAAGTCGAATTCTCTACCAAAAAACCACCTCACCCCGGTGTAGAAATTAACCTCTTTTACTTTAGAAGTGGAGATGAATAATGAAATCATAGTCTTCGTAGAAATCCACAGAAATCTCCTTTTCAAAGCCCTTCTCTCGGTTTACAGTGGTCCCAAACCACATGCCTACCCATTCATGGCTGTCTCTGCATGGCCTAGTCTGAATCGGCTTCACATACTTCCACGTGTAGAAATAAATTATTTCTGTTCAGAGTGTCCAGATTGAATCCCGAATTTTCAAAAAGGTGGTTGATGATGTTTTCGTCTATGCTTACTTAACCCTTTACCTAACATGAAAAGCAGACGACACTTGCGATAAAAATTCTTGAATAACTATTTTTTTTCATTTTTTGTCTCAAAAACATAGGTTATGACCCCTCGTTGGAACGAGCTCGACGAGCTCGTTCCAATGAGGGGCCATAACCTATGTTTTTGAGACAAAAAATGAAAAAATAATTAAAATTAATAGGCGATTTTTGAGAATAGCGCTGGCCGGTTTTGGCCGTTACGTTGGGTAAAGGGTTAAAGAACAGACGCATGTCCCCCTTTGTGTGAAATTGTGGCTCGGTGTTTCTGAAATAGTTTGGGGGACCTCTTTGTATCATCATCAAAGTCTCAGGTTCAGTATGCCTTCCCATCTGCACGGTATTTATCCTTTAGTCTGTCCATGCAATATCAATTTCTCTATTGCGCAGATATTATGTGAATACAGATTATCATGATAATGTGCATGTCCTGTGATTTGTATCAGATTCTCGGTGGTGTCCAGAATGGGATCTCAACGAGCCGGCTTTGTCGGCGTGTTGTGATCCCATTCTGGACACCACCGAGAATCTGATACAAATCACAGGACATGCACATTATCATGATAATTCATTTATCTAACAATTCCGTCACATACACAGATTAAATCTTAAATTATTAATACAGTTTTGGGACATAATGTTGGGAGAGAAAAAGTTTTAAAAAATCCCATTTTTTATGGAACAATATTGTTGTGCACTTTAAGAAACAATGAGTAACGCGTTGTAAAATTATTCACTCTCAATGTCACTTGCTATGATGATAAGCTTGAATTTACAAGTGTGTAATATTTTATTGAGTAGTTTCTATTTACTGTGTGTGTGTGTGGGGGGGGGGGGGATTGGCTATTAATAGTTCTATCGCTAATTGTAAGGAATTCTGTTTTATTTTGTAAGCGATCAGCTGAGTCGATCAATGAAACGCACAGAGAATGTATTCATGCACCTGTTATTATAGCCCGTTGCGTTCCCGGAAATGAGTCATCTATATGATACGGAATCAGAATGAGTCGTCTATATGATACGGAATCGGAACACATTATGTGATACGTATGGTTTCTCGTGGTTTACAAGCCAAAATGTATATGATTGTTAGATAAAACGGTATACTAATAATGGGCCCTGTCTCCTAACCTGGAAAAGTTTTGATTTAAGTTTCTTGTAACAACTCGACTCAGAGGTTGAGTTTATTTGAACTGGAGTGGGAGACAATCTTCAACCAGGTCGGAATTCGTATGATGCTCTTGAACGTTTAAAGTTTAAAACCAAAAATAAATATTGTTCAATGTGAAGTGTTTGAATATGATATCTGTGTTTTTACTGAATCGCGGTTAAACGAGCACGACAGACATGAGGACATCAGAATTTCTTGGTTTCACCAACCAATAAAAAGGGATCTGGGTACAAGAGGAGGCTGAATAGTAATTTACACACGAAATACACTGTCTTCCGCACAGATGCGGGATCTTGATCTGGCAAACCTGGGATACCTGTGTGCCCAAGTTCTTTACAAGCACAGTGCTTTCTTCGCAGGAGCTTTTTACTAGGGTCCTGCGAATATTCGTTATTCGAAGTGATATTTGATTCGACGGTAGTATTCGATTCGAATTCCATTCAGCAATTGGTGCCGAATGTCTATCGAATATTTCCGATTATCCTTGCAATCTTTCTCTCTGTCGGAATGCACTGGATATCGGCGGGAGGAAAGCGTGTTTTAAAAATAAGCACTCATCAGCTTAAAAACGGAAACGGTCTCACACAACTCCACATTTAGTGCCGACGTTGGATTTATCCGTCGCCCGTGCATCCTATTTCATGTGCCAGCGACGGATATATCCGTCGCCGGCACATGGAATAGGGAATACGGGCCAACTTGGTTATGTTCCGGACAAAAACTCGATGTTTTTTTCCCGGTGGCGCAACCAGTAACCATTCTAATAAATTCGTTTCGATATTCAATTCGATTCGCGAATAGTAGGCAGAATGCGATTCGGTATTCGATTGGATCGCATTCGAATATTCGCAGGGCCCTGCTTTTTACCGGTCACCGAATTTTAATAATGAATTATGGGATTAAATTGCTAACTCTTTTGAACTAGCTATGGACAGAAGAATCAAAGAAATACTCATAACACGTCACTGTAATGATAATTTGCTTATGGACCAATACAAAATATTATGCAACACTTTAGTCTCACGCAAATAATAACTCAGCCTACTTTGTGAAAAGAAACGTCGTCCAGACTGCTTGACCTGATAATTATCAATAACCGCTCACTCATTAAAGGTCAAGTTGTCTGTGATACATTTTATGGTTACTTGATCTGATATCATAGTACAGTTTTTGCTGAACTCCTCTATGCCATAAAGAGCTCTGCAAAGTTTTAACCCTTTACCCAACGCAGACGATATCAAAATTTATTATTTTAAATATCATTTTTCCAAATTTTTCAAAACATTTCAACAAAAGCATATCATGTGACCACTCGTTGGAACTAGCTCGTTCCAACGAGAGGTCACATGATATGGTTTTGTTGAAATTGTTTGAAAAATAGTATTTTTTCAACTGCTGAATTTGCATATTACGCGGGCGGATGCTGCCGATTCCTTGGGTAAAGGGTTAAACGCAATGTATGGCTCTATGATCAGCAGATTTCCTGACCCTCAATAAGTCCCAAATGGATATAAACAAGGAAGGCCTAACAGCTCGAATATTGTTGCTTCCAAACAGTGGTTGATAAACTTGTCTCAATATATAGTCCTCATAAAGTGATTAAAATCAAGGAGAATCTAGCCTCTGTGGATGCAGTGATACCTAATTCGTCGACGAAAACACAAGCATCGCCATGGAAAATTAGTAAACTCGCAACAGGCTTGCATAAAATAACGAAAAACAGGGAACCAAACAATTTACATTGCCAGAAAATTCAGGCGAAATTATTTATTTATTTATTGGTGTTTAAGGTCAGGCGAAATACCTATGAATTATTTATTTATTTATTGGTGTTTAAGGTCACATATTTATGCACAATGGCTAACCATGACCGTGACAGTTTTACGGGTGGAGGAAGCCGGAGTACCCGGAGAGAACCACCGAGCAACGGCGAGCAACTGTCAGCTCCCCAACATACTAACTCCACACAAACAGGGTTAGCATTGGTTGAAGTGCACCATCGACGTGCAGTACGCCTTAGTACACAACGCCACCTTGCCCCCCCACGCGGGCAATGGAGATGAAGTGCCTTGCCCAAGGACACAACCGGTTGCCGCAGTGGTATTCGAACCGAGGACCTCTCGGCTTGCAGCCTACACCTCTACCTACCGAGCCATCGTGCTCCCAAATACCTAAGAATAAATTCAAAATGCAACATATAACACATCACCCTCTTTGAGCTCGTGGTGGAAAACCCTAAAATTCTCAGAGATCCCAACATTGCAATAAAAGAACAGTATTTTGTCTTCAGATGTCGAGAAAACAGAGGCTTTCACTGAATACTGCGGTACTATTTCAACAAAAGACTATGCCCCTCCCCCCCCCCCCCCCCCCCAAGAACCAAGAATATTATCAGGTATCACACAACGCAAGAGAGTGCGTCCACAAACTGTGGCAAAGTTCAAGACGCAATGATGTTCGAGAAAGCATCAGAAGCGTGTAGCCCGAACAACAATAAGCAAAAGGTCTTAAAACTGTGTTCAAAGATTTTAGCGAGGATTCTAACGCGTACTGAATCAACTATTTCCGTAGTAACTTTCACTTCCCATCGCAAAGGACTGTTAAAAAAGAAAATCCAAACCTCGTGAGTGACTATCATCCAATCTTTCTCTTAAGTTGTATGGGGAACTTTCTCAAAGTAACCGCCTTGCTGAGTAATTTCCAATCTGGTTTCACACCTGATGAAGCTACGTGTTACCAACTTGAAGAAATATATAATACTATCAGCTGTGTTCTTACTGGAAGGAAAAAGACATATACTTTGTTTTTTGTTTGTTTTTTTGTGACATCAGACTTTTCATAACGTATGGCATTTTGGACTTTTGTTCAAATTGAAAAATAGGCATTTCAATGCATCTATTACAATATTTCATTTTTCCCCCAAATCACGATCCTTGAGGTAAAATGAACTATTGTAACAACGAGTAGTGATCAATGCTGGATCGTCATGTTAAAGACTGTCACAGCAGGTGTTCCCAAGGTTCAGTACTAGGACCTTTATTTTTGTAATGTATATAAATTATATTGTTGGTGACATTTTTTGCAATAATCATCTTTTTGCCGATGATACCTTGCTATATATCATTGCCGAAGACCCCGCATAAGCTGCAAATGTCTTGAATAATGATACTGAAACATCGAGTAATGGGCACAGCAATGGTTGGTATACTTTAACTCTAAGAAAACTGAATCAATCATCATAACACGCAAAATAGATACCCCGCCCCCACCTCGTCATCGCACTGTACGGATGTGAAGAAAATTTGACGTCAGCGAAGTTAGCACAAATAAACATTTAGGTATCACGTTCAATGACCGGGGATCACATTCTTGAAATAACAGCAATAGCATGGAATAGAATTGGCCTCTTAACTCCTTGCATGCTGCTGGCGGAACTTCCTGCCCATGACAGAATATCTATTGCCTCTGAAATAAGTTTAATTCGGGAACATTTAATCAAAATTTCTCCCTGTAATGAACGGATTTTTTTCTGCAATAATTTCTTGACTTAAATTTAAATGAAATGTTCATCGAATCTAGTCATGGCTGCTTCATAGCAGCCATGACTAGATTTGATGCAAAATATCTTGAAAATTCTCAACTGGTTAAAAGTTAAGGCAACAGACGTTTACCCTTGATAGGAAAACATTGTAAAAAACGTAATCAACCTTCACCCCCGCTTGAATATTCCAGCACAGTATGGGATAACTGTTCTATCACCGGGAGCGAGGATCTTGAACAAATACAACTTGAGGCCGCGAGAATTGTAACTGGGGCAACTCGAAGTGTTAGCAAATCGCAACTTAACGCCGAAACCGGATTGGAATCTCTGAAAATCCGGAGAGAACAATACAAATTGAAACAGTATTTTAAAATGTGCCATAAACTCACCCCGGGTTATTTATCTTGTCTAACACCCCCGACACTGGCCGAATCCCATAGATTTGAGCTCCATCGAAATCAAGATTTGACAGTACCTTTCTGTCGAATCCAGTCATACCAGATGTCATATTTTGAAGAAACAAAGTGATAGAATGATTGTTAACTTCACATTAAATTATCGTTCCATTACAAATCCAATTTTATGTCACGGTTTACACAAAAATGAAGGTCTAATTTTGATATGTTTTTTTTTTAAGTTAGTATTGTTAGCTTTTTATAAATGTACCTTTACACATATTGTATTTTTAAACTTCTCTTCAGATTAATCACGTCGTCTACGTATTCATGTTTTTACACCGGACTAAACCAAAATGTATTTAGACTAAAGACAATTAATCCTTTGATTCCCAGAAACCGGCGCATTCGTTTTTTCGGCCTGCGTTCGTCATATTTATTTTGAAGGCAAAATTCAAAAAGTATAAAACTATCATAGGGTGTAATTTTAGCGGTATCACATCGCGATTTGGGATGCAATGTGTCGTATACATTGATACAGTATTGTTATTCTCTTCGCGAAATGCAACACGATTTCCATATGTATGTAGAAAATAAATATTTACTTAACTGGTTGAGAGCTAGATTGGTTTTAGTGGTCTAAATTTGTTCATCCAAATTGCTTTATTATAAATTATTGGAAAGTGCCAACATGCACTCTCCAATAATTTGTATCAGAACAAATTTGCATAAACAAACTATTATTTACGTTTGACTGAATACGAAACAAGGATGAGGAAAATGTTGGTTTTTGCGTTTGTACCCTCATTTTTTGAAAGGTTTGATTCTGGTACCTAGCACTCAACTAGTTAAAAAAATCCTTATTATTTTTAATCTCCATTTTAGTTGTTCAGTATTGATTTTGTGTTGTATGATCACTGTTACGGAAAAAACTATCAGTGAAATCAACACGGAAGCTCTAGTATTTAATTTTAGGCTCTCACAACTGGATTTTAGGCATCGGCGACCATTCAATCAGGAATAAAAAATAGAAATAAAAGCCGCCCTCCCTCATGCGTTTAAAAAAAAATGCCTGAGAATCAATTATTTAATTTTGTTTGGCCTTATTAAAAAAATGTGAGTGCTTTATTTTCATCGTACCTATGAGCCATCCAAATAATTGACTAATAATACTCGTTACCTCAGGGATTGCACAATACTTGAAAACGGAATGATTTTGGTTAACCCTTTACCCAACATGAAAAGCAGACGACACTTGCTAAAAACAATTCTCGAATAACTACTTTTTTCATTTTTTGTCTCAAAAACATAGTTTTGAACCCTCATTGGAACGAGCTCGACGAGCTCGTTCCAAAGAGGGGTCATAACCTATTTTTTGAGACAAAAAATGAAAAAATGATGAAACTTAATTGGCGATTTTTGTGAATAGCGCTGGCCGGTTTTGACCGTTACGTTGGGTAAAGGGTGTGCCACAGAAAACAATCACCGCTTCACTTCCGGTGTTTCCACGAGGGAAATGCTCTCCCCAAAAGCAATGTCAAATATATAAAATAAATCAAAAATTCTTAATTCTTGAGTGGATAACCATGTCATTTCATTCAAGATCACGAAAAAAACATTCTTTTGCCATTTTCTCGCCGCGCGTCAAAATGTGTTTTCTTTTTTAGTTTGCCACCACTCATGAAATAATTCTGGTATAATTTGTTTTAATGGACAATGTAATCCGCCAATTGATTCCCAAATTTAAAAGAAATAAATCATGTTTAAATTCCATTACACGATTAGTTTTATTGTTTGTTTATTGTTGCTTAACAATACTTTCAACGGTCAAGGTTATATCACATCAGACCGTTTCTCGGTGGGACCAGCAGGGCGGTGTTCCCGGAGAGACCCATCGTGCAGCGGTGATTAAATATCAGAGTGCCCAGCTTACTAACCCATCACGTGAGGGTTTATAAGGACACTGTGTCGATGTACTTTCATTTGGGCAAACTGTCCCCTTGTGTACTGATATCGAAAACTTTGAATTTAACCAATTCAATCCTGTTTAATAGAGCTTATTGGCCTTTGGTAAACAAGATTGAATTGGTTAAATCCTCCTTGCTGTATTATGGGAAATATTTTGGGGGGTTAACGACACTTTCGAATTCCAGGGTTACCTCGTGTCAGACAGTTTTACGTTTGGAGGAAGCCAGAATAGCCGGAGAGAACCTCCGGGCAGGGGCGAGTAATGTCAGACTCCTCAATGTACCAACACCGCACAAGCAGGGTCAGTATTGGTTGAAGACAAGTGCACCATTGACGTGCAGGTCGCCTTAGTACACAGCGCCACCGTACCCCCATGTGGGTAATTGGAAATAAGTGCCTAAGGACACAACGCAATTTCCCCCGGGGCGGGTTGAACCGTGGACCTTTTGGTTTGAAGTCCATTGCCGTAACCACTGAGCCACCGAACTTCCATGGGAATTATTTGCTGCTTGAAATATTTTTATTTTGATATCAGTATGTTGGGGTTAAGTATCGTGCCTCAGACTCAAGGTCAGCATAGAATATTATATGTTTCCAACTCAGGTTCAGAGGGGGTTACCGTACACGCTAGAAACTAAAGTGTTAAAAACTGCACTTGAAGTGCTGTATTTAACACTTACTAAGTGCTGAACTAGCACTTCGTTCAAGTGTAGACATTCCAGAACTTGACAGGTGTTACAATAATACCACTTGACAAGTGTAATGTCGCGACACTTAAAAGGAAACAACGCAGATGACGCGGATCAGGCTCGAACTCTCGAGCCTGATCCGCGTCATCTGCGTTGTGTCCTTTTAATTATGTGCCCACCAAGCGCAAATTAAATTATGGACGATTCTGGAAGAACCACCAATGCTAGACACATGGGAAGTGCCATCTATTCAAGTTTCAGATGTATGACGATTGTAATGTCTAAGTGCTTAAAGCATTGCACTTTGAGTGTTAAAATCAAACCCTAAGAGTTAGAATGGGTTTACCGCCTTGAAAGTGTCAGTTTTAAGACTTTAGTTTTTAGTGTGTAGTTTCCAGTACGAACAGTGCATAATCAACATCAGTGAGAATAGACGAATTAATAAGCATAAAGTTTGTTACTATAACTTACAGACAGGATTTGTTACGGTCAATCAGGGAAATGTGTTACTTGACAAAGAGTTAATAGTGATCACATGTCCCTGGGTACTAAAATAACCCAATCCCAATCTAAAACTATGCGATACTTAATAATAAACAGGTGTGTTAATGCAATAAACAGAATAATTGCTCTGACATGCAAATTCCTCTAGCTTTAATGCAATTTCTGATGTGTCGACCGCAGTTAAGGTTCCAGTGTGAGGAGAAGCAATTATTGGATTCCGCACTCAACTTCATGATAAATAATACAGTCAAATCTATATTTCGCAGGTAACAAGGAAATAGAAACATGATGACGAGTTCAAGTGTATAGTCTTCAGATCAACGGGCGCAAAGTTTTTCATTGCTGAAAGCACTATTCTCAGCCTTAAGGGGACGTCCAACCTAACTTTGGTCAAATTTCATGTCATTTTCTCCAAAATCCAGAGAAGGTCAGAAAGGAATAACCCCAGTAAATTATATATCAATTTGTTTGGAATGTAACAAGATTTTGCGGAAACTAATGTTTGCCATGGAATCGTTACCATGTTACTATGTGGTAGAAAGCACTGACTAAAAGTCTGTTATGGCATAAATAAGAGACCATATTTTATACAATAAAATACCTTAAATTTACTGAATAGTTAAATTCTGCAATCCTTCTAGTACAGACTCGGAGAAATCGTTTTTCTCATACTTGCAAGGAACGGACCGCAAGACTAACTGTAATGTATAGGATGTATACATTTCAAAAGGGCTGCCATTCATTTTTCTTGTGGTTGTTTACCTTTATGAAGTTCACCGAGGGTCAAATTCACATAGTTCACAAGAACAAGTATGGAGTCATGAGTACATCAATGAAAAATGAAGAATGTCCAATATGGCTTTTCGGAGGCCGCTGCGGCCACACCCTCCAAACTTCTGTAACATTTCGCATGAGATATGTGTCAAATTGGTAAAAGAAGATGAGATTGATACACCAAAAAAGAGAAAACTGCCAAACTTCCTCATTTGGTATCATCTGTGTCCATTTCTGGGGTTGCATGAGCAATGACAGCTGCCAAAAGTACCATTTGAGTGCTCAAGTGTGACCAAAACTACAAAAAGTACGTGCCCTGCGTGTAGAATACTTATATCAATCGGCTTTGTTAAGTTAGTTAAAATGGCTTCTAATTCATTTGTATGCATGGTTTGGTGTCGTTCATTTGTTTTGAAACTATCGCTCTTCTGTAGTTGCTGTTTGGAGAGGCCTGACTGTTGTTTTCTCGTGAGATTTAAGAACATTAATAACTGATCTACTTACCAATAGTAATTTTATAGGCAGTGGGTTACCGGCCTGAACAATATCGGAATGATGTTGGTTATTAAATTCATTTAACTGAAAACTTATGAGACGTTGTGATCTCATTTCGGTAATTCATGATTTTTGTCCGCCAGGCGGCTTCTTTCTATTTCTGTCCGCAGATTGTCAACACATAGATTTTCGCAACCTTTTGGTGCTAATAGCGATCAAAATCGACGTTGATCCATCTTACACACAATGCGGTTGTGCGAGGAAGCCATTTAAATTTACGATCGTACGACATTCGCTATAATTGGTGAACAGGAAAAACTCTTTCTAAAAATTCTCCTTGACATTGCTCTTTTTTTCGATAGCAGACTTCCCCAGGCCTTCTTTAAGTCACAAATATAGTTCGGCAACAGTAAAATTATTTTTTCTTAAATATACAATTGTTAGGACTGCAATGTATGCTGAAGTGAATATAGTGTTCTTTTCAAATATAATTTTCTACTTTTATGTTTTGATTATCTTCACCAACCAAATAATAGTAGTTCGAATCGGTGGCGCATTAATCCCTTGCTGACGCTCGCGTCACATTGTACAGTTTCTGAACTCAACAGCAGTACTAATGACTGTATCTCGCAATTATCACATTGTCAGTTGAAAATTTTCCTATGAATGTATCGCGTGTTGTACATTACATCGCCTCTCAGATTCGAAAACAGCAGAAAAATGTTTGAAGATTTCAGATCTTGAGGAAATCAAATTGTTTCCCATATTTGCCAGAAACCCACGTGATCATAACAAACACGTCGTCCGAACACAATCTATAGTTTGTGGTCATCCATTTTCCTCTTGGTGATGGAATGATAAATATGCTTTATCCGAGTATGGAGTGTGGAGTCTTTTATTTTCAACTCGGACATTCGAATTACCGATCTATTCCTTGTTAAACATGTCGGTAACTTATGTGGTTGGCAATTTCTTTGTGATCAAAGAGTGGATAAATTCATGTTTTGTGTACGTTTGCCATTATTTTGGTATATAATATGTCGTTATTCACTGCTTTAATTCGTATTTAGGGCATTGTGGAAATTTATAAAAAAAAATGTCCAAAATTATGTTGGACGACCACTTAAGCTTTTTATGAAATGATTGAGGTTTGGCACATTATTTAATGATAGTTTTGAAGTTTTTAAATGGAATCTATTGATGAAAACGCAGGTCTACAGTCAAAAGTGTACTCGAAAACCCAGTCGGTTTAACTCTTAACCCGCTGAGTATTTCCAAGATATTTTTTCATCAAATCTAGTCATGGCTGCTGTAAAGGAGCCATGACTAGACTTGAGGAAAAATTAATCTAAACATAACCAGAAATCATTGGTGAAAAAATCCATTCAATTACAGGGGAAAATATGTTTAAATATGCTCAAATTATACTTATATCAGTAACAAGAGAAACCCTGTGCTGGGCAGGAATATCCGCAGGCAGCATCATACTGATGGAAAGAGTTAACACTAGAAAACTAGGCGAAAAGTTATTCATTTAGCAGATAATAGCACGTAAGCAACAAATTGGTCTTTAGTAACTCCTAATCTTTGACGGAAGGATCGGCTAGTTTCCTGCTAATTCTGTGGAGTATATATGTCCCGAGTAGTATATAAGGGTCCAGGCGTCCTCCATTTGAATGACATAGTGTATGACCTCGGAGGTAATGCTATAGTCACGTGACCAGTGGGAACATATGGGTTGTCACGGTAGAACGTGCGAATGACCATGTTGTGGACTAATTACCACGCTACATAAAAGCGCGTGTTGTTAAAGAATCAAGTGTTTCCATCGTTCATTTTATTTCACGAAGGCTGTCGCCATATTCATTTCGATGGTGGCATGTAGTTGCTATAGGGTCGATCGACTTTTAATACTGGGAGGGTGTATCAAATTATCAAAAAGACCCCATAGCGACTAGAATTGCCGGACATGGCAAACAACGATTAGAATTGTAGAACTTTCCTGGGGGTTTATCTGGCTCGAATTCTCCACCGAATCATCGTTTCCGTCAACTCCAGATCTTCTACTAGAAGAGTCAGTCTTTTCCTTATTCCCATCACTACTCTACTTATAACAGAACCTGTTCTGTGAATCCCCGCGCCATGTATTCTATTCATTATTTTCGCCGTGCTTTTTCCCGAACGCAAAAAGATATTTTAACGCCCATACGAGTATTATAAAGAACTCTGAATTATTATTCTTCCCGACTAGTTTTTCATATTTTAGGCATAGTACGGCCGCCGTGGACTGGTTACTTTCCACCGATGGGCAATATTTCCATGAACGCAATAATATTAGATTCCAATCTTCCAAAGACAAATTGTAGGAATAATCATCAACAATTTAAATAATGAAGCACCGAATTTTACCCAGTGCTTCATTAATTAAAATGTTGCTGTTGATGATTTTTATTACCTGGTAAACGCATGCGTGGACATCACTGCCCACGCGTAAATTACGAACGGCCCACGGCGACTGTACTGTAGTCAACGACGAACATGAACATTTTTGTTCACTTTTGACTGAGTTTTATTAACTCTTATTCGTAAAGGATGACGTACACATTCGTATTCCAACTTTCGGTCTATTGGCTATTCCGCTATATCACTGATGAATGTAAAACGCAGATCTGGAAATTAGTTGCTAACTGTCTCTTGGCAAATTTCGTAGGAACAGTTTTGAAAATTTGTTCTCGCCTGCGGCAGAAATACACAGAACGACACACGCATGTGAATGGGTTAATCAATATGGCACGAGTGCCAGTGCGGAAGGATAAAACGGGAAGACGCAGTCAAGTGCCATATCGATTAATCCATTCACACACTTATTATACGAGTAGTACATCGGTTTTACATATGTGCACATCGGTTTCACATATGTGCACGTCGATTTTACATATGTGCACGTCGGTTTTACATATGTGCACGTGGTTGTACATATGTGCACATCGGTTTTACATATGTGCACGTGGTTTTACATATAGTAAATACACCAAATTAGTGACCATTTAGTGACCATTAGTGACCATTTAGCGACCATTTAAGACCATTTAACAACCATTTGAGACCATTTGAGGAATATTTAAGATCATTTGAGACCATTTAAGACCATTTGTGAAATATTTAAGACCATTTGAGACTATTTGAGAAATATTTAAGATCATTTGAGACCATTTAAGACCATTTGAGAAATATTTAAGACCATTTAAGACCATTTGAGACTATTTGAGAAATATTTAGTATCATTTGAGACCATTTAAGACCATTTGAGAAATATTTAAGACCATTTAAGACCACTTGAGGAATATTTAAGACCATTTGAGACCATTTTGTGGCACATATGTTGTTCAAAAAGCAGAACATTCCTGTAACATTGATGGACGGAAGTTTGTTATCAAGTTGGCGTGTGAAGTTTAGATGTATTATTCTCCGACTTGACATTTATCTGACTTTTATGTCTTGTTTTTTTTTTAAAGTAAACTGTGTCAAGTAGTGTGAAGTGGAGCAAAAACTTATTTTACCCCAGAGTCGCATCACTGTAATTTCCCACAATGCACTGTGGGAGAATTTGAAGCAACTATCAATTGGTAGGGTGGGTAGAACCGATGTGCACATATGTAAAACTGATGTGTATATGTTTAAAACCGATGTGTATATGTTTAAAACTGATGTGACCGTTTGTAAAACGGAGGTGCCCGTATGTAAAACGGATGTGCACATATGTAAAACTGATGTATGCATGCGCGTATTTGAGGGTACTCTTCACTGTCTTATAAATCGTGATGTCCACCCAGTTCTCATTTGTTCTCAGAGCGTTCAAAGAGAGAAGACATGCCGAGGCACAACTGTAAATTCTGTAGGAAAGCATTCTCAAGAGCCTTTACACGCAATAGACACGAAGATGGTTACTGCCTCAAGAGGTTTGGGATGACGGGTGAAGGCAATCAGTCAAACGTAGATTATAACTTGTCTGATTCTGACGAGAGCACATATTCAGAGTCGGACGATAATGATACAACCACTGAAAGTGAATATTCAGAAGAGGAAGATGGCGAAACGAACATAATAGACACTTTAATCATAAGAGCATATGAAGATAATACAGCTAAATTTCAGAGATTTAAAGTATCGTACATAGAAAATGGCTTGCCCACAGTCGAGGCCATCAAAAGCGGACAGGGAAGCTCTTAGAGACAGCGTGAGAGCATCCCTCTGTAGAAGATTATTTAAGGCAATGAGTCGAGTAAGGCACTTCAGACAACATCCGGTCTATAGAAAAATTAGAAAAACTGCTCAGCGACTTCGAGATGAGGAGGGTTACGGAATGAACGAAGCTGAAAAATTCGCAATTGAGAAACGAAAATACTTGTTTGATCCATTATTAAGAAAATACACGTTTTCTGGATGTGCAGACAGCTTGGGATCATAACTGAAGAAAGTCCAGAAGAACGACAACAACAAAAACTGCCCCTTTTCAGGGACAAAAGACAGTTACCGAACATTTAATTATGTTTATTGTATGCTTACCTGTTAAAGTATTGTAAAACTACTTATTGTAGAAATTACTTATGGTGAAATTGTAAAAGTACTTGTAAAAACTTATTGAAAATCCATTTTGACTGATTGTAAATCCATTTTAATTGAGTGTAAAACCATTTTCGCTTTGAAAAAATTACTTGTAAATTTGTAAGTCTGATCGCAAATCCATTTTGACTATTGTAAAACCAATTAATTACTTGTAAAACTGACTTTATATGAAAATAAAATTTAATAGAGAGAAAATTTAGAGTTGTTCAGTCCTTTTCAGCTTACCTATGAGTTGAGCATGCGAAAGTAGTTTGCTACAACATTCCGAATCACTCATCTATTCGCCACGCAGAAAATACTGATCTGATTGGACAGTTGTTTGATCAATCAGAGAACGCCTGCGTGGGATAATTTTACAACACGCTTATCTATTGGTCTCATGGAACATACCGCCGTGTGGGATGATCTGATTGGACAACTGTTTGACCAATCAGACACCGCCGCGATCTTACTGAGTTATCAAACACCTACGACGTGACACCATCTTATCTATGACATAATCAAACAGTGTACATGGTCTTTATCATATTAAGCTTTTTATAAACAAAGGAGCCCTTTATTATAATACCTTTATCCATGACATAATCAAACATACCAGTTGTCCCTTATCTATTTGCATAACTATACAACGTGACACTATCATATCTTCTTATAAACAAAGATTCTCTCTATCTTAATCACCTTTTTGACATGTCTAAACAAAACCAGGTAGTCTTTATGTCTAAAGTATTTTGTATGCCGTTACATGTACATGTCCTTGACAACATTTACCTTAGAGATATTTACCAAGAAATAAAGTTATGGGACGGGCAGGGAGGGGATAGGGGATGGTGGCACTCTTTTGTTAGTACGCATAAGGACACCTCAGTTTGAAAGTCCCCCAGCTTTGGGCTAGCCTTTGGAAGGAGGGAGGAACAGTCCAGGGCTTTGGTGGGAAGGGACTGGGCTTTTGGAAGGGGGAGCCCACATACAGGGAAAATCTAAACAATGTGGAGAAAGCCTAAATAGGCTATACACAGTCTGGGTCCTAAATGGGCTTTGGGGAAGGATAGCCTACAAAATAGGGTACATACAGGGCGGGTAGGGCGAGGGGCGCCTAAAAATAATCTAGGCCTAGTGTGGACAGGGGAGGGGAGAAGGGACGGGGAGGCCTAACGGATCTGGGCACTGAGGTCAATGACCTCGGGGTCGGGGTCTGAACCCAGGGTCCTGGTAAAAAGGGCAGATATCTGCATCCTATGCTACTTATACGCCTTCACGTTTATAAAAAACAATTATTAAAAGGACACTCAGCAATTCATTTGACAACTATTCTAAAAAAAGAACACATTTTCGCGCCAACCAAATTTGTGAGGGGAACCAGTGTTGCTATTTTGTCCCCTGAGTTCCAATGTGTTCTATGTGCCTACGGGCACACAAAACACCTTAGAGATCAGGGGACGATTTTCAGCTATCGGTAGCGATTCAAATTGTAATTGCGTTGCACGATTTGTGGAAAATTTCAGTGAAATTTCGCTTCTATTTAAAAATAGTCCGTCAACGATTTCCGTTTCGCACAAATGTACGGAACAAATTTTCATTTTCCGCATGGCTTCGTGTTGCCGTATATGGGGGTTACATAGAACAGGCGTGTAATAAAAACATGAATATCTTTGGCGTAGGGAATTATATGTTACAACAGATAACTATTCGCCAAGTGGGATGAAAAGAAAATGGTGGATCTAGATTTCAAGAATAAAAAATTGCGAAATCAAGATTGTATCAAGAAGAACAAAGAAAAGTTTTTATGTACTGCAAATGTTTTCGCGTCTCCATTTCGGCAGATTTTTGGAGATTTCTAGTCTTGGAGTTAGGAAAGCAGATGAAGATATATACAGTGTTGTGAACTGATTTCGTTCCGGTTTGTCCAGTCGAACTGGTCTTATTAGTGCAATTCTTCCAGTATCCATGCAGGGGGCTGAATGCATCTTTGTAGAAAAACTCCCCACGACTGCGCTCGTTCAAACTAATCACTTAGGTTATGGAGGTCGAGGTCAGGGATTGTAAAAGAGTCATTAATGATCGTGTTATATGAAAAACTCGTCTTTAGCATTGCAAATGGCGCCTTGTTCCACTCTAAGGACGATATGACAGTTAACATAAGGACTCAGAAAACTGACAGTGTTAGATTACTAGTGCAAGTACCCCTCCTTTGACGACGGAGGTGAACGCAACTTTAAAAACAAGAAAATACAGCAGTGCTGTGCAAAAAATGGACGATGATAATGTGCCAATGCAGTTTTACTGAAAATACCATCTTTAAAATAATAAGACTGAGTATCACAAATGTAGTTTCATGTAAAACATTACGCTGAGAAAAATCGGGAGAATAAAGACGTGACGTCAATATTGACCCGCCTGTTTTTATTTCCAATGCATTTTGGGTCCGTATACCGAATTTGGTCAAAATCGGCCCGGTAGTTAGCCCGTTGCTAAGGGGCGCTCTCGTTGCTAGGGAAATCACAAGACGTACACTTTGAACCGCCTGTTTTTACTTCCAATGCATTTTGGGTCCGTATACCGAATTTGGTCAAAATCGGCCCAGTAGTTAGTCCGTTGCTAAGGGGGCGCTCTGGTTGCTAGGAAAGTCACGTGACGTCATCATTGATCTGACTGTTTTCATTTGCAATGCATTTTGGGTCCGTATACCGAATTTGGTCCAAATCGGCTCAGCAGTTAGCCCGTTGCTAAGGGGGCGCTCTGGTTGCTAGGGAAGTCAGGTGACGACACAGTGACCTGTCTGTTTTCGTTTGCAATGCATGTTGGGTCCATGTATCAAAATTGGTCAAAATTGGCCCAGTAGTTTGCCCGTTGCTAGGGGCGTGCTTTACTTGCTATAGACGTCACGTGACATAATCAGTGACCCATTAGCCCCCACCTCCCCTCACCCCCTCACCCAATATATTAAGGGTCCCTTGACCCAATGAGAATGAAAGCAATGGTGGAGAGCCATCACTTGTTCTCGCGTCCGAGTATCCTTGAAAAAATGTAACCTCATTTGTCCTCGGTTCCTTTGGGAAAAATCCCTAAAAGTTTAATCAGCCAGAGTCATTCTCGTGAAGTCTCATCTCTTTAACTACTTCCTACGATAAAAAAATAGTGAAAACAATTTTAAGGACGATGTCGCTCGGCGTCGGCTATTGCTCTCGCTCGGGAGCCTTCGGCTCCATCGCCCTTTAAATAAAAACATAATCTGGATGATCCCGGTCATGCGGAAGTTATAATAATAATAATAATTTAACATTTTACATCCTGGAATCCACATTAGGTGCTCTGTGGCTGTTCAAAATTGCAAAATAAAAAAAAGATTGGATTTCGTTGCTGTTATTAGAAATGTCTTGTGAGTCGGTCGGGGTAGGGTTAAGTCACGTGCAGTACTCAACAACCAATGCTAGAATCTGTTCTGGGGTGGAGAGAACGGTGAACAGAGTGGATGTTGCTCGTCGCTATTCTCTATCGGTATCCACTCTGGTCTGATTGCATGCTTTTGTTTGCAGCTGTTCTGGATTCGATGTTGTCGGAGTGTGTGCGAGTGTAGTGTGATTTTGCAGTTTGATTCTCATGAGATGTAGGGTCATGAAACGAGTATCCAGCACGCATGCCGATAGTCAAAATCATATTTCGATGGTTCAAGGTAATGGTAACAAGGCCAAATATGGCTGAAAATTTGATTTGTGTTCAGAGATATATGGACATCTGTTCTCGGGATGAGGGAGGTGAACTGCCTTTCTGCAGCTCGTCGCTATTGCTTATCCTACGTGCGTGCGTGCGTGCGTGCGTGCGTCCGTGCGTGCGTGCGTGCGTGCGTCCGTGCGTCCGTGCGTGCGTCCGTGCGTCCGTGCGTGAATTCTGGAAAAGGTACGTTTTAATAAACTTCATCAGCATTCCCAACACTGGGTCCCGTGAGGGTGGGCACACGTCATATTTATTTCCAAAACAAGAAACACGTGTGGAGAGAAATAGGAAGACGGCCATGCCGATTACCGTCAATCGTTTCATATCATGTGTCACTCATTTCCTTATGTATAACACAACTATACAAACTCCTGTGGTACAGGTATTGACAATACTTTATTTTTATCAATGCTTTTCAAATGCTGAAGCTCCGAAATGGTTGCTGAGTTTTGCTTCGTAAAGCAACGAACATACGTAACTCAATTCAGGCTGTACAGACACATTTTAATGTATTTGTAACCTAAAGTTTCGTTTTTATCGCGGATTTACCATATTATTAATAATATTACAATTGATATTTACTATAAACGTTATTTATAACACAAATGATCAATGCGTAATATACCAATATCTATTTATTAAACGTTGAGTCGTGTTCACGTCCACCATTTTCTGACCTGGATTGTGTCTGTTAAATATTCCACGTGTAATTTGTTTTGGAAACAGTGATGACGTATGCCTCCCTAAACACGCGACCAAATATGGAGAATGCTGATCTCCTCTATACCCAACTTGAATAATTCTAGGAATCAATTTCTTGTAGACAGATAGAATTCCACAACAACAAATTGCGACGGCAAATGTCCTACCCCCAGCAGAACATAATTTACAATGGTGGCTGAACCAGACTAAATTTATATGATGACCTAAGAAGCCTTTGTGCCTTGCGACTGATAGGCAAATTAGGCAAAGTAGGCTGGTACAGATCATTCAGTGCATTTAAGAATAAGAAGAATTCTCTGCTGAATCGGAAGCCAATGGAGATCTAAATGTGCCTGTGTAATGTGACATTATTTTCAATATCGACTGATGACACATGCCGCACAATTTTGGATGTGCCGTTGCTTTTCAGAAGTGTTTCTTTTTAGAACCCATCAAAAGAGAGTTACAGTAGTTAAGGCTACCGGTAAAAGGGTTATGTACAAGCTGTTGTTTTTGTGACAGAGAAAGGTCGATTTTATTGTATGACATCAATGAGATATTGAACTCCGACAAACGTTCTTACATGTTCATCAGCTGTCAGATTTTCATACATGAAATAACACAAATTATGGACACAGCTGCTAGAGGCAAACATTGAATCTTGAATATTGAGGAACAAATTGGATATTTTCGTTAGTTGATACTCAACTTGAGAAAATTGCCCGTCAGTCACACCTTGATGTCAGAAATACAGCGTTCATTTTTATCGCGGACATCGTATTCTGTGTCCCGAGTTAAACTAATATACAACTGAGTGCCGTAAGTGTAAAATGAAAATGCCATGACTCGGTATAATTCCACCAAAATGGAAAACTTGAATAGTGTAGAGTAATGGGCCCAACACGGACACATTGGGGACACTGTATCGAAATGTCATTTGTTCTGTTGATTTGTCGTCAATGACTACGCTTTGTGTGCGACCTGAGAGATACGATGCAAGCCAGTCAAGCAAGTGGCCTGTGAGCCCTGTGCTTTGTTCCAATCTTTCAATTAGAATTTTAGTGTCTATGGTGTCGGGGCTGTGCTTGGGTCTACAAAACAAGGTAGGACATTTTTTGTTTACCCATGGATAAGAGAATATCATTTGCACTCTTACAAGCGCTGTTTCGATGCTACAATTCGATCTGTACACAGACTGGAAGACTTCGGTTAAGCGTAGTTTCGGTGCTACAATGCGACCTGTATGCAGAATGGAAGACCGTGGTTAAGCCATTGGCGGTCATATGGGGCGTTAGCTGAGAAGCAACCGCCCGTTCAATAATCTTAGAGAGGAATGTGAGATTTGAGAGAGTGGTATGTGGTTTTTTCAAAACCTCTGGTTCTAGTGAGAAGGGGCTTGACTAAAGCATGCTCCATGTTCCTAGGAAAGACGCCAGACTGTAGTGAGGTATTTACTAATATTAAAGTGGTAAACTCCATTCCTAAAGACATACTTTTAGTATCCATGTCGGAATGACAGTTAACGTACATCGTTTACGGGGTACATTGTCTATTACTTATGGATATCGTTGTGTGCTAAACTTTTGAAATATGTAAGTTGTACGACCCTCTTTGGGCGCATCGCTAGCCTGAGAAACATCACAGACTGCACTCTAGACTGTTTTGATACCTTCGCGTTTCGTTAGCTGACAAACATCTCTCTTTGAAACACAGCTTTGTTTCTCACCACTGATATTCAAGTGTACGTCTGGAGGATTTGACATTCCTAGTCTCGTCAGTGAACCAATGAGAACATGGGTGCACGCTAGTAGGTGATAAAGGCCAATTGAGGGACAGGTGTACATGTACGTGTACGTGTACATGTACACCTCCATAGGATTTAGTGTTAAAATCGTGTACCTGTACATGATTTTAACGTTTTTTAGGGTGTCTTATAATCGGCTTTGCCGATTTAAAGACCACTGATTGTATCCAAGAGTGAAAAAAAACGCATGAAATTTTACCTATGTGTACATGTACCGTTTTGTCTTTGAATCGGCAAATGGGTTTCCCCATAGGATTCAATGTTAAATTGCGAGCAAAAAAACGTTTTGCCGTTTCTAAACCATCATCTTGCTGATTCTAAATCATCCGCGTCCGTACACGATTTTAACACTGAAACCCTATGGAGGCGTACACGGAAATCCATTTGCGGATTTTTACGTCGGAAATCGAATCGTGTCCCTGAACCGGCAAACCACTTTTTGATGCCCAAAAGCTTGAAGAGCTTGAAATAAATCACCCAATCACTTCACGTTCCTAACACTTATTAACCAATCAGATTGCTTGATCCTCATAAACTTAATCATACAAAGTTATCTCACCTCGTCGTGGGGGTGGGGGTCACGCCCGTCATAAAAAGGTGAATCGCGTTTAATAACGTGGATATAATGGCTAGAGCAATGTATACCAAAAACCAAAAGCTCTAAGAGCATGAAATAAGTAATCACCCAATCACTTCACGTTCCTAACGCTAATTAACCAATCAGATTGCTTGATTCTCATAAACTTAATCATACAAAGTTATCTCCCCTCGTCGTGGGGGTGGGGGTCACGCCCATCATAAAAATCGAAGTTTCGAGAAGGTGGTCACGTGACCTATCAAATTGAAGGTCTCGACGAGTGGGTGGGGTCACGACCAGAGCCGAAAAACGACTTCCTTTTTACAATGCCAGGCATGTGAGGTATTGATATGAAGGGCTCGATGAATACATTACGAAAATGACGTTTTTTTCATTTTATGTGGGGGTGGGGGCCACGCCCATCAGAAAAATTGAAGTTTCGAGAAGGTGGTCACGTGACCTATCAAATTGAAGGTCTCGATGAGTGGATTAAGAAGATCGTAATTTTAACCCTCGTCGTGGGGTGGGGTCACGACCAGAGCCGAAAAACGACTTCCTTTTTACAAAGCCAGGGCATGTGAGGTATTGATATGAAGGGCTCGATGAATACATTACGAAAATGACGTTTTTTTTCATTTTATGTGGGGGTGGGGGTCACGACCATCATAAAAATCGAAGTTTCGAGAAGGTGGTCACGTGACCTATCAAATTGAAGGTCTCGACGAGTGGATTAAGAAGATCGTAATTTTAACCCTCGTCGTGGGGTGGGGTCACGACCAGAGCCGAAAAACGACTTCCTTTTTACAAAGCCAGGCATGTGAGGTATTGATATGAAGGGCTCAATGAATACATTACGAAAATGACGTTTTTTCATTTTATGAGGGGGTGGGGGTCACGCCCATCAGAAAAATCGAAGTTTCGAGAAGGTGGTCACGTGACCTATCAAATTGAAGGTCTCGACGAGTGGATTAAGAAGATCGTAATTTTAACCCTCGTCGTGGGGTGTGGTCACGACCAGAGCCGAAAAACGTCGTCCTTTATACAAAGCCAGGCATGTGAGGTACTGATATGAAGGCTCGATGAATACATTACGAAAATGACATTTTTTATTTGATATGGGGGTGGGGTCACGACCAGAGACGAAAAACGTCTTCCTTTTTACAAATCCAAGCATGTGAGGTACTGATATGAAGGGCTTGATGAATACATTACAAAAATGACATTTTCCACCATCGCCGTGGGGATGGGGTTAACACCGATCAGAAAATCAAAAGTTTCGAGAAGATAGTCGTGTGACCTATCAAATTAAAGCTATCGACAAGGATATTGTGAAAATCATAACCTTTCCCTTCTTATAACGGTGGAGTTGAGACCATCTTGAAATCGAAAGTATTAAGAAAAGGTAGTTATGGAACATATTAAATTGAAAACACAACAAGTTGAATCTGATGCATCATTCATTTTTGATATCTGTGTTAAAAAACGTGAAGTATGTTGTCAATATATGATTGTTATGCAAATCAGAGATGCACTCGCTTATTAACAAGTCACGCCTTAAGATGTTTCCTTCAATAATAACTCTGTTTACTGAACCATAGATTTGCCAATACAAAAATTATAAGTTGATCTTCTAACGTTTCTACATATTGAGGATAGCCTATTTCACCATTTCCGAAAGAAAAGTGTCAATCCAAACTATTTTTAGTCGAGTTGTGACGAAGTCAAACTCGACTTATAGTTTGGTGAATGGCGGGCGGGCGGGCGGGCGGGCGGGCGGGCGGGCGTCCTGGCGGGCGGGCGGGCGGGCGGGCGGGCGGGCGGGCGGGCGGGCGGGCGGACGGGCGGGCGGGCGGGCGGGCGGGCGGGCGGGCGTAAACAATTGGTTTCCGGATGATAACTTGATAGTGGTTCAACTTAAACTTCATACGTAGGTTGGTCTTGGTGGGAGGAAGAACCCTATTGATTTTGGACATGCTACGTCGAAGGTCAAGGTCACAGTGACCTTGAACGTAGTAAATCTTAAACAATTGGTTTCCGGATGATAACTTGATAATGGTTCAACTCACATTCATGAAACTTCATAGGTAGATTGGCCTTGGTGAGGGGAAGAACCCTATTGATTTTGGACTCGCTACGTCAAAGGTCAAGGTCAACGTGACCTTGAACATAGTAAATCGCAACAATTCCTTTCCGGATGATAACTTGATAGTAGTTCAACCTACATTCATGAAACTTCATAGGTGGGTTGGCCTTCGTGCAAGAAAGAACTCTATTGATCTTGGACTCACCAGATCAAAGGTCAAGGTCGCAGTGACCTTTAACATAGTATATTGCAACAATTGGTTTCCGGATGATAACTTGATAGTGGTTTAACCTAGAGTCATGAAACTTCACAGGTGTGTTGGCCTTGGTGCGAGGAAGAAACCTATTGATCTTGGACTCACCAGGTCAAAGGCCAAGGTCACAGTGACTTTGAACATAGTATATCGCAACAATTGGTTTCCAGATGATAACTTGATAGCGGTTCAACCTAGAGTCATGAAACTTTACAGGCGTGTTGGCCTTGGTGCGAGGAAGAACACTATTGATGGTGGACTCACCAGGTCAAAGGTCAAGGTCACAGTGACCTTGAACATAGTATATCACAACAATTGGTTTCCGGATGAGAACTTGATAGTGGTTCAATCTAGAGTCATGAAACTTCATAGGTGTGTTGGCCTTGGTGCGAGAAAGAACCCTATTGACCTTGGACTCGCCAGGTCAAAGGTCAAGGTCACAGTGACCAAATTGCAACAATTGGTTTCCAGACAATAACTTGACAGTGGTTCAGCCTATAGTCATGAAACTTAATAGCTGCATTGGCCTTGCTGTGAGGAATTACTCTACTGATCTTGAACTCGCCAGGTCAAAGGTCAAGGTCACAGTGACCTTGAACATAGTAAATCGCAACAATTGGTTTGTGGACGATAAATTCATAGTGTCTTAACCTACATTCATGAAGCTCCATAGGTGGGTTGACTTCTTGCAAGGAAAAACCCTATTGATATTGGACTCGCCAGTTCAAAGGTCAAGGTCACAGTGACCTTGGACATAGTAAATCACAACAATTGGTTTCCGGATGATAACTTGATAGTGGTTCAGCTTACATTCAATAAACTTCATAGGTAAGTTGACCTGGGTGCGACGAAGAACCCTATTGATTTTGGACTCGGCAGGTCAAAGGTCAAGGCCACATCGACCCTAAACATAGTAAATCGCAACAATTGTTTTCCAGATGATAACTTGATAGTGGTTTAACCTACGTTCATGAAACTTCATATGTAAGTTGGCCTCAGTGAGTGTAGAGCCCTATTTATTTTGGACTTGCTAGGTGAAAGATCAAGGCCACAGTGACCTTCAACATAGTAAATTGTAAACAATTGGTTTCCGGATGATAACTTGATAATGGTTCGATCCACATTCATGAAACCTCATAGGTAGGTTGGCCTAGATGAGTGGAAAACCTCTGTTTATTTTGGACTCACTAGGTCAAAGGCCAAGGTCACAGTGACCTTGAACATAATAAATCGTAAACAATTGGTTTCCAGACAATAATTTGACAACAGTTCCACCTATGTTCATGAAACTTCATAGGTAGGTTGGCATTGGTGCAAGAAAGAGCCCTATTTATTTTTCGGAATCACTAGGTCAAAGGTCAAGGTCACAGTGACCCTTCATATAGTAAATTGTAAACAATTGGTTTCCGGAAAATAATTTGATAATGATTAAACCCACTTTTGTGCTGTCACAACTCGACATTGGATCAGTGATCCTATCGGCATTTTTTTTTAGGAAACAATGCCCACGTCGAGAAGACATTACAAACTGAATCAGTATAATCTTGACTAAATTCAAATAAAAAAACATTTGTGACGTGTTATAGAAAAGATTTGTAAACAGTCTAAACGCACGTGTGGAAAAGTTGTTTTGTTTTGTTTTTTTACAACAGGAGTTAAAATATTTTAAGATAGGTGGCGTTATATAAATACAGCAACAACAAAAAACAGTGTTTACAATGTGTCAGCGTATGACTGAATGAAAATGAGAAAAAGCTCTTTTTTCTAACCACTTGATAGCGAAGCATTACATCAGTAGTCGCGATATTTGATGTCATCCAACAGCAGCCAAGACATTAAGCTTTTTACGTCGACATACCACTTGTCCAAAACAATTCTCTTTTAACCCTAAACGGGTGAAATACATCTCGGTAACGACTCCCTTTTTTTCTTGATCAGACACAGTTGTTGGTGGAAAGTTGACTGGAGGGTCGTTCAAAACAATTGATCAAATATATCGAACGAAAACGACTCATTTTCTAACTACGATTGTCGCCGTATTCTAACGTCACCACACTAATCATACAATACGATATTGGAACTGCACTACCTCTTGAATATTTACAAATTTGCGATTTGTATTGTTTTCAACACAAATCGTAAATTCCTTCCCGCATCACCATACTTATACTATACCGCATCGAATTTGACATCGTCATCATCCCCTTGCTAGATAAACTTGAACTCGTCATCCGAATGGTGTTGCGAAATGAGCCTATAGGGGTTAATTAAGCTCGCAAGCTCGATAAGGGCTCGAGCTTTTGAGGTTTTATTTTGAGGATTCAGTGGACTCATGTTTATTCAATGAGCCTGATATCGTTTGGTAAGGAAACACAAAATTCCAGAGCTGGTGAGACCTCACAGAACTGCCAGTTATCACAACGTTTATAGTTCGATCTTACGATCTCTGATCGATAAATTTTCCCTAACATTCCGTAACAATGGTCGATAATAGAAATTAGTAAAGAAAATCGTGTGAATTGTTCTCTGAAAATTGCATTCGCTTGTGCAGTATTTCTGATTTTTTACAGATTGCGTTCAGGGTTCAGTAAAAAAAAAACAATGTCAAGTGGTTTAGGTTCATGGGAAGTAACTCTGCAACAACTCATCCACCAAATGGTTAGGTTCAAGGTTCCGCTCCACAGTTTTTAAGGCATTTTCAAAAATGGCGTGCTATGTGTTCTATTCCACTGCCAATGAAGCCAAGCTCATTTGCATTACCCCTGACATGTATACATTTTCTAAATTGGCTGAACCTCGTGAATACAGCCTGATAAGATAACACGGATACATCTAATTGTGGGTGGCATAACTTCCAGTACAACATGAAGCCCCGACCCTAAAATTTGAATGAAAAATTGCCAAAACCAGCCATTTTCAGGCACTTGGCAGCCACAAAAGCAGAATTTTCCCAGCTTCAACACCTACCCAGGCCTGGAACACATCAACTCCAATTACAAAAAGAGAGAGAAAAAAAAATTCTATGTTTCCGTCTCATTTTTTGGCTACACACCTGTAAACAATCCCGTGTAAAAATGACGTATGAAAAGTTGGCCTCATTTTCTGAGCCACTGTTTCACAGAAATTCCATGCTGTCATGATACTGTGCATCAGGCATCCATCCAATGACCAAAACATTAAAGTCAACTTGCCAACAAGTAGTCTCATGCTTTCAAATACCTAATACTAAAAATACAGACCTAATTTATGTGGGGTCAGATTCAGTACAGACCTTTTACTTAAAAATTCTCCCCTGTGCAGAAGTACGAAACTGTGGAGCGGAACCCAAAGGAAGTGACTCTGTCATCCATAGGTAGAGGTTTATTATGAGGTCATCAGAGGTCATAATACAGGTTAGGTTCATGGAAGTAACTCCATTCATCTGTAGGTAGAGGTTTATTATGAGATCATCAAGGGTCGTGATACAGGTTAGGTTCAAGGGAAGTAACTCGGTAACAACTCATTCCAAAGTAGAGGTTTATTATGTGTATATTAGAGGTGATGATACAGGTTAGGTTCAAGGGAAGTAACTTTGTAACAACTCATCCGTCAAACGGTTATGTTCGAGGGAAGTAACTCTGTAACACCTCGTCCATAAGTAGAGGTTTATTATGAGGTCCTCAGGAGTCATGATGCAGGTTAGGTTCATCAAATGATTAGGTTCGAGGGAAGTAACCATGTAACAACTCATTCATCCAAACAAAATTAAAATTCGATGCACCATACTAAGAAGTGCTTGAAAAAAAAACATTTTTAGGTTAGGTTCGAGGGAAGTAACTCTAACAACTCATCCGTTCAAACAAAAAAAATTAAAATTCGATTCACCATATTAAGAAGCGTTTGAAAAAACCTCCAGGTTTTAGGTTATGTTCAAGGAAGTAACTCTGTAACAACTCATACGTTCAAATGGTTAGGTTCGAGAGAAGTAACTCCGTATAACAACTCATCCGAGGTTTATTATGAGGTCATCAGGGGTCATGATACGGGTTAGGTTCAAGGGAGGTAACTCTGTCATCCATAGGTTCAAGGAAGTAACACTATAACACCAAGGTTTATTATTAGGCCATCAAGAGTCATGACACAGGTAAGGTTTAAGGGAAGTAACGCTACCACCCGTAGATTCTGGGAAGTAACTCTCAACTCACCCGTCAAATGATTAGGTTCAAGGGAAGTAATTCTGTAACAACTCATCCGTAGGTTCGAGAGAAGTAACTCTATCATTCATAGGTTCAAGGGAAGTAACTCTGTAACACCTATGTTATTATTAGGTCATCAGGTGTCATGATACAGATGAGGTTTAAGTGAAGTAACTCTATCATCCATAGGTTCGAGAGAAGTAGCTCTGTAGCACCAAGGTTTACTATGACGTCGTCAGGGTAGGTTCGAGGGAAGTAATAACTCATCCCAGGTTTATTATGAGGTCATCAGGGGTTACGATACGGGTTAGGTTCGAGGACAAAGTAACATGTTCGAGGGAAGTAACTCTGTAACACAAAAGGTTTATTATGAAGTCATCAGGGTAGAATCGAGGGAAGTAACTCTGTATAACAACCCATCCGAGGTTTATGATGAGACCATCAGGGATTACGATATGGGTTAGGTTCGAGGAAAAAGTAACTCTGAACAAAACAAATAAGTATCATAAAGTATAATTCGTTGCAGTTTTTTTGTTCCTTTTCGATAAAAAAATTATATATTAAAAAATTGATAATAGAAAAAAATTAGTAAGACCATACAAAATTGATTGTCTGTTTCTCAAACCATTTTATCCAAAAAAGCATGTGGGCGGGAGGTCTTTTTTTGTTTTTGTTTTTTCTTTTTATTGTCTCCCCGAGAGGTTGTTGGTGGTAATTCGACCCCCGTCCTTTTTTTGTCTCGTATTAATTCAATTTTATTTTTTCACGTTAAGGAATTTAAAAAATTGTTAATTAAAAAAAAAAAAATTTTCTTCTTTTTTAATTCCTTCAAAAAAAAAAAAAAAAATTTTTTTTTTTTTTAAAGAATTAAAACATAAGGAACATAAAAAAAATTGCACGTTAAGGAACATAAAAAAAATTGATTAGTTTCATCCAAAAAAAAATTTTTTTACATGCGTGAAAAATTATGACACAGGGAAAAAGCTTGAAGTGTTCATTTAAAAAAAAGAATTCGTCAACTCATCGATATCGACTTACCGAAATGAGCATAATATCTCATGATTTTTTTTTAAATTTTTTGATGACATAAAAAGGTTGCATGCGCAGCAAAAATAACCATGCGCGTGAGCCTGAAAAACAGACGTTCTTTTTTATGGTCTAATTTAATTAACGGGGGTAGGGAAGGGTAGGGAGGGGGAATAAGGGAAGGGGAGGGGAAGGGATTAGGGAAGGGAAGGGAGGGGAATGGGCCGGCGGTTAGAGAGATGTACAGGAAATATATATTTTTTTGTGTTGGACAATTTAGTTGAAGGTTATAATCACAGTTTTCCATTGTAGTATTCAGAGAGAGAACTCCCGTTTCAGTATCATTAGAACATGAAGTGGCAGTATCTCAACCCGAGCGTTTTATCTCTGGTAAAATCTGTCAGAGTCTCAGAGATTAGGTCTTATTACTCTACTGTGTAAAAAGATAGGGATAATGTCGAGAATTTGAAATTCTAGAGGGTTCGTATCCCTACCTAATGTAGGTTATAAAATCCTTACAAAAAGCAGCATTGTCCTTACGATAGCGCGATGTGTTACAGTATATTGCTCGCCTGGATCAGGCCTGGAAATGATCAATGGGTTTTCGTGAGCGAAAGAGGAGAATTCGAAGTTCCTCTGGGGGGTAAAAAAAGATGAAAAAATCGTTCGATCCGTTTACCAAACACATATTCGATTTTCAAGACAGATTGGTCAAAAGCAAACGATTCTTACAACTCGAAAACGTGAGAAGCCAGAAAGATAAACTGCGTTTGATATCGTGTTTCGCGTTTTATCAAGGAGAAAATCTAAAAGACGTTTCTAGGTTCAACAAACTCTTAGTAATTATTTTTATGTAAAAATTACGCAAACAGCAAGAGAAATGTATATTTCGTGAAGTTATAAACCGTTTCCAAATCTCGATGAGGTTAACACCTCTTGAATTGAGTTAAAAAAAAGAAGTCTTCACGCAAAGGGACTCGAGTGAGGGAATGGAATAGAGCTGTCCACCTTGATGTACTCGTAATAAAACCCTAACCTATATCTCATAACAACACTACTATCAGTTAAAAACTGATTTTTTTTTTAAATATTGATGTATTATTAATTAAATTAGACCAAAAAAAAGAACGTCTGTTTTTCAGGCTCGCGCGCATGGTTATTTTTGCTGCGCATGCAACCTTTTTATGTCATCAAAAAATCTTTTAAAAAAAAACATGAGATATTGTGCTCATTTCGGTAAGTCGATATCGATGAGTTGACGAATTCTTTTTTTTAAATGAACACTTCAAGCTTTTTTCTACAATCATACTTTAATAAAGTGGGTGGGTTTTTCAGCAATATTCACGACAGAAAGTGTTTTATTTTGTAAAAGGTAAGTCATAATGAGAGCAAGAGGGAAGGTGTCTTTCAGTCTGACAACAAACAGTCACAAAGGGGAGTGGTCGATTCGCACCACGTTTGATTCGCACCAATCTTCAGAAAAGTCTGCAAAGTCAGGTTCACTGTTGAATGGAACACAGTCTCCTGACATTTATTTTAGTAACATTTGTATTGTAAATGACTGTCATTGGGAATTTGTGTCCTGTTATTTGAAACCGTTACGAGTTTCCCAGTTAATTTAAATAAATGCATTTGAGATGCAGGATAATTGGATAACTAATAGTAACCGTTGCTTGATATAAAAGTAACAGACATAGTTGAAAATAAATCGCCTATAGGTAGGTAAGTGCGGTCGAATTGGTTAATAAAAACACGCATACATTCGTTTTGTATTTCATTTTCAGATTTCCAAAAATATGATTTATGGATGAACTACCAGTAGGTAATAAATGAGAGTTCGAGCTCACCTGTACATGTACGTGTACGTGTACATGTACACCTCCATAGGATTTAGTGTTAAAATCGTCTATGTGTACAAGATTTTAACGGTTTTTTAGGGTGGGCTCGAATTTTTTTAACACTGAACCCTATGGGAGTAATCCGTAGTTTTACGTACACGTACATGTACCGTTTTGATTGAAATCTGCAGATGAGTTTTCCCCATAGGATTCAGTGTTAAATTGCGAGCAAAAAAACGTTTTGAGAGTTCGAACTCATCGTCTTGTCGATTCTAACAATCCACGTCCGTTCACGATTTTAACACTGAAACCCTATGGAGAGTGTTAAATTGCGAGCAAAAAAACGTTTTGAGAGTTCGAACTCATCATCTTGCCGATTCTAACAATCCGCGTCCGTACACGATTTTAACACTGAATCCTATGGGGGAAACTCGCTTGCGGATTTTAGGTCTGAAATCGACTCGCGTGAAGAGGTGATGTTTGAATCCGCAAACCCATTGTAGCGTTTCTCGAAGTGAGACTGGCGCACATTATTGCGAGGTGATCTCGACGAGCACTTGATGGAAATGTTTTGAACGAAGAGTGTTGTCGACGGTGTGTTGGAAATTCGCGAACCCAGTCACGTCTTCCTGAAGTAAAAACTAACACATGTTATCGTTATGAGTGAATGAGGTTTTTTGTTCAAAAGAGTCGATTATGAATATGGTCTGTATTAGAGACATTCATGTTTTCTCTTGATGGGACGGATAGAAATTGAGTTTTGAGGGTTTTTTGTTCGAAAGAGTTGATCTGTAATAGATATTCGTGTTTTGTCTTGATGAGAGAGATTGACTGTTAAGCGTTCGTTCGAAAAAAGTCAAACACTTATCGGAATGTTTAAAACGCATTTTCCGCCCAATTAGGTTTTGAGTGGTAAAATTTTTAATATATTCATGATAGCAATCGGAGAGAGATTTTGTAATGAATAAGTTCTCAGCGTTAAAATCAGTTTTCCTTTGTGTGTTGAAACTGTTTAACAGTCATCAAAGGGATTCTCTCTTAATTCGACACTGAGTGAATGGTTGTTTGATGTGTGAATGGTGATCTTTTGACAAATGTAAAAACTACTGTCAAAATGCGTTAAATCAGAAACCGGTTTGTCATGTACTGTTTAAACGTATTTTTAAACTTCAATTAACACAGTCAGTTGAGATGTGAATATTTTCAGATTATTATATTAAGACGGAAAGATTTTTATTACTTAAAAACATAAAAATATAATTAAACATTTAATTTTGAAAATAATAAAATAATTAAAACGAAAGATGTTTTTACAGATGGATCCTAGGCGCCGAGATCTAATTTTAGGCGAGTATGAACGTGCTAAGAAGGGCATTCAGTCTGCTGACAGGAGCAGACGTCTTGGTGAGATGGAACTCAAACGCGAAGCCACAAAAATATTTAAACCCGTGACGGAGGGTCAAGAGCGAAGCAGGAAGGAGATAGTCAAAGAATTGAGACCCATAAAGGAGAGTTCTTTGAGAATGGGTTCGTTGCCTCCTAGTTTTGGAAATCGGTATTCCGTTCAATCTACACCGGATTACGTTCCCACGGGAATTCAAACAGAGAGCGAGTCTGATGATACAGCTTCGACTATCACCACTAGTAGTGTCGCATCGTCTGATGATGGTGGTGGTAAGAGAGATCAGACGTATGGATTTTATAAGGATTCGGAGGGAAGGATTTTTGTAGGAGACACAGAAGTAGAAATTGACGATGATGAATTGATCGTGGGTTCGAACAAATACGAATTGACTGATGGTCTGTGCAGATTGCTCCTTTACGACAAGCCTAGCGATTACACGGATCAGGATTTCGACAATTACGGCGACATTCTGGTTCAGACCCACGCCATGAAGAGAAATAACGATGCCAGAGAGACGAGACCTAAAGCCAACAGAGGTTACAAGTGGACGAAAGTGGTGAAACCCATATGGGATATGAACAAGAAGTTCGTCGAATCGGTGACTGGCAAAGGGGTGAAAACCACTTTTCTTCCGAGCGATTCCGACGCTCTGTCTCAGAGATTGAGTTTGTTGATGGCGAGCAGACGGGCTGGTAACACAGGATTAGATAATCAGATAGTTGCTATATCTGACGAATTGTTAAGACAGAAGGTTTTGAATAAAAACCAGTATAAAAGGCTGATGAACGAATTGAAGGATTGATGTGTATATAATAAGTAGAGAGAAACAAACAAACAAACAAACAAAAAAATAAAACAGTAAATTCTTACACTAGAATAATAAAAGTATTTAAAAATAACAAAACGATTTACCAGTGAAAAAACAAAATATATCATAAAAATAAAATATGTTGGTGATAAAGAACAGGGGATA
Organism: Pictodentalium vernedei; assembly: GCA_031216915.1. Taxonomy (NCBI): domain Eukaryota; kingdom Metazoa; phylum Mollusca; class Scaphopoda; order Dentaliida; family Dentaliidae; genus Pictodentalium; species Pictodentalium vernedei. The sequence goes on from CM062297.1 coordinate 265,851,574, forward strand.
CGTCAGGACTTACGTTCAAGGCGGTTCTGGCATCGTCGATTCTATAATGCGAGCGTTCACGAGCGATGCGGGTAGAAAACTCGCATCGACCGCGTTTGAGGTCGGTAAGAAGACGGCTTTGGATGCTGGTAAGAAAGCCGCTTCCGAAGCCAGTGGTAGGATAGCTTCTGTGGCTGACAAGAGGGCAGCCGACGCGTTGATCGACAAGTTGATCAGTCCGCCGGCGAAGCGAGCTGCGTTAGAGCGAACGCCGAAAAGTTGGAAAGATTTTAAGGATGCTGTGGTGCCCATACAAGATTTAGCCAAAATGACGAGTGGATCTGGATTGAAGAGAACTCGCGACGGTGCGATATAAATAAATAATAACATTAAAAAGAGAGTTTGAAAAACATAAAAAATTTGCGTTTGAAAAGATTCTAAAATAACAAACAAACAAAAATAAAACAAAGATGAACATTAAAGATATGTCTTGGAACGACGCCGCGACCAAGAGGTCGAATAACGAGTTCTTTCCCAAGAGCATAAGAGGTTTGATAGTGGGAAAATCTAATTGTGGAAAGACCAATCTGTTGATGAATCTGTGGTCCCGACCCGACTGGTTGGGTTACGACAGATTGTTCGTGTTTGGCAAGAGCTTGTTTCAACCCGAATACAGATTGCTTCGAGAGTGCATGGATCGCAGATTGCCCAAGGACGTCATAGCCAGAATCTTTGACAGTAGGGAGGAATTCGACAAGAGTGGAGCTCCACTCTCGACCATTTTGGACGGTGCGGCGACGGAGCTGATGAAGAGAAATGCATCTTCGAACGTCGAGTGTCGATTTTATGAGAACGCTAGCGACGTTCCGGATCCCAGAGAACTGAAATCGGAAGATAAGAATCTCATGATTTTCGACGATCTGCTTTTGGAGAGACAGAACCGATGCGAATCGTATTACGTTAGGGGTCGACACAGCAACGTGGACTGTTTCTACCTGTCGCAGAATTATTTTCGATTGCCCAGACAGACGATAAGGGAGAACGCTAATTTTCTATGTCTCTTTCACCAAGATCTCAAGAATCTCAATCACATCTACAGCGATCACATCGCAAACGACATGAGCGCGGCGGAATTCAGGAGATTCTGCAAGAGGGTTTGGGATGGTGGACTTTACAATTTCGTCGTGATCGATTTGACAATCGAATTTAATCGCGGAAAATAGCGGTGCGGATTCGACAAGTTTTATGTTTCTGATGATAATAATAAGATAGAGCGTGAAAATAAAATTTAGAAAATAATAAATCTTCAAATAATTAGTTTTGAATAAAATAAAATTAAATGTAATGTTCGAACATGGAGAATTGTTAGAACGGATAGCTGAGAATACGGCTGCAAAACAATCCATTCAAATCGTGGTGAGTGGCGATTCGACTCGATTCGCTACGAAATTCGAACCTTCCATCGAATTGAATAGAGAGAAAAGTTACAAGATGGCGTTGGTGAATCTGGAGACTTATTATTCCTTTCCCAACGTCACCGAAAAGAATAACTCTTTCAAGTATTCCGACGGAGTGGATTGGTTGGAGATTTGAATTCCCAAAGGGAGTTACGACATAGACGATTTGAACAATTACATTCAGACGCGAATGAAGACGGATGGAAAGGGAAGCAACAAGATCAGACTCGCTCCCAATCCTAATACCTTACAGACGATGTTGGATTTGGAAGATAATTTTCGAGTGGATTTCAACACGGACGATTCTGTAGGCAAGATGTTGGGATTCGATCGAAAGATGTATCGAGGCCATGCGGCATCTGAAAATACGGTCGACATTCTCGCAGTCAATAGCATTCTGGTGAACGTGGACGTGATTGCTGGAAGCTACGTGAATGGTAGCGCTCAACCGACGATCTATTCCTTCTTTCCAAACGTGTCGCCGGGTTATAAGATCGTGGAGCGACCTCGAAATTTATCTACCAGTGATTTTAGACATGTTGTATAGTCTCAAAACCACGTTGACGGATCAAAATGGTGAACTGTTAGATCTTCGCGGAGAGAGAGTGACGATACGATTTCACATAAGAGAAATATAAAAGCAAAAAAATTGTGTATATATATAGATAACAAAAATAAAATAAACGCAATATTAATTTTACAAAATTATTTTAATATAATTATTAAACAAGAAACAATTGAAGTAAATATATTTTAAAAAACAGAATTTTGACAGAATACGTGGTTAAAAACGTGAACATATCCGCAGGACAGAGGAAGAAACTTAAGAGAGCTTTAAGAACTCGAGGCGAGGCGGTGAGATTCAAATTCACTCACGAAGATCTGACGAGAGGCGGTCAGGATTCGATCGCCTGGACCAGAAGTCAAATCAAAAGGATGGAGAAAGCGATTCGCGATGGAAGAGGGTTGACGGTGAGAATGAGTCCCACTCAATTGAGATACAATTTGAGAATGAAAGGTGGTTTCCTACCACTATTGGCAGGAATAGCCGCAAAAGCATTACCCTTCGCCGCAAAGGCACTACCCTTTCTCGGAAAGACTCTCGGCGTGGGAGCTCTCACGGGACTCGCTAGTTCGGCAGTTGAGAAATTAATGGGTGGCAGCGGACTGTTTTTGAAGAAGGGAGGAGCTGTGTGTCGCGTCCACGTAGACGACAGCGGTAAAAGATTGTATCTAGAACCCGTTAGAGGTGGCAACTCTCTGAGAGGAAACGGCCTCTATCTGAAGAGTGGACAGAACGTTGAGCGACTCGGCAAGGTTTTGTTGCTCGGTGAGAATTCGCCGTTTAAGAATATACCGATTTTGAATATGTTATTATAATATAAAATTATATAAAATATAAATCATAGAAAGTATAAAATAATATATTTAAAATGGGTAAAAAGGTGGAGAAACAAATTTATCACCTGGATGAAAAGGTGGAGAAACAATTTGACGATAATGACGAACATCGCAAGACAGAGAGCGAAAAAATAAAAAAAATGGTTAGACGCTAATGATGGATATCTAAGGAAAGAACTAATGAAAGAGATAGATAAAGCGTGGGATAGACGGTTGAGAATGAGACGATGCTTTCCACCGTCACCACTACCTTCTGAAGAGAATGGTAATGATGCGAGTGTTACCAAGAGATGCACAACATTCGTTCATAATTATGATTCGGATAAACAAAAATGTTGTTATAAACGTATCATATCACAAAGACAAAGAAAAAAAGAAAAAGAAGAGGAATCGACACTGAAAATTGAGAGAAAAGGAAACGTTATTATATTATATGGTGATAGTGAAGAAGAAGGAAAACAAAAAAAAAAAAAAAGTAATGAGATCTAAAGATGATCTTATTACTTTTTTTTTTCATTTTTCTTCGCTAAAAATCAATCACTCTATTGTTTATATTTCCAAGTCTGTTATTAGCATGTTGACACTCGTGTCTTCTCCTTTTTCGAAAACGTGTTGAATGTTTATCTTTACTCCTTTGAGTTTTTTTACATTGGTCAACTCGCTCTCACCACCCAATTTCTCCATGAGTTCGAATGAGATGTTTGGAAATATGTAATTTCCATAGGGCAACGACAAGTCGTCCTTGTCGAATTCTCTATCTTCGGCAATGACAATGTTCTGCAGATCGCTTTGGTACTCGTAAATCAAATCGAGTGCGGCTTCGTCCAATTTCAAAGGCATCTTATATTTATCGTATTTGTGCTCTAAGCCCTTCATCTCGACCTCGTTCAATTCGATGGGATCGTGTCGTTGTAATCTATAGATTTTATGACCGAATTTCTTATTCGTTTCGACTCGTTTCAATTTCAATTCACATCTTTTAGGTGTTGTTGTCCTCATGATTGATTATTTAGTTTTTTGTTTTTACGAATTCTTGCAAATAATGTATATTTTAAATTTTGTATTTTAATAATTTGTTAAAAAAAAAGTTTTGTTTTTTTTGCTCTTTATATATTTATATATAAAAAAAGTTGTTTTTTATTTTAATTTCTTTAATGTGAAAAATTTTTTTGTAAAAAGTAATGAGATCACTTTTAGATCTCATTACTTTTTTTCCTTCTTCTTTGCTAAAATCAATCTCTCTATTGTTTATATTTCCAAGTCAGTTATTAGCATGTTGACATGTGCCATTTTCTCACTTACGAAAATGTCTTGTATGTTTATCTTTACTCTTTTAAGTTTTTTTACAACGGTGAACGTGCTCTCACCACCCGATTTGTCCAAGAGTTCGAGTGAGATTATTGGATATATGTAATTTCTAAAGAACAACAACAAATCGTCCTTGTCGAATTTTCTGTCTTCGGCAACGATGATATTATTCACCAGATCGTTTTGGTACTCGCAAAACAAATCGAGCATGGCTTCATCCAATTTCAAACACATATGATATTTGTCATAGTAGCGCTCTAAGCCCATCGTCTCGACCTCATTCAATTTGATGGGATTGTGTTGTTGTAATGTATAGATTTTAAAACCTAATTTCGTACATGCTTCGACTCGTTTCAATTTCAATTCGCATCTTTTAGGTGTTGCTGTCATGATCGATTATTTGTTTTTTTTATGTTTTACGAATTCTTGCAAATAATGTATGTTTTAAATTTTTGTATTTTAAATAATTTGCTTAAAAAGTTTTTTTTCTCTTTATATATATAAGTTAAATTTTTAACATCCTTTTTTCTCGTTTTTTTTTTAACGTTAAGGAACATAAAAAAATTGATTAATTTCATCAAAAAAATAAATTTTTTTTCACATTAAAAACAAAACTTTTTAAACAAATTATTTAAAATACAAAATTCGAAAAAATATATTTTTACAAAATGAAACAAACAGATAAAAAAAATTGGAAAATTTAAATGAGAAAACCATACCTCAGTTAAACGAGATTTGTAAACTATTAAAAATTTCACATTTCAGAAATCATAGAACTAAATCAAAAAAGATTGAAGTCATACAGAAACATTTGCGAAATGATGGAAAGGCAAACGAAATGCCGATAGCAACGACGTCAAAAAACGCATAGGTTGTGAAAAATGAGAAGAAGAAAAAGATAGTAAAAGGAATCGAAATGCCGACGTTGAAAAAAACCCAAAACGCTTCGATTGTGAAAAATAAGAAGATGACTAAACGAAAAGCCGTTGAAGAACTTCAAGTTTCCAAAGAAAAGAAAAGAAAAACGAAAACGAGTGATGCACATCAGATTCTAGGCAAACGAGATATATCGAACGAACTTCGACGAGCAATAGACGAAGGGAAAGGAGAAGAATATCTAGCACGACTCGCCGCAGAACTATTTCAATCGAAGTCCGTGGAACGGGAGAGTGCGATCAAAGGCATTTTTAAAACTTTCGACGTGGTTCCCTCGTTGAAGAAAATCGATCCGAAATTGTTCATGGAACGGGTGAAGAAAAAGGTATTGGATTTGTTTCGCAAATACATGAACGTGGGACTAAAAATTAAGATGATACTCCATTGCGTGATGAATAAAATCGACGTGAAGTCCGGCGAGAGCATCGTGAAAAATGCATATTTCAGATCTAATGTTGAACCCGTATTTCGAGGTTCAGATTTATCAGACGTTTTCGAAAAGATGAAAGACAAGATGTTGACATCTCTCACGAATTATCAACATGAAGGTAGTAATTGGACGTTCAATGAGGTGTTGAAACTCGAAATTCACATAACTAAAAATGATTTGTTGAAAGGGTCTTCCTACGTGAAATTACCGTATTTCCTCGCTAAGAAATACGCCATGATCAACGTGAAAAATAACGATGATCAGTGTTTTAAATGGGCAGTCACATCCGCTTTATAACCTGTCAAAATAAACTCTGATAGAGTTTCTCAGTACGAGGAAACTTCTAAAAATCTCGATTGGACCAGAGTGACTTTTCCAACGCAGTTAAAACACATCGAATGTTTCGAGGCTCAAAATCCCACCGTTGCGGTGAACGTCTTGGGATACAACGACGAAAAATGAAAGATCCATCCTCTCAGACTGACTTCATATCTCGGAAGAGAAAAGACGATTATTTTATTATTGATTTTGAATAGTGACAATCGTCATTATTGTTGGGTTAAACATCCGAGTCGATTACTGTCGAAACAAAATAATAATCATAATGGAAAGATATCTTTATGTTACAATTGCATGAACGTGTTTCACAGCGAAGACTCGTTGGCGAAACATCAGGAATATTGCAAGGAAAATCAAGGTGTCGCTGTCGAAATGCCCAAACCCAACACCATCGTGAAGTTTGAAAATCACAATAGAAGGTTAAAAGTACCATTCGTCGTGTACGCCAATTTCGAATGTTTCACCGTGAAAATGAGTTCCTGTCAACCCAACGCTCTTCAAAGTTACGTCGAAAGATATCAAAAACACATACCTTCGGGCTATTGCATTTACGTGAAATGCGCTTTCGACTCTCAACACGACATGGGTCCCTTCACCTACACGAAACAGTATGAAGATGACGATGTGGCTCAAAGGTTCGTGGAAGAGTTAGAATGGAAACTTCAAATGTTATACGACAAATTCAAAACTCCGGCAAAAATGATCATCACACGAGAGCAGCAGGATGAAAATAACAGAGCCACCGAATGTCACATATGCAGACAATCGTTCGACGAGAATTTGACGGAAAATAGGAAGGTCAGAGACCACGATCATTACACAGGTCTGTATCGCGGTCCGGCTCACAGCAAGTGTAATTTAAAATATCGAGATGCCGCTTTCTATCCGGTGATGTTTCACAATCTCTCGGGTTACGACAGTCATCTGTTCGTGAAAAATCTCGGCACCTCACACGAAGAATTAAATTGCATCGCGAACAGCAAAGAAAGATACATTTCCTTCATGAAATGGAAGCTCATGGAGGAGAAAAGAGTAATCGACGGAGAGACGTTGGAAGAAAAAACGAAATTCATTCGTAGATGCATACGTTTCATTGACAGTTTTAAATTCATGTCGACTGCTCTGGAAAAATTAGTTGATAACATGAGCAAGGATAAATTTAAAATCATGAGCGAACATTTCGAAGAACGAGTAGACGTCATGTTGAGGAAAGGAGTCTATCCTTACGATTACATGAATGATCTAAAGAGATTCGAAGACACTGCACTACCTTCAAAAGAGGATTTTTATTCAAAATTATACGAATCCGACATTTCCGATGAGAATTACGAACACGCTAAAAACGTGTGGAAATCATTTGATATGAAAACCATGAGAGATTATCACGATCTCTATCTGACGACCGACGTTCTACTCTTGGCAGACGTGTTTGAAAAGTTTCGAGACGTCTGTTGTCGAAATTACGATCTGGATCCCGCTTGGTATTTCACCGCACCCGGTTTGGCGTGGGACACTCTGTTGAAGACCACTGAAGTCCAATTGGAATTATTATCCAACATGGACATGTTGATCATGTTCGAAAGGGCTGCGAGAGATGGCATCTCGATGATCTCCCACAGACTTTCTGAGGCTAACAATCCCTACATGAAAGAAGGTTTCGATTCGAAACAATCGACTAAATACATACAGTATTGGGACGCTAATAATCTGTATGGTTGGGCTATGAGTCATCCTTTACCGATTGGAAATTTCGAATGGGTGAAGGAACCAGAAGAGATGCAAAAATTGAGAGACTATTCTTGCATTTTAGAAGTTGATTTGAACTATCCGAAAGAATTACATGATCTACACAATGATTATCCGCTGGCTCCTGAACGAATGGAACCAAACGAGGGAGACGAGGAAAAACTCATTCCCAATTTATTTAACAAACGTAACTACGTCATCTACAGCGAGAATTTGAAACAGTATGCCGATTAACATACATCGCATCATTCGATTCAACGAAGAGCCTTGGATGAAAAAATACATCGATCTCAACACGAATCTCAGAACTCGAGCCGAGAACGATTTCGAAAAAGATTTCTTCAAACTCATGAACAACTGTGTGTACGGTAAATGGATTGAAAACATCAGGAAGAGAACCGACGTTCGACTCGTCACGTCTGAGAAAAGAGCTAAAACATTAGTGGCGAAACCCAATTACAAACACCGAACCATATTCGACGAAAATCTAGTGGCCGTTCACATGCAAAAGATGCATCTGAAGTTCGACAAACCGTATTATCTTGGACCGATCATCTTAGATATCAGCAAGCGATTGATGTACGAGTTTCACTACGATTACGTCAAACGAAAATTTGGTGATAAAGCCAAACTACTGTTCACCGACATGGACAGTTTAGTTTATGAGATAGAGACGAAAGACGTCTACCGAGATATATCTCAGGACATGGCCGAATGGTTCGACACGAGCAATTATCCCGTCGATCACCCATCCAACATTCAATCGAACGACAACAAGAAGGTATTGGGTAAATTTAAGGACGATAGCGGCTGTAAACAAATCGTCGAATTCATGGGCTTGAGACCCAAACTGTATGCTTATCGTCTAGAAGATGATGAAGAGATCAAGAAGTGCAAAGGAGTTAAAGCGTGCGTGGTGAAGAAAAACATCTCTTTCCAAGAGTATAAAGATTGTCTGTTAGAAAGTGGTCCGGTGTATAAGACTATGAAATCGATTCGAAGCGAAAATCATGACTTGTATACCGAAATAGTCAACAAGATTTTGCTGACGGCCGACGACGATAAGAGATTCGTGTTAGACGATAAAATAAGCACTTTGGCACTCGGATATTGGACTGCGGATCTAATTAGAGACGATATGAATATGGATGATTGGATTCTAGATACGATTGTGGATGATAAAATTCCAGATATGATTGTGGATGATAGGATTTCAGAAAATCAAGAGGAATTAGACGGATTCAAAATTATAGAAATCAATAGTAACATCGAGAGTCCAGAAAATCAAGAAGAATTAGTTGGATTCAAAATTATAGAATACGATAGAGATATCAAGAGTCCAGAAAATCAAGAGGAATTAGATGAAATCAAAATTATAGAAAATGATAGAGACATCGAGAATGTTAGTTTTAAAAAAAAAGAGAAAAAAACAAAAAAAAATAAGGTCATTTTTAGTGAATTATAATAAAATAAATAAATAAAAAAAATATATATGCATTTATGAATAAGAAAATAAAGATATCCGTAGAAGGTGTCTTCTTACCTAACGAACCCCTATCCAACATCGATCTGTTAAATGCGGCAGAAGATTTGAAAATCAAAGTTTTTCTAGGAGTGTTTTCCAGAGATGCCTTGCCGAAGAGAAGACCTCGACAATCGGAATGCGGAATTTTAAATCTAGATGATTCATCGGGTGAAGGCACTCACTGGGTGGCGTGGATGAAGAACAGGAAGAAGAAAAATTATTATTTCGACAGCTATGGAATCTCGCCGCCAAAAGAAATAAAGAACTATTTCAACAAATCGATGGTTCGTTACAACACGGAACAAGTGCAATCACCACATCAAGTGTTTTGCGGTCACCTGTGTCTCTACGTTCTCAAGAGATGGTCTGAAGGAGATTGATTTCAAGACATTCTCAATGATTTACATTAGAGAGAGATTTTTTTTTTTATAGTATATAAAGATAAAAAATTATTTTAAAAAAATTTTAATCGAATAAAAACGAAAAATAAAATAACATAGTTCATTTTTAATAAACTGTGTTTGAACATATTTTTCTAAAAAACAAAAAATCCCACAACAACATGCCAGTCGATACATTTGGTAGAAGTGACGACGAAAAAGTCAACCCAAGAAAGAAGAGGATGACGTTCGAAGTCGACGATGGTTACGACGTTGCCAACTTGGACAAACGTTACGTTCAGAGATACGAACCTCGAGAAGAACTTTTGAACATGAACGATAAGAAGCTCTACAATCTTCCCGAGCCAATAGATCTCACAGATGCTGCGACTAAAAAATACGTCGACAGGGGGAACGCCAATTTTGAACGAATCCTGCTAGATAATTACGTGGATAAAACCATGACCGACGATCTGGATCTGAAATCCAAACGTTTGGTGAACGTCGTGAATCCCATAGATCCCACCGATGCCGCGACCAAGAAATATGCGGACGACTCTCACGTGAGATTCAGCGAAGACCTGAGAAATAGATACGTTACGAAAACGATGCACTCGGAATTGAATGCCAATTATAACAAGATAACGAACGTGGCCACTCCCACGAATCCCAAGGACGTGGCGACCAAACACTACGTAGATCTGGAACAGAGAAAGTCTGACGGACGAGAAATGAAATCGGATCTGAATGCGGGATTCCACAAGATATTGAATCTGTCGGAGATCAATGACACGGATGCAGACTCAACCGCAGTCAACAAGGGCTACGTAGATTCTGCCGTGATACAATCACAAGAATACCTAGAATCGCAAGTGGATGATCTCTACCTGAACAAACAATCTGGCGGAACCATGGAGAGTGGCATCAACATGAACGGTCACAATTTATTCCGTCTCGATCACGATCCCGAATTCGATTCCAGCGTGGTCAGCAGAAAGTACGTGGACGACAACTCGGTCTGGAGAAATGGCGACATCATGGAAAGTAAACTAGACATGGGTGGACACGCGCTCACGAATCTACCGGATCCCGTGAACATGTCGGATGCCTGCACCCTGATTTCGGTGGTGGAGAAAGTCAAATATGCTAGACAATTGATCACCGTGTGGGCCGAAGAGGCCGGCACCTTAGATGAAGGAAAAGCTGAGTGGTCTTTCAGAAATGGAGGTAGCGGATCGAAACATGGTCAGGTGGGATATCCCATGCCGCTGGGAGGTGAAATCCTTCGAATGAGTCTGGCTTCCTCGGATTTGAATAACAGAGCGGTCGTCAATCTCATGATGAATGGTGTGGAGAGCGATAAGAGATACAGCATCGAAAAGACTGAGAATCAACATGCGAATGTTAGCACGTTCGGCATGCCTCTCAAAGTGAACGCCGGAGACAGGATTAATTTCGTCACGAAAACCAATAATCCCGAAGCCACCACTTCCGTGGTGAGTCTACTGATCGAACTAGATTCTTTGAACAAACACTGAACGCGTGGAAAATAATGAATTAAAAAAAAATAATGTGTGATTATTAAAAACAAAAAAAACAACAAAAAAAAAGTAATGAGATTTAGAAAGATGTTCAATCTATCTAGATCACATTACTTTATTTATTTTTTTTTGTTTTTTTGTTTTTAATAATTACTCATTACTTTTTATTTTTTTTTGTTTTTTATTTTTTTTTCACACTCGTCTCTCATCGAATGATCGACATCTTACTTCCATCCGATTTGAACTGTAATTCTCTGTCCGACAGGACCAGGGCGAAGGCTTCGGTTTTTCTCGGCACGTTCCTATCGAATTGCATCTTGATCTGAATGTCTAACATGCTACTCTTGAGTCGTTCACTCTGTTTACTGACGTTGAATACGAACATGGGATACATCGACTTGTATTCGCCGGGAGACATGTTAGGGTTGCTCATTAATTCGTCTAGACCGTGATACTTCTTTCTAAAATCAGCGGCGTCGCCGTACAGTCTGCAGAAATCGTTTTTGTCGAACGACGCATTGTAATCGATTGCTGGATATCTCGTGGCGTTCAGAAACACTTGCATGTTTCTCAAATGGCAGTGATCGAACAGCGACGCATTCTTTTCCTGAGACCCGTCCCTATTGGTCTGAAATGCAACCACGATGAAACACGGTCTCTCGGAAGCGGATTTCACCATCAATCTCCAATCGAAGTGATTCGTGGAGGGAGGAATGCTAGCCGTGTCGCACTGTCTCATTCTAAATTCCACGGGTAATTTACTCTTGGATTCTATGATCTTGTAGAGACGCGCTTTCTCCATGATCGAAGGCTCCACGTGCGGAACGAACCACGATATCTTGTGTAGAGTTATCTTACCCACATCGGTTGCAGTGAGTCTCACTATTGCATCATCATTTCCTTTTCGAATCAACATCAAATTGTGTTTCAATTCGTACATGATCTTGTTGTAATCGTCCGCAAATCCGAAGATGTGTTTCAAAGGTATCCTGAACGAAAACGTTCCTTTAGGTCTGGACGTCTTGACGACGTAGTCGAATATCAAGGCGGCGCCTGCGCTAGCAGGGCCTATGGTGTCTTTCACCCACAACTGATTAAGTCCTCTGGATTTCGAAAAATCATCAGGATACATCAAGAGTCCGAACATCGTGGTGGCCTGACCGGGATGAAAAAACAGATTCTATCTCTTGTCCGGATAGCATGTATTTTATGTTACTGAATAGATACATGATACCATTATTGGCAAGAGTAACCATGTCGTCGTCGGCGTAGTCGCTCCCATCTTCCTTGGTGAGACGTCCCTGCACCACTATGTAACTCTCGCTATATTGTACGAATAGATCTTGAGTTTCAACGTTGATTCTTATCTCTCCCGCATTGTTCAAACTCGTTCCGGTTACTGGTTCGTATTCGTGAACCTCATATTCTTGAATACTTTCATCTTTCACTATGCTTTGTGCTATATCTAGTATATTTGTCATTTTAAAGGATTTTTAGTTTTTTATTTATTAATTAACTTGCTTTCTTTATCTAAAAAATAGTTTTTAATTATTTTTTATTATTTTTTTTCTCTCTCTTATATATATGTGTAAACAAGAAAATGTTAAAGAGCGTAAATAAAAAAAATTTTGTTTTCTTCATCAAAACTTCGTCTTCTGTAATTGTTGTTTGTAAAACTTTCCGATGATCTCTTCTCCATCCAAAGCTTCGATTTCGTAAGTCACCGGATCGGTGTGAAATATTTTGATTATCATGAAGATTTCCGAGGTCCATCGAGGAGTATAACCCTTTTCGAAGTGCTTCTTATAAGCGTAAATTCTCACTCGATCGCCGACCGCAAATTTCGGCGTTCTAGACTTCTTCCTGATCTTAGATATCTCGGGATATAGATTCGCGTAGACCCGTTTTTCGTTTCGAGGATCGCTAGCTTCTGCGGGAGTCATCTTGATCGATCTGTGTCGCGTGTTGTTGTAATCTTTGACCAGACCATTCAGAGTGTATATGTATTTCTTGGTCGAATTCGCCATGAAGTATCTGTGCACCTTTTCCTTCATCATTCGATTCCAATGTTCCACCACGATGGCTTTCTCTTCGTTTTCGATCGAGTAGAGGTCTACCAATCGACGAACGTGCTTGTTGTAGAATTCCTTTCCCTTATCCACCCACAATTTACTCGGTTTTCGAGAAGACGAGTCGAACACGCTCTTCAGAGCCTCGGCGATGCAAGGTCCCGATTTATCCTTCAAAGCTCTGATCCAACCGTATTTGGAAAACACGTCAATGACCATCAAGATATTTGACACCCTCGTTCCACCTCGAAAACGATCTCATGTTGACCAAGTCGGCAGACCAAATATCATCCAGACCCTTCACGAACACCCTTCTCTTTCGAAATTTACGCACTATGGGTTTGTGTAACTCCTCGGCCCCGCTCTTTTTTTTTTGAATGCCCCATCCGAATCGACGTTTCGCATCGATCAGATTGCCGACCAGCGAACTTTCCATCTTCTCTCTCCTGGTCGGATTCCATATGCCTCTCAATTTCCCCAACATGTTTTTGTCACAGACGTCGTTGCGAGTCTTGGTGTCGGGATGTCCGACATAGCACAGATCGTGATCATACGCGGCCGCATCCACCCTATTCACAGGTTTGCTCCAAGATTTGGGTGTCAGATCGGCATTGAGTCTCTTGTTCAATTTCGTTCCGGGTCCCGTGAAACTGTGACCGGGCAGATGCATTTCGAAAGGTAGATTATTGATCATTTTATTCACGATGCCTTTACCTTTGCTCGCGTTCTTTTTTTTGACGAATCGCGTCTTGACAGAACCACACACGTCGCAAATTCTGTGAAGCATCCATCTGTCATTTTTAGTTCACACTTCTCGAGAATTACTCGTCTCGGTAACTCTCTTACACTTTATGCAATACATTTTTTAAGAGTTATTTAAATTAATTTCGTTTTTTTATTTTATATATAAATTTAATAATTTTTTTTTTAAAATTCTGTTCTTATTATGTATATTTTTTTTTCAATCACTGCTCTTGAGTTCTATCATCTTACTGAATTCCTCCCTGGACTCTTTCCTCCCCTTTTCCATGAGAGAATCCTTTATCTCTTCCTTGATGATCTGACGAGTCTTGATTCTCACGGCTTCTTTCATGGCATCGTATTTCGTTTTCTCACTCAATATCGCGAAGTATTCTCCGTCCGATATCCTACCGTCTTTCAACGCCATAGAGATCATTTCGGATATCGTGTCAATCTTGGAGTCGGCCAAGACGCGAATCTTGTTGTGTTTCCTCGCCTTTAGATATAATTTCCTACTCAAAAAGTTTCCGAGCGTGCTAAACAATCCGGCGGCGAGAGCCACTCCTTCTACGGTCAACACGATCGGAATGCCGACCGCGGTCGACAAAAATCCGATGCCGGCCGCGTGTAAACCCAGGGAAATCGTGATGAGTGTCGTGTCGATCGCGTTGATGACTGTCACGAAACGCGAATACTTCTTGAGGGAACGACGAGAATCTCTCTCTCGAATTAGATACTCTTGGATTCTATTGATTTGATCAATGCGATACCTCTCTCCTTTTTCTCTTTCTTCTAGCAATGGCGCCGTCGGTAAAACGCCGTTCGGCTTCTCGTCCTCGTCATCCACTAACGTCGGATACAATTTATTTCTGGTTCTCATTTTTGTTTTTTTCTTTCTAATATTAGATAAAAAATTTATGTCTGTATTTATTTTTATTTTCTATTCTCCCTTATTTTATATCAACTAGAAAACTTAGACGTATGCTTCGTTGAACAATAATTTCAAGATGCATCCCTTATCTCATAAAGTCAGACTTTTACGTGCCAATTTCTGTTCTTCCGAATCTGTGGGCTTGCTTCGATTCTTACAGTAGAGTAATCTCTTCCAAAACGCGATCACTTCATTGATTTGAACGCGTTCGAATGCCAGTTCAAAATACTTGACGACCATATCTTCCCTTTCCATCCACAGACACGAATGATTCTCGTGATCGAAGTCTAGGTGATCCCGACATCCGATGCATCGTTCTAACAAGAGACGACCTAGTTGTTTGTTCACGCAGAATGCGTAGGCTCCCATCAGCATTTTTAAAAGAAACCTCACTCTAATATCCTGAGAATCGCTCATGATTTACGTTTTTATTATCTATTCGATTTGATATATTTATTTTTTTTAAATAACTATTTATTTATATTTTTTTCTCACCTGTATATATATCAATCAAAAACGTGACAGTGGGCTCGCGAATTTCCAACACACCGACGACAACACTCTTCGTTCAAAACATTTCCATCAAGTGCTCATCGAGATCACCTCGCAATAACGTGCGCCAGTCTCACTTCGAGAAATGCTACAGTGGGTTTGCAGATTCAAACATCACCTCTTCACGTGAGTCGATTTCAGACCTAAAATCCACAAGCGAGTTTCCCCCATAGGATTCAGTGTTAAAATCGTGTATGGACGCGGATTGTTAGAATCGGCAAGATGATGAGTTCGAATTCTCAAAACATTTTTTTGCTCGCAATTTAACACTCTCCATAGGGTTTCAGTGTTAAAATCCTGTACGGACGCGGATTGTTAGAATCGACAAGACGATGAGTTCGAACTCTCAAAACGTTTTTTTGCTCGCAATTTAACACTGAATCCTATGGGGAAAACTCATCTGCAGATTTCAATCAAAACGGTACATGTATGTGTACGTAAAACTACGGATTCCTCCCATAGGGTTCAGTGTTAAAAAAATTCGAGCTCACCCTAAAAAACCGTTAAAATCTTGTACACATAGACGATTTTAACACTAAATCCTATGGAGGTGTACATGTACACGTACACGTACATGTACAGGTGAGCTCGAACTCTCATTTATTACCTACTACTACCCGTTCAAATGGGTTGTGATAATTTTGAATATAATGAGAGAAAAATTGTGATTCACGATTTTATTAGGTAGGTTGTGAAAGGATTTTTTTTTTTATTATTGGTAAAATAAATCTGTGAAAGTTGGCACTTCGACATTTGATTTGTTCTCAACCTTTCATCCTGAGACGCTTCACCCACGAGGCGTTTCGTCCTGTGTCATAATTTTTCCCGTGTGTAAAAAATTTTTTTTTTGATGAAATTAATCAATTTCTTTTATGTTCCTTATGTTTTAATTCTTTAAAAAAAAAAAAAAAATTTTTTTTTTTTTTTTTTTTTTTTTTTTTGAAGGAATTAACAAAAAAATTTTTTTTTTTTTTTTAATTAACAATTTTTTGAATTCCTTAACGTGAAAAAAAAAATTGAATTAATACGAGAAAAAAAAAGGACGGGGGTCGAATTACCACCAACAACCTCTAGGGGAGACAATAAAAACAAAAAAAAACAAAAAAAGACCTCCCGCCCGCACGCTTTTTTGGAAAAAATGGTTTGAGAAACAGACAATCAATTTTGTATGGTCTTACTAATTTTTTTCTATTATCAATTTTTTAATATATAATTTTTTTATAGAAAAGGAACAAAAAAACAGCAACGAATTATACTTTATGATATTTATTTGTTTTGTCCAGAGTTACTTTTTCCTCGAACCTAACCCATATCGTAATCCCTGATGATCTCATCATAAACCTCGGATGGGTTGTTGTACAGAGTTACTTCCCTCGATTCTACCCTGATGACTTCATAATAAACCTTGGTGTTACAGAGTTACTTCCCTCGAACCTGTTACTTTGTCCTCGAACCTAACCCGTATCGTAACCCCTGATGACCTCATAATAAACCTTGGATGAGTTATTACTTCCCTCGAACCTACCCTGACGACGTCATAGTAAACCTTGGTGCTACAAAGCTACTTCTCTCGAACCTATGGATGATAGAGTTACTTCACTTAAACCTCACCTGTATCATGACACCTGATGACCTAATAATAACATAGGTGGTACAGAGTTACTTCCCTTGAACCTAATCATTTGACTGGTGAGTTGAGAGTTACTTCCCAGAATCTACGGATGGTAGCGTTACTTCCCTTAAACCTTACCTGTGTCATGACTCTTGATGACCTAATAATAAACCTTGGTGTTATAGTGTTGCTTCCTTGAACCTATGGATGACAGAGTTACCTCCCTTGAACCTAACCCGTATCATGACCCCTGATGACCTCATAATAAACCTCGGATGAGTTGTTATACAGAGTTACTTCTCTCGAACCTAACCATTTGAACGTATGAGTTGTTACAGAGTTACTTCCTTGAACATAACCTAAAACCTGGATGTTTTTTCAAACACTTCTTAATATGGTGAATCGAATTTTATTTTTTTTTGTTTGAACGGATGAGTTGTTAGAGTTACTTCCCTCGAACCTGACCTAAAATTTTTTTTTTTTTCAAGCACTTCTTAGTATGGTGCATCGAATTTTAATTTAATTTGGATGAATGAGTTGTTACATGGTTACTTCCCTCGAACCTAATCATTTGATGAACCTAACCCACATCATGACTCCTGAGGACCTCATAATAAACCTCTACTTATGGACGAGGTGTTACAGAGTTACTTCCCTCGAACATAACCGTTTGACGGATGAGTTGTTACAAAGTTACTTCCCTTGAACCTAACCTGTATCATCACCTCTGATATACTCATAATAAACCTCTACTTTGGAATGAGTTGTTACCGAGTTACTTCTCTTGAACCTAACCTGTATCACGACCCTTGATGATCTCATAATAAACCTCTACCTACAGATGAATGGAGTTACTTCCATGAACCTAACCTGTATTATGACCTCTGATGACCTCATAATAAACCTCTACCTACGGATGACAGGGTCACTTCCTTTGGGTTCCGCTCCACAGTTTCGTACTTCTGCACAGGGGAGAATTTTTAAGTAAAAGGTCTGTACTGAATCTGACCCCACATAAATTAGGTCTGTATTTTTAGTATTAGGTATTTGAAAGCATGAGACTACTTGTTAGCAAGTAGACTTTAATGTTTTGGTCATTGGATGGATGCCTGATGCATAGTGTCATGACAGCATGGGATTTCTGTGAAACAGTAGCTCAGAAAATGAGGCCAACTTTTCAGACGTCATTTTTACACGGGATTGTTTACAGGTGTGTAGCCAAAAAAATGAGACGGAAACATAGAATTTTTTTTTTCTCTCTTTTTGTAATTGGAGTTGATGTGTTCCAGGCCTGGGTAGGTGTTGAAGCTGGGAAAATTCTGCTTTTGTGGCTGCCAAGTGCCTGAAAATGGCTGGTTTTGGCAATTTTTTATTCAAATTTTAGGGTCGGGGCTTCATGTTGTACTGGAAGTTATGCCACCCACAATTAAATGTATCCGTTTTATCTTATCAGGCTGTATTCACTAGGTTCAGCCAATTTCGAAAATGTATACATGTCAGGGGTAATGCAAATTAGCTTGGCTTCATTGGCAGTGGAATAGAACACATGACACGCCATTTTTGAAAATGCCTTGAAAACTGTGGAGCGGAACCTTGAACCTAACCATTTGGTGGATGAGTTGTTGCAGAGTTACTTCCCTTGAACCTAAACCATTTGACAAGTTTTTTTTTTACTGAACCCTGAACGCAATCTGTAAAAAATCAGAAATACTGCACAAGCGAATGCAATTTTCAGAGAACAATCCACACGATTTTCTATACTAATTTCTATTATCGACCATTGTTACGGAATGTTAGGGAAAATCTATCGATCAGAGATCGTAAGATCGAACTATAAACGTTGTGATAACTGGCAGTTCTGTGAGGTCTCACCAGCTCTGGAATTTTGTGTTTCCTTACCAAACGATATCAGGCTCATTGAATAAACATGAGTCCACTGAATCCTCAAAATAAAACCTCAAGAGCTCGAGCTCTTATCGATCTTGCGAGCTTAATTAACCCCTATAGGCTCATTTCGCAACACCATTCGGACGACGAGTTCAAGTTTATCTAGCAAGGGGATGATGACGATGTCAAATTCGATGCGGTATAGTATAAGTATGGTGATGCGGGAAGGAATTTACGATTTGTGTTGAAGACAATACAAATCGCAAATTTGTAAATAATCAAGAGGTAGTGCAGTTCCAATATCGTATTGTATGATTAGTGTGGTGACGTTAGAATACGGCGACAATCGTAGTTAGAAAATGAGTCGTCTTCGTTCGATATATTTGATCAATTGTTTTGAACGACCCTCCAGTCAACTTTCCACCAACAACTGTGTCTGATCAAGAAAAAAAGGGAGTCGTTACCGAGATGTATTTCACCCGTTTAGGGTTAAAAGAGAATTGTTTTGGACAAGTGGTATGTCGACGTAAAAAGCTTAATGTCTTGGCTGCTGTTGGATGACATCAAATATCGCGACTACTGATGTGATGCTTCGCTATCAAGTGGTTAGAAAAAAGAGCTTTTTCTCATTTTCATTCAGCCATACGCTGACACATTGTAAACACTGTTTTTTGTTGTTGCTGTATTTATATAACGCCACCTATCTTAAAATATTTTAACTCCTGTTGTAAAAAACAAAACAAAACAACTTTTCCACACGTGCGTTTAGACTGTTTACAAATCTTTTCTATAACACGTGACAAATGTTTTTTTTATTTGAATTTAGTTAAGATTATACTGATTCAGTTTGTAATGTCTTCTCGACGTGGGCATTGTTTCCTAAAAAAAAAAAAGTTTGGATTGACACTTTTCTTTCGGAAAAGGTGAGATAGGCTATCCTCAATATGTAGGAACGTTAGAAGATCAACTTATAATTTTTGTATTGACAAATCTATGGTTCAGTAAATAGAGTTATTATTGAAGGAAACATCTTAAGGCGTGACTTGTTAATAAGCGAGTGCATCTCTAATTTGCATAACAATCATTTTTTGACAATATACTTCACGTTTTTTAACACAGATATCGGGAGCGCTGCAAGCCGAGAGGTCCTCGGTTCGAATCCCACCTGCGGCAACCGCGTTGTGTCCTTGGGCAAGGCACTTCATCTCAACTGCCCGCTTGGGGGCACGATGACGCCGTGTACTACGGCGTACTGCACGTCGATGGTGCGCATGTCTTCAACCAATCTAACCCTGCCTGCGCTGCAGTGCGGAGTTACGATGTTGGGGAGCTGTTAGCTGCTCGTCGTTGCTCGGTGGTTCTCTCCGGGTACTCCAGCTTCCTCCACCCGAAAAACTGTCGCGGTCATGATTAGCCATTGTGCATAAATATGTGACCTTAAACACCAATAAATAAATAAATAAATTAACACGGATATCAAAAATGAATGATGCATCAGATTCAACTTGTTGTGTTTTCAATTTAATATGTTCCATAACTACCTTTTCTTAATACTTTCGATTTCAAGATGGTCCCAACTTCACCGTTATAAGAAGGGAAAGATTATGATTTTCATAATATCCTTGTCGATAGCTTTAATTTGATAGGTCACACGACTATCTTCTCGAAACTTTTGATTTTCTGATCGGTGTTAACCCCATCCACACGGCGATGGTGGAAAATGTCATTTTTGTAATGTATTCATCAAGCCCTTCATATCAGTACCTCACATGCTTGGATTTGTTAAAAGGAAGACGTTTTTCGTCTCTGGTCGTGACCCCACCCCCACATAAAATGAAAAATGTCATTTTCGTAATGTATTCATCGAGCCTTCATATCAATACCTCACATGCCTGAATTTGTATAAAGAACGACGTTTTTCGGCTCTGGTCGTGACCCCACCCCACGACGAGGGTTAAAATTACGATCTTCTTAATCCACTCGTCGAGACCTTCAGTTTGATAGGTCACGTGACCACCTTCTCGAAACTTCGATTTTTATGATGGGCGTGACCCCCACCCCCACATAAAATGAAAAAAACGTCATTTTCGTAATGTATTCATCGAGCCCTTCATATCAATACCTCACATGCCTGGCTTTGTAAAACGGAAGTCGTTTTTCGGCTCTGGTCGTGACCCCACCCCTCGACGAGGGTTAAAATTACGATCTTCTTAATCCACTCGTCGAGACCTTCAATTTGATAGGTCACGTGACCACCTTCTCGAAACTTCGATTTTTATGATGGTCGTGACCCCCACCCCCACATAAGATGAAAAAAAACGTCATTTTCGTAATGTATTCATCGAGCCCTTCATATCAATACCTCACATGCCTGGTTTTGTAAAAAGGAAGTCGTTTTTCGGCTCTGGTCCTGACCCCACCCCCACGACGAGGGTTAAAATTACGATCTTCTTAATCCACACATCGAGACCTTCAATTTGATAGGTCACGTGACCACTTTCTCGAAACTTCGATTTTTCTGATGGGCGTGACCCCACCCCCTCATAAAATGAAAAAAACGTCATTTTCGTAATGTATTCGTCGAGCCCTTCATATCAATACCTCACATGCCTGGCATTGTAAAAAGGAAGTCGTTTTTCGGCTCTGGTCGTGACCCCACCCACTCGTCGAGACCTTCAATTTGATAGGTCACGTGACCACCTTCTCGAAACTTCGATTTTTATGATGGGTGTGACCCCCACCCCCACGACGAGGGGAGATAACTTTGTATGATTAAGATTATGAGAATCAAGCAATCTGATTGGTTAATTAGCGTTAGGAACGTGAAGTGATTGGGTGATTACTTATTTCAAGCTCTTAGAGCTTTTGGTTTTTGGTATACATTGCTCTAGCCATTATATTTACGTTATTAAACGCGATTCACCTTTTTATGACGGGCGTGACACCCACCCCCACGACGAGGGGAGATAACTTTGTATGATTAAGTTTATGAGAATCAAGCAATCTGATTGGTTAATAAGTGTTAGGAACGTGAAGTGATTGGGTGATTACTTATTTCAAGCTCTTCAGGCTTTTGGGCATCAAAAAGTGGTTTGCCGGTTCAGGGACACGATTCGATTTCCGACGTAAAAATCCGCAAATGGATTTCCGTGTACGCCTCCATAGGGTTTCAGTGTTAAAATCGTGTACGGACGCGGATGATTTAGAATCAGCAAGATGATGGTTTAGAAACGGCAAAACGTTTTTTTGCTCGCAATTTAACACTGAATCCTATGGGGAAACCCATTTGCCGATTCAAAGACAAAACGGTACATGTACACATAGGTAAAATTTCATGCGTTTTTTTTTTCACTCTTGGATACAATCAGTGGTCTTTAAATCGGCAAAGCCGATTATAAGACACCCTAAAAAACGTTAAAATCGTGTCCAGGTACACGATTTTAACACTAAATCCTATGGAGGTGTACATGTACACGTACACGTACATGTACACCTGTCCCTCAGTCGGCCTTTATCACCTACTCACGCTGAATAGGTGACTTTACATTATATCGAACTAATCAATGACTTCCTGAGGTGAAGTAGAGCTGACACATTCACTGGTGTCCATGGGTCGTCCTCCGCTCACAAAAGTGATTAATTTGGAGGCAAGAGCCATTGCGAATCTGACATGATCACTATTACGGTATTTACGGTATGCAATGTTCTTTCGAACTGGTAAAGGACGCGGAAGTGTTGCAACTGTTGAATTTGCATATTATGCGGACGGGTGTGGCCGATTCGGTAGGTAAAGGGTTAAGCGCCACATTCAGCCGTCCTTTCTGGTGGAAAGAGTTGTTGAGGAGCCACATTTGCACTTGACCTGCTTCAGTGAACATTCTGCACTGTCTGTGACCACACAGTGGTATTTAACCTAACACTCAGACAAAGGCTACTATCGTCCATGGATATGGAGTGGTCACGCGGTTTACAACGAGTAACACCTCCACGACTATCTCGGGACTGTCTATCATTTTTTACCGGACAACCACCCTTGTCCTTGATCGATGATTGTTCGGCCACTAAAGCCACCACAAACGAAAAGAAATGCTCTCAAAGTAATTACGGCAATTGCTCCTTGGAATAAATGCTCGTGCGACTCTTCAGCTCATTTATCAAAAAGGGGATTCTATAGCTACAGAATGGCCACAGAATGTGGTTCAGTTAGTTGATGCAGTAAGTTAGATTCGGTAAGATGGATGCCGTGTGCACTGTCGCATAAACAGATCTCGATGCGATCAACATACTCTCATAGGTAATGTTTTCTGTGTAGACTGATTCGGGCTTAGATGGATGGAGAGATCTGATTGAGCGTACTATCACTTGGCCAAAAGCAGAGGTCGAGATATAATGCTGTGAAGCTACTGGACAAGTTAGCAGCATGGCCTATGAGCGGCCATGTCATAGTCTAGGATCTAATAACCCAAGAGGAGCGAGGCGTCGTATACGAGCCAGAGAGGTCATGGTCTGGAGGCAGGATAGGAGCAATCAAAGGATCTAGAAGCCACATAGAAGCTAGGTTTCATGAAGACCATAGTCTAGGAGCTAATATCCGTATGAGCTATGTGCTGCATGTGTTGGGCGAACACTGTGAAACAGCTAGGAGCCAATACACGCATGTTCTTATGTGTAGACTAACATAGCAACCGATACTGGCACAACCAGCATGTGACAATGTGCTACATTTGTTGGTCAACACATCGTGCACTAGCACATATACAAGCGCATGTTCATCTCAAAACATCAAAGTGTGCCCATGTACTGAATGCGTTCTAGATAGTGCACAGAAACGTCTCATAGATGGTTCATCTCACTGGGACAAGGGATTGTATAGATAGATACGGTCTAAGGTGCATGGAGGAGTCTGAATGAGCCTACAGATACTTGGTGCAAGGCAGATGTCAAGACTTGGTCAGAGATAACTAGCAACCCAGTAGTGGAGCTAGTTAGTTGTAATGTTGAAAGACAAGTACTGCAGATAGCACGAATGGTAGAATTCTACATTACCCGATGAAGCCAACGGAAGCTGATCGTAGGACAGCTAGCATGTTCCATGGCAGATCAGGGGTCAATACTATAAAACTATTACTAATGTATTTTCCAAAATTGTATTTTCTAGTTATGACTTTAAATCAGTTGAAATGAACCATTAGCATTTTCAAAGATCTGGCCATTTGCCAGTTGGCAAATTGCCATATCTTTTAAAATCCTAATGATTCATTTTAGTCAGTTTTATGAATAGGAGGAAAATACAATTCTAGAAAATACAATTGTAAAAGTTTTATAGTATTGACTCCAGTAGAAGTTGTCCAGGAGCCATATAAGCCACAGTCAAAAATCTATACAGGCCAGAAGACATAAACAAGGGGCCATATACGAGCCATAGAAGAGTTGTGGAGGCCATGAGTTGGGTGTGCAGCTCACTGTATCGGCCAATGAGCTGCATGTGTTGTGCGCACATTATGCACTTACACACAAACACACCGTTTCACATATAACGCGTGCGCATGTGCTGCATGTGTTGAGTGCACTTATGCACTAGCACAACAACTGATCCTGGCATATCCAGCATGAGGCCATGCGCTGGATGTGGTGCACACACTTTGCACACTAACACACGGACATATACTGTAGATGCCTGGCCTCCATTGAACAATGATCTGTATAGGTTTATGCCGGCTGAGGTGAATGAAGCAATTTGATCGGTTGCTTGATATTGATAAAGCTATCTGATTGGTTGATTCAGACAGTGGAGGAATACTCAAAGTTCTAAATAGGTAAACTAGATTAAGGAATGTGTAGTAGATGGTCAAGGGCAGTCAGGAACGAGAATTTTCTGAGAATGAGAAGCAGATTAAGAGTGTTTGGGGGTCCGCTTCGGTAATTTTTAGTAGTTGTCGAGTCATTTCTGGTAATTAGATATACTTTTGTGCAATCGAACATACTTCCAAACACAATACTCTGTTTTATCCTAGCATTTCAGGGAATATTAACCACGTACTACCAGGGAAACTAAGATATCAGCCTCCAGTAACAAAATGGATGACAGAAACATGTGTCACCCTGGAAAGGGGTGTTTAGGAAATAGAGAAATATAGGCAAAGGAAAACGAAATCACAAAAACTCAAGAGGAAAATCTCATGGCAATTTTAGAAACTCTATCAAAAAAACTCACCATCAAAAAGCCGCCAAAGTAAGTGAAAAGAAATGCTACAACCGACAATGGTCTCTTTCATGCTGTATTTGAACCCTCTGCTCAATTTCGGCCATTGCAGGTAGACTACAGTTACACAGCTAAACGTATGGAAAGGGATTAACCCTTTACAGAACACGAACGACAGACGACACTTGCAAACAAAATTTTGGATTGACTAATTGTTTTTCATTTTAACGTCAAAAACATAGCTTATGACCCCTCATCGGAACGAGCTCAACGAGCTCGTTCCAATGAGGGATCATAAGCTATGGTTTTAGGACATAAAATGAAAAACTAATAAAAATTGAATGGTGTTTTTGTGAACAGCACTAGCCAGTTCTGGTCGTTACGTTGGGAAAACGGTTAATCTGCCCCAATAGCGTACATTGTCTTCATCAATTTAGATTTGTGACAAGGTAACATGACTGATTGTTCTGAGAACTAATGCGCGATGAATCACTGCATGTTCTTGTTGAAAAATGTACAATCGGAACAAACGAGAAATGTTAATCACTAAAACACCAACATATTGACAAACAACCCAGCATAGATCTGCCAAACGTAGGTGATTACCATGCCGTTGAGCGATATAGCCTGCAAAAAACGCATTGTTATGAACGAGTGCATATTACATGAAACATGTCTTTTTAGAGTGGTTCTATAAAAAGAACTAGATAAGAAGAAGCATGCCTCACTGCGACTTTGAAGATTTTTTTATTGCCGACAGCAAATGCTTCAGCACATGTAATACACATCATGAAGTTCTGAGATTTCTTTTATATTCATGAGAACACTTGAAATTAATTTTCATATTATGCCGTCGCAAACATGCTTATTTTTTCTGAACTGGAATGCACTTAGAGAGAGATTTTGTTTTTTTAGTCAGTGCGATATATATTTTTAACCACTTCCAAATCGGAGTGGAATATTTCACGAAAGTCGGATGAGTCCGTCATGGGGAGAGATTGGAATGATTTCGATATTATTGTCGACACGAAAGCGAATCGAACGGAATTGGAGGCCCGATTTGGCGAATCAGAATCAAATTTCGAATATTCTCGGGGTCCCGGTTTCGTGTTTATGGGGCTCTTAGACCTGTAAGTGTTCCTCTTACCGAATGTAAACACTTCACTCAAACAATCGTTTCATATACATAGGCTCCATCGATAAATAGGTTATCTCCACCTGACTCCACGAACTCTTCTGCGTTGTGCAGGCAAATATGAATTTCTTCCGGTTGGTCTGTGGAATTCTTTGTTTCTGAGCCGGCGTTAGTTTATATAGTGATACTGTGGAATAGAGTTGTAAACATTGCTATCATACTAATGATAACGCCTACCAGTGTGTGCATAGTTTTCTGTCATAATTACACCGGCAACGTTGTCAATGGTTATGTCGTCGCTTCTTGTGATATGCAGCGTACAAGCCATTTGACTGTCATGCACTAGAGACGAATATCCCGGGACCCCTCCATAAACACACCCTGGTTGGGGTGTGTTAATGAACAATTCGAGTAGTAATTTTTACAATACCGCAAATGCCAACTGAGGTCAATACTACAAAACTATTTCAATTGTATTTTTTAGAATTGTATATTCTAGTTATGACTTTAAATGAGTTGAAATGAACCATTAGCATTTTTAAAGATCTGGCAATTTGCCATCTGGCAAATTGCCATGTCTTTTAAAATCCTATGATTCATTCTTGTCAGTTATATCAATAGGTAGAAAATACAATTCTAGAAAATACAATTGTAAAGGTTTTATAGTATTGGCTCCAGTTGGTAGCAGTTAGCCCAAGAACGACAGCTCACTTGCCGATAGACGGAATAACTGGTTCAATCAATCTGCGTCGGATCACAGTATAAGGTATCACAGAACTAAATATTTTTCCATAGGCGACCATTATAACAATTATGTGGAAAAACATATGATCGCATCACTTAAAATTAAATATTCAAATACCTACATTAAGTATGGACCTTTACACAACTTTCTCTGGTCAGAAAACGGGGGCGGGGGGGGGGGGGGGGGTCATGCAACAAATAATTCCATAAACAGTTAACTGCATTTTTTAGACCCAGAAAATACTTAGAAAAAATCTCTTTTTTCTTGTGGAGTATTCAGTATTGATGTAAAAATCTTTTAAAATGCTTTAATAGTTTTCTCAAACAATAAGTTTTTTTTCTAGGAGTCTTATTTTAGACTATGATGCAACATTTCAAGGCAGATAACTCTAAACCAAATATGTAGTTCAGCGAAACCATAACACACGAAGAAACAAAACTGACAAGATACTGAATTCAAATATACTGATAAGGCAATAGACAATTCTTTGAAGTTATCAGTAATCTCTTCTTTCAGAATTTAAGTGTTTTAATTTATCTCTTCCCAATGATTTAACTCTCCGCACACTGGTATTGAAGTCTCAAAATTTCGAGGTATTTTTTTCCCAAAATGCAATTTGGAATTTAACCAATGTAATCATGTTTTACAGAGCCTAGTTGCATTATGTGACGAATTTGCTGCTTAAAATTTCTGTATTTTAACTTCATTGCATAGACGGCAAAATTAATTAAACGCCCGTTTTCCCGCTCTGATATGGGAATGATCTTAATTATCAAATAAATGCATACACGTGAGCACAAGCATGTAATTTGAACTGCATAATAGTTTTAAACATTGCATTTATTTTACAAACTGTTAGGCTTAAACTTCGAAACATTTGATCGATTAACTGGTAGAGGTTTTCTAGACCACAGATATCCGTTCACCATATATTGTTCTTTTACATTTGATTGGATAGTGCCTCTTAGCACTATCCAATCAAATGTAATTGAGCAAGGTGTCAACAACAGAATTTGAATGCTGCCAGGGTCATTATGAAACCACCACCAGTAGAGTGTAGCTGTTATAGTCACATCATGTGGTGTTTAGTGAAGACCAAATATGGGGTTCCAGTACTCCACCAATTAAGAATTACTTGAATTTAGTCGCTTATGATGAATGCTGGTTCGGGGATATTTTCGGCAGTTGATTCCGTGGATTAATACTCCTAAGTGCTTAAACTATGCTATGGAGTTCCGGTAGAGTATATGGATGCACTGACGTGTTCAAATGGACCGACCGTGATATTTTCTTTTGTTCATCAGTGTCGACAACATGCCCCTGAGCCGGTGGGTGGATGAGGGTGGGGAATCTGGAAAAAGTGTTCAGACACAGGGCTTAAAAATGTCCTACCATTTGAGTACCCACCATACCTCTATCGGAAGGATTATTTCCCGAATTGAGTCATCCTCCCACTCCCCCCACACTCCAAATATGGAAAAGTTCGTGTATCTGTTTTAATGAGGGGTGTGAAATGTCAGCAAATTTGCTGATTTCAGCGAATTCGTGCTTCAAGTGCTGAAGTATTATTTTTATAAATTTGAATGAAAATGGTCTTTAAATACGATTTCCGAGCAAAAATGAAATAAAATATAATAATATCAAATAATAGGTTCACTCTGTGTTCTTTTATTTTTGATGAAACATAGATTTCACAAATTTTTGCCCAGAAAAAAATATAGGAATTTTAATTAATTTCTTTCTGATCCCTGTTTAATGTCCTGGACAATGTTCACAAATTCCATGTTTCGTTAGCCAACCTAGAAAAATACACATGTTCTGGTGAAAATATGTTTCTGAGACCAGCTGATTTGAATGAAATATGGTTTAATTATGTAATTATCACCTTTAAAGATCGTTGCGTCCAAATTACCCTCACAATTGAAAAACAACAGTTGTTGATCCTACACTGGGTATCGTTTGCTGTAACAGCTCTACTAAATCCGTCACCGAATACTGAGGAATCAAAAACTTACCTTACTCTATGATAGATGGTGTTTGGAGAAGCACTACATGTAAGATTCTGTTTTAACCCTTTACCCTACTCAGACGATATCAAAATTTATTATTTTAAATATCATTTTTTGAATATTTTTTAAAAAATTCAACAAAACCATATCATGTCACCCCTCGTTGGAACGAGCTCGTTCCAACGAGGGGTCACATGATATGGTTTTGTTGAAAGCGTTTGAAAAATAATATTTTTTCAACTGCTGAATTTGCATATTACGCGGGCGGATGCCGTCGATTCGTTGCGTAAAGGGTTAAACAGAGATAAAATGGCCATTGTCTACGTTCACAATGGGCCAGCGACTTCGCGAGCAAATATGTCAGATTCAGGTTATTTATTTATTGGGGTTCTACGACACGTTCGACACCTCGTGTAAGACAGTATCACGGGTGGAAGAAGCCGGAGTGCCCTAAGTCGGAGAAACAACGAGTAGCGGCGATCATCTGTCAGACTCCCCAACGTACCAACTCCCACAAGCAGGGTTCGCATTGGTTGACGACAAATACACCATCGACGTGCAGTACGCATTAGTACACAGCGCCACCGTGCCAGCATGGCCATACGCGGGCAATCGGGATTAAGTCCCTTGCCCAATGTCACAACGCAGTTATCCCTGATGGTAATCGAACAGTGGACCTTACGGTGTGAAGTCCAATGGCGTAACCACTTAACCACTGAGCCACCGCGCCCCCAGATCCGGTTTAGCGGGCATGTTTAAAACTTGAAACCAACTCAAATTGTGGAGCAATCGAAAATGTGGAAAGTAATGTTCCGCATCGAACAAACCATCTGTAGAACTATAGTTTTCGAATGAAAAATTATTATTCTCACGGTTTTCACCAAATAAAATTAATTTTCAACAAAATGATTTTTTCTTGACACAAAGAACAACTTCCAAGCGAAATGATCTTTTGATCAAAGAAATATAACTTTTCATACTACAAAAAGTCTTTTACGAACGTAAAGGCTGTCCCAAAACAATAGAAACGTTCACTCAGACAACCGCTTATGAAACAAATCATATTTCAAGAAGCAGAGTACCCTTTATTCAAAACCAAAATTAAACTTTCAATAATTTTCTGTACAAACATTTAAAGGTTTACTTTGTCGTTTTTGCGCGCCAAGTCATCCGTAACGGACCATGAACATGTTCAATATTTAGAGGTTATGACCTGGTTAGTTTCATATAGACCTTGATAGCAGTCCGAGGTAACGTCACGTCAGCCCGAGACCTTCTGAATTGGCGTTTATATCTCGGACGATATGAAACAAATAATTACAAAAAATTCTCAGATCTGTTACAGGTTTCTGACAATGTTATTGTTTCTCATTCACAAAGTTCGAGGTTTCCTCTTCTCTTAGTTCAGCTATCCGAACATCTCGGCTCAGAGGCGGCAGAGCCAGGGGGCACAGGGGGTCACGTGCCCCTCCACTTTTTTCCACAGGTAAGTTTCGCAGTTACACTATGAGTTAAAATGGGCGCATGCAAACGTGTCAGTATACAGGCATTCCTAGAACATTATTTGCAAATCCAAGCATTATTTAGCAAAGAGTCCCACTTTAGGTCGCTTCGGTCCGTTTCTTCTACTTCAACTATCTGCCAACCCGAAGGCTGGCCTTCGGGTTTAGAAGATGGTTGAAGTAGAAGAAAACAGACAGGACAATGACCACACAGCGGCATATTCTCCTAAACGAGAGACAATAGCGAGTCATGGTACATTTACCGATATACGACTGCAACCTTTCTCACACTGGGTCGAAGCATTGCTAATTTGTGCCCCACTACTTTTATCGAGCTTCCGCCGCCCCTGCACACATGTTTCGGCTTCCCTACTGTGGAAGTCGCGACGTTCAAATAGCTCAACTATCTCTTCTCCCACTTCAACAAATGTCCGCTTACGACTCGGAATCTTAGTTTGCGTTGAACTTTCTGTACAACTCTGTTCTTTCTTCTCTTCATCGACCTACTCCTTACTTATCGCCATCCGTAATTCCACATTGTGCCAAAACTCATCTTCAAGTCACTTCATTGTTCGTGGTCGCACCAATTTTCCTAATTGCGTTCTGAGAAAACGGTGAAAAATCTCAGATCTCCGGCAAGAATGTTTTAGTGAATATCCTGAATTATCTCATGAGTGTGGACCTGCGCGAGTGAAAAATAATACTTTCAGGTCCACACGAATGAGATAATTCCCGAAATTCTCTCAAATAGTGTAGATTTTCTTTTTATTATATACTGCGTGACATTTTACTGCTCAACATTTAGCCCAATTCGACTGCAAAGAGTTTCAAGACAATAACAAAAAGCTGCTGGCCGTTCCTTCAAGGCGACGTTCAAGCGACGTCATGCGCAGAAGCGTAAAGTCATTTAGAAAGCTGCTAAAAACATTCATCGTGTGGACCTGAAAATATCATTTTTCACTCGCACAAGCGCTCGTGAAAAATAAAACTCTCAGGTCCACACTCATGAGATAATTCCAGATACTGACTACAATAGAGTAGATTTTCTTTTTTTATTACATGCTACGAGGCATTTTATTGCACAATATTCAGCCCAATTCGACCCCAAATGCGTACTTTTCAAAACAATAACAACGACCAGCTGATCGTTCCTTCAAGGCGACCTGATGCGGCGTAGTGTGACGTCATTTAAGAGGCTACTGAGGAAAATTTATCGATATCTATCCAGTCGATAGATATGAGAAGTATCTTTTAGATAATTTGCAATAATTCACAGGCCAGCATATAATAAATGCTAACAAATTAACTCACGATTAGTCCCTATTCTGGGTGGGTAGGGGATATTTCAAACCAACTATCAATTCAAAATTTCACCGGTTGCTAGTAAACAAAGTGACGTTTAATAAGAAGAGCTAATTAACCCTTTGAACCCTCGTTTCCTGCAATGGTATCACATTTGTGTACACTTACAGTGAGATGGGTCAGACCAGTATCAATATACAGGGAGGATAAAATAAAAACTGTAGTCTGCAGCCATCTGGCTGCAGACTACAGTTATTATTGTATCATAAATGCCCCGTGTATAGACCTCTTATAATAAGATAAAAATGGGACGAAATCGTTCTTACGAGTTCAAAGGGTTAATGGAGAGTGCAATTACGGAGGTCGAGAAGTGACAATGAATTATAACAAAATAATCAGTTAGCATCGTACGTAGAACACTAGTGTCCTCAGTAGAACAAATATTTATTTTGTTCAACAAAATAACACAAGTATACCAGTTTACTGAGAATACAAAAGTGGCCCAAGGATTTCGTACCTTGAATCTCAGAAGTTTTTTACATTTGTTTTGTTTTTTGTTGTTTTTTTTATTCGGTCTTGATTTGTGAAATGTTGTCACACTCGTGTAAATGGAGGTACGAGTAAAAAAGCGCTAACGGAAACAATCCTGAAGGAACCAGACTAACAAAAAACCTACCGAAATCGCAAAAATATTTTTGCCCCTCTTCTCACAGAGATATACAGATATTCTTCCCTATCCCATATTTAGATATTCCGGTCAATAAGTATTTAATTCGCCTTGCCAACATCGAGATATTAAAAAAATAAGGGTAACTGCGCTGTGTGATTATAAAACTACGCCTGAGGAGAGACTTCATTCGTAACGGTAATGTCATAAATAATTGGGTCACATCAGACTCGATTGAGCAACATTTTTGTGTTGATTCAAAGAAAATGAATGTTTGTGTTTTTTTAGATTCAATCGTCTGTGATATATCAGTTGGTCGGCCAACTAAAATATTCCAGTCGGTGAGCCTCAATACATGCGATGGACTATTTAAGCGTTAGACTGGTTCAGGCCGTATTCGCGTTGAATTTCTTACAGAATTTGATTGATGGCTTGGGAGTTTGGTATAGTGCCAGTTTCTTTCATACCCTCTTTAGAACGAAAATTGGAACAAGCTTCATTTGGGAAGTAGTAGGAATTCCAAAGCTTCAGACCAGACAAATAATTTAATTTCAAAATTTCAAAACTCCTTCTGCGTGTGACTGACACTTCTTTTCAACTGAAAACAATTTTGAAGACGAAACATAAAAAGAAAATGTGTGACAAACAGATGTCACCAGTGTCGACAAACCCCATCAGATAATGTAACATAATTTAGGGCTTTTAAAAAAAACGCATCACGTTTGTTTTCTCTTTTGAATACGCAGATGTTACGTTTTGCAAATTAAGTTTAAATTGCCAATTCTAATCGATCGCCATGGATCTGGTTGTTTTGCTCTCAGAGGAAGATATGTAGTGAAGAGAGCTAGTGCTTAACCTCTCGTTTAAGTTTTAAAGGTATGTATTTCTAACTGTACAAGCAAACATACAGAGGCGGCGGTAACTCTATAAAGGTGGAGGGGCACAAATAGTCAAGGTTATTATGGTTCGGCCCAGTGGGAGTAAAGTTACAACCATATAAGAGGCAATATCAAATTTTATCCATATTTCTGTCCTCGCGCCGCCGAGGCACTTCATACAAATAATATAATTGGGCTAATCGTGGTTCTGCCTCTGGCAGCCCATGAGTTCTACAAATTGAAGCCAGGGAGGGGACAATCCATTATCATTCTCATGTCTTTCTGGTGGCGTAAATAGCGGACATCTTTCACATATGCGTGTTCCTAATATCGTTTTCAATGTTTATCATCCCAGTGCGGCCGTACTTGGCCGACTTATAGTGTGTGTCCCATGTGTGGATGATAACAATTCATCACTCTGAATTCCAGTGGAGACGATTTCAAAATTTATTATTTTATATATCATTTTTTAAATTTTTTCAAAAACTTTCAACAAAACCATATCATGTGACCCCTCTTTTGAACGAGCTCGACGAGCTCGTTCCAAAGAGGGGTCACATGATATGGTTTTGTTGAAATTTTTCGAGAAATAATATTTTTTCAGCTGCCGAATGTGCATATTACGCGGGCGGATGCGGGCGATTCGTTGGGTAAACGTTCAACTTGTTATCCAAAAGATGAAAATATGAAAGAAACTGAGCCTACAGTACAGCAACCGTTGATTGTAGGTAACAAATCCAACGGTGGGAAAGATTTCCTCTGATACCAGCTGATACATTAAAATTTGAATCCTAACATAAGACATCGCAATCAACAGCAGACGTTGACTTTATGAAGCACTGGGAGTTACCCGGTGCCTCGTAAATTCAGTGTTTGCTGTGATTTACTGTCAGTAGTCTTTAAGTTTACTGTGTGGACAATATTGCCCACCCATGGACTTGTGCCTATCCATGATGACTGTACTGTATATTCACTTAACGTCCGAGCTATAGTTTGATCAACCGAGATGCAACAGAACAGTCGTCCGTCAATCAAGGTCATGTTTACAAATAAATGTATGTTTGATAAATAGCAACATAGATTATAGTAATTTGAAATAGCGGACTCTTGTGTGTTTCTTTTCCTGAGAAGGCTGTTGATTATGATATATTTTTGGTGAAGTTTGTTTACATTTTTTCCGAATGCCCCCACACCCACCCCCACCCCCACAACAATAACAAAACAATTTGTTCACGAATGTACTAATAATGTTAAAGGAGAAAAACTCTTTATTTAGCTGTAAAAGTGTTGCTTCATTCTAAGAATTAATTTCAATCATTATTTGAATTGGATTAGTCGAGCACCACCATGGCAGCAACGATATCTGGTCTAAAACATCTACTGTGTAACGATCTTTGTGTATCGTGTAACGGCTATGAATCCAATGTAACAGGTGAGAAAATTACATTTTTGGATATGAATCTCTGTGATGCTAATTGAGTGTTTTTGCATGTTAAATGTTTGGTCTGAAGCAAAGGAACTGACGGTTTCAAATCCTTATCCCGATGCGTATAATTTTCTTAGCTGGAATTATATTGTACGTTAAAACAAATTCTGAAAAAAATAATTTGTTGAAGATCAGTACTCTTAGAGAAAGGTGGAATTGCCAGAAAATCGATACTTACCTTGTTGTCCCTTGTACACTGCTACTAGTCCATATCAAAAGTTGCTGCTGCATCCATTTTTAACATGGGGTGATGATTTGAATTACTGATACAGTAAATACATTTCAACTGCATGACTGAGACTGTAAAGCCAGATAAAAATTCTCATGCATATTTATTTTTTATTACAAACAAGGAGGGCCCACATAAAATAACAAACAAATGTCAAGTTCTGAAATGATTTTTTCAGTTTTCACCTCCCTGAAATATACACAAAATTTGATATCGCCTCATGTGGTTAAATGTACCATGGCACACTATAGTCTCCCGTTTAGATTAGCATGCTGCACAGTCCTCACTATCCTGTCACTCTCTTCTACTTAAACCATCTTCCAGCCGGTTTCGAAGATGGTTGAAGAAGAAACGGACCGAAGTGACAGACTGAAGGTGAGATTCTTTGACCAAATTGTTAATGGATTTGCTAATAATATATTACAGGAATGCCTTATATTGACATGTTTGCAGGTGCCCATTTTAAAACATTACCGCCTCTCCAAACTATGTAGTTGATTCGAAGCTTATAAATCGTCGTCTCCACAATACGAAACTACATGAGATTTTCAGCTTGGTAAGAAGGTTATATAATTGATGTCGAAACAGATGTTAGGTATCCTCCAATAGTACAATACCATGTCTTAGGTATTCTCCTATACCCCGGATGAGCATAAGAGGGGTTTGAGATAAGACCTCATATCCCTCATACAACAAAATGGGATTCTCTGACCACAGACTTCTTCGAAAAAGGGATTCTCAAAAAGGATTCCTCAGAACGCGGTAGTTAAATACCCAGACGAGGATACGAGGGTCCGGAGGTTCACCTTACTAAGGGATATCCACATGTCTCCATGGCCCCATATGGTGAAAGACGCTCAAGGTACAATATGTAGTGGTAGTGGATGTGGTTAAGCTAAACGGAGCGATCTGATTGGTTAGTTAGTTGCAGTAACGTGAATTGACTGGATGACCTGGATAACCAAAATGTGACTTATGCTGTTCGAGACAAGAACAGGACGGACTGAGAGGCACTTCTGGGTGGGGTTGCCGATCGGAAATATAAATTCTAAATTCCTCTAAAACATGCTTGTGTCCTTCGAAAAACATACACAGGCCCGTGCTCGTCATCATCTGGAGTCAGCCACAGCACTTTCGTCGTACTGTAGCCAGCGCACCTTCATGCTGCTGCCGAATGGACGGTGTTCAGTGGTCTAGTGGTCCAGGTATTGGATTTCTGATTGCCAGACGAGGTCGCCACGGGTTCGACCCCCGGCAGGGGATCAGAAATTAACATTCTAACTTCCTCTAAAACAGGAGTGTGTCCTTCGAAAAACACACACACACAGACACGCCATTGAAGTGACGTGAAATGAATAGGGTGTTGGCAGAAACAGGTGATTCATCTGTCTGTAATGCTCTCGAATGTGATGTCAGAGAAAAAGGTCCTGTTTGTTTGATGAGCCAGTGCTCTTCGTCGACCATAAAAACCGTGATTCATTCAGCCTGTCGTAATACTTGTTTTTTTTTCAACAATTGTACTGATTTACAAAAACTGCGTATGGTGATGATTGGATTCCGGCGTTCGTGTTCGGACTGACAAAGCAGTCAAAATGAAAAAGAAATAACGTCTCTGGGGTTTCCTCCTGTTCCCTGTTTCGCACATTTCCATCAGATCAGTCGAGAAACTCGAAAAGTTTCAAGCACAATTGAAAAGGGTTTGAAAGTCTGAGTGATGAGAATGTGTGTGTCGGTTTCGAAAGCCAGAGTCATCTCGTCTCAGGAATCGATCAAATAGGTCAAATGAAAGTGGTTTCTTTTGGAGATCCAACTGCACA
The DNA here is from genome assembly GCA_031216915.1 of Pictodentalium vernedei. NCBI lineage: Eukaryota > Metazoa > Mollusca > Scaphopoda > Dentaliida > Dentaliidae > Pictodentalium > Pictodentalium vernedei. The sequence goes on from CM062297.1 coordinate 265,888,380, forward strand.
TGTCAGATCTCTTGTAGTTTGGGGTAGTGATTAAACCCTATCAAGATTTTTTTACGCAACGATCAATACGGTTTGGGAAATGGTGAAGTGGTGTAGCATGTTGAAATAGTGCATCACCAGTAGGACCCCGAGAGGGATGCAAGAAGAGACGCCATGTCACGGTGAATTATGGGTATCACGTGTTTTGTCGTGGTAGCCCGCGTGAGAGGTCATGTTGTTACGTCATTACTTTTGTGATATGTGTTATCATTGTGCATGTACAGCTTGTATTGTTGGGGTGACACGTGATTTCGTCGTCCATTTTGTATATTATAGGCCGCCATCTTTGTTTCAATGGTTTCGGGACCCAATGTTCTATAATAAGATGGGGGTTTGCTCTTGTGGTATATTTGATTGAATGGGGGGAATATCCAATTAACACAAACAACACAACAAATAATTAAAATCATGTACAAATACCCGTTTTTACCCAGATGGATTTTATCTGGCTCGAATTTTGTCAGAGGCCCGCTAGTATGAGTAGCACGTAGAGCTATAGGACTATGGGGGTGTCGTCCAATTATATAAGAGTAGGACTAATTTCCGAAGACGACCCTTAAATCGCATAAAGGTTTCGAAATGGATTTAATCTGACCCACATTATTTCAGAATCCTCGATTTTGCCTATACCCGTCTTTGTAACACCCCTTTAGCTAGCTTGGAGTTTTCTAGAATCCTCGCTTTCCATCTATTTCGTCTCTATTCTGTTTGTAGCTGGTTAACCTGTCCTCCTACTACTTGTTCACATGGCTCAAATTCTTCCATAATCATCGGTTTCTGCTTCCTTCAAGATGGTCCCATGGCCTTTGCCCCTAGACAAATTCTAGTAGCTTGTGCATAGTTGTCACTATCTGTCCTATGATCAGCTTCCACTATATTCATTCAGTATTATAGTCACCAATTACTACTGCGGTTGGAATCCGCCATTAGTTTGGCAAGGCCTTTTCACCACTACCAATAGTAGTACTACGGCACTGTGCTTTAGGTAGCACGCTCTCCTTATTGCACTCTTTCACTATGTTTATGCCATACTACAGTTTCCAACCATTACTGATGGTCCCTACCAATACTACACCTCCATTTTTATCTTTATTTTCTGATACTACGATCCCCTGTCAATTTCATTCCACCTTCTGTGATAGTCTCCAAAGAGTAATACTACCAATGACTTCTACCCCGATTCTACTTTTTACCTCACTACACCATCTCTGATAACTACAGCTTTGTTTACTTTCACTATCTTTTGTCAATGCTGCCAGCACCCACGGTGACTGTATGGCCCTAACTTCTATCATCACTGAATAAGGCACCTACCATTATTAACCTTCTATGTTCTAAGCCCACATAATTGGATATCCCTTAATTGAACCCTGTTAACAGATTATAACTTCCAAACACAACACTATTCACTGTACCTTCAGTACAAATTTGATCTGTTAATTGCAATAAGTTTTTGAGTATACTCCTGTTATTTGAATAAATATTCTGTAATATCGTCGCGTGAGAACCATAAGGTTCTATCTTCCATTGGAAGTTCCTCTGGTTCAGACCAAACATTTAACATGCAAAACAACACAGGGTTCCATTGTATCACTACTCCTGGCTCGTACCAGTACTATTCCACCTACCGTTATATCCCCCCAGTCTTATCATTGACTTCTAGCACTACACTCTCGTGTCAATTCACAACTAGGTTATACTACTAGTCTTGCCATCCCTGGTCTTCAAAGGGCACTAACACTATGAGATAACCCCCTTACTGCCTCCCAATGGAAATACTCCAACATCATGACCTATACTTTCCTGCCCCACATCACTATCTACGATGACTACTGCAGCTCATATGGTTACTATTGTCTCCTGTTTTTACTATCAGATGTGTTGTTTTGTCCAGTACTTCAGTCTTCCACTACTACTGTGATTAGGGCCCCATCATTTCTCCCCACCTATTTGCCAAGCTGCTATTTGTAAAGCTGCTGTACTACCTGTAATCTCGTATACCCCTATCAGTCCTGTGGTTCGCATCTAACACAAATGGAAACTGGTAGCCACCTGAGGTTGTTAAGAGTAGGATATAGTATTTCAGGGCCGAGAGACCCCCCAAAAGGTGTGTTCCATTAAATGTTAGTATGCTGAATCACCGGAAACGACCCGACAGCTGCCTAAAATTGCCCAAATGTGCCCCGGGACTTCTCTAAAATCTGTTTATCTGGATGAGGTACTATATGACTACTAGCTTCTAGACCCTGTCATGGCTACCAGTTACTAGAACATGGATTTATGGCTCCTAGCTACAAGATGGCTCATATGCAGCTCTTTGGTCACGCCTGTTGTGATTATGATTCTTATATGCCCCTAGCTCCTCCTATAAGGCTCCTTTTCCCATATACCTATTATACAGCTCCTAGATCATGCACTTCATGGCGTCTAGCCCTTAAACCACGACTTTCATGTCTCCTAGCCCCTAAATGGCTCCTAGATCATGGCTTTCATGACCTTCTCCCCCCCCCCCCCTCATATTGCTCCAAGCTCCAATATGGCTCATATCGCCTGCGCAGTTTTTTTGCTTCTTAATAGCTCATAATTCCCACAGTACAGTCGCCGTGGACTGGTTGTAATCCACAGGTGGGCCGTGATGTACACGCATGCCTAAAATTGCCCAAATGTGCCCCGGGACTTCTCTAAAATCTGTTTATCTGGATCAGGTACTATATGACTACTAGCTTCTAGACCCTGTCATGGCTACCAGTTACTACAACATGGCTTTATTGCTCCTAGATACAAGATGGCTCATATGCAGCTCTTTGGTCACGCCTGTGATTATGATTCTTATATGCCCCTAGCTCCTCCTATAAGGCTCCATTTCCCACATACCTCTTATACAGCTACTAGATCATGCACTTCATGGCGTCTAGCCCTTAAACCACGACATTCATGTCTCCTAGCCCCTAAATGGCTCCTAGATCATGGCTTTCATGACCTTCTTTCCCCCCATATTGCTCCTAGCTCCAATATGGCTCATATCGCCTGCGCAGTTTTTTTGCTTCTTAATAGCTCATAATTCCCACAGTACAGTCGCCGTGGACTGGTTGTAATCCACAGGTGGGCCGCGATGTACACGCGTGTATTTACTACGTAATAAATAACATCTGCAAAATTTTAATTAATGAACGCCGGGTGTTACCCGGTGCTTCATTAAATACATTTTTGATGATTATTCCTATAATTAGTGTTTGAAACCTAATATTATTGCGTCCGTGGAAATATTGCCCACCCGTGGAAAGTGACTATTCTTCGGCGGCCCTGTTGTATAGATCAAAGCCTGGATGGCTCATGGCACCTATAGAGCGCCTACAGTATAAACTTCAGGGCTCTCACCTCCGATATGGCTCTTACCCCTTCTGCAGCTTCAAGTTCATATGTGGTTTCTAGCTCTTTTATGGCCCCTAGACGATAGCCCTTAACGCTCTTATATCCTATATATTTCCTTAACTATAAGCTTTTCGGATCATAGCCTGTATAGTCCATAGCACCTGTATGATTCCTAGCTACAATACCATGACCTTTATTGCTGCCAGCTTATATATGGCACCTATACCATACATGTGAGCTCCTATACCGTTATTACGTTTATAGTATTATCTTCTTTTCGGCTCCTACTGCCTATATGGCTCATTGTTCGCATATGACTCCTAGTTTATAGCCTTTATGGCTCTAACTTTTAAATTATGATCTTCTGGGGAGTATTCGGGATTAGTGGGGAAATAAGATAGTGATTGTTGGTGTAGTAGTCGTTGTGGTTGCTATTGGGTGTGTTGTTGTCGTAGTTGTAGCGGATGTTGTCGTGGTTGCAGTGTTGTCTGTTGTTGTTGTTGTTGTTGTTGTTGTTGTTGTTGTTGTTGTTGTTGTTGTTGTTGTTGTTGATAATGTAGTTGCAGTGGTTGGTGTTTACATTTTTGTCTTTGTAGTGGTTTGTTTAATCACTGGTGTTTCTTACTTCGATTATGGTGTCCTAATTGTAGTGTATATATAGAATACACCCATAGTAGCTCGGTGTACCAAATGTTCACCACGAGTGGTGAAGTGGTGTTAACCGTGAGCCTTCGGCGCGCGGTTAACACCACTTCACCACGAGTGGTGAACATTTGCTACACCAAGCTACTTTGGGTATATTTTATTTATACCATTCTCGTCAGATTATTAAGAGTCGCTGTTATTTTTTCTCGATTTTACTGAACAGCAGACGTACATACAAGCGAATCTGTTTTCGGTGGGCGGTACTTCCGCTGTCAATTTTATCGCCGAAACGAAATGAAATAAACAAACTGAGCCTTTTTCGTTTTAATAACATAATAACATACTATTTCGAGTTATGCATGCTTTATTAACATGAGACAATGCATGTTTGTTAATTTTTGGCATCTTATGAGGTAAACCCATTTAAAAATGTAATAAATAATTGCCACTTCCACTTCACTCTTCGCGAGGCGAGGTGCGATAATTTTAGACAATTTTGCATTCAGGTCGACGTCACCAAAGGTCAACGGGGATGTAGTTATACTGTAGGTGTAAATTTTTACTACTGAAATCCCATTGCTGGCGTGTTCATCACGGTTGGTGTGTAAAGCTAAAATTTATGTCATAGGCTTTTCATAAATAGTAGAATAGGTAATCATGGTATAAGTTGTTATATACAGATTACGCCGAGTTGAGACATGATCATCCAGATCAAACAAGACGCTAGAGGCATCTTATTTGATATGAATGATCTCGTCTTGTCAACGACACAGAATGTGACAACCAACAAATTTGTTTTTTATATGAAAGAGAATTTTCAAAAAAATATTTCGACCCCTGAAATGTAAACAAAAAGGAAACTAAGAGTGTTTGCCCATAGTGTTCAGCGCTCAAGTTTCTGATTTCGTTTTTTATAAAGTGTTGTTTTGAAAATCTCCGAACTTTAGTGACATGAAATCCGTCACAGGCATGATACGGATTAGAAAACGTCGAGACTCGTTTTCTGGTGAGCCTTTTTTGATAGGCAAACTTCTGTGGTATTGAAATGTTCGTGGTTGGCATATGTGATCCAGCGATCTGACCGCGTCACCTCGACGAAATGCGAAAAACCAGATGACTTTACTGTCATAATGATCTATTTATTATATGCCGTTATGGAAATTCACCTTTCACACGAGAAATCAATATAAAATGGGTAAAGAAAAATATTAGAGATTCACCTTATCCAATAGCGTTTATTTACAAAAATGGAGCGTTCCTAGACGCGGTTTGGTAATCTGGGCGGACTCAGTTGACTTTCTCCAGTGTCGCCCTCGTTCTGAGACCAACCACCTGATATGAAAGCGAAAAACCGCTCGGTGAGATCCGGTGATCAGGATTCGATAAATGAAAAATACGGCGTATCATTGATAGGTATGTAATAAACAGTTATCAGTGTTGGTTGTGAAGTTGAAATAATTGATGTTGTAGTGGTTGGTGTTTTAGTGATTAATGCAGTGGTGAATGAAGTAGTTATAGTGGTTGGTGTACCACATGTTGGTGTCGTAGTAGTTGCTCTAGTGGTTGTTGGTGTAGTAGTCATGTTGATTATGCTGAGGTGGCCGGTATAGTAGTTGGTATTGTCAAGTTTGGTGTAGTTGCTGACTTTATGCTGGTTAGTGAGTAGTGGTTAGTCTACTAATTGTTTTGTGTGATGGAGTTGTTGGTGGTGTAGTCGATGAAATGGCTAGTGGAGTAGTTTTGTTGTTTTGGGGAAATAATGGTTGTTTCAGTAATTGGTTCAGTCATTGTGGTGGTTGGTGTTGTAGTGCTTGGTATTATAGTTGTTGGATAGTAGTGCGACTTGTAGTTGTGGTAGTTGGTGTTGAATGGTAGGTATTTTATTAATGTAAATGGCTCAGTCGTTGTAGTTGTTGGTGTCGTAGTTGGTTTACTAGTTGTACTGTTGGTGTAGCAGTTGTGGTTGCTACTGTAGAACTTATAGTTGTTAGTGTACTAGTAGGTCTAGTCATTGTAGTGGTTGGCGTTGTAGGGATTGCTGTTGCGGGTATTGGTAGTAGTTGTAGTGGCTGTAGTAGTAGTATAGGAGAGTCCATTACCCTGAACTTTGCCACCAGTGCAGCCGGTGTTAAATTCCCCTTTTCTGATACAAAACTTGGCACCATTCAGACTGCATCCGGCAAGTGGCACGCGTATTGCAAACATTGTATTCTATGGTAAATATATATGCATGGATATGCCATGTATTGTTAAGTATGTACATGGCTTTGAGTAAATGGTATGGGTATGTGTCAGAACATTTATGGAAAGAAGAGTTTTCTTGAAAGTATATTCCCCTCAAAACTATTTACGCTGCGTACGCTGTTGTTGTCCACTGTACAATCCGACATACGTTGTTCGGGTAAGGTTGTGCCGGGCTTCTCGTGAGGAAGTGATATGGTGGTACAGGATGGGCGTTATATACCCTTGTTGATCCCCTGTGAGCACTTGGTACTACTAATCCACCTTATGCTTTATATTATTATCCTATGACTGACATAGGTAGTACGTAATGCTAGGCCAGGCAGTGTTATACTAGGTTATTTTGAACGTTAGTATAGGATGAACAGTCTGTTGGTCTTTGTTCTACTAACTCATCGATTGTGTTTAGGTGGTTGCTATTGGTAGTACGAATTATGGACTACTGTGGGACTAACGTGAGCCTTTGTGGTGGTTTTAGGATTTAAGGACTGATTGGAAGGGCTGGTTCGGGTGCTAGTGGGGACCTTGAGAGACTGAACATAGAACTGGTTTGGGAACTATTGGGGGGGGGGATAATAGGGACTATTGGGGGACTGATGTGGCTTGGTTCCTGAATCACAGAAACGAGCTTAGGTCTCTTACTTCCAAGCTCCTACACCATGACTTTATGGTTCTAACTACAGGTTGTAATTGTAGCACCTAGCCGGTCCATGGTTGGTGATTAGTTATTGAAATGGCAGAACAAACGTAAAAGAGTTCCAGACAGGGAAACAAACGGGGCGGGTGTACAATAGATAACAGAAGACCTCTCAACATTCAATACATTTTATTCTGTACAATATATGCAATATACATTCACCTGACAAAGCACGATTTGATTGCGTCTTTCATATGTACAAATATACACGACTTATTAATGATGCGTAATACAGATCCATGAATATTTTTACAGTTGTCACATCAAGAGTGCGTCGACAAAACAGCTGAAGGTCAGAGTATCATCACATCAATATTCAGTGGTCTGGAGTAGGTTCCATCTTCTTGAACTTTTCTTTTCGTAAAAGTACGACAGACAATCCTTGAACTGGCTCCAAGTATACATGTGATTATTGTTCACCACAAATCCGCGGTTTACGTCTGTTCCACTCTTTTGAGTTGTCCACACATGCAGAGATTTGTGTTTTGTCGGGTCGTTTTGGCGTTTAGTTATTCCTTTGAAACTGGACTTGTTACTCTCTGCTCCATTTAACCTTGAAAAGACCAGATGTCCTTTTGTCGGGTGCTTGCCGGTCCCCGCATCACGACCCTTAGCTGACCATATATCGCCTCTAATCTTAGTTTGAGCAAAGTCTTCTCTGTGCTCATCGCATGATTCTGACGGCAGCCATTGATGATACTTTGTATAAAACTGTTCTTTCTTTTGTTTGCTTACTTCTTCCAGAGATGATTTGGAGAATGAGATTTAACCAGAATCTCTATCCATGAAAGAAATATGTAACCTTAAACACCAATACATAAATAAATAATAAATACAGTGAGTTGGTATCATAGCCAGCTACACCTCCATGCGTTTTAGCTCACTCTCCATACCAAATATATCTAATATTTGTAAATTCTTGATGACGGTCGAAAATAACCGAAGGACCTCCTAAGATGTTGTCTTTTATCAGGTGGTGTAAATCTTTGTTCTTTTCGTTGAAAATGGTAAAATGGGTATCATTGTCGATCGTGTTGAACAAATATTTCAATGTGAGTCCGGGCACATTTATTCCATCTTTCATCATATCGATTGCGCGCTCTTTGTAGAAGGCAAACTATTTTTCTAGCTCTTCTAGGAATGGCTGGACATCACGATTTTTGTACGAGATGAGGAAATTGCGAAATGCTTTCAACCTGTGGTCTTTCCATATCTGATGACAGTAGCTGTATTCTTCTTTGGATATATTTTCCCGTTTGAGCGAACTGAAGAATGTTTCGTAGTCCGGTAAGTGGTCTAATTTCCAGTTTCTTCAAATCATCAACCCACTCGTATGGCAGGTAACCTTTCGTCACATCGAAGGCTCTGAGAAATTTATCATACGAAAACCCTGGTGCTCGATCATCCACAGTATCCAAGAATTTTAACTGTTCTGTTTTAAGGCACGAGAGAGTGTTGTTCCTCTTCACAGTAAATCCAATGTCCTATTTTGTTTTCAAAAAGATAAGTAACTCACACTTCACAATGTTCAAATCATACTTTCCGGAGTTGAATCCCACAACCGGCATTTCTTTCAGATAAGCATCAAACTGGTGATGTGGCTCCTCCAAGTGGTGTAATCTGCAACTCCCTTCGTTTATCAATGGGGCGCTCTTCATTGCTTTTGTGATCTTCGTATTCAGGTCATCAATGTTAGGTTGATATTCCGACACTAATACAGTACAAGTCTGGCTTGCAATCACATCCAAGTAATTCAGTAATTCAGCATACGGCCCACCAGTTCTCGTGCTTTTCCTTCTGTAAAAAAACTGACTAGCGTTTTTAAATCCTGGTACATTGCTACATTCACTTACACTCATTGGAACGTGTTGAGCTTCCCAGAACAGTTTTTCACTTATTGTAGGTAGATTAGTTGCATCGAAATTGCATTCAAAGTCAAAGGTAGGACGGTACGGGTTATATATATACACAGAATGACACACGCGTGTTAATGGGTTAATCGATATGGCACGAGTGCCAGCGCGGAATGATAAAACGAGAGGCCAGAGGCAAAAAAGTGTGATACCAGCAATTCTGGGAAATGCACTCAATGACCCCAGGGTGATCTCAGTGACCTTGGTGTTGGCCCTAGGTCCATACGTCATACCACGCCTGAGATATGGGCGTTACCCACTTTCAAAACAGCCCTGCGGGCAGCCCTAATGCCCAGGAATCAGAAAAAATGCAGGTGACCGCGCCTTGTGACTGTCTATCAGTATGCTAAAAATCAGCGAGATAGAACAATTCGTTTTCGAGTTATCGAGTGGGCAAGGAAGTGCATAGAAGACAGAAGACATGAGAAGAAAAAAAAAGAAAAAAAGGATTACGACCAGTCCACGGCGACTGTACTGCACCGTGCCGATACTTCAAATTCTTCACGCTGGTTCCCCAACCCCCCACCCCCCAACAACCGGAATCGAGCACCACAGGCCTTTATTTGTATTGCGGACGGTTACATGACACAAGTCCCAGTATCAAACCTAGTCTTTTAAGAAAATACATGATTACTAGCAAGAGAGAATTGATATTCTTAGATCCCAAACCTGACGAAAGTGCCTCGCCTGAAAAACCTATTGGTGGGTGTCACCAACTAATCCTTTATAAGCATTGCCTCTGATAACACTGTACGGGGATCGGTGGCTCAGTATACTGCCTAATTTAACCGTCTAGCTAACATAACGACTTACCCTGGCCAGCGCTGTTCACAAAATTCGCAAACCAAATTTTAGATTTTTTTATTTTTGCCTAAGAAACATAACTTATGACCCCCCTAATTGGAACGATCTCGTCGAGCGCCTGTTTCAATGAGCGATCATAAGCTATGTTTTTAAAACGAATAATGAAAATATTTAGTTATTCGGGAAATGCTTTCTGCAAGTGCCGTCTGCTATTTGTATTGGGTAGACAGTTAATAAAAAATAAAAGAAGATTAATTCAATTCTGTTTCTGAAACCCATTCACAACATTACGACGTTAACGTTGACTTCTGACGTCATTCACATATAAGACATGTTGTGACCGATATTTCCATAATGAGCTATTTCATGATCATCATGTGATAAATCAAAATATAATGTGATGCTGCTAATTCAATACCTAAGATAAATTTACTCTCAAACGAAGAGGTATTGAACTTATTCGACCACGTCAATCTGGCTTCAAATGTGCAATATAACAGTGTTCTCTACAGGAAGGTCTTCAATGTGTGGCAGCGACAAACGTCAGGCATTATTTAAGTTCCCAGGATAGCATGCAACCTATACAACAAGACTAAATAAGATGGAGCATAATTTGTTCCTCTTTTAACTTATTTCTACTCGACATTGCAGCCTTCATTCACTACTGATGAAACAGATTCCTTTGACTTTGTGTTTTTAACATTCGACAGAAACTGCGGTCGAGTAAAAGCTGCTAATTTGAAATAATTGAAGGCACTCCGCAACTTCCGTGTATTTTCTAAAAGAACACTAACATGGTAAATCTAAATCGACAATCTCGAATTATCGATCAATTGTTGAACGTCGTTGAACCAACAATCAGAAACGTTGCCATGCTGTCGTGTTTGTAGTTTACCTTCAAAAGAACGTCGTCTTTGATACACTTTCAATACGTTCCAAGTCAATTCATTTAATTATGACTTGAACGCCTTCCCCCTTCTTTATTACAGTACTTCTGGGAATGACTACGTGTTAGGTGAATGAATGAGTCCCTTGATTGAAGGATAAAAGGCGATGTATTATTGTCAGTGCCGGACTAGAATATATAGCGGATTATACTCAGTGTCAGTCAGTACGTTGGAAAACTGGTCTGCAGTTTCTTCCATGACAAATACAGCTGAGGGAACGGCTAAACGTTTGGGAAGTGAATGAATACTCCAATCATATTCGCTCTCAGGTCGCATGCAGTCCTCAAAGAGGGCACCATGTTTAGCCGAGTGCGAAATAGGATCGCAACATCTTGTGGTGCTGCTGCAGAGAAAGAAAAATCGGGGGGAACACTGGAGTTGTATTCCGCATTACGGAATACAACTACAGAGTTTTCCTGCTCTTCTTAACCCTTTGGACTCTAATGGTATATCCCATGCCAGTTCAATAGTAGCAATTAGAAGAGTCCATATTCATTATTTGAGTAGATCAATCAATATTTTCAACGTGCAGCCTCGGGGCTGCACGTTGACAATATCGATTGATCTACCCCAGGCATTTACTGAACAGCCATCCTATTTAATGGCGTTGTGATGTATCATGTTCCTGGCCGGAAAAGCGGCCGCTAGGGTTCATAGGGTTAAACAGGCGCCAATCAGAGAAGTACTGAGGTTTGCTGGTGTCCTTGACATTTATACCACGGTTGTTGTGTGTATTCCGTGTTACCCGATACAATGCAAACATACAGAAATTTGTTAAATGTACTACGCGTGAAATTTGACCTAAGAACCCCGATACAATATAGATATTGAGCAATCTGCAAGATAAACCACGCTTCGAATCCTACCTACGTGTAAGAACGTCATGTAACATCTGATTGATTGTTATGCATCTGATTGAACGTTATGACGTGAATGAAATGCTTCGACACAAAATAATGCCATACAAGAAAGAAAACAGACCTTCGAAGGAGATATTTTTCTTTAAAAATCTAAGCTTTCTTTCATTTAATTCAAGTTAAATTGTGATATATGCATATTATCGCTACAGTGAAGTGATCAGGACCATCGTATCACGTCGAGTTGAGGATGTCAGATCGACGGATCAAAGGAGCTGCCGCAGGCAGCGAGTTTGATCCGGCGATCTGACCTCCTCAACGAGACGTGATGTGACGACCCAGATCACTTCACTGTGGCGATAAAAGGTTTATTATATGACTTATATACTATCCAAACAATGTAGGGGATAGTTGATAAAAGTGAGATATATGAAGAAATATATTTATATTTTCATCAAAACGACAGTTGAGGCATTGCACTGTGACATCTGGAGAATGATTTCAGTGATAGTTGGGTGTCTGACAAGCACATATTCGGCGCACTGAGCTGTAGAAGACATGGACGGTCAGTCAGAGAATTTACCACATTCAGTCCAAGGCCTCAGTATCTTATAAATCATCCTCGGTTCGCGAGACAAGCGCGGATCCGACATGGCATACTCCTCACCAAACGTTCAATATCAGCTTGACTGATGTTATTCTATTCTTCCTGTAGTGCAGCGGCGAGTTCCTGGACATTTGTACGGGGTGTTGGCGTTGTCGTAGGCGTCTGACAAGCATATCCCAGACGTGCTCGATTGGTGAAAGGTCTGGACTTAGTGCTGGCCAAGGCAGTGTAATGATGTTCTGTTCCTGGACGAACTCTGTAGCGACACGGGCCCTGTGTACTCTTGCACTGTCATCTTGGAAAATGAATCGACGGTCGTGACGTCGCGAAAATGGCACCAGATGAGCTGCTAACATGTTGTCGCGGTAGTATTGCTCTGTAACAGGCCCTTGGATGACATGTAATGCTGTTCTGCTTGTCATGGTTATACACACCATAACCGATCCACCACCAAAACGATCGTGCTGCCTAACGGTTACTTCATGCTATCGTTCGTTCCACCGCCACCACCACACTCTGTTTCGTCTGGCGTAGAAGTCGAGAGTAAACCTCGATTCATCGGAAAACATGACGTTGCTCCACCGACGATTCTCACAGCACTAACATGCTCCACACCAATTACGCTTTGCTGTGATGTGACGTTCCGTCAAACGTGGAATTATTCGAGGTCGTCGAGCGTACAAATTCCACCTGTGTAGGCGATTTCGGATAGTCTGTCCACAGACTCGCACATCTGTTGCTCGGTGCAGCTGATGTCCAATTTCTGAGGCACTTTGATGACGGTTACGTAATGCTGTGGTTCGGATGAAACGATCCTGGTTAGCCGTTGTCGCCCTTGGGCGACCTGACAGACTTTTGTGATCAACAATGCCTGTCTGACGGTAGCGTGATCACAACCTGCTAATCATCGATTCGATAACGTTGAGAATTTGAGCCACTGCAGTCTGTCTGTTGCCAGCTTCCAACATGCCAACGGCACGTAAACGTCCGTCACCTGTCAGTCTTCGCATACTTCAGAAGTTACGTTTCGACCAGAAACTATTGATGAACGAGTTTACACAAGAACGATGAGACCTCCGAAAAAAGCCCGTCCAGTACAAATGAAACTTTCAAAACGTACCCCACAGGCACTAACGCGGCGCTCGTGCGAAAAACCTGCACGACGTTTTCGTGGGCCGGTGACATTCATGATCCACACTAAACTTGGTAAGATATTGATGTGTCAAATCACGCGTATCCAATACCATTTTCCGAAAATATCAACATCAATTTGGATATCCCCTACTTTTTTTTGAATAGTATAGTTCAACATCACATGCCAACGCTAGCCTTAACAATTCCCCCAACCATTATTTGGTAAATTAGATTGAAGTAAAAAAGAACTATTTTTGTTTACACTTATTTTTGTAATAGGTGCACACTTCCGGGGAATCCCCCGATGCGCATGCTAATTATGCGAATTCGAACGCAGCCGTAAATAGTCCATCGTGCTATATTGATACGGAATCGGATTCCACACTGTGGATTTTCCGGGGACCGGGAAAAGATTGTCAAACATTAGTGATATTTAGCGGTTAAATTACATAGTCCTATAACAAAAATACAGAACACAGCCCAAGTAAAGGACGGTGACAGGAATCAACGGCACGAGTTGGAGCTTTGCAAGTGTTTACGACCGCCGTACGACCCGAGTGGGTGTTTATTGGACAGAGACAGGCATAAAGGACCCGAGTTGGAATATTTCAAGTGTTTATGGAGCTCCGTACGACCCTAATTGGAGTTGTCTAATGTTTAAAGAGAGCCGTACGACCCGAGTTAAAGTTTTGCAAGTGTTCATGAGCGTCGTGGGCGCTCATGAAAAACTTGGAAAAACTCTAACTCGGCTTGTTGCTTCCTGTCCCCCGTACTCTACTATGATTTGGAGTCGGTACTAAGGGGCAGTTAGGGATACCTTCACTGCCAGTTTAGGTGCAGTCTCTAGATCATACTGCCGGAGTCCAGGACTCGGCCCATTTTTTATTACCTCCAAATATTTATTATTTTGCAGCTCAGTTTTGCATTTCTCATTTTTTAAATATTATTCCACTTTCAAGGAGTAACATTTGTAGTGTTACTTATAAATGGGGTTCCCCATACTGAACAAAACAGTTTAAAAATATTTCTGTAAATGGTTATAAGCCCGTAATATCCATCAGAATCGCTAGTGGACATTCATTTTTTTCAGTTCGAAACTAAGGCACATATATTACTCAAATAGCATCCATAGCCAGGACACCTCGGAAGGCCATTAGAAAAAGCCTACATTCTGTTAAGTGAACTTGAGTAAAAGCAAAATTGTTTTAAAAGATATTTATATCAGCCGAAGTGTTAAATTTGAAAGAGTGCACTTATTGATACAATTCATTGCTTTCAGACTGGTTATATTGGGGAATAGACATGGGGTTGGCAGTCACTCATCCCTTGAGTGTAGGCCTCAAGTAGCCTTGCTCTGAGAAGGTCCACAAAATCGTGTGAGTGGACAGCCATGATCCGCGGTGGGATCACGAGGGTTAGTTATAATTGCAAAATAACCAGGAACTGTGAGGAGCTGGTGGAGCCCGTTGGATAGAGATAAGAGTGTTAGAACTGTTTAGCGGGAGAGTTGGTTAATGTTAACCCTTTACCCAACGTAACGACCAAAACCGACCAGCGCTATTCTCAAAAATCGCCAGTTAATTTTCATTATATTTTCAGCTTTTGTCTCAAAAACATTGGTTATGACCCCTCTTTGGAACGAGCTCGTCGAGCTCGTTCCAATGAGGGGTCATAACCTATGTTTTTGAGACAAAAAATGAAAAAAGTAGTTATTTAAGAATTTATTTTTTCAAGTGTCGTCTGCTTTTCATGTTAGGTAAAGGGTTAATAATAGATTGTGAGAACTTTATATTAAAATTTTGAATTGGTGATTGTCTGGTGGGTGGGGGGGGGGGGGGCAGATTAACCCTGCGATAACACGATTAGTAAGTTTGTAACTGATGTGTGTAAGACGGCAGTGTAGAGGCAGTGGCAGTGACCCCAGCGTGTGATGACGCCGTCGAGTGCTACGATAGCAGAACTTTGAATACTTTTGATTAAATCCTGTGTTTTTAAACCTGTAAAAGTTGGGTCGGTGAGGAACGTGCATAAACTCTATGGTCAATACTATCACCCAAACCGTGTGGAGCAACTGCGATGGGGATCATAGCTGTCTGCGCGACCAGGAGGGCACAGATACAGTACAGTCGCCGTGGACTTGTCACTTTCCAAGGGTGGGCGATATTTCCAAGGGCGCAGTAATATTAGATTCCAAACACTAATTATAGGAATAATCGGCAAACATTTAATTAAAGAAACACCGGGTACAACCGGGTGCTTCATTAATTACAATTTTGCTGATGATGATTTTTATTACGTGGTAAACGTATGTCTGGACACCACTGCCCACGCGTGGGTGACGACCAATCCACGGCGACTGTAACAGACAGATTGGCCCCACATAGTGCGAAATGAAATTGTCTGTAAATTATATATATTCTCTGACTGTAGATGAATTTGTAAGTAAATTATACCATATATTCCTCTATGGATGCAAATAAAATATCTTTTCTGTGAGTTATCGTGGAGGAGGAACAGTCCAAAACATATATGTCGTTGATAAGGTGACGTTACTTACGTTGAGCAACGGTGCACACAACATCCTGAGGGTGTCGACTATGCCACTAGTGAAAATGTAGAGCTCACACCACCTGAAAGGTATTAACACTCTATTCCGTGATATCGAGGTCATTCCAATGAGTGGTCACGCAATATGGTTTTGGAATTTGTTGAGGCATTTGAAAAAAGCTTTATTAAAATAACAAATTTTGAAACCGTATGCATTGAGTAAAGGATTAAATTCACCCTATTTACCCATTGCAAAACATAATTGACAAACAACTCTTGCAAAAAAGATCCTTAAATAGCCAAAGGTTTCGAGACTGCGGTGGCTTATTTGTTAGAGCACTGACCTTTAAACTGAAAGATCCACGGTTCGATCTAGACAAGCGGTGTCCTTCTTCCATCCGTAAAACTGTCCGACTCGAGGTGACGCTGGCTGTCAAAAGTGTCATTAAATCCCAAACATAAATAATAAATAAATAAATAGCAAAAGCATTCAATTTTCGCCTCCACAACATAGATTGTCAGCCCTTATTTTATCTCTCAATGAACACGTGCCAAGCACAGAGACGTGTATTCTGTGTGTTTATCTAAGGGGCAAAAGAATGGTTTCGGCGCGCTTAAGGAGCGTGGGGCGTCGTGGGGTGGTTACACCCCTTTCGACCCTGTTGGTGGTGTTCTTTGTTTGTCCGAAGCAGCGTAGGGAGCTAGTAGCTTCGGGCAAGTATAAATTGCCACTTACCTTTACTTGTATGGGCCATCATAAACAAATATTGTCTGCTTCTGGCCTTGTGTTTCGCGTTTTAGAAGAGAAGAAGAGAAGGCAGCCGAGTCCAGATGAGGATAGTGGTGATCACGGTGGTGAAGGTGGCCATTACGGTGGTGTTCAATAACGCAAAAGGCGAAAGGTAGGCACAGCTATTGTGTTATCCCAGTGAGAAAAACGACTCCTTGCGAGTCACCAACAACCCGAACTAATGAAATAATATCTCGTTAATGCGAAATATTATTTTCTCCATTTCGAAATATCATTTCATAAAAACGAAATATTATTTTGCAAAAACTAAATAAAATAAGAGAGAATTGCATAACTTCTGGAGCTCCATATTTTCGGAGTCCGAATCCTTGGACGCATTTAGTTAGAAACAACAGACAGTTGTAGTGCGTTGTTTTCAAATCGGAATGTTGAAAAGACGCGTGACGTAATTTTATCTGGGAATCGAGAAAGTTGGAGCGATACACTTTAGTTAAGGGAAAGAAAATTTTGGGTGTCAAACCTTTAGCCAGCGAAGCGTTTGGGGTGCCAAATCTAAATTGGCACCCGACAGCCTGAACATAGCCCGTACGTTATTTGTAAAAATATAATGTCATCATTCAATACTGGGGAACATTTCTTTATAATATACCATTATGTACCGACGAATAAATTATAGCTTCTCTTTCTATTCATGTCCCTGATGACAAGATTGCAATAATGCTCTTTGAATTAACCCTTTGCTCTAAGTGGTATCTTCCATGCCAGTTTAATGGCAGTAATTAGAAGAGTCCATATTCATTATTTAGGGTAGGCCAATCAATATTTTCAACTTGCAATAATGATTGGTCTTCCCCGAACATTTACTGAACAGCCATCCTATATAAAGACCTTACGACGTACCATGTTTTTGGTCGGAAAACCGTCCGGTAGGGTTCAAAGGGTTAAGAAACCAAAAAAAACATCCATTAAAAACCATTTCGTTAACCTTTGTGTAGAATGTTCAAACATGCCAGTCATGAATAACAATATACTGAAACGAAGCGTGGAACTCCTCACAATGGAAATATATCAAAATGTATATTTATTCTGCTAGTCACTAGTGAAATACTTATGGTATCCGCGGCGACCGTACTGTACCTGATATTCTATAGATGAACAAAAAATCAGAAGCTCTTATTCTTTGAGGCGAATGTTGGGTGAGTGAAATTACCTTTCGCAAAATTTCTGAAGGCCTGGGGTTGAAATATTGACGGTCCACGCTACACACACAATATTACATTCTCTGAATAACTTTAGAAAATATTACATGGCATTATCTCATTCAGGAATACAATGTTCAAATATATCAGGCTCCATTTACGTGATATTTACGCCAAAGTCAAAGGTATCAATTATTTCTAGCTAGTATAATCATATACTTTCTTAACCCTTTACCTAACATGAAAAGCTGACGACACTTGCAAAAAAATTCTTGAACAATAATGTTTTTTCATTTTTTGTCTGAAAAACATAGGTTATGACCCCTCATTGGAACGAGCTCGACGATGATCATTTTTATTACCTGGTAAACGCATACGTGGACATCACTGCCCACGCGTGGATTACGACAAATTCTCGACGACTGTTAACTCGATTGATGTATAATGTCGAAGATCTGTCATTTTTATTACAAATCTTGCGGATCAGCCTTATGACAGAAACCTGTCATTATTGACGTGAATTTCTGCCCAGGTCATACCACGTGAAAGAATTCCGAGGAACTGACTGATCATTACCATCCTTGAACGAAAATGTCGCCGTGGCCAACAAGTTTCCCGACAGACAACAAAACATTTTCATGGAGACTGAGCGACCACTCTTATAACTTCGGGCCTGCAAATACGGTGAGGATATGTTCCATGGCGGAAACGTTTCTCTAAAGTCTTCTGATTTTCAATTTTCTTAGACCAAATATATCACGTAGGAGATAAGGTATCTTTTTATTGAACTTCATTATTAAATTGCTCAGTATGTCTGTTTTATTACTGGTATCAAGTTTGCACATTTATCAAACCACTCGTCTGCCAGTACCGACATGGCAATACCCTTATATTCGTATAGTCTAAGACACTCGAATGTCTTCCTCTATATGAACCTGTCTGAACAGAAGAGTATTTTCGAACTCGAACTGTCGTTTTGCGTCCACAATGTCCACAAAGACACCATAGAAAAAGGACGTCAAATAAAAACTTGCTGGGTAACTGCCGAACTCCGTGAGTTTAACATCACGTGTATGATATCTACCTGAAAACAGACACAGTAAAACGTCGAGCAATGAGTATAACGAATATTTCCGGCATAACTTTGAAGCGGGTTTATGAAAAGGTGAGATTTCACAGTGAACTAGTTATTTATAGTACGAAATCCAATTGAATGGTGTGTGACTCTGAACTAAGGCCAACATCCTATCAGTGTAAAAGTATTGATTTTGAATGCACAAAACACATTCCTTTAAATGCATGTTTTGAAATATGTTAGATTTGAAACGCCTGGGTGGTTTTTACAAGTTTTCTGTTGAGAAAATGCTACTCAACTGCGTGCAGTGTTTTAAAGCTAAAGGTCACTTATAAATTACTCCAAAGAACTTTCTGATCAGCAATTCAGAGCGGGGTTTTGTCTACGCCTTTATCATGAGAGTACGCTCTTGGGTAACTGGTTCCGCGAGGAACAGGCATTTAACCCTTTAGCCAAAACCGGCCAGCGCTATTCTCAAAAATCGCCAATTAATTTTCATTATTTTTTTCATTTTTTGTCTCAAAAACGTAGGTTATGACCCCTCGTTGGAACGAGCTCGTCGAGCTCGTTCCAACGAGGGGTCATAACCTATGTTTTTGAGACAAAAAATGAAAAAAAATTAGTTATTCAAGAATTATTTTTGCAACTGTCGTCTGCTTTTCATGTTAGGTAAAGGGTTAATGCAATGACATCTATACATCGACCGGTACAATCTTGTCTTAACCCTTTACCTAATGTAACGATAATATCTGGCGAGCGATATTCTCAGAAATCACCGCTGAGATAAGTAGTTTTAGTGGTGTGCGAAACCTGCTGTGCTCGTGTCCATTTCCGTGCACGTTTACTTACACTGTTGCAGGTTAGAGTGTAATTGCTTTCACTATTTGATCGACTCATTTATTTGAACAATGCATCACTGGTTGAATTTACTTTATGATGCCTTCAACAAAGCGAGACGGGCACAATCGTCGTGGACTGGTCGTAATACACGTGTAGGGAGTGACGTCTACGCATGCGATCACCAGGTAATCAAAATCATCAGGTTTATCCCGGTGCCTCATTAATGAACTTTTTGATGATTATTCCTATAATTAGTGTTGGAATCTAATATTATTGCGTCTGTGGAAATGTTGCCAACCCATTGGAATGTGACCAGTGCACGGCGGCTGTACTGTTCCTCCGTACCCGTCTCTTTTTATAAACATTTTACTCTTCTATGAGGTTTATTCACTGCTGGTCTTTCAGGTGTGTCACATGTGGACACCATCATAAACACATTTGAAAGATTATATTACCGTGTCAAATCATACGAAAACAACTTTACAGCAATAATGTTACTGCTATAACTTCACTACAGCAAAGAGAAGCTCCGTAATAGGTTCCAAATAGAGCATAGGCTCGGCCCATGGTCAGTGACGACGTGCCTAGAGGTTTCCGAATGGGGGGGGGGGGTAGGGTAGTGAATTTTCAACTAGGTGGAGGGACCGGGAGGGGGATACCCCCTCCCGGTCCCTCCCCTAGTTGGAAACTCGCTACCAAGAAAAATTTTAAAAATGAAGCCATGAAAGGTGGCACTGTGATAGATCCGAGTTAGAATTACCAGGCTACACATGTGTCGATCTTTGTCGTGGTAAAACATCACGCGAGAAAGGGGGAATTTGCTTTTATTTCAATTCTAAATACAAATTATTTCACCGTAAATCTAAACGCATAGACGACTTAGCTCTCTGGGTAGAATTCGATGGAAATATGTTCAATCTATCGACTAAGGTTATCGTTGTATCTGTATACATACATCCCCAAAATTCGTCATATTGGCAATCGAAAAATAGATCGAAATCTGACAACTCCAACGTGTTTAGTAAACTCGAACAAGAGCTATTGAACTGTAATCCCGCAGATTGATAATTTTGGGTGGCGACTTTAATGCAAGAACAGGAGGGCTGCCGGATTATGTAATGGGAGATAGCGATAAATACGTCCCAGTTCCCCAGGCATACACCGTTGATTCTGCCATAAAGAGAGAAAGCCTTGATAAGGAATTGAATAATTTTGGCAGACAACTACTTTCGCCTTGTTAACAGGCAAAATTAAGAATTATAAATTGCCGCTGTATTGGCGATAGATTGGGTAACTTCACATCGTCGTACCAATACAATGGCGCCAGTATAGTAGATTATATAATAATATCAGATAGATACTTTTCTGACATTGACTACTTCTGTGTAAAAACTCCGACTATATCTTCAGACCACTGCCAGCTGGCACTCAACCTGGAATATGATCATGCCCCTGACAGCGCTAATCTGATTAAATACTAATACACCTCAACTAAGAGCGTCTCCAAGTGGACATCGAAAAGCGCGGAGCGTGCAAGATTAATCCTAACGCGAAGTGATGGTAGGTCAAGTATTTCACAATATCAGATTAAGACATATCCATCAAACCAAGGGGGTACAACAAAGGCTACCGCTGTATTTGATGGATACTCTTCACTGATACTGATTAATAACTATGGAACTCATAGAGTTTCATTTGGAAGAAGCAAAAAAAGTGCCAAAAAGAAGTGGTTTGACCAAAATTGTAAAGAACTGAAACGTAGAATGGAAAATATCATACACTGTATGAAGCAGAATCCATATGACAAAAAACATCTTGTCTAATTTTTCTCCACCAAGAAGGCTTATAAGAAGGAGGTAAAATTTGAATCCAAGTTGTTTTATAAAAAAAAATATGCGAACGGCTAGATACATTAGAATGCAAGAACCCCACCAGTTATTGGAAAATAATTAACCCTTTACCTAACCTGAAAAGCAGACGACACTTGCAAAAATAATTCTTGAATAACTAATTTTTTTCATTTTTTGTCTCAAAAACATAGGTTATGACCCCTCGTTGGAACGAGCTCGACGAGCTCGTTCAAACGAGGGGTCATAACCTATGTTTTTGAGACAAAAAATGAAAAAAATAATGAAAATTAATTGGCGATTTTTGAGAATAGCGCTGGCCGGTTTTGGCCGTTACGTTGGGTAAAGGGTTAACCAGCTCCAAACTGAAAAAAACACACATTGACAACCTTGAACCGGATTCGGCAGTTGAGTTTTTCGAGAAATGGTTGTGCCCGACATATCAGGAACAACAACTTCTCAAACCTCTATTCCTACAGCTGTACAATCTCAGTATACCGAGAGGATATCATCCGGAGAAATAATTATGTCTCTCAGACAAATGAAAAATGGAAAGTCTACCGGTCCCGATAACATATCAAATGTACCTCATTATCCCAGGCGTTGTAGACATGAGCAAATATGATCTCGCAAAGACACTGATCGGGTCTTTTGACTATGATGTAACACCCAGAGTCATGCGCTATGTCCATAATGTGTTCTCCATGCGTGACGAAGCTGTAGCGACAGCTCAGACAACATCAAATTAACAGGCAAGGGAGCGTCCAGCTGATTAGCAGACTTCAGAAAAATGGTGGCCAGAATGCTATCATTTCATTCTCTGCCGGTTTACATGAACTTGGTCTTTAAGATGACTTTCAGGTACATCTGAAGAGGTGATGTGTCCGGATGTAGAACATTCTCATCATATGCCCTTATTTGGGGGAAGAAAACATAATATATCTATTTATAAGGTTCATCTTAAAGTTTAAACTCTTTGCCCAACGCGGTTAACGGACGGCAGTTGCAAAATAAATTCTCGAATTGGTGAAATATAAAATTTTTGTCTCATAAACAACGCTTATGGTGGCTCATTGGAACGAGTTCAGTGAGCTTGTTCCCGTGAGGCGTCATAGGATGTGCTTGTGAAACAAAAAAAAATGGAAAACAGAACAAACTATATTGCGTTAGTCGGCTTTTGGTCGTTACGTTAAGAATTTTTGGATGATTTCGATGATTTCGGCTAAATTATGTGCACTGCACTCCATTCCTGAACTACAGGTAGGAGGTCGAACCACAATAAACCTTAAAAAAATCAATTTCGTGTAATATATGTGATGTCAGTTTATGTTTGCATTATGTTATGTTGTATATTGGACATGTGTGTCGTATACCCATGTATGGGGATGAAAGACAATAAAATTATTATAATGTACTGCTCAAAACAGTTGTTCCGTATGGGGTCGTCTCGCTATGCCGGTTGCTATTGTTTAGTAAAAATGTGTGATGATTAAGTACATCAAAGGGAGAAGGATTATAGTCCGTTTCTTATTCGTTTACTCATTTAATGATGAAGTTGGTTAACGCGACTGGACTTAATCACGGTAAAATGACATTTGATAACTATTTTTTGAGAGGAAAAGTTGAATGTAATTTTGTAAAAAATGAACCTTTTTACAAAATTACAATCAACTTTTCCACTCAAAAAATAGTTATCAAATAAAATGACATTTGATAACTATTTTTTGAGAGGAAAAGTTGAATGTAATTTTGTAAAAAATGAACCTTTTTACACAATTACATTCAACTTTTCCTCTCAAAAAATAGTTATCAAATAAAATGACATTTGATAACTATTTTTGGAGAGGAAAAGTTGAATGTAATTTTGTAAAGAATGAACCTTTTGAGACAATAAAATTTATAATTATTCACAACACTATATATTCAATTAAAATCCAGTACTGTGCGAAACAGAGTCCAGGTACTGGAGTAGTCCAATTTCACCAGCTTGAAATATTCTTTTAAAATGTCCCAGAGAATTGTCAATTTTTCTGTACTTTTTTCCTGGGTGCCAGTTTTCCTCCTGCACTTAGTTGGATTATTGTTGATTCCTGGAATGACTGTTCTTTTTTGAGGAAGTCTATCATTCTGAAAATGTTGGGATGTGACCCGGCGATGAGGGTTAAAAACCACGCATCGCTGACATGCTCATCAGGAACTAGCGGAAGAGCAATAGCCCTCCGCACCACACACTGAACGTCTTCGTCATCCTGGAACAATGTTTTCAAACCACTTTTCTGGGCATGTTTCCACACAGCCTGCCCATAATGAAAGAAACATCCTTTGAGGGTCACGTTTGGAAAAGTTATTTGAATGGCGTTTTGAGCTGCAGTTTCATAGTCCGTAAAAACTTGTCTTGGTGTAAGGTTGATGCCGAATTGACTGGCTTTCTCTACAACAAGTCGGAAAAATCTTTCATAAGTTTGCTGAGTTTTATTAGGCAGTAGCCCAAACACTAATGGACACATCTTATTTTCCACAAAAGCATGAATAGTGTACAATTGATAAAAAACATCAGGGCACTTGTTGAATGTTCCATCACAAAAATAAATTTCCGCACTTGATAAATGTTGTAGGTTCTTTTCAGTTCCAAAGATAAGCATCTTGTTGTCCCCATCACATGCTATTAAAAAGTCCTCTCCAGCAGTTGTCTTTGTGTATATTTCAGGAAGATCTATATCGGATCGTTGACGTGGTAACGGTGGTCTTGATTTTGAACGGGAGCGGTAGAGTGCTGATCTCACACTGTAGAATGTGGGTATCTTGGCGATAAACCCTGGGTCAAAATCTTCTCTACGTAGGTCTGGAAAAAAGAAACTAGGTTATGTAAAAAATGCTAATAGTTTATCGTCACCCCACCCCACCCACCCCTAGTCTCCCCCATTCTCCCATCTTTATTCTCTCTCTCTATCTCTCGAACGAATGAATGAATGATTGCTAATAGTTTATCTTCACCCCACATATTTGATAATAACTATACTTTGATTTTATTGCGTCAGTGGTGTTAATTAATTTCTGCCGACCGGCATAGCGAGACCAACCCGTTCCGTATATATTAGACGGAGTAGGAAATCTTTTCAATCATATCCACGATTCCGGCCATTATCCAACTGAATGGAGTAAATCCACACTCACGCTTTTATATGAAAAGGGAAACAGACATGACCCTAATAATTATAGGGCGATTGCAGTAAGCTCGACAGTTGGGAAATTGTTCAACAAAATTATCAACAACAGAATAAATAACTTTCTCGAAACGAACGATCTTATTAGTGATAATCAATGTGGATTTCGCGAAAAGCGAAGCACGACTGACGGTGCATTTGATTTGTACCGAAGAATGCTTTCAATAGTTGCAAGCGAAACAAAAAAAACTCTATACGCGGCCTTTGATTTTCGGAAAGCCTTCGACACACTCGACCGAAATCTTCTTTTTACCAAAGTAAATAAAAAAGGAATTAATGGGCCAATATATGATACAGTCGTCCCCTCTACTCCTCGCCGGTACTTTTCAAGATATTTATCGATGATATAAAGGAAATATTTAATGAAGACAGTGACCCCATAACTATTAACGGAAGAACAGTAAACCATCTTCTCTTCGTGGATGACCTTGTGTATCTTCTCCAATACATCCGCGGGGCTACAGATGTGTTTAGAGAACCTAGAAAAGTATACGAAAAAGAACAGATTGACAGTGAATACTGAAAACCAAGTGCCTTGTATTTTCGAGAAGGAAAAAAGACAAAGAACTACCAAGATTTACGTTGAGTGAAAAAACACTGGAAACTGTCAAGAAATATTCATATCTCGGTATAACGTTCACAAATAATGGGAAATTCGCAGAAGCGCAAAATGATTTAAAACTGAAAGGGAATAAAGCACTGCATGGACTTTTTAACTCCCTTCAGAAATAATACATCCCGTCTGTCGCGTTAATGTGTAAATTATTTGATCAATTAATCAAACCAATTTTGCTCTACGGTTGTGAATTATGGAATCCTGATTGTCATTTTACAAAGTGCGATAACCAAGAGGCAGTACATCTCAAATTTTGTAAAATGGTACTCGGAGTAAATAAAAATTCCTCTATTCTCGACGTACGCGCGGAGCTCGGAAAGTCCCCACTTTCGGTTGAGTCTCTTGTAAAATTATACAAATACACTACCAAATTGCACTCCACAAGCCCAGATACCTTGATGAAAGATTCTTTTGCGGAATATAAACTCACATCAGAATATAGCGCATTCCAACATATGCTGGATCTCTATAATATGGATGGTGATAAAGTCAACAATACTGAATCCAGAACATTATATGATAAATTGAATATGGAATACGAACAGTATTTATGACGACAATAAAAAGCGTGGTAATAACAAACTTCGTACTTATCGTGAGTTCAAACGTGATCAGATATTTGAACCATATCTTACGCATACCAAAGCCCGTGAGGCGAGGATTGTGTTTACCAAGCTGAGAAAAAGCAATCATAATTTGAATATTGAGAGAGGCAGACACTCCCAACCCCCCATTCCACTAGATCGTAGGCTCCGCAAGGCTTCTAGTGTTTGTGCATCTGCCGGCGAAGAGGAAAGTGAAATTCATTTTTTCATGGATTGCCTGGCCTATTCAAACATTAGAGTCCAGCTCTTCAACATTATAAGTAAAGATACACCAGATTTTATAAACGCCAGTAAATGTCAGCAAATTGAACTCATTATGAATAATGACAGTCCGACAATCATTAATCCCATCTGTAATATGATCCTGCTGTTTTTCAGGGAGAGAGATGCATTAATTGCCCAAAACACGAGCTAGATTGTTTGCCTTTCCTTTAAATAGTCTTTGTTGATCTTTTTAACAATCATTGTATATATTTTATAATTCACATTATAATTCACATTATATGTTATTTATGCAATCTACCTCACTGTAGGTGTAATACTGCTTCAATCTATCAAAAATTGATTCTAGTAACTGAAATGCCAACACATTTATGATAGAATTATCAGGTTGTTATTATTATTTGGTATTATTCTGGACGGTGAATATGTGCTAAAAAATGCTCAAGCTGAGAACTTTGAGCAATCATATTCTCCTAACATTAAATCAGATCTCATGCAGGAATGATCAGTTTTCGATGTTTCATCATTTTGTAACTGTGAATGATGGAATTAACTCAGGATAACGATTTTACACGATGCAATTTTCTTGAAGTGCATTTCGAGGATTTTGTTTATTACGATAGGTAAACGTACTATAGAAAGCTCGTACCGATTGACATCGTGCATACTTATGAAGCTCGATATAGCGTCCACTGTAGTTGTAAATAGTAACAGGATTTGAAACTGAGTTGGAATTTTGTGAAGTGAAGGGGAGACATCAGCATCACCAAAGAAGCTCTAAAAGCCAGGTAGATGGAATTTCCAACTACTCATGACTTGCCCCCCTAAATTTCAACCTGTGGGAAATTTTGGCCAGGATTGGGGGTCAAACCCCCGCCCCCCACCCCAACTCCTTACGACACGTCCCTGACCATGGTGTATATAATGTGAACTTTTTTCGTTTCTTATTTTGCATTATACTTTCTTACTTGGAAGCCTGGAAATTTTTCACTTGGCCGGTAGACCAGTGGTCGGGTCCATGGAGCAGTAGGGTCGGATATAAAACTAGTCTGTAATTTTTTTTTTCGATGCAATGTGCCCATGTAACCAGTCAGGTATCAAAATGAGGCATGTGGAATTGAGCGAGAACGACATTTATGCTCGCCTGGGAACATCTAGATAGGGATACCTGAAATTTGAAACGATTCAGGTACCTGTGAGTTAACTAAAGTTGACCGGTTGATCTACGATTTTCCCAGATCAGTTTCAGATCCAGCCCGCGTCTGTGTCATTGATTGAGGCGGCCGTGCTCTTGGTTATCACTAATTTTATTATAGTTATAATTATTACTAATGTTGAAATTCGTGAAGCAACAACGTGATGAGAATTGATACACTTAGAGCTGGCACGATTATGATATTTCATGATCGACTTTTGAAGACGAATAATCGATTAAGGTTGACTTTAATCGTACTCTGGGACCTCTAGAAAATAACTACCGTTATGTAGAAAACAATATTTCTGTCATTACTAGGCCGGGCATTCTTCAAGCATATTGCACGCCAACTATTCACCGAGGAAAATTAAGACTCCTGACCACCTCAAGCCTGAGCCTAGGCTCAGGTTTTGGCCTAAGGTGGTCAAGGGTCAAATTGAGATTTAAGAAGGCAATTGCACACCTTGGAAAACTGAGAAGGGAAATTATGAGTATTCCCAAACTTTCTAGAACGCCAGCCCGGAAGTCGTGTATTGTATTTTTATACTTCGTTCCCTTATCAATTACAATGTTTTTTTTATATTCTACAGCCTCTGACACTTCTTACGAGATCGATGGGGAGGAGAGTAATAACTAATAATTCATTAGTAGAGGAGTGATGAGGGAGCACGGTGGCTCTGTGGTAGACTGTTGGACTTCTAAGCTAGAGGTCCCGAGTACGATCCCCGTCCGGGACGTCCCGCGTTGTGTCCTTGGGCAAGGCACTTTATCCCGGTTGCCAACATGGGGGCACGATGGCGCCGTGTACTAAGGCGTACTGCACGTCGATAGTGCACATGTCTTCAACCGCTGTAACCCTGCTTGAGCTTGAACAGAGTTAGAATGTTGAGGAGCTGACAGTTGCTCGTCGATGCTCGGTGGTTCTCTCCGGGCACCTCGACTTCCTCCACCCGTAATACTGTCACGGTCACGATTAGCCATTGTGCATAAGTATGTGACCTTAAACACCAATAAATAAATAGAGGAGTGATGAAAATTCATAATCGTCGACTTGAAATTATGGGTGTTCCCAACGATTAGTCGACTTTTCGATTAACCATGACAGGCCTAGATTCGCTGTCTTGAGCTGCGTTTTCACCTTGTCACTTCACTAATAACACATGATCGATTTATTTTTATCAGAAGTTTTGTAAAGCTAAACTTTTCAGGCGATGTATGTTGTAGGCTGCCGAGAGTGGTGGGGCGTACAACAGGTGTAGTTGCTACGGATATGATAGGTTTCGAGGGGACCCTTTTGTAGAATAAATATCATCAGAATAGAAAAGACAAATCATTGTTGCCCAGGATAATCACTCCAACATTGCCTTTTCTGTTGAAGTGATTGATTGATTATAAGCAGCATAGCTCGCATGGTTAAGGCCACATCACCCGGATCTCATTCCGGATCTCATGTGACGCCATAGACACGTGACCGCCCCCCCTTTTGGTTGTCATGGTAATCCGCGTGAGCGGCCATCTTGTGACGTTATCCCCATAGTGATGAGTGGTGTTAGTGCGCATGCGCAGCGCGTGTTGTTATGGTAATATGCGTTTCCGTTGTCCATTTTGTATAGTGCAGTCCGCCATCTTGGTTTCTATGGTAGCACGTGGTTGCTATGTTGCCCAAAGGCTTCCTATAGGACGGGGGTATATTCTGGGGGTATGTTCGATTGAATTGGAGTATCACGAATTACCCAAATGAGCCGAGAATGGCCCGCAAATCACCGCAATGATTACCGAAATCATCGAAACGGACTTATCCTAACTAGATGTCTTTGATGTAAAGAGTAGCACGTAGTGCTATAAGACAACTATAGGGTGTGTTCCATTGTATTAGAGTATTAACCAACTGAGCCCGAGAATGACCGGAAATCGCCGAAATGATTACCGAAACGGACTTATCCTAACTGGAATCTTTGATGTAAATAGTAGCACGTAGTGCTATAAGGCTACTATAGGGTGTGTCCCATTGTACTAGAGTATATTGTTACAAAGAATTACCCAAATGAGCCTGAAATGAGCCTGAAAATGACCGGAAATCACGGAAATGATCACAGAAATCACCAAAGGGGTTCGGATTCCCTAAGAATCCTCGTCTACTTAGACCATTTTACCCATCATTTTTTTTTATCTGTAATGACTTCTAACTAGTGTACTGACCCTCCCGTATGTGTGCATACGGGCCATGAAGATGTTTCTCTTGATCTAACCTCAAGCCCCTTGTGTTTACAGCCAGGATACCTTTTTGGAATACCTATTTGGGGATACCTATCGGAGAATACCCATCTGGGGATGTTTTGACAACCTGTATGAGAGGCCCATGAAAATATTTCTCTTGATCTACCCTCAAGCCCTTCGTGTTCTCAGTCAGGTCTTAAAGGTATAGGAACACTATACTAAAATGAAAAATAACAACACATTCTTTACATTTTGAATTTCTTTTATTGAATAACAAATCACAATACAACTTTGCATGGCATGTAGATTGTCAAGTATTCATAAACTGTCTTTCTGCAGACTGGACATCTCAGTGATTTACAACAGTCAGTACACAGCACAAGTGGTTATATGGTCGCGGAGCGACATTGGCTTCAGTTAATAAACACACACAACATTTCCGTGAATCTTCTTTTCTGACGGCCTCTTCTTCTTGTTCTTCATTGGATTCTTCTTCCTCCTCCATCAATTCGGGTTGGTTGTGAATATAATAACATTCTGGAGCATATTGTATATGTTCTTCTATAACATCATCTTCTTTATCCCAGAATCGCACAACTATTCCACAATGAAAATATTGAGTTCTGTCTCCTGTCCCCAAATAAAAGAAGCCAACTCTCGCTAGTTCTTTCGGGTTTTTTGCACTTTCTCTTTGTAACATATTTTCAAAGGTTTTGAGACGGTGTTCTTTCAATGCATACTTCATGTGGCGCGGTTGCCTCTGTGCTGGCTCGAATTTCTCTAGAGCAATCAGTGAACGAGAGTCTCCACGTAGCATCTGCTCCTTCACTTGTTGTGGAACATCTTGATAAAACGTTTCAACGTTCATTCTCTCTGCATAGTCTCGTGGAAATGGATTTCTCGAATCTTGGTTTCTCGTTTCTTGGTTAAATTCATTCAGAGCTTTCGTGATCAAACATGGAGTCGTGAACATTCTATCTAATCATCCGTCTTCTTTGGTGTTCTGCCTCTCGTTGGTTTAGTGGTGTCTTCTTGATTCTGTTCAATGTTTCTCTTCTTTGCTATGGTCACTGCTTTGGTGACCCGATCCCAATCTTCTGTGGAAAACTTGAATCCAACGTCGTTCTTGAACAGTTGAATCTGTAATTTGTTGTTGGTTTTGAAGATGGTTATGCTAGTAGACATCCTTCTCCTTCGGCTGTCGGCACACAAATGACGATTTTCGCTGGAAACGTTCCTTTCATAGTTTTTCTTCATAGCAGCGACATCTAGTGGCAGATTTCATTTATGACGTCATCAACCAACACGTCGTTGTCTATTAGATCGGTTGTAAATATACCGACTATTTTGTCCATTGATGCACCTCGACAGCGATGTTTGAGATAAAACAAGCAATACTGTCCACACACTGGTAACGATCCTTGAAGACGTTTTTTGTTGTATTTCCAATATCTGGAATTCTTCTTGAGAAATTTGTGGAATGGTCTGTGTCTTGGAGGTAATATATAGGAGTCAAAGTATTCTGCGTCTTTGTGGCTCACGAAGAGAGCCACCCAATGCTCTCTTTTTCTGTGTTCTGGATCTGTGTTGACTATCAAAGCCACTGGTCTGTGATCTGGTAATCTTCTTGGTAATCTGTTTCTTGCAAATGCGCCCAAACAAATTCTCTTCAAACAATCATCTGATCAGAGGGCGTTCTCCAACTGCAACGTGTTCATGTCGAGTAGTCGAAAATGACTTGTCTGTTCTTGTCCACTTCTATGATGTTTTGGAATTCTGCATACACCAATACGTCGATCGTGGTCGGCAACGGATCTTCGAAATGGACTTCCAGTCTCAAATTCCCTCTCTTCACCAAATCGAACTGTTGTCCATGTGATAGATCTGGAGTCAGGTCAAACACGAACAGCGTGTATCCTTTTATGTACTTCTCTCGGCTAATGTGGTTTCCTTCATTCTCGTACATCTTCCCGGTTCCTTGGAACAGGGTTGCATAACAGCCCACCACTTCTTGTTGATCGAATCGCGGTTGTAGGGGCTTTGCAGGAATCTGTTGTCCGTCTACATACAGAGCAAAGTAACTGATGTTGTAGTTTTTAAAACTGTATGGATTCTTTGAAAAATTTCCATTGAAGGCGTCGTTGTCCACGCATCCCACCACGATGCGTTTCTGAAATTGGCCAAGAAATAAACTTTCTTGTGTGATGCTGAGATTTCCCTTTGGCACTGAGAACACTTTAGTTTCCACGCGGCGGTCGATGGGGTATTTTGACGTTGCTTTATCCAATGCTTTTTCGTGAACCATTCTCACGACTGAATGGAGTCTCTATTTACGAACAAACATGGAAACATCCATAATCTTGATCTTGTAAGTTTCAGCAACTGCCATCAAGGCAAATGCATCCTTGGCTCTGTTCATTTTTACGAAGGTAATATGTTTGGAAAAACGTATCCAAGTGCAAACTTTCTGTCATGTCGAAGACTTTACTTTCAGCCGTAAACTTTTTTCTTGTGACAAATCCATTGTTATCTTCTGTGAGATCATCCATGTGGCCAACCGTGTCCTTGCACGATAAGTCATTAGTCAATTGTGACTTTTTGGCTGCTGGTCCATAACTTAACAAAGTCTCTAAGTAGGCTCTGTAGTGGTAAGTGTTGTTGGAAGGAGACACCAGTTTCTCATTCAAACTGATGTCGATTTGACTGAATAGGGAATGCATCCATCAATTGACCGGTCCCACTTTGGCATCATTTGTGATTGCTGCTCCATTGGCATCTACAATTTTTGCCTTAACATACAGATATGTCTGTGTCAGATTCAAATAATTATCTCCCAACCCCGCGATATTGAATTATATCGGTCCACTGTTTCCTATAGTAGCCCATTGTCCATGTTCAACACTGGTCTGTGTTGGTGGTATTGAAAATAAGTCGAGTTCACTGTTTACACACTCACAGGATTTGTCGTTGATGAGAGACATCACGCACCGAGAAAGTCTTCCGACTGTACTGCTTTCTTTCCTTTTTTCGATTTGCTGGCAGTGCGTGGTGCACGCCTTTTTATACCTTTGCGACCGGGTGCCTTCGAGCCACCCACCACTTCATTCCAAGCTTCCGCACCAGCTTCTTTGAGTCTGTTGATCGCTGCATGTTTCACATTTTTCCCTTTGATGACATCTCCAGCGAATGCTGCTCCTTTTTTAAAGAGCTGTCTTCCCACTGGTTTGGCCGTAGTTTTCAATACGGGTAGCACCATATTCTTCCGTCCTCTCAATATACTACCCAAACCATAACCTCTCTGTATCTGCGTTTCAGAAAAGGCTGGTAGCCCGTTCCCAGCTTGTTTCGTGTAATACTCCTCGTATAACTTGGCATTACAACAGCCATGTCTATGTGAAATGAAGAGATCTTCGATTCGGAAATGAAGTGTCACTGCCACCTTCCCAAACTCGAATGGTACATTGGCTCCTGTGTCGTCCCTTATATACATCCTGACAGTGCCGAAATTCTTTCGTTCCAAGGGTACGTAGTACACGTTCTCAAACGTCTTGGAGATGATACTTCCATATTTGCCTCTCACGGGTACGATGCGAAGTAGATGCACCCTCGTATCTCCCACGACTTGGTCACGAACCAAGTCACAGTATACATAGAGCATACATAAAATCCTTGGTTGACATCAGCAACTCACGAAGAATTGTAAGTTCCTGATTTAAAAACACACTCGTCAAAACCAAAGATCTTTTGGAGAGTCGGACTTAATGTTACTACGACCCCATCTCGTACCTTGATTCGAACCTTATCAGTGACCTCGTCAAATTCAAAATCTATCTTGTCTTGACGAGGTAGCAGTACTTCTTTAGCACCATTGAGGACCCGTATCACATCGGAAGGTTGCGAATATCGGCCTTCTTTCAGACTGAGCTGATAATGTTTTTTCGAATTCCAATGCACTCTGACGAAAGCTTCTTCCCCACGAATGTTAAACCAAGAGTTTGGATACTGAATCTCTGCCAAACCCACTTCCCATTCCCCAGTGAAATTCGCCGGTTGTGATAACTGTGTGGTGTACGTAGTCAGCGTGTTCTCTGGGAACACGTTCATTGAACTATTACTTGGTAGGGTCAAATAAAACATCACTTTTTCTTGATGGTCGGATCAGGTAATAAATATCATATACTACTACTTAGAAGAGCCGTCCACAGCTTGCTATCTGTATTATCGAGGGTGAGGTTAACAATGCTTGTGATGATGATGATGTACAGTATGATTATTTGGGAAAAATAAGTGATTTCGCTCCTAGGAACACTCTTTCCAAACAGAGGCCAAGATCCGTTCGTATCTTCTTCCATCTCAGGGGAACTCGAGCTGGTTCACTTCCTGTTATAGGTGAGCTGACTCTGCTTGATCCACGAATTGAAGGACGAAGGGTATCCTAACCATTTCATGAATAATTCCCTTTTCTTACCTCGACCACATTTCTTGAGTACGCGTTCGATTTTGTAAATAGTTTTGTGTGCCACTCGTTGAAGTTCTTCAGTGTAGAAGAACCCTTTCAGTACGTCCCCACCATCGTCTTTTAGGACGTATGTGACTGTATGACCTTTTTTGACTCGAGCCACCGTGAATAACTCCTCGGTCCAGTTGGGTAAATAACCTTTTTCAAAAGTTTTCTTGACTTTACTGATTCTCACCCTATCTCCCACTTTGAACTTTGGGGACTTGTAGGTTGTCCATACAACCTTTGCCAAACATCTTCTGGATTTTGAAAGTTGACACTTACGCAGGCCATACCAATGCTTCGATGATGAGTGTGATTATATGATTTGACCAATTTTGGAAGAGGAAAAATCAGTGTGTTGTTCTTGGTAAAATATTTCGACATAGTTTTCAAAGTTCTATTGAATTTTTCTACGATGGAACATTTTGTTTCCACGTTCTGTGTAGTGAAAAAATCGACTTTGCAATCTTTAAGAAAATTTTGAAATTTTCTGTTCAGAAATTCTTTGCCTTGATCAGTTTGTAATTTTTCTGGTTCACGACCTTGTTTGAAGATTTTAGTGGTAAGTGTTGTTGGAAGGAGACACCAGTTTCTCATTCTCCCACTCTCCAAAAGATGTTTGGTTTTGACGAGTGTGTTTTTAAATCTGGAACTTACAATTCTTCGAGAGTTGCTGATGTCAACCAAGGATTTTATTCATGCTATGTATACTGTGGCTTGGTTCGTGACCAAGTCGTGGGAGATACGAGGGTGCCTCTTCTTCGCATCGTACCCACCGTACCCGTGAGAGGCAAATACGGAAGTATTATCTCCAAGACGTTTGAGAACGTGTACTACGTACCCTTGAAACGAAAGAATTTTGGCACCGTCAGGGTGAATATAAGGGACGACACAGGAGGCAATGTACCATTTGAGTGTGGGAAGGTGACAGTGACACTTCACTTCCGAATCGAAGATCTCTTCATTTCACATAGACATGGCAGTTGTAATGCCAAGTTGTACGAGGAGTATTACACGATACAAGCTGGGAACGGGCTACCAGCCTTTTCAGGAACGCAGATACAGAGAGGTTATGGTTTCTGGTAGTATATTGGGAGGACTGAAAAATGAGACCCTTATTGAAACCTACGGCCAAAACAGTGGGAAGACAGCACGTTAAAAAGGGAGCAGCATTCGTTGGAGACGTCATCAAAGGGAAATATATGAAACAGGCAGTGATCAACAGACTGACAGAAGCTGGTGCCGGAGCTTGGAATGAAGTGGTGGGTGTCTTGAAGCCACCCGGCCGCAAAGGTATAAAAAGGCGTGCACTACGCACTGCCAGTAAATCGAAAAAAATAAAGAGAGCAGTACAGTCGCAACCATTTCTCGGTGCGTGATGTCTCTCATCAACGACAAATCCATCTTGTGAGTGTGTAAATAGTGAACTCGACTTATTTTCAATACCACCAACACAGACCAGTGTGGAACGTGGACAATGGGTGGAACACAGACCATTGGCTACTATAGGAAACGGTGGACCGATAGAATTCAATATCACGGGGTTGGGAGATGATTATTTGAATCTGGCACAGATATATCTGTATGTTAAGGCAAAGATTGTAGATTCCAAGGTAGCAACAATCACAAATGATGCTAAAGTGGGACCGGCCAATTTATGGATGCATTCCCTATTCAGTCAAATCGTCATCAGTTTGAATGAGAAACTGGTGTCTCCTTCTAACAACACTTACCACTACAGAGCCTACTTAGAGACTTTGTTAAGTTATGGACCAGCAGACAAAAAGTCACAATTGACTAATGCCTTATGGTACAGGGATACGGCTGGGCACATGGATTTGCCATGAGAAAAAAGTTTACGGCTGAAAGTAAAGTCTTGGACATGACAGGAAGATTACACTTTGATATGTTTTGACTCCAGACCTTGGTTTGACTCCAGACCTTGGTGAAGAGAGGAAATTTGAGACTGGAAGTCCATTTCGAAGATCCGTTGCCGACCACGATCGACGTATTGGTGTATGCAGAATTCCAAAACATCATAGAAGTGGACAAGAACAGACAAGTCATTCGCCCACTCGACATGAACACGTTGCAGTTGGAGAACGCCCTCCGGTCAGATGATTGTTTGAAGAGAATTTGTTTGGGCGTATTTGCAAGAAACAGATTACCAAGAAGATTACCAGATCACAGACCAGTGGCTTTGGTAGTCAACACAGATCCAGAACACAGAAAAGGAGAACATTGGGTAGCTCTCTTCGTGAGCCACAAAGACGCAGAATACTTTGACTCCTATGGATTACCTCCAAGACACAGACCATTCCACAAATTTCTCAAGAAGAATTCCAGATATTGGAAATACAACAAAAAACATCTTCAAGGATCGTTACCAGTGTGTTGACAGTATTGCTTGTTTTATCTCAAACATCGCTGTCGAGGTGCATCAATGGACAAAATAGTCGGTATGTTTACAACCGATCTAATAGGCAACGACGTCTTAGCTGATGACGCCATAAATGTAATCTGCCACTCGATGTCGCTGCTATGAAGAAAAACTATAAAAGGAACGTTTCCAGCGAAATTCGTCATTTATGTGAAGGAGAAGGATGTCTACTAGCATAACCATCTTCAAAACCAACAACGAATTACAGAATCAACTTTTCAAGAATGACGTTGGATTCAAGTTTTCCATCCACAGAAGATTGGGTCCGGGTCTCCAAAGCAGTGACCATAGCAAAGAAGAGAAACATTGAACAGAATCAAGAAGACACCACTAAACCAAAGAGAAGCAGAAAACCAAAGAAGAAGGATGATTAGATAGAATGTTCACGATTCCAGGTTTGATCACGATGGCTCTGAATGAATTTAACCAAGAAACGAGACACCAAGATTCGAGAAATCCATTTCCTCGAAACTATGCAGAGAGAATGAACGTTGAAACGTATTATCAGGATGTTCCTCAACAAGTACTGGAGCAGATGCTACGTGGAGATTCTCGTTCACTGATTGCTCTAGAGGAATTCAAGCCAATACAGATACCACCGCGCCACATGAAGTATGCATTGGAAGAACACCGCCTCAAGACTTTTGAAAATGAATATGTTACAAAGAGAAAGTGCAACAAACCCAAAAGAACTAGCGAGAGTTGGCTTCTCTTATTTGGGGACAGGAGACAGAACTCAATATTTTCATTGTGGAATAGTTGTGCGATTCTGGGATAAAGAAGATGATGTTATAGAAGAACATAGACAATATGCTCCAGAATGTTATTATATTCACAACCAATGAAGAACAAGAAGAAGAGGCCGTCAGAAAAGAAGATTCACGGAAATGTTGTGTGTGTTTATTAACTGAAGCCAATGTCGCTCCGCGACCATGTAATCACTTGTGCCTGTGTACTGACTTGTAAATCACCAAGAACATGTCCAACCTGCAGAAAGACAGTTTATGAATACTTGACAATCTACATACCATACAAAGTTGTATTGTGATTTGTTATTCAATAAAAGAAATTCATATGTAAAGAATGTATTATTTTTTTAGTATAGCGTCTCCATACCTTAAAGACCTGACTGAGAACACGAAGGGCTTGAGGGTAGATCAGGAGAAATATTTTCATGGGCCTCTCATACAGGTTTTCAAAACATCCCCAGATGGGTATTCTTCGATAGGTATCCCCAAATAGGTATCCCAAAAGGTATCCTGGCTGTAAACATAAGGGCTTGAGGTTAGATCAAGAGAAATAGCTTTATGGCCCTGATGTACACATACGGAAGGGTCAGTATACTAGATAGAAGTCATAACAGATCAAAGAATGATGAGTACAAATGGTCTAAGTAGACGAGGATGCTTAGGGAATACGATCCCCTTTGGGTGATTTCTGTGATCATTTCGGTGATTTCTGGTCATTATCAGGCTCATTTGGGTAATTCTTTGTAAGAATATAGTCTAGTACAATGGAACACACCCTATAGTTGCCTTATAGCACTACGTGCTACTGTATACATCAAAGGTTCTAGTTAGGATAAATCCGTTTCGGTAATCATTTCGGTGATTTCCGGTCATTATTGGTCTCATTTGGGTCATTCTTGGTAAAAAAAATACTCTAATATAATGGAACACACATTATACCTGTCTTATAGCACTACGTGCTATTATTTACATCAAAGATTCTAGTTAGGATAAGTCCGTTTCGGTGATTTCGGTTATCATTTTGGTGATTTCCGGTCATTCTCGGGCTCATTTGGGTAATTCTTGATACTCCGATTCAATCGAATATATGCCCAGAACATACCCCCGTCCTATAAGAAGCCTTTGGGTAACACAGCAACCACGTGTTATCATAGAAACCAAGATAGCGGACTCCACTATACAAAATGGACGACGAAAACGCATACTACCATAACAACACGCGCTGCGCATGCGCACTAACACCACTCATCACTATGTGGAAGACGTCACAAGATGGCCGCTCACGCGGGTTACCATGACAACCGAAATGGCGGCCCCCGGTTACGTGACTATGACGTCACATGAGATCCGGCATGAGATGCGGGTGATGTGGCCTTAACGATGCGAGCTATACTACTATTATATCTGTACCGCAACGGCTACAGTCTTTCTCCGTTTACAATTTTCGCTATCGGTAAATAGTTCACTGATGGCCGAGTATGGAAATCTTTTGTTTCAGTAAATTTAGACAATGAGAAAGCACGGGCAGTGGCGCCGGTAAGGGAGAGTTAGGAGGTGTCACCCCCGCCCTTTTAATACTTTTTCCAGTCCGGATATTTTCATCTGAATTGGTGTCTTGGATATCGATTCGCTCTTGCTCGTAAGCATTATTTTCTTACAAGACCAGATTTGATACTTGGACCTATATCACACACACAGTCGGTCACACAAATGGCTGTCTATTTGTTGGGGGATCTCGATGGCTCAGTGGTAGACTGTTGGACTTCTATGCTAGAGGTCCCGAGTTCGATCCCCGTCCGAGACGATCCGCGTTGTGTCCTTGGGCAAGGCACATTATCCCGGTTGCTTACATGGAGACACGATGACGTCGTGTACTAAGACGTACTGCACGTCGATGGTGCACATGTCCTCAGCTGCTGTAACCCTGCTTGACCGGAACTTGAACAGAGTTAGAATGTTGCGGAGCTGACAGTTGTTCGTCGATGCTCGGTGATTCTCTCCGGGTACTCCGGCTTCCCCCATCCGTAAAACTGTCGCGGTCACGATTAGCCATTGTGCATAAGTAAGTGACATTAAACACCAATAAATAAATAAATAAATAAATAAATAAATATATAGATGATGAATCACAACCACACTCTAAATTCAATTGGGTTAAAAATCAACCCAAATCAGCTGACTTGAGTGAATATTCACTCAACCCAGTTGATTTGGGTTGATTTTTAACCCAACTGATTTTTGACTACACTACATGTATTTTCTATATAAAAAAAATCAAATTTCAAAGAAGTCTGTGTTGTTTTAAACTACAGCCCGGTTTAAACTATTTGACTACATGAGTATTGTTAACATATATGCACATTTGCATACATGAGCAAATCTTGTATAAACATATTTATATACACGAGTAAACATACTCCATATGCAACTATGCACTACAACATATAAGTCAAAGTATATGGGGTGAGTATTTTAGAATTCAATGTGTATTTTGATTATATGAACGCACAGCAGATTTACTCACATAAGTAGTTTGCCCAAATGGATGCATCGTCGTAAATTTTTTACCCTTGGAGGCGCTAGAGGCAGTACTGTGTTCAGTATTTTTCTTCCATATTTACTACAGGATTACTTCAGATGCTTATATCCCATATGGGCGCATAACAAATATGCATTTGTATACAGTAATATAAGAAGTCCTGTCACGAACTGTGCGCTTATCTAGGCTTAATTGCGCGTAGGAATTGCGCGCAATTGCCATATCGAATGGCATCCAAAGCACGGCAGGTTCTCCTGGTTACTCACAGCAAACACAGACAATGTTTCTGCCAGTGGACCTCCGGGTTACCCGGAGGTCCATTGGCTGAAACATTGCTTGTGCACAGGCCATATGCACAGAAGTTAATAGCCTTACTATGGTCATAACACGCAGATTAATGCGCAGATCGACGTACTGTTTGTGCGCACTTCATGACAGGACTTCTAGTTTTAACTGCATTGAGCAAATTTGCGTATGTGTTCAGATACTCATGTGTGTAAACGTTCGTCGTAAAAACGGTCCTGAGAATTTCGATTGACTAATTTTTCAACTACACCATCAAATGTGTGCCTCAACGATGGCACGCTTTGATGAAGTTGTTGGAATATTTGATCAGCCGTGACTTGAGCCATAACAGTCGAGACAAATCAGGTTTACACCATCCCACCTCCAGTCGGTCATCTAGTGACATCAAGCTGCCTCAATGGATGTGACCCCCAAAATACAGATTTCGGACAACTTGTCACACTATTGTGGGTTGCAGTGCTAATAAATGACCGAATCGAATCAGATAATGCAATACACTCGGAGAATAACGTTTAATTTTTTTTTAAATAAATAAATAGAAACGTTCGGGTGTTGTGATATCAATCTGAGGTCGTCCATTATTTCATGAAAGCTTGTAAGTTCGAAAGTCAGCCAGTACCGTAAGGGGTTGACATTCTCCTAAAAGAGAGTACTTGGCTCAATATCGAAGTCTTGTTTGCTGGATTACCATTACTTGCATTCAATTTTCCTGAGGATAACGCAATGGTCGTTTGATTTTAGAATATATGGATATGTGAACTTTATTTTGATAATAAGAGTTAAACAGTGATAAAAGGTCGATATGTTACCGCTTGAATGAAAATTATGAATAATTATGGGCATGTCACGGTGTATTTCGGTGAAGGCACACGGATAATTCCTGCGTGAAGTTGTCAGGTTACCTCTGTTAAAAGTTTAATAACTCCGAAATTACATAGGTCATAAACGTAAACTATATATCTGCGTTTCAGTCAATATGCGGGTGCCTTTCACCACTTTTCAGTCTGAACATTCCATATTTTGTCCAAATACTTGATATGTTTGGAAAACTTTCCACTAGTACCCTGCCTGATATTTCTAATTTTTTTCCAATTTAGGGCTTCGAATTACAATTGACGAAAGGTGAAGCGAGCCACCACACACCCCTACATCCCGATTCATCCGATAGGAATGTTTTCAAGTGGTCCCGGTTTGGGGTGTCCACTTCTAAATATTCCATTGCAACCACCAGTATGTAAAATTCCGATTACCTTTAATGCTTTTCAATTAATACATTCAGTACTATTGTACTATTGATTACATACTGAGTCAAGAAAGTATAATAAACTTTGAGGAGCAATTTTTTTAGTATTGTCGATTTTAATCTCAAACAAATAATTGTAAATTCATATTTCAAGTCTAGCTGTATGAATTTGCATAATTTCATGTTCTTACTGTTGCCAGCGTCACGTCAGGATGTGGCAATTCAGACATGGGGTGAAATGAAAAGTTCACACATGCAGTCAATAGCGTGTATGTCCACCGTTTGGCAAGACATCGACGGCGCATGGGCCTGATAAGTCTCCGGATGTCACCCTGTGGTATTGCGTTCCATTCCTGCCTTAGAACGTTACGTAAATCGTCTAATGTCTGAAGATCATGAAGTCGTACCCAACGGTCCAATTAATCCCAAAGATGTTCGATTGGTGACCTCCTCAAGAAAGTCACGACAGATACTCGCCATGTGGCATCGGGCTTTGTCTTGCTGGAATAACTGTAATCCAATGTTTGCGTTGAACAACGGGACAACAACAGCGTTAAGAATTTCGTCCCTATATCGCTATCCATTCAGATTACTATTGATGAAGATCAACTGCGTTCGATGATGCAAGGAAATTCCTGCCCAAACCATTACACTACTCCCGCCGAAACGGTCGCATTCCCACACGCAAGCATCAGAAAACCTTTCTCATCGTCGGCGATACACTCTTGCCCTACCATCAGCGCGCCGTAGACAAAATCGTGTTTCAACGCTGCTGAGTCCAGCGAACACGTTGACGTACCCATTCCATTCTGACTGTACCATGACGTTTGGTAAGGATTGGTCCGTGGTATGGACGCCTACTTCGGATTCCGTGTTCAGCGAGTCTGTTGCGGACAGTTTGTGCACTAATTCTATTGTTAGTTGTACCAGGAGTAATTGCTGCTGTCCTCGTCGCCGGAAGAAAGCGATCCCGCAAGTGAGACGTCCAGATGTGTCGGTCTTATGCAGAGATCTTAACTCTTGGTCTACCTGAACGCGGTCGGCCGACAGTAGATCCCGTGTTTCTATACCTTCCAATGAGACGGTAAATAGTGGCCACAGTGACTCTGAACTCAGCAGAAAGCTCATCTGGAGGCATCCCAGCCTCAAGCATACCAATGGCACGCAACCTCTGATTTTCGGTTAACCTTGGCAGTTTTTAAAATGTCGGAAGACAAAAACTAGCGTGTTTTCTAAATAATCCATGCTCTCTAGCACAACATAATACAAAAAAAATCGTGGGTCACCCATTCAATTTGACATTCTCGGGTAGCACATGCTATTTTGAAATCCGTAGCAAAATTTATAAGGTTGGGTGGACAACAACATGTCATTAAACTCTTTGCACTACTTCTTGTCCACAAACATGCAACATTAGAACTATTATATTTCATCCTTTATGCTATTTTTCACATTTGTTTCTATTATACTTTCTTTTTTGACTCAGGATACGTTATATAATTCGCGCTAGTGGTGATAAAAATGAGATCGACTATTTTTAAACGTCGCATATGACTTGAGGAAGATATCAAATTTATCATTTATTAACTCCTTGCATGCTGCTGGCGGATATTCCTGCCAAGGACAGGATTTCTCTTGTCATTGAAATAAGTATCTTGGGCACTTTTTCTCGCTTTTCTTTTTGTAAACGGAATAGATTTTTTCACCAAAGTTTTCTAAAATTAAATTTAGATGAATTTATCATCAGATCTAGTCACGGCTGCCTAACAGCAGCCATAACTAGATTTGATGAAACTCAGCGAGAGAAGAGTTAAACATGTTTTCACAAGTCTACACATAACTGATTGTGTCATGGCCGCCGAGAGTGAGGGGCAGTATGCAGAACGGGTGTTCTAAGCCTTGCGAGCGCCGAAGGCGCGAAGCGATAACCATGGGATCAGAGGGTCATATCCCACGAAATCTTTTTAAATATGTGTGTGCTAGGAGGAGCATTCTCCTGCAATTTCTTAGCAATATCTACTCAATTATTTCCTTACAATTTGAGTAATTTATTACCTGTATTTCTGTGTGTATGGTGCATTTTTTTCTTGAGAGATAATCGTGACCACTACAATGCAGGAAAGATCGGTGAAAAACAAACAAACTGGAACAAGTGGGGTTTTATATGAATGGAACCTGGTCATTAATGACCAGTGGCGGAAGCCTGTACCAAACGCCTTCCCACGACTTTATGCTCAGAAGAATCAACAGGCCAAAGTACACTTTTTAAAACATCAAAAATCTCGCCAGTAGTATAGCATGTACCCGAACGTGCCACATTGGCAGGACCCCGGGCATGACCCCGGAAGTGGCGTCGTGTCACGTGACCTAGTGACGTCATGTTGTGTTGAGATTACGGGGATGAAGCAATCTGATTGGTTAGTTATAATCTAGATAAATGAAACAACAAGAGTACACGGAATAGGGTCAGAACTAACAAGAATAGACCAGAAATTACTAAATATAGTAACAATAAGCAAAGCTGTTCCAACTGATAGGCTCTTCTACGCTACTGGAGTATACACTAGAACAAAGGAACATGGCCAGGTAGAGGAAAACTATTGCATATATAGATAGAAGCAGAGAATTCTGAAAGAATTCGAAATAGTAAAACTTGTCGGGTTGTTTGTGGCAATTATCCAGGGAAGTCGTTCCAGAAATTACTCCTGTACAAAGGAACATACC
Source organism: Pictodentalium vernedei (assembly GCA_031216915.1). Lineage (NCBI taxonomy): Eukaryota > Metazoa > Mollusca > Scaphopoda > Dentaliida > Dentaliidae > Pictodentalium > Pictodentalium vernedei. The sequence goes on from CM062297.1 coordinate 265,932,476, forward strand.
CCTGGTACCCCCTTGGTACTATAGCACTACGTGCTACACCGATAAATTGGGGAAATAAAGTCAATGTCGGTGATTTTGGGTGGATTTTGGTGATTTGGAAGGATTGTCGGGTTGTTTGTGGTAATTAGATTTACTCTTCTACAAAGGAACATACCCTCCGAACATACCCCGTCTTATTGCAGGAAAATTGGGTAACATAGCAATCACGTGCTACCATAGAAACCAATATGGCAGCCTCCAGTATACAAAATGGCCGACGGAAACACGTATCACCCTAACAACACGCGCTGCGCATGCGCACTCACACCACGTTTCACTATGGAGATGGCGTCACAAGATGGCCGCTCACGCGGGTTACCATGACAACACAACATGACGTCACCAAGTCACGTGACATGACGTCACTTCCGGGGTCCTGCCAATGTGGCACGTTCGGGTACATGCTATACTACTCTCGCCCTCGCCTTACCACCCCCCCCCCCCCTCCACACTTTCCTACCCTCGCTGCTAGTGGGTCGTGTATTAGATTGTGTAGTTCATCGGGGTGGAGCGCGGCAAATCTTTGGTTAGAATATTTGAATTGAGAACGAAAGGTCGACCAGCGTCACCTGCGTTTTATCATTGGGCCTATGTGGGAGCAGGGTGGCGCTGTGTACCAAGGCGTAAGGTAGACCGCATTACATTTGCCTTCAATCAATGCTCACTCTGTTCGTGCCGAGCTAGTAGGTTGGAGGGTCCAACAGTTACTCATCGTTGCTCAGTGGCATCTCCCTGTACCCTGGTTTCTTCCACTGGTAAAACTGCCAGACACGATATGATCCTGGCTTTTGAAAGTATCGCTAAACAACAATAAATAAACATACATACACATAGTGCATCCGAAAACAAACGAGAAGTTTACAAAAAATTTCGTTATTCAGGAAACGAAATTGTTCTTTCGTCCTCACCAGGGAAACCAATAGAGGGTGGGGTCTACGACGTGTAACAGCCTCGGAACATTTTCGCCTGTATTAAAGTCTTGGATATCGATTCGTTCTGTTAGTATAACCAGGTACTTTCCTGCGAGACTAGATTTGGTAGTTGGACTTCTGCCACTCGCGCAGTTGCTTATATACATTGGATGGCGTGAGCTACGAGCTGATGAAATAAACAGTTTGGAAGAGCACACGTTACAACGACATGATTTTATACACAAATAAGCTTCCATGGACTCAGAGTTTTGAATTATAATACCGATTGATTAATATTCCGACCACACCAAGTCATGCCTTCATAATGTAGTTAGAATATTTTATCAGTCTGGACTTCAGCTTCACAAACGGGGCAAATCTGTGCAATCCCGTCCTCTAGCCAATGGGTCATCACACTCTCATGAATACGGTTTAACCCTTTACCTAACGAAACGGCAAAAACCGGCCAGCACTATTCACACAAAAACACCGTTCAGTTTTCATTATTTTTTTTCATTTTTTGTCTCAGAAACATAGCTTATGACCCCTCATTGGAACGAGACGAGCTCGTTGAGCTCGTTTCAATGAGAGATCATAAGCTATGCCTTTGATGCAAAAAATGAAAAAAACAGTTATTCGAGAATTGTATTGACTGGTGTCGCCTGCCTTTCGTGTTAGGTGAAGGGTTAAAGAGACCATAGGGGTTAAAGAGACAATAAGCCGGTAATTTGAAGAGGAAAATATCGACTCCCAGATTATGCTTGAGTGTGAAAGAACATGTTACAAAACAGTTGTGTTCAAAGTGTTGGATGTCAGAAGCAACAAGGAATTACTTAAATCTGTCGTGAAAAAAATCTTCCATGCAGACGAATTTGCGTAAGAAATGGCATTGCGTAGTTATAAAAGAATTTGCCCGAAGTGATCGGATGTAAATGGAAAACCGCGTGTTATAATTTGTGAAACACGTGTAAATAATTGAATACATCAGCTGCATACCGAATATTTTTTTATCACCACGAACACCAATTGTGCATTATTTTGGCACTATCTGTGCATTATAAGATTAAAAACTTTATATTATTTCAAATGAAGCACAGTTATGCTTCCAATAAAACCCACAGAACGGGTATCGACAACAGCAAACCGGTTAACCGTTTCAGCTCTATACACTTGCGGAAAAAAGAAAAGTTTTTTTCTGTGCTAAATATTTCAAATGTGTTATGGGTGAATATTTCATTGTTTGGATTTTGATGTTATTTCTTCATTACTGATTAAATTTTGACTAGCTTTGTTGTCTAAACACAGACGGTGTTTGCATGGATAACATTCAAACGTGGGTACCCTACGCCATTTTCTGATCAAAATCAATAGCGGGCGAGGCCACTCAGGGCTCCACTCGCTGCTCTTACTCTCCTAACCAATGGCCCCATCAAGTTGTTTATGATCCTTTGTAGGATGTTATTCCACTGCTGAAGAAGGGCCTGAGTGAGCTGAGCGACGTAGTTTGGGACGTTGACTCGCTACCTGACCTTCTGCCCAGCTCGTCCCACAAATGCTCGATCCGGGACAAATCTGGACTGTAGGGTAGCCAATCGAGAACTGGAACATTGTTTTGGCTGAGGAAGTCACGACAAACCCTAGCAACGTGCGGCCTCGCATTATCCTCCTGCAACGTAAGGTTACGCGCATGGATAATTGGAAGGACGTGAGGCATGAGGACATGATCCCGATATCTTACAGCTGTACAGAATGTGTTTTCACGCCATGAGACCCCCTCCCCTCCCCCCCCCCCCCCCGCAAACCATAACAAAACCTCCCCCGAATCTGTCGTTTTCCTTAACGCACGCGTCAGAATATCGCTCACCTCGACGTCGATAGCAACGTTATCGTTCATCTGATCTGTAAAGCGTGCGTGAAACGAGACTCGTCAGTGAATAATACACGTCCCCAGTGGGCCAAGTGAAACCAAGTGGATTTAAATTGAACTCCCACAACCGTTCTTGGACAACTCGGCGGGCATGAGTGCTTACAATCTGACTCGCCGTCTCCGTCGCCTTCTGAAATCGGTTACAGGGGTGTGAAAGACTTATGCCTCTATCTTGACGTGTCGACGTAACGTGCGGACGTCCCTGCTGGGACGGTCAGCTAATCTTCCTGTGGATCTGAGACACCCACCTAAATGAGCTATCGTTAACTCAAGGACCCGAAATTGCTCGGCGACGAGACGTTGCGATTAACCCTGCATAATTAGAGCAATAGCCCTACCACTATCAATTTCGGACATTCGCGGCATTTTGCTTTTCAATCGAGTGAAATGAAATGTTGTGCAATCGATGTGTACTGTTCAAAACTGCGATTTGGTATGGTTTTCAAGCCCAGAGCACGCGGGAGTGCCCCGGATGCACGCTCTGCCGACAAATCTGTTGAAAGCATGCAGAGTCGACGTGGTCATGGTTGAATTAATTTTAACCAAATACTCCTTCGACAGTACACAGAGGTAGCTATGTGTCACATTTTACTGCATTTGGTCTACGGATAAAAAAATTATAGTACCAAAATTGAACTTGCGTTTCTTTTTTCCGTCAGCATATTACGGAGACACAAGTGCTCGTCATTAGTTGTGAAGTTACAAAACTGTAATTTCATGACATTGTGTCATTGGTTCTGTGCATTAATTGTTTCTTCATGTTTAACTTCTCAGCTTGTGGTCCTGTGTCGAAGCTTGTGACGAAAACAGCTCTGTTGACCCTTTACCCAACGCAACTAATTATTATTTCTTTTACCTGTTTGTCTCGTTAAGTTTGTTCCAATGGGGTGGGGTGGGGGGCATAAGCTATGCTCCCGAGACCAATTTTGAAAACACCTAATTATTAAAGAAAGTGTTTTGCAAATGTTTTCTGCTTTATCAAATTAGGTAAAGGGGTGAAAACACCAGAAATTATTTCTTTCTCCTCCGTTCACGTGATTTGGTCCGTACGCACTTTACATATCATTTGTATCGTTACCTAAGCCGACATTTGTGAAAGCGTGGGTAGGGATTCCAGTAGCGTGTGTGTCGGTTCGTCGTCGCCTGAGTACTAGAATGCCCTATGTCCCCTAGGGGACATAGGACATTCTAGCACTCAGGCGACGTCGTCTCAGTTTTGCGTTCCAGAACAAAACTACTATACATTCCATTACCAAATTTGGTACAGGAGTGACTTTTTTTTTGCTATCTGTACACCTAATATGTTTTGGAGATCAAAGGTCAAGTCACAGGAACACAAAATTCGTTCAAAAACATTTTTGTCTACAAACAACAAGCCGTTTCAGCGAGGCCCACACAATTTTAATATGACATAGAGGGGTCCGAGGCGTGTGCGTATGCATTTCGGTCCAGTGCCTTCTGGTTTGTTTGTGAATATGTTTTGCCTCATAGCATTTGAACAGATAGAAGAGTTTTGTTAACCCTTTACCTAACGTAAGGGCCAAAAGCGGCCAGCGCTATTCTCAAAACTCGCCAATTAATTTTAATTATTTTTTCATTTTTTGTCTCTAAAACATAGGTTATGACCCCTCATTGGAACGAGCTCGCCGAGCTCGTTCCAATGAGGGGTCATAACCTATGTTTTTAAGACAAAAAATGAAAATAATAGTTATTCAAGATTTTTTTTTGCAAGTGTCGTCTGCTTTTTATGTTAGCTAAAGGGTTAAAACATAGCTGACTTTTATTGAAACACTTTATCAATTCTTCCAGCAGACCTACTAGATCGTAAATATTTACCCCTTCCGCCGATCATTTCCTTGAACACTGTTTTTTATGAAGACTTATGTTTAGATAGTTTTAAATGATGTCACTTTGGCGAAAATATGTTAAACTTCAGAAACGTTTCGATAGATTCATTAACATGTTTATTCCTTTCAGTGATCATAAAATACCCGCGATATGGCGAATGAGAATCCCGCGGAGAAAGACGATACTCATTACAGACGAATGTTTGATGAGATGGATTCAGATCGAAATGGATACGTCAGAGGCATGGAACTACCGAGCTTACTTAAGCACTATAAAGAGAGCTTTAAGTTGACAGATAAAGATGTAAAAAGTGTTGTGAAGTTGATGGACAGAGAACAAAAACACTGTTCAAAAATAACTTTTAGAGGTATGTATGAAAGAGAGGCACGGAATCATGGCAAAACATTAGCAAAATGCTAATTATGATCCTAATTCAAACAATTGTAACTAGGAAACTTGGGGTGCCATATATTAGCCAAATGAGAACGACCTGAGAATTCTGGAAGCGGAAAATGTCACATCTGCCCATGTGCTGCCTGTTTTGTTCACACATTGTACTTTGTAATACAAGCAAATACCATCACTTCCGGTTAGCGGTTTCCAATATGAAGCTGAGGTCGTAGTTGTGTTTCTTGCCCAAGAAAAAACTATGTACAGACTGATAGTGTGCTGGGGCTGAGATGGAAGCCCCTAAATATTATCTGATTCAGGCCTGACATTTTCAGGAGAGCGATTTATTCGCTCGCCTACTGCTCGCCTTAAAAAAATTTGAGGAGGGCGAAAACTAGCCCTCCTGGCTTTAGACAATAATGATTACCATAACCGCATATTTCAAAAACCCACATCTTTTCAGATCTCTGCTAGGTTAGTGGTCTCCGTAAGACGGCCACACTATCCCTGACGATCTGACATTGAAATAAATATAGGTTATTACCACCATGTGGTTACCAAGATGGTGCCTTGAAATCGAGACCTCGTCCCTGCGCATGTATCGACGATTCCGTTAGGACGCGTCGATATTTGACTCCGAGGAAAGAACCAGACTTAAATACACCATCTCGGAAGCCAACATGGCGGTAATAACAAAATTACCTTACAATATTCCCCCTTTCTTGGCTGAATAGATTGGGTATAGGTCTGTTTTAACAATCATTTAGCGCCTATGAAATGATTTTTATGAATGAAGATCTTGCGCTTTGTGTGACGTAATTTTCATTCAGTGTTCTACTTGTACTCTAACGGCTGAAGTTTATAGTAGTGTGTCATCCGTGTTTGTTTTATTTTTCATGTTTAATGCATTATAGGCCTACGTGTACATAAATATATCACCATGGCTAAAATGATCCACTCTAACTTATTTCGTTAACATTTTGATTTATTTATCATTAATTTCTGTTATCAAAAACTGTGTCCTCGACATGTGTAATACCTTGATGCCAATTGGGTGTAAGGTTAAAAACTTTCTGTTTCTGAATCGAAAGATCGCACGTGCGGTTGCTACCCTCACTTCAGATGTCTATTTTGCCTAAACATTTTTAATTGTATTGAGAGAATTACGTTCTTATAAGATAAAATAAATATTGAGCAAATTTTCACATAGCTTAAATGTATCTTTTCATGTAACTATCTGTAACTCTCAGAGAGGAACCCCCCGCATGTTTTTGCCCAGAATGTTTAAAATCCTTACGTCTAGCTCATTTGAAACCCTTGAAAATACCCGGGAAGATCATGGAAACTCCTTGAATAAACTATTCACTAAAGTGCAGAAACCTTAAAGGGTTCGGAGTTAGCCAGAACATGGCATCTAATACAACGGTCGTAGAACTTTAAACGGTACTGTGGTCGGTTTTGTGCTGCATACAAGAAAGAGCAGAAGCAGAGGAACGGACCGGTAGTAATAGATGTTTACAGTACCGGTTGACGGCATCACAGAACTGTGATCACAAAACACAAAGAGTGGTCTCTCTCTCTCTCTCTCTCTCTCTCTCTCTCTCTCTCTCTCTCTCTCTCTCTCTCTCTCTCTCCCTCCCTCTCTCTCTCTCTCTCTCTCTCTCTCTCTCTCTCTCTCTCTCTCTCTCTCTTCTCTCTCTCTCTCTCTCTCTCTCTCTCTCTCTCTCTCTCTCTCTCTCTCTCTTTCTCTCTCTCTCAATCTGATTGAGATCCGGTCACTTTCCACGGGCTGGCAATATTTCCACGGACGGAATATTATTAGATTCCAAACAATCACTATAGGAATAATCATCCAAAATTTAATTAATGAAGCACCGGGTTCAACCCGGTGCTTAATTAATTAAAATTTTGTTGATGATGATTTTTATTGCCTGGTAAGCACACGCGTGGACACTAATGCATTACGTCCAGTCCACGGCAACAACTGTACAGTAAGAAGAGTACTTAATATTATTTGATATTCTCTCTCTCTCTCTCTCTCTCTCTCTCTCTCTCTCTCTCTCTCTCTCTCTCTCTCTCAATCAGATTGAGATCCGGTGGGTCTCGACACACTAAAACCCGTGAGTCTTGATTTCATAACTAAAATGAAGCGAAGCGAAAACCGAATCAAGAGACATAAGTGAAAATAACATTTAAGATTTAATGTTATCGCTTTTCCTTTCCGACGGTTGGGATTCTATGGTGCCATGAGGAAGAAGGCGGACGGACAATTTTTACCGGATCGCGATCCGGTCTAAATTCTCTGTCCACTTTTGTATTCAGAGTCGTAGAGGGGAACAGTAGAATAGCGCCAGAAGATGATACTAGTGGTGACATGGGTTGAAACTAGTGGTGCTTTGAAAGATATTTGCGGAAATTTTCAGTCAGACTTTGAACCAGTTTTGGGTGAAAAGATTAGTTGGAAAAAGATTGCTGAAACAGTTTGGGAGTACATTTGTCGAAAGAATCTTTCCTGATTCGCTGCAGTTGAAGTGTGTGGTACCAACCCAACAAGGCGAACATCTTGACCGAATGAAGTAGCCATGACAAGATTTGATAAAACAATCATCTAAATTTAACCCAAGAGAGCAATGGTGAAAAAATCCATTCCATTTACAGAAAGAAAGTTGGACTAAATTAGCCCAAATTATACTTATTTCGGTGGCAAGCAAAATCATGTCCTGGGCAGGAAATATCCCTCAAAAGCATGCAAGGAGTTAATGGAATTTGGAGAAGAGAAATCTGGAGGGAATTGGCGAAAACAAATTTGGTGGAAATTGCCAAAAGAACAAGATGGAAGAGGCAGAGCAATGACGGAAACTAGTCACGTGCTTGATGGCGTTATTCACAAGATCCAGCCAATTAGGGGTGAAAAACACATTCACTTCTACTCATATTCACTGCGGTCTTACTCTACAAATTCAATATGCTGTTATTCGCTGATACAACCTTAGGACGTATCATAATCCTCGACCGCAAAACTGCGACCTTTCGGGTCCAATTCGTTTAAATTTGCTCTACTTCCTCTTTATAGGCTGTAATTAAGACTTGTTAAATGCACAGTCAGAAAAAGAGAAGTGCCCCTATAATTCTCATAAACAAAATCTTCAGACAAGTATCCCTGAAGTGTTCCAATTATCCCTTAAGTGGACCCAAAATTAAAGCGTAAAGTAATTTTCATTAAGAATTGCAGTATCGCTCCCCCACGACTAATTTTTAATGATACCATATAAACTAGATAAGTAAACTCAAAAGTCAGTACACTTTTTACTTGTGAATAATAATGGTAGCTGTGCCTCGAAACAGACGTCCTCTAGTACATAACCGTTTAACACACAATGGCAGAAACTTTTCAAAGCACTGGCTCTTTCAAGTATTATACCCTGAGTGGTATTGTTATATTCTCTCTTGTATAGTGCCAAATACGTGTGTGTATCTTGCATTTCTGTGGAGATTCAATAAAACTTGTACCTCGTCCTATACGAAAATATAACATCATGTGCAGATTGCATATAAGGAGTCGATGTTTTGTGATTCCGTTTGTGGCTAATAGATCAAAGGTCAAGGTAACTGTTGCTTTAAACAGATTCGTGACTTCTGTGCAATAAAGTCAGTTCCTTTTGCGCACGAAACTATTATTTTATGCACAGATTTCCTACAAAAGTTGATGATTGAAATTGTTTGGGGTCGATGTGTCAAAGGTCAAGGTCATTGTGACTGAAAGTCAATTTTCAGTTTCCGTACCATAACGATACCTTCCTTTTGTGAACGAAACCATAACTTTATACAGGTCGCCTGGTGGATGTTGATGATCTGAGTTGTGTTTGGGGTCAGTAGGTCAAAGATCATGGTCTATGTTACTAAGAGTTTTATTCGATACATTGGTGTGGTGTGTGTTTTTGAGAATTGGGGACTTATATTCAAACTTGTACAAGTGCTTTAATAGGTTTCGCTGAAGAGACAATTCATATAACGAGGCATGTTGCATGTTTCTCGAAGCCACAACGAATCTATAGTGTACAAACACCACAACAGAATCCCTCTTATTTCAAGTTTTCGGAATATTCTCATGAAACAATATTGTCCTCATGCTGTTTCTGAGTCTGAATGCTTATTATTACTAACGAAAATGTTTGAGGTGATCTGTGATTTGGAGGTGTACTATAGAATGTCTGTACATCCCTTTTAGCTGTCACGTGATATTCTCATACACACCGCTGTAGTTAAATGTACCGTACCGGATGCATTGGTTACTGACCAATCAGAACGCTTGTATAAATTTAAAACCTGTCGATGATAAGGATTGTGTTTGGACCCAATGTGTCAAATGAAAAGGTCACTGTTAAACTCAATAGATTTTGGTTTCTATGCAATAACTTTAGTTGGCTTTTGTATATGGAACTATAAAATCATAGACACATTGCCTACGGACAGGGCTTGTGTTTGGGGCCAGCAAGTAACAGGCTGGTTGTCACTCTTCGTTTTTCTTTTTTTTTATTTACAGTTTTCACAGTAAATTACACTAACACACATATATTTAAGGACAAAACAAAAAATACAATGTGTAAAGAATGAGTTCTTTCGATCTAAATTCAACATAGGCCTGTGTGGTTATAGAAGACACTTAGATTTAACTGATTATTTTAGATATTGTCTCCCACCTCAAATTGATTTTGTTTGCCTTGCCGAACGCGTATAAATAGAGTGAGTATATATCGATAGCTCTGTAATTCTTTAAAACTTCTGTATACGCGGTGTAGTTGGGTAGCCGGTTTTCAAGACTACATGCATATATATATTGTTTTAAAATTTGTAAACATGTGTACAGTATGTCGGATAACTGAGCTTCTGTTTGCATTCCTAGTATTACTTCCTTAGGGCTGACCTGAACATTTGAATTACAAACAATATTAACCTTTTCTATGAGTTGAAGTAAAACTGTTTTTGAATGTGAACAATCGTAAAAGAGATGTGTTATTGATTCTTTTGTGTTAAAACAAAAGCGGCAGAGCCTAGTTTCAGAAAGACCACTACGCAATAGTTTAAAATTGGTGTATAATACAGTACGTGGAGAGTGGATTGTAACTAAATCACCCGCGGAGTGGAGTTATCACCCAAGTTATAACTTTCAAATTTTGTACATATCGACAAAAAAACACAAGCAATGTTTCAGCCAATGGACCTCCATTGTAGTGTCTGTAAGTATGTGTCTCTGGTAGAAGTGAATGTTGACTTGTATACATATTGCCATTCGTCTGGTTGTCACTCTTACTTTTAACAGACTTTTCGTTTCTATGCAATAATTTTAGTTTCCTTTTACCTTTGAAACTATAACTTTATAACATATTGTTCATAAAGTGTTGATGGTTGGGATTGCGTTTGGGGTGAGTCAGTAAGTTAAATGGCAACATCATCGTTTCGGTGAATAGATTGTTGGTTTCCTTTAATAACTTTAGTTTCTTTTCCTGTACAAAACCATAACTTAACACCGGTTGCCTGATGAGTGTTGATGATTGAGGTTGTATTTGGCGTCAATATGCCAAAGATCACTGTTACTATGAATAGATTTTTGGTTTCAAGGCAATAAGTTTGGTTTCCTATGCATGCAAAACTATAACGTTGTATGCAGATAACATATAAAGTATCGACGATTATGCTCCAGATTCATAAGGTAAAGGGTAAAACACGCAGTGACTTAATTCATGTCATACGTTTCGTTTGTACATTTTCTTGCCGTTAGTCTGAGAAGTTTTTAACCAAAGCCAGCCATTTCCACACACAATACATCCTCGTCCTCCACACAGGCTACTTACTATTCGTTGCTAAAATAAAGCAGCCTTCCCTACTTTCCAGCTGAATATTTAATCAAACCTACACGATTTGCTCTCTCGCGATACATACTTTTAAAGGCATGCAGGTAGTGCACCAGCAAGTCAAACATTTTGCTCTATCTGACTATTCAGTGTATTTTCAGTACGGCCGCCGTGGACTGGTCACTTTCCACGGGTGGGCAATATTTGCACGGACGCAATAATATTAGATTCCAAACACTAATTATAGGAATAATGGTCAAAAATTTAATTAATGAAGCACCGGGTACAACCCGGTGCTTCATTAATTACAACTTTGCTGGTGATGATTTTATTTCAGGGTAAACGCATGCGTGGACACCATTGCCCACGCGTGGATTTCTACCAGTCCACGGCGACTGTACTGTAATCACCTTTATATACCTGTATAATATTTGTGTGTATGTGTGTGTTGGAGGTAAAGTTTTATTCAGTTTACACAGGAAACCCGGTGCACGGGCTTTCCTACAAATGCTTGTTAATAATCCCGATAAACAATGATCCGTAATCGTGGTATAGTAGATCGGACCGACATGGTTGGAACAGTCCAAAGCAGTACAGCGATGGCAGTCCGGTTCATCAACTGGTCCACCCCGGACAACTCACGTACCGGTCCAAAATGGTCCGATCCGCATTCCCAATAATTCTATTTTCATAAATACATTACTCCAGGTTTTTTTATTTTCGGGTTGACTACCCTGACTATGTCGCGGCGTTAGCCGACTACAAATCGTGGAAATAGCTGGCATATGTTACACTCACCGCCTTCGCGATCGGCTATCACCACAATATGGCTAAATCGCGTTACCGAGTGTTGACGTAACGTTCTAACTAGATAATTTTAGAAATTAAAATGGCCGTGCAACAAGCATAAGGTAATATAGTCCCAGTAAGGAAAAACTTCATCTTTTGCTCTATCTCCAAAATAAACATCGTCGTGAAATTGTATTTACACTATCGTGCCTGATGCGTTAAAAAAGACGAAAAACTTTTTAATTTCATGGGTAATGTATCACTGATCTCTATAGAAATAAATTGCTGGAACATCGGCAAAAACGTCGCATTTCAATACCCCCCGCCCACCCGAAGAAGGCGTCAATTCAATCAACGCGATAACTCCTCTCATCGATGACGATTGGTGACGTGAAAGGTGTAGTCACAGCGTAACAGCTTTTACATGATCAAACATCAAACGAAAGCCTCACAAGAAAACCGGTGATATGATATAACCTTTCCAATATCGGCACTTGTTTTTTGTCAATTTTTGATAAAATATTTGGTAAATGTTCAATGTGTATTGTCGCGAAGAACGCACATCTTCAATATATTCATTAATTCACAGATATCAAAGTATATTAGTAGTATGCAATGTGTTTTTTGATCCTATTCTGGGGGAGAGGGGCCGAGGGGGGACGAGGGGGTGGATGACGTCATCATAATTAAAATGTTACGTAAGGTAATTAATATTACTTAATGATTTTTTTTTTAATCACTATAATAATTAATGTAATTAATGACTGTTGCATAATTAATGTAATTAATGTAATTAATGAGTGTAATTAGGGTTGATTATAATAATTAGTATATTAATAAATGAATTAATATTGACGTACTGGACATATGCGCATGCTATCGACTGACTGACCCGCATCACGTGTCTGGGTATCATTAAATCGATTTTTTTCTTTTCAAACGCCAACTACTGACAGATGTTGAAGCAATTAAATCTATTGTCACACTTTAACGACCGGTCATAAATATCGTTAGACTGGACATGCTATCATGTATTTAAAAATCAATATATCACGTGACAAGATGTGTCTTGCTTTTACCTGAAGACTGTGAACGACTCCATTGTGGCTATTTTTATAGGTATAATTTGATTTAATAACTTGGCGTGATTCTTACATATTAATAATGCAAGTTTATTCTTCTCGTTTTTATGGCTGTCGAAAAACTTTCATAGACCAAGATATTCTGATTTTACCCCTCACGCGATAAAGTATTTTTTTAACGGTCCGATTTCTACGTTTTGACGAGTTCTCAAAAAAAAAAAATCACAAGAGAAATCGCCATGAGACTACTGTACACGGGGGAGAGGCTATACATGGCTGTACTTTATGCCCCAATACTTTGATGAATTAACGGATCATCTGAAAACCCACCAAGAAGGTGCTTTGAACTGTCAATTTTGTGTTTCAATAGCAAATTCAACAAAAGAGAGAGGCAGTGTACATCGAACAGACGTCGATGTCAAGATGTTCCAGTGGACGTTTTGTCTGAAATCCTATACTAGGAAAGATACATTAGAAAAAAAAACATGGAGAAATGTCAAAACTCGACATTTAACTGCGCGATTTGCGGGTTTCAGCTGATTCAACTTAACCGTCATCGCGCCACAAGTAGCAGAAATGCACAACTCGATTGGCCGGTGGAGACGTTCCTCATCAAATAAGGGGGGTCAAACGAGGTTATGAGGAGGGGTGAAGGAGACAAGTGTGCGGTCATATGTTTAAAATTTTAATAACCTTAATTGCTATGATGTAATACCCTTAATAAATAGCGTATATTCATTTAATATAATATATTAATAATTTTCGTTAAATAATTCATTTTTTATTCCGCACCCCTGTATCCCCTCACAGTACCTAAAACTTTCATGAACGCTCCTCCTCCAGGTCATCAAATACTAAAAAACTTTTGGAAACCGCTCTCCCCCGCCCCCACCATAATCTTAAAAAGAGTTGCTTTGTCACAAACACACACTTTTTTAACCAATCAGACACCTCCGTTATCCCACACCCTCACCGTCACACCCCTGTATCCCCTCACAGTACCTAAAACTTTCCTGAATTCCCCTCCACCAAGTCATCCAATACTAAAAAAAAAAAAACTTTTGGAAACCTCTCTCCCCCCTCCCCCAGCCCTCACAATAGCTAAATTATCTCGAACCCCAGTTCAGTTCTCTAAATGTAATGGACATGTCAGGCCCCCGAATACGCCTTCCCCACAATTTTGAGCGATCAAATTACCCCGATTAGTCTCCTCTCATAACTTACCACTCTCTTAACCCGTATTTACTATGAGATTGTCCCCTTAATAAATAGCGTATGTTCATTTAATATAATATATTAATAATTTTCGTTAAATAATTCATTCCACAAGACACTTGTCGAAAAAACAAAATGGCGGATTAGTTTGACAGAAATACGCGTATCGATTTATTCAGGAATGTCTGTCGGTTGTGTCCTTGGGCAAGACACTTCATCCCTATTGACCATGTGGGGGCATGGTGACACTGTGCACTAAGGCGTACTGCACGTCGATGGAGCACCTGTCTTCAACCAATGCAGACCCTGTGTAGAATCTTGACAGTTGCTTGCCGTTGCTCGGTGGCTCTCTCCGGCTTTCCCCACCCGTAAAACTGTCGTGGTCATGATTAGTTATTGTGCAGACCTTAAAATCCAATAAATAAATATAAATAAATAGTCGGTTATCAAAACAGCCCTTAAGTGTTTAACAGTTAATTGTGGACCAGTGCGTTTAAAAGTGAAAAAAATTAGGTGATAGCATACGGACTGTGTTTAATCATAGAAAAATCACACCCGCGCTATTACTAACCCGTATGATTTATTTTTGAATGTTCGCTGAAAAATAACCCACCCATCTAAGTAAAAGCATGAAAGAGCTACCATTATCTTATTACCTATGTGAGGTGGGGGTGGTCGGTAACGTTGTGTACTATGGCGTACTACCTTCAGCCAATGATAACCCTGTGTAGAACTTTGACAGTTGGTCGCCTCTGCACGATGGTTCTTTCCGGATTGCTCCAACTGTCGTTAAATAAATGAAAAAAAAAACTACAATTCTATAATAACAGGCCAAGCCAACAGTACTTTCACCCCCTTCATTTTAATAGTTGAAAAGCGCTGTTACTCGATCAAAAAAAAATGGTAAAAGGATATGCGACTCTATATTAGCCACCCAAATTTGCGAGACTTGGGGAAAATATAACCCACCTAGAGCTGCACCAAAGCTACGTACACTATTCGAATTCCCGCATTGTGTCCTTGGGCAAGTTAATTTACCCCGACTATCCACATGGGAGCACGATGACGGCGTGTAATAAAGTGTACTGCACGTCGGTGATACGCATATTTTAGAACAATCTAACCCTGCTTGTGCGGATTTCCGACGTTGGTGAGATGACAGTTACTCGTCGTTGCTCTGTGGTTCTCTTTGGATATTCCGGAGGCTACCTGTAAAATTGTCACGTTTAATTATAACTTGAACTTGATGTCCGGGTGTAATGAAATAGCGTATTTTCTGCAGACATTCTAAATAAACGCAGCTGGTTTACAGACCTGTATATAATTTTTTCAATTGAGTAAAAATATAGGATAGTTACTGATGTAACACGCCGATCAGTATGTTTAATGAATCCAACTACGCCAGTCCGACCGACCCTTTACCCACCATGATCACAACAAACGTTTCAATTCTCTCTCTCTCTCTCTCTCTCTCTCTCTCTCTCTCTCTCTCTCTCTCTCTCTCTCTCACCGATACAGTACGGGTGGAAACTAATTGCGTTCAAGCTGTTGTTTTTTTTCTAGGTTTTACCACTCCCCTTACAGCGCAAATCGAAATGAAATCTAATTCATTGAACCATACTACAGTGGATGTCAAAATTAATTTTTGAACGCCATTTTTTCTATGTGCCACTATCAGCAGCTATGACCATAGCGTAACTTTGTGGTAAAATGCTTATTTTTGTACAAAACTCAAGACCTTTCTCTGACAAATGCCTATATAAAAACAAGATAATACGTGAGAATGCGTTGTGTACCTGCATTTTGTTGATAAAATATGGCATGACCACATTCCCGAATATTAATGATGTACCCGCTTAATAACAGCCGAATTTTTATCGGATCACAGTTTTTGATTTGAATAATTGCCGATTTTTGTATTAAATCACATTCAGTAATTTATGTAGATTTCCTGAACTGGGCGAAGGTCAAGAAAAGCACTCTGTAGTTTAGGAGACTCCACAAATAAAAACAAAATAAAAAATCTTAGATATCTTGCATTTTTTTAATTATCCATATTAACCAGAAATCAAAACTAGTCAAATTAATTAGAATTAAATTACAAATGGATATGAAATTTGCAGTAAAATGAACACTGGTATATGCTGCTGGCCGCATTTTTAGTTGTCTGTAATGGCTGTTGTTCAGAATGTCACCCTATTGGGGTGAGTTTTCGCTTTTTCGTCCAGTTTCATGAGAGCTTCCACGAAGTCCGTTCCACATTCGCAATCTTTTCCAGGGGCCATTCTTCAAAGGCTGGTCCATCGCAACTTTGCGGAGATATTGTTTTCTGGACGACAAACTGCAATATGATCTGGGTTTCCGATCAGACCCCTTGGGATATTTTGATCTTTAAGGATGTT
The DNA here is from genome assembly GCA_031216915.1 of Pictodentalium vernedei. Taxonomy (NCBI): domain Eukaryota; kingdom Metazoa; phylum Mollusca; class Scaphopoda; order Dentaliida; family Dentaliidae; genus Pictodentalium; species Pictodentalium vernedei. The sequence goes on from CM062297.1 coordinate 265,948,931, forward strand.
TGCCAAAATTTTCCACCCTGTCGGTTGAAAATCTTTTCTTTTTCGCAGCAGATCATTTATTAGATCACACATATTGGAGCCCGAAATTGTAATGCCATTATACACGAGTCGATCTTTCTCATCCCAGGATAAATTGGGTATATTCTTTATTATCTGGAGTAACAAAAGCGCCTTCTGCTGCATGGAATCTGGTATAACGGCTAACCAGTCCGGATGATTTTCCACTGAAAAACTAGTCGTTAAGGAGTGTGGTTTGGTGGTTTCTTTGCGTAAATTTGATTGGCGCTGAAAGATTGTCTGGTTCAGCAGCCCTTTCTCTTCAGAACCCGATGTTGAAGATTCAGGAATTGGTCTCATACCCTGGTCTATGGGCGGGACAGCTACAGCATTCAGGGGTGAGCGTATTTCCTGCAACTGTTCACTCCCCCATGGTTCAATACACTGAATTCTGCTTGAAGGTAGGTTGGTTGAGTCATCCATCACTAGCGATTTTACTGGCTCTAGCTTATTTGCAAGCCCCAAAATATTTCCACTTGTTAATGCATTGTTCCAACTAAAGGCTGATTTCATATGCACTGGAGGATAGGGTGGCTCGTTACAGACAGATCTGGTTGTTAACTCGGCTGTATTTGAGTTCGCTCCCCCTATAGTGTGTTTAAAATTTACATTTTTATGTAATTTTCGTCTGTGTCGATAATAATTAGTTTTATGAGAGTAAGATTTTTGACACAATTCACAGACGTAGCGTGAATTCATCATTTTCAGAAGCGAGTTAATAGAGTGGCAATACAGTTCCAACACTCTGCCATTTATATGTATGAATAGAATGGGTCCCACCCCAACCTGTCAATCGCTGATTGGCTAATTTTATATCAAGATAAGGTGGGTTCTACCCCAACCTGTTGATCATTGGTTACTTCAAATTCTCACACAGTGCATTGTGGGAAATTCCAGTGGTAGAGCTCTGATGTAAAATAAGTTACAAATTGATATAGTTTGCTTCAAAAAAAAAAGAAACATCAAAGTCACATTCATGACAAGCCGAGGTAGCACATCTGAACCACCAACTCTACACTGTTTAATCAGATAATCCATTTAATCAGATAATTACATGTGCATATCGGTTTTTCATTGGTTTTTCATCAGTTTCCATCGGTTTTTCATTGGTTTTTATCGGTTTTCATTGGTTTTTATCGGTTTTACAATTCGATAAAACGGTTTTAGTGATTTTACAATTCGATAAAACGGTTTTTAGTGATTTAAATCACGTAAAATGATCACTAATTACCACTAATTGATCACTAATGGTCACTAATTACCACTAATTGATCACTAATTACCACTAATTGATCACTAATTACCACTAATTGATCACTAATTACCACTAATTGATCACTAATGGTCACTAATGGTCACTAATTACCACTAATTGATCACTAATTACCACTAATTGGTCACTAATTAGTGGCAATTAGTGATCATTAGTGACCAATTAGTGGTAATTAGTGATCAATTAGTGGTAATTAGTGACCATTAGTGACCATTAGTGATCAATTAGTGGTAATTAGTGATCAATTAGTGGTAATTAGTGACCATTAGTGATCAATTAGTGGTAATTAGTGATCAATTAGTGGTAATTAGTGACCATTAGTGATCAATTAGTGGTAATTAGTGATCATTTTACGTGATTTAAATCACTAAAAACCGTTTTATCGAATTGTAAAATCACTAAAACCGTTTTATCGAATTGTAAAACCAATAAAAACCAATGAAAACCGATAAAAACCAATGAAAAAACCGATGGAAACTGATGAAAAACCAATGAAAAACCGATATGCACATGTAATTATCTGATTAAATGGATTATCTGATTAAACAGTGTAGAGTTGGTGGTTCAGATGTGCTACCTCGGCTTGTCATGAATGTGACTTTGATGTTTCTTTTTTTTTTGAAGCAAACTATATCAATTTGTAACTTATTTTACATCAGAGCTCTACCACTGGAATTTCCCACAATGCACTGTGTGAGAATTTGAAGTAACCAATGATCAACAGGTTGGGGTAGAACCCACCTTATCTTGATATAAAATTAGCCAATCAGCGATTGACAGGTTGGGGTGGGACCCATTCTATTCATACATATAAATGGCAGAGTGTTGGAACTGTATTGCCACTCTATTAACTCGCTTCTGAAAATGATGAATTCACGCTACGTCTGTGAATTGTGTCAAAAATCTTACTCTCATAAAACTAATTATTATCGACACAGACGAAAATTACATAAAAATGTAAATTTTAAACACACTATAGGGGGAGCGAACTCAAATACAGCCGAGTTAACAACCAGATCTGTCTGTAACGAGCCACCCTATCCTCCAGTGCATATGAAATCAGCCTTTAGTTGGAACAATGCATTAACAAGTGGAAATATTTTGGGGCTTGCAAATAAGCTAGAGCCAGTAAAATCGCTAGTGATGGATGACTCAACCAACCTACCTTCAAGCAGAATTCAGTGTATTGAACCATGGGGGAGTGAACAGTTGCAGGAAATACGCACACCCCTGAATGCTGTAGCTGTCCCGCCCATAGACCAGGGTATGAGACCAATTCCTGAATCTTCAACATCGGGTTCTGAAGAGAAAGGGCTGCTGAACCAGACAATCTTTCAGCGCCAATCAAATTTACGCAAAGAAACCACCAAACCACACTCCTTAACGACTAGTTTTTCAGTGGAAAATCATCCGGACTGGTTTGCCGTTATACCAGATTCCATGCAGCAGAAGGCGCTTTTGTTACTCCAGATAATAAAGAATATACCCAATTTATCCTGGGATGAGAAAGATCGACTCGTGTATAACGGCATTACAATTTCGGGCTCCAATATGTGTGATCTAATAAATGATCTGCTGCGAAAAAGAAAAGATTTTCAACCGACAGGGTGGAAAATTTTGGCAAACATCCTTAAAGATCAAAATATCCCAAGGGGTCTGATCGGAAACCCAGATCATATTGCAGTTTGTCGTCCAGAAAACAATATCTCCGCAAAGTTGCGATGGACCAGCCTTTGAAGTATGGCCCCTGGAAAAGATTGCGAATGTGGAACGGACTTCGTGGAAGCTCTCATGAAACTGGACGAAAAAGCGAAAACTCACCCCAATAGGGTGACATTCTGAACAACAGCCATTACAGACAACTAAAAATGCGGCCAGCAGCATATACCAGTGTTCATTTTACTGCAAATTTCATATCCATTTGTAATTTAATTCTAATTAATTTGACTAGTTTTGATTTCTGGTTAATATGGATAATTAAAAAAATGCAAGATATCTAAGATTTTTTATTTTGTTTTTATTTGTGGAGTCTCCTAAACTACAGAGTGCTTTTCTTGACCTTCGCCCAGTTCAGGAAATCTACATAAATTACTGAATGTGATTTAATACAAAAATCGGCAATTATTCAAATCAAAAACTGTGATCCGATAAAAATTCGGCTGTTATTAAGCGGGTACATCATTAATATTCGGGAATGTGGTCATGCCATATTTTATCAACAAAATGCAGGTACACAACGCATTCTCACGTATTATCTTGTTTTTATATAGGCATTTGTCAGAGAAAGGTCTTGAGTTTTGTACAAAAATAAGCATTTTACCACAAAGTTACGCTATGGTCATAGCTGCTGATAGTGGCACATAGAAAAAATGGCGTTCAAAAATTAATTTTGACATCCACTGTAGTATGGTTCAATGAATTAGATTTCATTTCGATTTGCGCTGTAAGGGGAGTGGTAAAACCTAGAAAAAAAACAACAGCTTGAACGCAGTTAGTTTCCACCCGTACTGTATCGGTGAGAGAGAGAGAGAGAGAGAGAGAGAGAGAGAGAGAATTGAAACGTTTGTTGTGATCATGGTGGGTAAAGGGTCGGTCGGACTGGCGTAGTTGGATTCATTAAACATACTGATCGGCGTGTTACATCAGTAACTATCCTATATTTTTACTCAATTGAAAAAATTATATACAGGTCTGTAAACCAGCTGCGTTTATTTAGAATGTCTGCAGAAAATACGCTATTTCATTACACCCGGACATCAAGTTCAAGTTATAATTAAACGTGACAATTTTACAGGTAGCCTCCGGAATATCCAAAGAGAACCACAGAGCAACGACGAGTAACTGTCATCTCACCAACGTCGGAAATCCGCACAAGCAGGGTTAGATTGTTCTAAAATATGCGTATCACCGACGTGCAGTACACTTTATTACACGCCGTCATCGTGCTCCCATGTGGATAGTCGGGGTAAATTAACTTGCCCAAGGACACAATGCGGGAATTCGAATAGTGTACGTAGCTTTGGTGCAGCTCTAGGTGGGTTATATTTTCCCCAACTCTCGCAAATTTGGGTGGCTAATATAGAGTCGCATATCCTTTTACCATTTTTTTTTGATCGAGTAACAGCGCTTTTCAACTATTAAAATGAAGGGGGTGAAAGTACTGTTGGCTTGGCCTGTGATTATAGAATTGTAGTTTTTTTTTCATTTATTTAACGACAGTTGGAGCAATCCGGAAAGAACCATCGTGCAGAGGCGACCAACTGTCAAAGTTCTACACAGGGTTATCATTGGCTGAAAGTAGTACGCCATAGTACACAACGTTACCGACCACCCCCACCTCACATAGGTAATAAGATAATGGTAGCTCTTTCATGCTTTTACTTAGATGGGTGGGTTATTTTTCAGCGAACATTCAAAAATAAATCATACGGGTTAGTAATAGCGCGGGTGTGATTTTTCTATGATTAAACACAGTCCGTATGCTATCACCTAATTTTTTTCACTTTTAAACGCACTGGTCCACAATTAACTGTTAAACACTTAAGGGCTGTTTTGATAACCGACTATTTATTTATATTTATTTATTGGATTTTAAGGTCTGCACAATAACTAATCATGACCACGACAGTTTTACGGGTGGGGAAAGCCGGAGAGAGCCACCGAGCAACGGCAAGCAACTGTCAAGATTCTACACAGGGTCTGCATTGGTTGAAGACAGGTGCTCCATCGACGTGCAGTACGCCTTAGTGCACAGCGTCACCATGCCCCCACATGGTCAATAGGGATGAAGTGCCTTGCCCAAGGACACAACCGACAGACATTCCTGAATAAATCGATACGCGTATTTCTGTCAAACTAATCCGCCATTTTGTTTTTTCGACAAGTGTCTTGTGGAATGAATTATTTAACGAAAATTATTAATATATTATATTAAATGAACATACGCTATTTATTAAGGGGACAATCTCATAGTAAATACGGGTTAAGAGAGTGGTAAGTTATGAGAGGAGACTAATCGGGGTAATTTGATCGCTCAAAATTGTGGGGAAGGCGTATTCGGGGGCCTGACATGTCCATTACATTTAGAGAACTGAACTGGGGTTCGAGATAATTTAGCTATTGTGAGGGCTGGGGGAGGGGGGAGAGAGGTTTCCAAAAGTTTTTTTTTTTTTAGTATTGGATGACTTGGTGGAGGGGAATTCAGGAAAGTTTTAGGTACTGTGAGGGGATACAGGGGTGTGACGGTGAGGGTGTGGGATAACGGAGGTGTCTGATTGGTTAAAAAAGTGTGTGTTTGTGACAAAGCAACTCTTTTTAAGATTATGGTGGGGGCGGGGGAGAGCGGTTTCCAAAAGTTTTTTAGTATTTGATGACCTGGAGGAGGAGCGTTCATGAAAGTTTTAGGTACTGTGAGGGGATACAGGGGTGCGGAATAAAAAATGAATTATTTAACGAAAATTATTAATATATTATATTAAATGAATATACGCTATTTATTAAGGGGATTACATCATAGCAATTAAGGTTATTAAAATTTTAAACATATGACCGCACACTTGTCTCCTTCACCCCTCCTCATAACCTCGTTTGACCCCCCTTATTTGATGAGGAACGTCTCCACCGGCCAATCGAGTTGTGCATTTCTGCTACTTGTGGCGCGATGACGGTTAAGTTGAATCAGCTGAAACCCGCAAATCGCGCAGTTAAATGTCGAGTTTTGACATTTCTCCATGTTTTTTTTTCTAATGTATCTTTCCTAGTATAGGATTTCAGACAAAACGTCCACTGGAACATCTTGACATCGACGTCTGTTCGATGTACACTGCCTCTCTCTTTTGTTGAATTTGCTATTGAAACACAAAATTGACAGTTCAAAGCACCTTCTTGGTGGGTTTTCAGATGATCCGTTAATTCATCAAAGTATTGGGGCATAAAGTACAGCCATGTATAGCCTCTCCCCCGTGTACAGTAGTCTCATGGCGATTTCTCTTGTGATTTTTTTTTTTTGAGAACTCGTCAAAACGTAAAAATCGGACCGTTAAAAAAATACTTTATCGCGTGAGGGGTAAAATCAGAATATCTTGGTCTATGAAAGTTTTTCGACAGCCATAAAAACGAGAAGAATAAACTTGCATTATTAATATGTAAGAATCACGCCAAGTTATTAAATCAAATTATACCTATAAAAATAGCCACAATGGAGTCGTTCACAGTCTTCAGGTAAAAGCAAGACACATCTTGTCACGTGATATATTGATTTTTAAATACATGATAGCATGTCCAGTCTAACGATATTTATGACCGGTCGTTAAAGTGTGACAATAGATTTAATTGCTTCAACATCTGTCAGTAGTTGGCGTTTGAAAAGAAAAAAATCGATTTAATGATACCCAGACACGTGATGCGGGTCAGTCAGTCGATAGCATGCGCATATGTCCAGTACGTCAATATTAATTCATTTATTAATATACTAATTATTATAATCAACCCTAATTACACTCATTAATTACATTAATTACATTAATTATGCAACAGTCATTAATTACATTAATTATTATAGTGATTAAAAAAAAAATCATTAAGTAATATTAATTACCTTACGTAACATTTTAATTATGATGACGTCATCCACCCCCTCGTCCCCCCTCGGCCCCTCTCCCCCAGAATAGGATCAAAAAACACATTGCATACTACTTATATTCTTTAAAAAGCTATCAGTGATTTCGAGATTTCGGAAAATAGAAAACCATCCTGAATTTTCGGTGTTGTTGTTGTCATTGTTTATTTATGGCGACAGCTTCTCCCCGTGACCCGTGAAACATTTTTGTATTTGTGACTAATGAGCGTACCAGCAATCCAGTTGTGTAGAGATCACCGATGATTGTCACTGTGTTGAATATAACAATATCAGTTTGGACTGAGGTAGTTCATTGGTTTGTGCATTGGACTTCAAATCGAAAGGTTATTTGCTAGATCCTGACGCGGATCATCTGCGTTAAATCCTTGGTCTTTGCGCAGGACGCTATTTTCATTTGCCCAAATGGGAGCACGGTGGCGTAGTTTTTGCTGAGGCGTACTGCACGTACTGCGCGTCCATCGTACGCATGCTTTTGAAGAGCTAGTAAGTTGGTGAGTCCAACAGTTTCGCGCCGTTACTCTCTATATACATGTCTCTAAACTTCAATAAATAAATAACTACGCCCGTTTGTTTGTTCATTTTGGGGTTTAATGACACTTTCAACAGTCGGGTTCATATCGTGTCGGAATCGCGAAGTGAAGAATATGAGATGCAATGCTTTTTCCACTGGGGAGATTTACAGAGTTGTGTGTCAGAAAGCAGATATACTTTCGACCAGATCGCGACACGGTCACGATCTGGAGCAAATACTATAAAACTTTAACAATTGTATTTTCTAGAATAATATTTTCTTCCTGTTAATATAACTGGCTAAAATGAATCCTTAGCATTTTAAAAGAGATGGCAATTTGCCAGATCTTTGAAAATGCGGATGGTTCATTTTAACCCATTTAAAGTCATAACCAGAAATACATGTCTGGAAAAAAATACAGTTGCAAAAGTTCTCTAGTATTGGTTCCTGGAGTCAATACTATAAACCTTTTACAATTGTATTTTTCAGAATTGTATTTTATATTTAAGGAAATAAGTAATTGGAACGAACCATTAGCATTTTCAAAGATGTGGCAATTTGCCATTTGGCAAAGTGCCACGTCTTTTGAGATTGCTAATGATTCATTTTCGTCATATACATCCACTTGTAGAACATACAATTATGGAAAGTTTCAATGGTAAACGTTTTATAGTACTGGACCCTGTTCGTAACTTAATGCCCGACATCAAGACATGTCCTCGACGAATATATTTGCCATATTTGTCAATCGAAATTACAGTTCAAAAGATCTTGAAAATTTATTTGCGGATAAATAGAATATACATGTAGTGATCGTGATGCAACCTTTTTGTTTATTCAACAGCCGCCATAATCCAAAATGGCTCATTGGAACGAGCTCGACTTATGTTTTTGAGACAAAAAATGAAAAAAATAATGAAAATTAATTGGCGATTTTTGAGAATAGCGCAGGCCGGTTTTGGCCGTTACGATGGGTAAAGGGTTAAATTTGTGTTTCACGATTTAGTCTTAATTTCCCATATTTTTTAGGTGTTTTTTTTTTGGGGGGGGGGGGGGGGAATTTGGCTTCACTAATGTCTAATTGTGTTGCAACCTGATCGCGATCTGATGGAGTAAAATACCACTTTTGCGTTCACTTTATTGTATGATTACTCGCACAATTACTCGGGTAGAACAAACAAGAGAATCAAAGATAAAGTTCCAACTTTCTTCGAAAGTCTGGTCAAAGGGGGATAACTCTAACAAGTTTGGAAAATGATATGAACTGACTGATTCTCGACATTTCATTTACTTCCCATTACTTGGTCTGCATGGTTGTGGACTGTGATGTAAAACCGAAATATAATGGTTCCTGCAATCCAATAATCCCTGGATTTTAGAAATTTACTTGTCAAGTAATTCCTCGGGTTTCCCTTTAAAATAAATGTGTTATCATTAGTCAGACTTCAGGTCTTGTAATGCAGTCAGTAGCGTAAGTTCTGTAGTGGCGGTGTTGCCCCCACACACCCCTGGTGGGATAATTGCTTGATATGAACGGTATGCAATTAATTTCGATCAAGTGGGTCATCACAGATCTCCCATTTATTGAGATTTCTGTGTTACAATCTACCAGGTCTGTGCTATTGCCGAAACAGGTTTGAAAATTCCAAAGCTGCCTGAAACTAGCATCGACGAGATTTGAACCAGGGTATGCGGCATTGATCACGACATCCAATCCAAGGTACACGAGGAGTGGATTAATTCCGCTCCACGAGCGTTTTTGTGGTAATTCACTCTCCACGCACTGTACTTTGAAAATTAGCAATAGTTTTAATATCTTCTGTTTCTCCACTTTTTTGTATTTGTTTTCCTTCTGTAAAAAACATTCTTCACATTCAATGTCCGGTATTATTTCTCTAAATTACTCAAACACACTGCATTGTGCTGTGTTGTGAACATTAGATAATGATACTGTGGTGGTGAGAACATTGAACTGGGCTAGAGTGGGGGTCTCCCCCCCCCCCCCCCACGTACTCACACTTCATCGCAGTCTCAATTTATTTATTTATTTATTTATTTATTTATTTATTTATTTATTTATTTATTTATTTATTAATTTATTTATTTATTTATTTATTAGTGTTTCAAGTCACATACTTATGCACAATGGCTAATCATGACCGTGACATTTTTACGGGTGGAGGACGCCGGAGTACCCGGAGAGAACCACCGAGCAACGACGAGCAGCTGCCAGCTCCCCAACATCGTAACTCCGCACTGCAGCACAGGCAGGGTTAGATAGGTTGAAGACATGCGCACCATCGACGTGCAGTCCGCCTTAGTACGCGGCGTCATCGTGCCCCCATGCTGACAATCGTGGTAAAGTGCCTTGCCTAAGGACACAACGCGGGAGTCCGAATCGATCTCCCAGACGGTCACCCATCCGAAGACTAACCGGGCTCGATGTTGCTTAACTTCGGTGATCTGAAGAGAACCAGTCCCAAGTTAGGAATTAGGAAAGCACCCCTTATGGAAATGTCCAAAGCTGTCTTCTAACGAGATCATTTTTGCATGGGAAAAACAGGCTGGTGTAGCTGATAAATTATTTTCAAAAAGAAACATAACGGAGTGGATCTCGTTCTGACTCTGTTATACGATACTATCGATCCTCATGTCTTTTAATTTACTTTATTTCAAGCCCAACTATTTTGCAGGAATAAGCAAGCCAGTTTCTTAAGTTGCATGAGCGTGTCCTATTTGCTCAGTAGAATACTAATTATGAGTATGGTGTGGGGTGACCTTTGTAACGTCTACTTTGTAATCTAGCTCTCCTCAAATATTATTGTCCATTTTTGCCTGAACAGAGTTTCGTTAAATGGTGTGATCAAGCAGTTTGCGTTCCGAGCCGGCTGTTCATGCGCTTTGAAAAACTCCCTTGACCGAAGCTCGAAGCAGAGACCTCAGGCTTGAAAGACCTGCACACTTATCCACTTAGAAGACCACTCTTATTTTCCTGTCATAACCTTTGAGGGCCTGGATATGTTTTATACATTTTTGCTACACTTTAACCCTTTACCCAACGAATCGGCCGCATCCGCCCGCGTAATTTGCAAATTCAGCAGCTGAAAAAATATTATTTTTCAAAAACTTTCAACAACACCATATCATGTAACCCCTCTTTGGAACGAGCTCATCGAGCTCGTTCCAATGAGGGGTCACATGATATGGTTTTGTTGAAAGTTTTTAAAAATTTAAAAAAAAAATGATATTTAAAATAATAAATTTTGATATCGTCTGCGTTGGGTAAAGGGTTAACATTCTACAGTTTCGACCCTGACCGGCGGTAACTGCGTTGTGTCCTTGGATAAGGCACTTAATCCCGATTGTCCGTGTAGGGGCTCGGTGGCGCTGTGTATTAAGGCGTTCTGCACGCCGATCGAGCGCTTGTCTCCAACCACTGCTAGCTCAAGGTAGTAACTCGGATAGTCTGGCAGGTGCTTGCCCGTCTCAGTGGTTCTTTCCGGGTATTCCGGCTTCCTCCAACCGTTAAACTGTGCGACACGATGTGATTCTGGCTGAGAAAAGTGGCGTTAATTTTGACGCAACAAATTATCGTTGCATCCAAATTATAATCATTGATTGAGTCAGAGCATTTATCCTTGTGCTTTGGATTCAATTTAAACCTTTACCCAATGCACATGACATCAATGAGGTGTTCCTATGGGAGGGTCATATGATATGGTTTTGTTGAATTTGTATTTTTTTCAACAGCTCAATTTGTAAATTACGAGGCAGATACCCCGATTTGTTAGATATGGATTATCAAATATTGTCGTTGTTCGGCAGTAGAGCTGAAATTCCACCCTTTTACCTCAGATATATCAAATTGATAAAGTAGGAAACAAAATCGTTAGTTACATGTTTATAGTATCGCCTGTAATGCATCCAGTCGTAACATATTTTATCCTATCACGGCCTTGTTTTTTGGCGCGTCGACTACCCTCGTCTCTCTATCCTCTTGAGATATGTAGATGTTAATGGTTTGGGGTACTCGTCTTTTTGCTCCAAGAATGATCTTTGCAGGATGACGATGTCAAAATACGCCGTCTACTCCCACCTGAGCACCTCATTTCTATTTCCCGGTTCACTTTCTTTCACCTACTTCTTTCGATTCAGTATATAAAAACGATGGTGTTGATCTATTTCCTTATCCTCGCTGACGATAGGTGCGTGCGTGCGTGCGTGCGTTGGTGCGTTGATCTGCGTACAAAGAGTTGTCGATGCCATTTGTGACCATGTAGATAAAACATATTTGTCTTATGAGGTATAAAGGGTTAATCCTTTACCTAACGAATCGGCTGCATCCGCCCGCGTAATATACAAATTGTACAGTTGAATAAATATTATTTTTCAAAACATGTCGTTGAGCTCGTTCCGATGAAGGGTCACATGATATGTTTTTGTTGAAATTTTTGAAAGATTTGAAAAAATGCTCTATAAAATAATAAATTCATATCGTCTGCGTTGGGTAAAAGGGATATGGTCAGCCAAATGATCATTATTATTATTATTTTTATTATTATTATTATTATTATTATTACAAAATGTCCTAGAAGACAAGTCTTAATTCGAAGAATCAATGACTGTGCTATGCTGAGGTTATGATGTACTTAGCAGTATATTTATAACACTTGTTTCAATGAAAATGTTCATCGATTTCCCAACACACAAGACGAACTTGTAATTCTAGATCAGCTTCAGCACAGGCTCTAATAGTTCTCAAGTGGATACTGTAAACAATTTTACATCTGTTTTACTTATATTTTACCCTTTATCTAACTGGATGGTATATTGAAACAAAACGCCCGCTGTGCTAATTTCTATGTGTATCCTAACTCTGTAGTAGTAGTACGAGAGGGGTGGTTCGTGGCATATTGGCTGGATCTCACGCTGGATCTTATATGTGGCGTCATAGTTACGTGACCTTGTTACGCCAAGTGTGCATGTTATTGTAGCCTTCGTGAACAGCCATCTGATGACGTCATCCCGTAGTGATATGTGGTGTTATTGCGCATGCGCTGCGCGTTTTATTATGGTGGCACTTGTTTCCGCCGTCCATTTTGTTCTCTGGAGGCCGCCATCTGGGTTTCCATGGTAGGACGTGGTGGCTATGAGTCTGGACGACTGCTAATAGGACGGGAGCGTGTTCTGAGGGTGCGTTCGAATGAATATGAGTAAATCTAATTACCCCAACAGACCTGACAATCATTCCAAATCACCAAAAACCACCCAAAACTACCAAAACGGACTTAATTTAGTTTTCGGATTCTCCCAGAATCCTCCTTTTGCCTAATTATAAGGTGCGTTCCTTTGTATAATAGTAACATTTACTAATTCGCATTTTTCCCAATTTCTCGGTTACTTTCTAGAATTACCACAAACAACCTGCAACTATTTTATTGGTTCGGATTCCATCAGAATCCTCTGCTCTGCTTCTATCTGTGTAACTACAAGCGATGTTATTTTTTCTGTCTACTAAACTCTATTCCTTTGTTTTGGAGTATACTGCAGTAGCATAGAAGTGCATTTTAGTTGAAAGAGTTTAGCTTTTTGTTACTATATTTAGCTTTTCTGGTCTGTTCTGACTCGATCTAACCCTATTCCGGTTACCCCCGTACTTGTTTCGAACAGCATAGGCCATGGTTCATTTATTGAGATCATCAAATCAGTTCACTTTACCGCAACTAACTAATCAATCCGAAGGCTCCATTCTTTTAAACCCACTCTCGGTCAATACGCAGTTATCTCCCTTTGGTGATACGTGTAGTTTCTAACTAGACGAATGAGTTAAAGAGTCACTGTGGTGCCGAAATGTTCCGATATGTGACAACCATGTGATTAGTACTGACTACCGTGACAATCACACATGACGTACCTAGGTCGCGTGACTATGACGTCACATATGAGATCCGGTCTATATGCCACACGATCCATCGCTCTCCTACTGCTCACAGCACACACAACGCCAACGTTCTGACTGACTATCCGCAGATTTTTGGGCCATTGATGGCCAGCCTCTTATCCGTCAAATTTGTCTTGTCCAGATGTTTGGTACAGGCGTGTGCGCATGTGTAACGGACTTAGCAATACAGATTATTTTCTCTGAGGGACCGAGCTGTAGAGTTTCTGAGCGCCTTCCAAAGTTATTGCCATTTGAATTGCAATTTCATCTATATCGTGCCATGTCTTCAACTTACTCAAACAATTATCATCTGTCTTTTTCGGATATTTGGTCTACTGGTGTGTATATATATGAGGGTGATAATTGTAAGGTTTTGTAACACTGTTTAGAATTTCCATCTGGCGTTATTGCCCTTCGAATCAATTATTATCTGAATTTTCCTATTCGTGGTATACCCGTGTGTGTGTATAAGCTGGCCAGAGCTTTATAGTTTTCTACTTTCGGTCACAAAATCAAGAAAAAATTATTGCTCTTCAAGTTGAATCAGGGTGTTGGGCTGAACACATCTGACGACTTCTGTCGCCCATTATTTGGATAACTGATGTTCTTCTGTGAAAAAGACGGACAAGCACAAGAAAGGTCCATTGGCTGAAACTTTCCTTTGTTGCTTATGCTTCCCTTCTCAATCCTGGCCCTTTGTCAGAAACCGGGCGTGGTCCTCGCTGGAAGAAATAGATTCAAGCCGCGTATTCAGCCTAGACTCAAGAAGTGTCGCCTGAATCCGTGCTCGAACGTATGTCTCACCGTGTCGAACCCGCCCGTTTCCTGAATGGATCAATGACCTTTCATCAAAAAGCATAGTCAACAATGGCTTCAATGAAAATAACAATTTTAATGCATAAAGAAAAATATACTAACTTGTGACTTACATGAAATCCAATGAAAACAACACAAAACGTCAATCACACCCCACGGACACAGTTTTTGAGTCACCTTGTGGGCCCGCGTTCTCTGCTGTCGCTGGTTGATCTCGGCTCTGTGTTGTGTCTCTGGACTCTGGTCGCCTTTTTCTGAACATATAAATGAATGTCACTCTATCACTGCCGTCGCGCGTCCACTCACGTATTGTCGCTTTACTGTCACTTTTCGGGGCATCTTTACTCCGATATCCGCTACTTCGAGGGTTAACTGCTTGCCTCCAGTTACCCCAGACTAATGTTCATAGAGGCAGAGCCGACTCTGTCTACGTGTGGCTTGCTTTCTATAATAGGTAATACCGTCTGTCTAAATGCCAATATTCGTGAGCTTCCGGAGCTCGTACTTCCTATTCCGATCCTACACTCATATATGGCCACCGACTGTTCCTACTCTAAATATGAGCTATGTGGCCCCCTTACATTACAACGTGCCTATACTTTCACACCAATGCGGCCCCTCCTCTAACCTGGCATCCCCCAACTTCTCGCCTACGACCCACAGTCTTCTATCTATTTCTTCTGGTATATGCCACTTACGGGTATTATGTCCAGTGTGCGTCTGTGCAGAATCGGGAGAGGGGGCAAGGTTTGAGGAGGGGGCAGAGCGAAAGGTGAATAAAAGCTAAAAGCAATGTTACAGATAAAAAGAGTAAAATCAAGTTGAAAACACGATAAAAACTTAAGATGATGATAATTAGCTTGTCCACTCTCTGCCTGAAGATATCAGTGTCCGAGAGCTGGGCCAGATAAGACAGGATCTTGTTTCAAAGCATTGCAGTGCATGGGAAGAATGAATGTCCAAAATAATCAGTACCTGCATGAATGCGTCGATATGTTTCAGTGTTGCTATTTTTTTGTAATTCGGGTACACTTCACAAGACTTAGATAGGTCGGAATCTGAATAGCAACTTTATTTTTTCATTTTGTGGAACAGCCATAATTTTGAAACATTCTTCTGTGCTCCGGTGTCTTAATATCTAATGTTTATTCCATTTTTTGTGACCCTGGAGTGTCGGGAGTAGTAATTGACAATCTATCTGAGAGTCCTAAGTTGAACCATATCAATTTTATGAATCTTTGGCTTTGATTTGGTATAGGGAGACCATACTGATGCTGCATATTCCAATTTGGGTATTATCAGTGCCATGTAAGCTGTTTTTCTTATTTTGATGTTTCTTGTTTTGATGTTACGTTTTAAGAAGCCACGTGTTTAATTTACGCTAGATGTAATACGGCCTATATGGTTATTAAAAGAGAGATTGTGCGTTATGTCAACTCCGAGATACCGTGCTCAATTTTAATGTTCGAGGATGTGTCCATGAAGAGTATAATAAAATTTAACTTTTTTACGCTTCTTAGATATAATAATGACTTGGCCCTTTTCAGGGTTAAATGACATGTTGCAAAGATGTTCCCATTTTTCTAATTTATTAATACCCCTCACTTGAAGTGTTATGCAGTCGGGGACGCAGTTAATGATAAGATATACTGCAGTGTCATTAGAGAACAGTCTTACTTGCGAGATTATTCCGTTTGGAAAGTCGTTGATGTACAGCAGGAACATCAACGGGCCTACGACAGATCCCCCTGATGTTACTGCTATCCCGCTTGATGTATGCCCTCCCAAAACGTCTGTCTGGGTGGTGTTTTTAGGGATTACTTTTTCCAACCCAGAGTTTCCCTCTGATACCATATTCATGTACTCTGAAGAGGAGTTTTGGATGGCTGACTTTATCGAAAGCTTTGATGAAGTCTTACAGGATGAGGTCTGTTTGATCACTTGCAGCAAGGCTCCTTGCTAGCTCATCAACTAGTTGGACCAGTTGTGTCTCTCAGGACCTACGGTCCCTGAATTCATGCAAGAGGTCCTTCGGAATATCATGGGCTTGCAGGTGCTGTGTGATACTGGAAGCAATGATGTGCTCAGCTATCTTACAGACGATGCAAGTTAGTATGATGGGCCTGTAATTAGCAGGGTTTATTTTGCTTCCTTTTTTGTAGATTGGAACGATGTTGCCTTTAGTCCAATCTTTAGGAAGTAACCCTGTGACCAGCGTTTTTTAAATTAAGTCAGGTAGGATTGGTCGGAATTCTTTGAGGACCATAGGCCTTATGTTATCCGGCCCAGCAGCCCTGTTGTTGTTTTTTTTTTATTTGGTAGAAGCTTTAGGACACCTTCTGGTTGGACAATAATTTCCAGCAACCTAGAGACACCATACCTTTTCTCTTTAACTAACTCATCTTTACAGTGATCTCTGATGACAGATAAAGATGCTTGTATTAGTGCCATGGGGTTATAACGTGAGAAAACTGATTTGAACTGATTATTTAAGATATTGGCTTTCTCTGTCAGATCTGGGTGGGTTTGCCCGTCATCAGGACTGATGAGTGCTCCTATGCCTTGCTTGCTCTGTTGAGTGCTTTTAATATACGAGAATAGTCGTTTTATTATTTCGCAATAGTTCTTCTGGCTTTTTTTCCATTTTATTTGGTGTTCCGTTTGTCACTTCCAGGATATTTTCAAGATGGGTATCATAGGCAGTGTTTAACTTACATATAGCTAGATTCTTGGCCATGTTATGTTGGTGGTTTAGTTTGGAACTGCTCTTCCTCTTCAAACGCTGGTTTAATTTGTCCCGTTTTCTCAGAAGCCTTTTAATTTCTGCAGTCATCCATGGCAGATTTGTGTATTACCATGGATTCTCTTAGGGACAAATTTAGCAGTTCCAGTTTCTAACGTTGCACGCCTTGAGACTGGAATGAAATTTTCGAGAAATCAACCTACTCTTATTCTATCGCAAAGATATTAATTCCTATTTTAATTGCTTCTCTTGAACTTGGTCTCTATAGATGTGTCTTAATTTAAACTTCTCTTTCAATTTTTTAAGGCATCGTACATGTACCTTCGCTATACATTGACACTTGTGACAGTCCACTGTCAGAAACTGACGATGTGCATACAGCAAATGTGCGCTGTTTTTGATTAGGGGATTATCAACACTAATAAGCAATAGAAGCCTGTAACACCAATTGACACTTATCTGGACTAAAACAACGAACTTGTCTGATAAGCTTCAGCCATTTGACCATCCAAATTGATCAGTCAGCTAATTAATTAGCTGACTGGTCAATTTGGATGGCCAAATGGCTGAAGCTTATCAGACAAGTTCGTTGTTTTAGTCCAGATAAGTGTCAATTGGCGTTACAGGCTTCTATAGAGATTCTGCCCCATTAAAGTTATCACTTTTATTACGCCTTCTCTGATTTATTTCTAATTAAATACACAGATATCTTACTTGACAAATCAGTTTTTCAGGGTCCTCGCATACCTATTCTTACTCTTTTTATCCCGAGTGAGAACGATTATCAAATATATATACACTTTTAATCAACAAAATCGAAAATTGAAGCTATCACCTTGATACCCTTTGTGTCCGGTGAACTTCTACTTTATGGAAATATCCGGTTAATCCATCCTGGAGCCCTGCGAAGCTTCGAGATTTGATTCGATTTCGAATCTTAAGTAGGCATTCGGTTCGATTCTAAATCGGCTTCCCGATTCGTTTCCTCTCGACTCTTTTTCATAAGAATATAGCTTGGTATCAGCCAGCTTCATCGTCTCATAAAACTTATAGTTCAGATGGAAATCGCACATAAATAATGATGAAATAAAAGACTGAGTGTAGCTTCCGATATATTAACATAAATAACATCTTCACTCATGCCACCAGCCGTACTAATTCCAATATCACTAGCCCCAATCACTGTTAAATACAAATTTAAGGTTTCCAAGTAATGTGTGGCTCAGTGGCAGACTGTTGGACTTATATGCTAGAGGTCCCGAGTTCGATCCCCGTCTGTGACGACCTGCGTTGTGTCCTTCGGCAAGGCACTTTATCTCGGTTGTCTACATGGGGCACGATGGAATATTTAAAGGTAGTGCCTAATAGGGCACGAAACCCGCCGACGGGCACGAGCCGGGCGGGGCACCCTATCCAAGTTAGTGAGGTGACAGACCTGCAATAATTCAAGCGCTGCTAAATGAGCATGAAATTTAATGTCCATTATGACGCACTTGTTGAACGCCACATGGGCTATCTGATAACTGATCAAAAGGAGTAAAAGAGACAGTATTCTCCTGTAGTCATTATCTGTGTAATTATGGCTAGTTAATAAGTGATGGTTGTAAAAACAGTACATCGCATATGTTCTGGACACACACCCATATTACGCAGCCAGCCTGTCACAGAATGTCAAAAGATACCAAAATGTGAGTTTTTCAAAGGAACTTTAAAACGAATATTAAATTAAAACAGATCTAAGCGGTCGAGTTCAAGAGAAACAAGAAAACTGAGAATTAATGTTCTGGCCATCGAAATAAAAACCGGGGGTTTCTCGAAAAATTCATTCCAGTCTGAAGGTATGTAAGGCTGTGAGTCGTTGCGAGTAAATGGGGATGTCCCATGCTATAGTTTAGAGGAGGTTCCGCATCGAAAGTATAGGCACGTTGTGATGTAGGTGGGGGGGGGGGGGGGGGGGGCACAGAGCTCATATTTAGAATAGGAGAAGTCGCGGGCCAAGTCGGTGGCCATATATGAAAATAGGATCAGAAACGCGAAGTACGAGCTCAGTGAGCTATTTGCATTTAGGTAAACGGCATTACCCGTTTTAGAAGGCAAGCCATACGTAGGCAGGGTAGGCTTTACCTGTATGAAAATTATTCTGAGACAAATGATGGGAAGCGTTTAACCCCATTGGTGGCGACTGCTTGAGTGAAAAGCGTCCAGTAAAGTGACAATAAGCTAGTGGCCGTGCCGCAGTGGTAGAGTTACATTCCGTCAATTGTTGGAGGGAATGCGATATAGTGAAGTGACAATACGTGAAAGGGTGAAGTGAATAGGCGACCAAAGAACGAACACCAGCGAGAAGGTGGAAAAATCAACGACAGCAGAGTAAGCGGGCCCGCAAGTGACTCAAAAACGGTGTGGGTTAGAGGTGATTGACGTTTTGTCTTTCATATTCATTGGATTACATGTGAGTCACAAATTACCATATTTATTTATATGTATATGTATTAAAATTGTTGTTTTCAGTGAACCCATGTTGATTCATGCTATTTGACGAAAAGTCACAGGCCCCTTCAGGATAAGAACCACCCCATCAAAAGTGAAACGGGCGGGTTCGTTATGGTGAGACATATGTTCACGTACGGATTCAGGCGAGACTCCTTGAGTTTTGGCTGAATACCCGGTGTGAATCTCTTTCCTCCAGTAGCGACAAAGCCCGGTTCCAACATTGTGTGGAGTTAGTATGTTGGGAAGTCTGTCAGTTGCTCGTCGTTGCTCAGTGGTTCTCTCCGGGTACTTCTGCTTCCACCACCCGTAAAACTGTCCGACACGAGGTGACTCCGGCAGTCGAAAGTGTCATTTAATCCCAATAAATAAATGAATATTAGATCAGATTCGTCCAAAATGCGTCCGTCTGAACTGGGGACAATAGTGCATCACAAGAGGGACAAATCTTGATAAATATTATAAAGAAAGGTCTGCGGTACACAGAGAAAGATTTTCGACAAAATTCTTGGAACAGAGATGTTTCAACCCAGATAATTTATAACTTTTACAGTTTATGAAAAAATACAAGAAACACAAGTTAATTTTCTGTTGGGTGACCCACGACTCTACCTGGACGGTCTAATAAATGAAATTTTACTTATGAATCATAGAATTGCTGTTACTACAGAAGTGCGATCACAAAAGTGGTGTGTTTCTCGGTCAGATTCCGATCTCGTCACGACACACCACACTGCAAAAAATATAGGTTCTCTTTAGAACCAAAACCGGTTCTAATCTTGTCCCTGAGATGGAACCAGTTCTGTTTAAGCAGTATTTATTTCAAATCAAATAAATTTATAAAGATTAACATTAAATATTAACAGAATTAAACATAAATTGGGGGGCTTTCAGTCGTAAGTTTAGAGCTTATACGAGGTTGTCTCAAATCATTATTAAGCAAAGGAGATATGAACAGTTGGCATATCGAACCAGTTTTGGTTCTATACAGAACCAAAACTGGTTCGATATGCCAACTGTTCATACCTCCTTTGTTTCAAAATGTTTGGCGACTGCGTTGAATAAGCTCCAAGTTTACTGTTGAATCTACTTCAGTTCATGCAATATTCTGTTAAAATAGAATGCTAATCTTGGTAAATTTATTTGATTTGAAATAAATACTGTTTGAACAGAACTGGTTCCATCTCAGGGACAAAATGAGAACCAGTTTTGGTTCTAAAGAGAACCTATATTTTTTGCAGTGCAATAGGTCGAGATTTCATAAATACAATATTGAAAAATCAAGAGAAGGAAAATAACATTTACGATTCGATGGCTTTGCTTTTTGTTTTTGACCAAGTGAGATTCTACCGTGCTGTGGGGAGGAGCGCGGACTGTCGCAATCCGTTAGTAGTATAGCACGTATGAATCATCCCTTATTACCAGGAGCTTTGCCAGAGCAGCTAGTGTTAAATGTCCATAGGAACCGGAGCCTTTTGCCGGAGCAACTGTTTTGGTGCAAAATTTGGCCCTATCCATCTAGATCCGACAAGCAGTTTACGTACAGCATATATAGTATGCTATGGTATGTACAGTGATATATGCACACACTGGGCTATGGGTATATAGTATGGGTATGTGATGGAAAATTGATGGTGAAGGTGAGACTTTTCTTGAAAGTTTTTCCCCGCGAAACAGTTGACGTTGTTTTTGACGCCGTGACGTCATGATGCGCACGCGGCGTCATAGAGATGTTGACCGCTTTTGTTGTCCACTATACAATCTGACATTATAAGTTATGGGGCTTTCAGTGGGCGGATATGGTGTGATATAAGGTGAAGTGGGATCAATATTAGGCGAGGCCGAAGGCCGAGCCTAATATTGATCTTGCTGAGCCTTATATCACACCATTTCCGCCCACCGAAAGCCCCATAACGTATTTATTATGCCAGTCCTTTGAAAGAGACACAACCATAAGTGATTCTTAGCGCAAATGTTCTGTTATCGCTATCAGGGAATTTCCCGGTTTTACGTCATGTGAAGGTCACGCTAGTTGCAGGCGCTGAAACAACGGAGTTTTCTTCTCAATAAACAGGAATTTATATTAACAATTCACAATACCGAAATGAGGCTAAGAGTCGTATGTGCGAGTCACTCGAACGAGCAATTGCTCGATAGCTCATTTGCGCGATGGGATTCGAGTCGTTCGAGCAATGACGTATCAGTAACTACTCGATAGATTCATGGGTTTAGTAATTATATAAGCCTTTGTTATACACAATGGAGACAGCTTTGTATGGACATGTTTAAATTGTGGCAAATGCAGCAATATGATTGGTTAATCAGCTTCCGTAAAGTGAACTGATTAAATGATCTGGAAAAATGAAACAAGAACAAGTGTACTTGGAATGTGGTAGGAACTACTGACATTACGTACCACCTTACTAGTAATAGGCTGATACAAAGTATTCGGGAGGTTAATACTATCAACGGTTAAGATGGGACCTACATGGGCATATACCAATCATACTCTGCTGCCGTTCTGTACTACCAGGCATTAACCCCACCCCACAATACCGCTTGATAATATGAAGAATCTGGTGGATTATTAGTACCGAGCGCTAATAAGAGAACGACATGGGTATATACAGCCTATGCTATACTACCGTTCTAAACTACCAAGCATTACCCCCACCCCATAATACCACTTGACCTACCATAACGTACTACCTATACCAGCCATATAATAAAACGAAGCAATCGGTTGGTTAATAGTACCAAACACTAACAGGTGGCCTACAGTGGTATATACCGTGCATTCTATACTACCGTTCTAAACTACCAGGCACTACCCCTACCCACAATACGCTTGGCGTAGCATTACATACTATCTATACCAGTCATAGGATAACATCAAGAATTAGGGGATTAATAGTACTAAGGGCTAAGATGGGACCTGCGGGGGTACAAAAGCGTCCATCCTGTTCTACCACACTAGGCGACCATACATTACACCCACTTACCACACAATAATTTCTGCCCCTTTATTACATACTACCTAAACGAGTCATGGGATGACACAAAGAATTAAGACGATTAGTAGTACCAACGGATTTCGGAGGAGGGGGCACAGATGTATATATCGCCCTTACTATACTGCTCTTCTATACTACAAGGCATTACCCCCACCCCCATCCCACAATACCACTTGACCTGTCATAACGTACTACCTATACCAGTCATAATAATAAAAAGCAATCAGTTGGTTAATAATACCGAGGACTAACAGGGGATCTACAGGGGTATATACCGTGCATCCTTTGCTCCCGTTCTAAACAAACGATTATAATACTGCCTGACCTACCATTATGAATGACCAATACCAGCCATAAGATAACACAAAGGTTTCGGTAGGTTAATAGTACTAAGGGGGGTAATAGACCAACATACCATTCATCCTATACTGCCAACCTAAACCCTCAAGGACTATCTCGCAATACCGCACTGGGCGAACATATAGACCCCCATCCCCACAATACTGCTTGACCGAGCTATAACAGACATAAGATAATATGAAGACCCAAGGGCTAATAGTATACCAACATGAATATATACCACGACTACCAGATCATCCCCTCCCCCCCCCCACGAGAAGTCCTACACCCCCTGACCCGAATAACATTATGTCAGATTGTATAGTGGACAATAAAAGCGGTCAACATCTCTATGACGTCGCGTGCGCATCATGACGTCACGACGTCAATATCAACGTCAACTGTTTCGCGGGGAAAAACTTTCAAGAAAAGTCTCACCTTTACCATCAATTTTCCATCACATACCCATACTATATACCCATAGCCCAGTGTGTACATATATCACTGTATATACCATAGCATACTATATATGCTGTACGTACACTGTTTGTCGGATCTAGCTGAATAGCGCCGAAATTTTGCACCAAAACAGTTGCTCCGGCAAAAGGGCCCGTCCCTATGGACATTTAACACTAGCTGCTCCGGCAAAGCTCCGGGTAATAAGGGATGATTCATACGTGCTATACTACTTCCGTTCGAAATTCATTGTCAACGTATGTGATCACACTACTGCTCCTGGAATGAAATTGTCTGTCCGTCCGGGCAATAAAATGGGAGTTATGAGGGTTTTTTTCTTGCCCGGACAGGCATTATGAGCTTACTTCCAGATTATGAGCTTACGTACAAATATTATGAGGTTAATGTCTAAAATATGAGACTGATGAGGCAAGTATAGATTTGTAGCGATTTTGCGGAGTTTAAGTTAAGGTTTATGGTCAATTAACGGCTGGGGTTAGGGTTGCCCCCTCTTCAGGTTTATCTTGAGGGATCCAAACATGTCTATTCCCCAAAAAGAATTTCCGAAGAAACGACTTTTTAGCGGTTGACCGAACGTTTTAAAATGATAATTTTTTCTGCAAAAAAATTAAGCCCACAACTCTCGTTTTTAAGAACGTGCGTTCGTCCGTGCGCCCGTCCGCTCGCCCGCCCGCCCGCCCGAAAGCACGCTCGAAGCCTGCCCGCCCGCCTGCCCGCCCCACCGACCGACCGACCGCCCGCCCGTGACCGCCCGGAAACTCGCCGGCCGTAGGCCCGCCCGCACGCCCGCACGCCCACCTGACGCCCGCCTGCCGCCTGCCTGTCTGCCTGCCTCAGTGCCTGCCTGCCCGCCCGCACGAACAACCCGCCCAACCGACCACGCGCCCGCGAGACCGCCCGACCGCCACCCTCCCCCCCCCCCTGCCCGTCTGCCTGCCTGCCTGCCTGCCTGCCCGTCCGACCGTCCGTTTTACCATTCGTTTTACCATCCGCTCGTCAGTCCATCCATCCGTCGATCGTCTGACTGTCCCCTCTCTCTCTCTCTCTCTCTCTCTCTCTCTCTCTCTCTCTCTCTCTCTCTCTCTCTCTCTCTCACAAAGAGTGTGAAACACCGTTGTTAATGTTCCTGCAATCTTTACTGAGATAGCTGTGTTCTTCTTCCTTCGATTTATCAGTCTTGAAATCTATAGTGCTATGTTTCTGTAGTCTGCTGTGGTATTGGAAACTATCTAGACGTTATATATTAATTAAACGGTGAGTTAGTTGCCAGCCCATTTCTAGAGCGAAATTGACTTCAAACTTAATAAGATCCGCAGGTGCCTGTAGAGCTTTTGAGAAATTATTCCATGAAGATCTGTCTAATCAATAGATAAGCAGTTAGGTATTAAGGAATTTGTGCTGAATTACCTCACAGAGTGCATATAAATATGCAGACGTTTTCCCTTTCAGTTTAAATTCCAGTCATTACATATAAAGCCGGGAACTGTCAGGGTCGGATTTAAGGGACATCTTTTGTCAGAAGATGCTGAGTTGACAAAATAGTGAGTTTTGATATTCTCGAAATATTAGCCTTTATCGTTTACCCAGATACGAGTTGAACCCTTATACGATTTGAAAAAAATGGCGCCGAGACTCCTATCCCAACTGGAGGGTGTGTAATGCTTTTCGTGCCCTTGATATGAGGTAAGCAAGATAGTGCAGAGTACAAGAAAATGATATCCAGTATCACCACGTAAGAGCCTTATCAAAGAGATCATTGTTAAAACAAAACCTGCCAGGCATGTGACTATAACAGTGAGTTAACTATTTCATCACCAAGGTAATGACTGTGGCCGTTGGATGTAGCACTGCAATGGCGTAGAAAGGCAATGTTTTTTTTTTTTTCTTTTAAAACATGCTATCGGGAAGCAATGACCTACGCGGAACGCGTTGCATGGGTTCGGAAGCCCGAAAGTGGGTGATGTTAAATATAAAATACCCCATTAGAACCCCAATCCCTGTTTCTGTGCGAAGGTCGTTTGACAACCCATTGACTTGCTGTGTAAGTGGATACCGCCTTACCATGAATGCTTAAGTAGAAACTGTATACTATACATGCACAATTATATAAATGATTACAATTTTGATTTTATGCTTTGTCTTTTTTCAGAATTTTACCGAATGATGAAGTCGAGTCTGCAGTAAACATGATCGTTGAAGTTGAACTAAACGTTTCACGTTTGCCTAATACAGAATATGCACACACGAGTAAAGTCACAGCAACCGGAAGTGGGAGATGTGTCCCGCTTTTTCCCACAGACATACTCCGGAATTACACAATGAGAAAATGTGAGAGCACACAGACGTGTCAATATATAGGCATTCCTGTGATATATTTTCTGTAAATGTAAACAAAATTAGTTTCTTTGCCCAGTGAATTCTATCCTCTAGCTGTTCGGTCTATTTCTCTTACTTTAATCATCTTCCAACCCGAATGCTAGCCTTCGGGTTGAGAGATGGCTGACGTAGAACAAATTGACCAAACTATCGGCGAGAAAACATCAGGATCATTTATTTATTTATTTATTTATTTATTTATTTATTTATTTATTTATTTATTTATTTATTAGGGTTTAATGACACTTTAACAGCCAGGGTCATAGGGTGTTGGTGACAGTTTTACGGATGGAGGAAGCCGGAGTACCCGGAGAGAACCACCGAACAACGACTAGCAGGTGCTAGCTCCCCAACATCGTAACTCCGCACAGCACCACAGGCAGAGTTAGATTGGTTAAAGACATGCGCACCATCGACGTGCAGTACCCCTTTGTACACAGCGACAATCGAGGTGAAGTGCCTTTCCCAAGGACACAACGTGGAAATCCGAATCGATCGCTCAGATGGTCACCCATCCAAGGATTAACCGGGCTCGACGTTACCTAACTTCGGTGATCTGACGAGAACCGGTTACCGCAACGCCAACGCGCCCCCTCGGGTTCATCTAATTTGTTGACTTACAAACTGAAAATACTGATTAACATCATTTCTATTAGATTAATCCATCCATTTGTGTAAATTGTAACAATCTGTTGTCACAAATACGGTTAAGTAGTTTTTTCATCAATCATTCTGTTGTAAAGACACTATATTCATACGCTTGTTAATTGTTCGTAAAATTAATCTACATTACCGATTGCCAATTAAGAAGTTTTCGATAGAGTTTGATTACTGGCTCTTGTCACGTGTATGCTAAAATCCAGTAAATTGTTATTAAATTTGTTAAAGTAAAAAGAGTGAGGTCTTTTACTTTTCCTAACTTACATGACATTCCCGGTGTGACAGGAATGGAAGTCCGTAGGAAAATTAGTCCCTCTGGACTATTATTCCGCGGAATTATAGTCCTAGGTCTAACATTTCTAGGAATAGTAGTCCGCCGGACTACTATTCCTAGAAATGTTAGACCTAGGACTATAATTCCGCGGAATAATAGTCCAGAGGGACTAACGTTCCTACGGACTTCCATTCCTTTTACACCGGTACAAAATATTTTTGTGACCCGTTCCCAGGTCACAAAACCATGACAAGACTATTACATACACACCCACAATAGTGGCTAGAGAGTATGTGTACATTTGTTGATATTGGATTATAATATGTGGTGTGACACAAAAGGACCTTGTCAGCTTTATCGATAGTGTAGTATATTAGTCGGTAAAACGCCCCCCCCCCCCCCCCCCACGCCATCACCCAACCTCTCCTCTCTCCCATTCCTCTACGAAGCGCTTACTTTTGTAAAACTTTCCGTCGTACTCATCAAGACTTGAAAACTTAGGAACTGCAGTTCTCTGGATTCATTCCTAAACGAGTGCAGTTTGAGGCATTTTGCCCCGAGGGCTATGTCACCCTTAAATGCCGGACCGAATCGAATCGGGCAGAAGATTTGGAATTGAATCGAATATCTAATCGAATCTCAACACTCTTCAATTTTTATATAATGCACCTTTTTGCAACAGAGACGATTGTTAGTCTCCCTTTAGTATTGTGTGTAACGCGACTCGTCTGATTGGTAAAATCAATGAAAAAAGCGGAATACCCCAAAATGGAATCAAAGTCGTGTCGAAGGCGGAATGTCCTTGAACTATTCTTCTATCATCGAATATTGAAGCTTCATAGGATACTACTTTTCGCTTCGCATACCAAATTAATGCATACGTCTGTCTCTCTGTTGCCTGGAAGGTGAGTAATTCACACAGCTTACAATACGCTTATGTTGCATCGGCGACAGTGTTAACATATTCCTATCTCCTAAGCTCATCAAGCTCATTTTGGAGAAAACAGTCCTGTATCCACTTAACATATCATTTCATTAAAAAAATTGAACAGGAAAATAATATTTGTTGCCGTGTGCTTTTTTGGTTTCTTTGTGTTCGAAACTCCAACTACCGTCCAGCTTCGCACTCAGTTGAAAGGATATATTTTTGCTTGTCTCCCCTCGCCTTATTTTTCAATTCTCGCAATTTTGAAAGGATAGCCAGTGTAAATATTTTAAGTCTTTTCCAAAATAGAAACTGTGACATTTTTTATTGAGGGTTCCAAAATCAAATAATATTTCCCCAATCAGCTTATCCCCTTTCTTTTATGCTCTATTAAAAACGGCTAGATGGCGTTTGGCTCACATATAGGCTATTGTAACCACAAAATAAACTGTTGTGATAATTACACAGAAAATGCAATGTAAAAAAGGCCCTACCAAGTGAACAGTCATATATATACATTATACACGCATGTGTGCATTGGCCACGTGTTGCATTGGTGTATAATAAATATCAAATTATTGCGAATGAACTTCGTAATAATTGTTGACCGAATCTACGTAAACAGCTGAGATAATAACCAGAGAATGGTAGAAACGAATCACATTGACATACAATTTGGATTGATTTCAAGCATATGTTGATGTTTCTGTAATATTTCTTCTTCCAGACGCAAGTCATTATCTTAGAATATCTTTTTACTTCAAGCAACAGGGGGCGAAAGTTAATTTTATTCTCCATACATATGTTCCACGCGGCAACTCCTGGAGGGCTACCGTAAACCGTTTATTTTTGCGCAGATATAATGATGAATAGCGCTGATGTGTTTCTCTGATGAAAATGCAAAGTCGTAAAGTGCTGGGATTACAGTATTGTGTACATAAATGTGGTCTCTTTCTCGATCAGGTTGCAGTCCGATCGCGAAACACATCAGTGGGTGAGG
This sequence comes from Pictodentalium vernedei, assembly GCA_031216915.1. Lineage (NCBI taxonomy): Eukaryota > Metazoa > Mollusca > Scaphopoda > Dentaliida > Dentaliidae > Pictodentalium > Pictodentalium vernedei. The sequence continues at coordinate 265,977,465 of CM062297.1, forward strand.
GTTTCAAAACAAATATTGTAAATCATGACCGAATCGGTCTGAACGAAAATAATATCTGAAATTTAATGTTCTCGCATTTCTTTTTTCGGCAATTAGATTCTACCGTTTTATGTTGAAGGAAAACGGACAGAAAAGTTCAACCGAATCGCGACTAAATAGCAATTCGGTTGAAATTTTCTGTCCGCGTTTGTAGTAACAGTATTATATTCAATACTTCTCTCAATATTATTGATCGACCGTGCTTGGTCATTTTTAAAGTAAGAGGTTATTAGCAGTAAAAGGGGCCATATCAACTGATAAATTCATCAGAACATAATGGATGCCACATTTTTTCAAAAGGGCTGTACAGTTACAGTACTGTGATCGCAAAAGTGGACTCTCTCTCTCTCTCTCTCTCTCTCTCTCTCTCTCTCTCTCTCTCTCTCTCTCTCTCTCTCTCTCAATCTCTCTGTCTGTCCAGCTGTCTGTCCAGCTGTCTGTCTGTCTGCTGTCTGTCTATCTTGTCGGTCTCTGTCTCTGTCTCTCTCCCTCCCCTCTCTCTCTCTCTGTCTCTCTCTCTCTGGTCTCTCTCTCTCTCTCTCTCTCTCTCTCTCTCTCTCTCTCTTCTCTTCTCTCTCTCTCTCTCTCTCTCTCTCTCTCTCCCTCTCTCTCTCTCTCTCACGATATATGATTACAAACGAGATATTGAAAAAAGATATACTGTTAAACTAGAATACAATGTTATGTATTAAAAACATTTCTGAGACAAGGGTCGAGAAGCTCTTGCAGTGGAGGATCCGGGATTCTGAGTTAAATTGGGGAGCGCCACATTTTAATCGTGGATTATGATGTGAATGGTCGTCCGAAACGCGTAGCCACAAGTTGGGGCGGTGAACCTGGGAGAGGATATCCCACTATCGTCGGCGCGGTTTGCAAGTGTCCGTGGGGAAATTTTTTGAAAAATGGAAGGTCAATGCGGCTCTTCGATAACTTCTTTGCAAATAGTCACTATGTTTTCTAGCAAAAATATTACCGTAGTTTTGTATAGACTAATTCAAGTTTTGAGAAAGGAATGCCAATGTAAAAGGTACACACGAGGCTCGCGCTGGAGCTATTCTATGCATAGGCAACGGTATTATCCGCGATAACACATGGACTTCTACTACCTGATATTCCCTAATACTGGTGCATGTGAATAAAATCGAGTTACAAAAATAGAAGGGACGCCCCCTTCTGGATCCATCCATGCTTGCAACCCTTCAGTTTAGTTTTTGAGCTTAAAATTTGCAGGTGTGCTTTATCTTTTTAAAAAAAAACTAAATATTCGTTGGGTGGAGATTCTGCGCCACTTTTTAGTGCTCCACTCTCCCTGCTCTGGCTGTAAAGCATTCAACCGGAAAGTGGAATTTGTTGCATGCTAGGGTTTTTTGTAAGTTAGATTAAGGAATTAAATCTTCTGCACCAGTCGGTAATGTTGGGCTATAAAATGACAAAGCCGAATCTTCGAAAATAGGTCGCTTAAAACGACCCGTTTTCAAGTTTTCCGAGTTTGGTGACTTTTGTTCACTGAATCAACAATTTGCGACCGAACGTCAATGCGATACGCACATTGCCATCGTCAAGGCGAGACATTCTTACACGATGTTGCCGTCATGGAAGGGAGGTCGGTCCTTTATGGAAAGCAGTCTGAGTTTCTAGGCAATTCCAAGGTAGGTTTTGCTAAGTATTAGTCTGAACACTCCCCCCCCCCCCCCCTCACCTCCCCGCACTTTGGATTATTTGCACGATTTCTGAAGTAAACATTTATTTCAATAGCTTTGGTGTAAATACCGTGTTACCTTAGTAATATTACTTGAGTACTTTTAATTGGTTGAGGGGTAAATCATTTTGGTGGTCCGAATTTGTTATTCAAAATTTTGTTTTATTACAAAAGGCACTCTTCAATAATTTGTCATAAAACAAATTTATATAAACAAAATATTATTTGCGTTTGACTGAATATGAAACATGAGCAAGGAAAATGTTGTCTTTTGTGAAGTCGAAATACCTTGGAAATCGATTTCAGTCAAAATCCGCCCATCTGAAAAGCAATCAAAGTTTCACTGAACAAGTGTACTCTACATCCCATGTACAGGTAACGGGTCAAATTTGTTCTGAAGGTACATGTATTCTTTGGTCGAATAGCTGAAACAATGCTTTTGTTTCTTGGGTTTTTTCACAGAATATGAGTTGTCTGGATGGAAACTTGACACCGTTGATTTTTAGTAGCAGTCCACGCTCTCCGTATTGTTACCATGGGATAAGCGTCAGCAGAAGTTGCCGAGCAACAAGTGACGCATTGTTAGCAAGATTTTGTCGAAAGTGCTTAGTTGAATTTGTGGGGATGACTATTAAATTCAAGCACATGCGGCACTTTCTGTAGATATTGTCAAGATCGATTCGAAAATAATATGTAGAATTGTAAATAGATATGGTAGATTTTTTTATGTTTGGAAGATACCCGTCGGTTATTCTTTTAAATAGCAAGTCCGTGACACATCCACATGACGAATCTGCCTCTAAAACAGCGAGGTTGTTAACCCTTTACCTAACGTAACGGCCAAAACCGGCCAGTGCTATTCTCAAAAATCGCCTATTAATTTTCATTATTTTTTTCATTTTTTGTCTCAAAAACATAGGTTATGACCCCTCGTTGGAACGAGCTCGTCGAGCTCGTTCCAACGAGGGGTCATAACCTATGTTTTTAAGACAAAAAATGAAAAAAATTAGTTATTCAAGAATTATTTTTGCAAGTGTCGTCTGCTTTTCATGTTAGGTAAAGGGTTAAACGTATGTTCATTCAAAGGGCAGGGTGCTTCGGTTGAGCTCTGGGGTGACAATAAATCTCTCATCTCCATCCTCCATGTGTTGACAGACATAATGGCAAATAAAAATCAGTCAGATTTTTCTGGAACCACTTTAACTCTTTTCACGTTGATAAGAACAGCGTCGACACGCCCCTCACTTTCTATTTGCGTAATTCATTTTGTTGTATCACAGATCTTCTTGGAAGTTCTGGCATTGCCACAGTCGCGTTTCCTTTTGATATGTCAGCTGCATTGCGCTTCTCAAGTGGTTGTTTCGCTTCACTTATTGCACCTGATGCTACAGATATATATCAGCTCCATGCAGGATTTGTCTCGATTTTGATGGCTCAAGTCCCAACTGATAAAATATTCCTAGTGCATTGTCAAGGCATGCCTTTGTCGAAGTCATACCTTGATGACGTAGTTGGAATATTAGTTATTCAGGATAAGACTTCAAAACCTCAAGACTTCTTGGAACTTTATTTTTGTCGTTAAATAAAATATACATGCACTTGTCGTGGGGCAACTTTTTATTTATTAATTTGGATGTATCGTGCGGTACTCCAAGTTGGTCATGCTTTTGCATTTTAAATTACATCTTAAAAGTAATATATAGAGGGTTAAGTTTTATTTAATATCACAGAAATGAGTAATTTGTATTATTGAGATCTGTGCTGTTAACTAAAAAAGTCTTATTAAATGCACTTCAGGGTGTTAAGCAGTCTGATACATAGCCCTGAGAACTTTTCCTCTTCCTACGGTCTTGTAAAATTAATAGTGACATATGAGATAAGCACAACATGAAAAAGACTTGGTATTCACAGAGTAATGTATAAAAAACTAGGTTTTGTGTGTGGATCACTCTATCACTTTCTCTGTTCCATAGAGATTATGACCTTTATGTAGATGTACAAAATATGTATCCGAGTCGAGCTCCGGGTTCTAAGTGCAGATCACGACTCCGCGGGAGGGCGGGCGGGCGTAAACAATTGGTTTCCGGATGATAACTTGATAGTGGTTCAACTCACATTCATTAAACTTCATACGTAGGTTGGTCTTGGTGGGAGGAAGAACCCTATTGATTTTGGACATGCTACGTCGAAGGTCAAGGTCACAGTGACCTTGAACATAGTAAATCTTAAACAATTGGTTTCCGGATGATAACTTGATAATGGTTCAACTCACATTCATGAAACTTCATAGGTAGATTGGCCTTGGTGAGGGGAAGAACCCTATTGATTTTGGACTCGCTACGTCAAAGGTCAAGGTCACAGTGACCTTTAACATAGTATATCGCAACAATTGGTTTCCGGATGATAACTTGATAGTGTTTCAACCTAGAGTCATGAAACTTCATAGGTGTGTTGGCCTTGGTGCGAGGAAGAACCCTATTGATCTTGGACTCACCAGGTCAAAGGTCAAGGTCACAGTGACCTTGAACATAGTATATCGCAACAATTGGTTTCCGGATGATAACTTGATAGTGGTTCAACCTAGAGTCATGAAACTTTATAGGTGTGTTGGCCTTGGTGCGAGGAAGAACCCTATTGATCTTGGACTCACCAGGTCAAAGGTCAAGGTCACAGTGACCTTGAACATAGTATATCGCAACAATTGGTTTCCGGATGATAACTTGATAGTGGTTCAACCTAGAGTCATGAAACGTCATAGGTATGTTGGCCTTGGTGCGAGGAAGAACCCTATTGATCTTGGACTCACCAGGTCAAAGGTCAAGGTCACAGTGACCTTGAACATAGTATATCGCAACAATTGGTTTCCGGATGATAACTTGATAGTGGTTCAATCTAGAGCCATGAAACTTTACAGGCATGTTGGCCTTGGTGCGAGGAAGAACCCTATTGATGTTGGACTCACCAGGTCAAAGGTCAAGGTCACAGTGACCTTGAACATAGTATATCGCAACAATTGGTTTCCGGATGAGAACTTGACAGTGGTTCAACCTAGAGTCATGAAACTTCATAGGTGTGTTGGCCTTGGTGCGAGGAAGAACCCTATTGACCTTGGACTCGCCAGGTCAAAGGTCAAGGTCACAACTCGACATTGGATCTGTGATCCTGAGCGGCATTTTTCTCACATTTTTACCCAGAATTTTAACTCATTAATTTTGATAAATGGTTTAACATTTATAGTCCAAGTTATTTCTGTAATCTATTGGGATAATACTTTCTTTTGAGAGTTGATATGGCAAGGATAGAAGTTCGTTTGCAAAGTCTTCTTGAAAAGCGCATGAGATGTACTAAAGCTCATAAATCGGTTTTAAAACGTTTTGATCAAACCGAGCAACTGAAAGCTGATGGTGCGCATGCTGAAGAGATTACCTTGTCCATAGGAGTATCCAGTATTGACATGCAGAATTTGAACAAGGTGGTTAACGACCTTCAAGCAGTGCGAGATGATATTGAGTTTAACTCCGAAAATACAGATAGACTAGAGAACATGGATGCAGAGTCAAAACAGAATGAGGAGAATACTGAGCAAAGCATCAGGGAGTAATATTTGTCCTTATATGCCATAGTTCAAAACTTAAAAATCAAAGGTATTAACCCATCAAAATACAGCAGGCGGCAAAGCTCAAATGCCAGTGAAATACCCGATGTCTGACAAGCATGTAGTCAACAAACAGTCAACTGAAAGTTTAACAGAGGCTTTTAAATCTGTTAACACTCGACTTACTGGTGATCAGTTGTTGCAGATTGTCACAACAATGACAAAGTTGAAGCGCGATTTAACTGTACCTAATTTCAAAGGTGAAACAGAGCTATTTGACCAGTGGAAGGACTTTGTGATGTCCGAACTTTGTAATTAGTGTACCAGACGGGGGCGAGGCATTAAAGATTGCATTGTCGCTGAAAAATCTCAGTTATGAGGAATCACTACATGTACTGGAAAATAAGTATGGAGATGTGCTTGTACTTGTACGAGTACAAGTCATCTTAGAAATTGCCAATATTAACTCTTTACCTAACATGAAAATAAGACGACATTTGCAAACAAAATTCATGAATAAGTAATTTTTTTCATTTGTTGTCTTAAAAGCAGGTTATGGCCCCTCTTTGGAACGAGCTCGACGAGCTCGTTCCATAGAGAGGTCATAACCTATGTTTTTAAGACAAGAAATGAAAAAATAATAAAAATTAATTGGCGATTTTTGTGAATAGCGTTGGCCGGTTTTGGCCGTTGCGTTGGGTAAAGTGTTAACCCCACATTTTCAGCCTGTGCCAAAAAATTAGATTCATTGTATTCAAAACTTGTAACATGCTGGAATTACTTACCGAGAAAAACAGAAAATGATGAGAGTTTTATTACCAGTTGGTGGGTACTGACAGCCTTAGTGAGGCCTACATTACCTAAGACCCTATGTAAAAGGTAGGATGGTGAAAGAATCAAAGATGAGGGAACAGAAAAACGACATAAAAACAATTTGCTTATCAAATTTGATGAGCTGCTTCAAAAACTGAAAGAAGCACTACTAGTTGCCCGAAGAACCGTCGTTGAGTCAAAACCGAACAGCAGTCAATACCAACATAAAGAGAAAACGACCACCAACAAGACACGCAAACCAAGTGGCTATGTATTAAATAAATCCAAGACCACTTCAGGCACAAAAGCGTGTTTGTTTTGTGGAAGAAAGCATGCATCGGTCAAATGCTGAGCAGTTAATGAAAAGCGATACCACAGAGAACAGAAAAAGGTTAAAGGATCAAAAGCCTGTTTTAACTGCCTAGGTAGAAATCATTTTGTTACCAACTGTAATGCTAGTCTTTGCTAGGGCTGAAACGGTTAACCGATTAATCGATTAATTAATGATCAACATCTTGATCGATCCAAAAAGTAACTGATCGATTAAGCGTTACGTTTGAACTGCTGTATTATATGGGTTAACAAAGGAAGAAACTTGCTCCAAAACAGGCAAACATTGTCACACTGACTCACATCAATTATATGAGACGGAGTAAAGCATGCAAGTTACTTGCTGATATACTTGTTTACATGATCATCATACTGTATCAGTGGCTGGAAATGGTCATTTTTGTTTTTGTTTTTTTTTATTAGGGTTTAACGACACATTAACAGCCAGGGTCATACCATGTCGGTGACAGTTTTACGGGCCTAGGAAGCCGGAGTACCGGGAAGAGAACCACCGAGCAACGACGAGCAGCTGTCAGCTCTCCAACATCGTAACTCTGAACTCTGCGCCGCGGCACAGGCAGGGATAGATTGGTTGAAGACATGCGCACCACCGACGTGCAGTACGCCTTAGTACACAGCGTCATCGTGCCCCCATGTAGGCAATCGGGGTTAAGTGCCTTGCCCAAGGACACAACGCGGGAGCACGAATCAGTCGCTGAAATGGTCACCCATCCAACTACTAACCGCGATCGACGTTGCTTAACTTCGGCGATCTGACGAGAACCGGTTACCGCGAAGGAAATGGTCATTCTTAACCCTTTACGCATACGGGTAGCAGACGATATTTGCAAAATAAATTCATGAATTACTAAAGAATATCAATTTTTATCTCAAAAACATAGTTTATGACCCCTCATTGGAATGAGCTCAACGAGCTCGTTCCAATGAGGGGTCATAAGCTATGTTTTGAGACAAAAATTGAAAACATAATAAATTTGTATGGAGATTTTTGTATATAGTCCTAGTCAGTTTTGTTTGTTACGTTGGGTAAAGGGTTCATGCTGTAAATCATCAACGGTATGGCAGTTATTCAGATATCTATTTGGACAAGTGATTAATCGGTTAACCAAGGTTAATCCACGTGATTAATCGATCAAGAAAACCCATTAACCGTTTCAGCTCTGGTCCTTGTAGCAAATGTGACAGGAAACGCAGTGTTCTGCTACATATAGAGAAACTTCAAAATAAACATGAATATACACACAAGGAATTTACACGCTCAAGACATAACAATGGAGAAATGGAACAAGTTGGCATGCAGGTAAATAACAAAATAGTCGAGTCAACTCCCGGACTTGTGAAGGTCATAAATGAGCCGAAGGACATACTAATGCAAAGTGGCATTGTTGAGGTCGAGTCTAATGTCTGTGTTACACAGGCAAGAGTTTTATTTTATAGGTGGCCTGACGTGTCATTTATTAGCAAGAAAATGGCCAAGAAGCTGGGTTTAAAAGATCGTACAGTTGAAGGCAAATTTACCTTAGCTGGTGGAAAGAACATGTAGGTGAAAGCACAAGAGGTGAGGTTTTATCTGTCGTCGGCGCTCCCAAATTGGAAAGGAGAAATGAATGAGACTGTGGCCTATGTGATAGACAACCGAGTGCAGACCTAAAGGAGGTCCGAGTAGATTTATCAACGATGCCATATTTAAAGAGCTTACAACTAGCAGACATTTACCCATGAACAATAAAATCAGAAGTTGATATCTTGCTTGTTATTGAATATACTCAAAATATCCAGATTGCAGAGAGAACACGCGATCCAAGAGGTACGCCGATCGCCCCACAAACGCATATCGGTTGGGTTCTGTCAGGTCCATGTACAGTTGAGGCGACGAGTGACATAATACCATCAGTAAACCGCGTATCATTTCAGATACGAAAGCCAGAGGAAATCGCTGTGAAACACTGGGAGTTAGAGCTCCCGGCATTTTGCCAAATAAATCAAAAGAATTGAAACCATTAGAGACTGACGCGATTTTACAATATAAAGAAAAAACAACCTTTAATGGTTTTCGATATGAGACAGGGTGAATATACGTCATCTACAGTGGGAAAATAACACCTAAAAATCCAACAGACACCTAGCTTTCAGCCGATTAAAATCAATTGAAAGAAGGTTGCGCCAGAATCCTGAACTGGTAAAGATGTATGAAGATCAGCTCCAGGAGCTTATATCCAGTGGAAGAGCCGAGAAGAGAGAAAATTCTGAAGACACAAAAGAAGGCAACATATGGTATTTGCCACATCATCCGGGAGTTAGGACGGACAAATTCACTACAAAGGCCAGAGCTGTTCTCAATGGTACGGCGGGAAGGGGGGGGGGGGGGGGGGGGGGGTCATCGAAGGTTTTTATCTGAATGATACCCTGATGCCGGGTCCACCATTACAACCCGACTTGTTGGGTGTGCGGATCAGATTTCGGAAACACAAAGTTGCTTTAGTTGCGATATTGAGAAAATGTTTTTATAAATAAAAATGAACAGAGAAGACCAAGATTTGCAACAATATTTTATGGAGAAATATGGAGTTGGATAAGGTTCCTGATGAGTATCGGTTAACTACAGTAACGTTCGGGTTAAAATGCTCACCATTTTTAAACATACAGACAATATTCGAGCATTTGGAAAGTGAGCGTGAATCATTTCCAAAGGCTTCCACTGAGGTAGGAAAAAATATATTTGTGGATGATATTCTAACTTCACCGAAGAAAAGGCAGCTGATCTCTCAAACAAGATGAAAGAGTTATTATCGAGGGGGAGGCGTTCCCTTGAGAAAATTTGTTTCAAATAAATCCAAAGCATTTCAACTCTTGGCGAAAGAAGATTTAGCGTCACATAATGTAGTTTCCATGGCAGAAAATGGCTGTATGACAACATTTCTGGGAGTTAAATATCTGACAACTGAGGATGTCCTAATGTTCTCCTTTTATGAAAAAATAGATGACGTCGAATTGGAAACAAGAAAAACAATCTTGAAGCACCTACATCGTATTTACGATCCAATGGGTTTGTTTGCCCCATTTATTTTAAAAGCTAAACGACTGTTCCAAAGAGCTTGGACCTCAGCTTGTGAATGGGATCAGCCTTTGCCAGATGACCTTATTACGCAATGGACTAAATGGAAGGACGAGGTACCGATTGTGGGCAAAATCAAAGTGAGACGCTGTTTTGTGCCGGAACAGTACAAAAATCCAAGGTACACAATCCATGCATTTGGTGATGCTTGCGAGGCTTCTTGTGGTGCTGTTGTTTATCTTCGAGTTGAAGTCTCAGTGACACCTGAAATCAATGTATCAAATATATGCTCAAAAACTAGAGTGGCGCCATTAAAGAATCGATGAAGTCTTCCCGAGCTGGAGCTTACAGCCAGTCTACTAGCAGCACGGCCTGTACAGTATGTTAAGAAGGAAATCGAACTGTCTGTTGAAGCTGAGTACTGCTGGTCTGATTTTCGAGTGGCATTAGAGTGGATCAGCCAACCGTCGTATGTGTGGCAAACATTTGTCGCAAACCGAGTAGCTGATATACAGAGGCTAGCCGAACCATCAAAATGGAAGCAAGTAGCGAGGAAATGCAATATTGCTGACTTGTGTTGACGAGATTGATTAGTAAAGTCCACATTGTGGTGGAGTGGTCCAGACGTTTTACAGACGGAAGCGAGTTACTGACCAAAACAGACGACACTTTCCACTAAATTTGCTATTGAGACAGCAAGTAAAAAGCGGAAAGTCAAAACTGTAGCAGCAGCTGCATTATCTGTCACAACTGCACAAGGGGTGTATGAAAGAATATGTCAGTAAATTTGGATCATATAACAAATTTATTGGAGTATTTACCAGAGTAAGAAGCTGGATAAAGAAATACAGGAGTAGAAATGAGAGGAGTGCAACAGACGAAGATTCTGCGCATTCATCAATGCAACTTGAGGACGAGGAAGAGAAATTTTGGATAAAATAGGTCCAAATGTGTAATTATCAAGAGGAGATCAATGCTTTAAAATCAGGCAAGGCATTGCCAAAAGGAAGCCTTTCAGTTCCTTTAGATCCATTTTGGGACCAGGAGCAAGACCTTCTTCGAGTTGGAGGAAGACTTGGAGGAAGGCTTCAAAACTCTATGTTACACGAGGAATCATTATGACTGGGCAGTACAATTGGGTTCCTGGAACCCAATTGTACTGCCCAGTTATAATGATTTGACGAACTAGATAATACTGCGCTATCACGCCAGCAGTTGTCATTCTGGTGTAGTGCAGACTCTTGCTAATTTGAGATGAAGATAATGGTTATTACGTGACCGCCAAGATGTAAGGCGTGTTATTCACAAATGTTTGAGATGCGCAGAGCTTATACCACTTCAGCAAATAAATGCACCGTTACCTGCAGAGTGAGTGAGAGAAGTGCCCCCATTCACACATGTTGGTGTTGATTTTGCGTGACCACTTTATATTAAGTTGGGTAATACCTCAAACAGAAAAGCATATATTCTGCTATTTACTTGTATGATACCAAGAGCTCTGCACTTAGAACTGGTACCTGATATGACTGCAGATGAATTTCTGAGAGGTTCTGAAAGAACGATTAATCGTAGAGGAAAATGTTCAATCATGTATTTAGGTAATGCTAAAACATTTAAAAAGGCTTCAAAGATATTGTTCCAAGTATTTAACAAACCATCCAATAAGAAAATTGTAGAAGAAGGGTTAACCAAGAAGGGGATTGTGTGGCGATTCATAACTGAGCGTGCACCATGACATGGCGGTTTTTATGAAAGAATGATCAGAAGTGCAAAGAGACGTTTGAAGAAAGTCTTAGGTAATGCTAGAGTGAGCTATACTGAAATGGAAACGGTTTTGACAGAGATTGAAGCCCAAGTCAATTCCAGACCACTTACAGATGTCTCAGCTGACAGAGAGGATCCTTTGCCCATAACACCTGGCCATTTGTTAATAGGCGGACATGTAAACATTCAACCTGATATAGTGATATAGATTTATCATTATAACAAGAATCCCTTGGAAAAAGGTGGAAGTATCGCCAACGTTTAGCAATTCAGTTTTGGAAGAGGTAGAATAAAGAATATCTACTTGAACTAAATAAATTGCATAAATGGACTGATAGTCAGGGTAATTTAAAGGTGGATGATATGGTGTTGATAAAACATGATAACATGAGAAAACAAGAGTGGATACTTGGGAAAGTGGTTAAGACACACACGGGAAGAGATGGACTGGTGAGATCAGTTGCCTTAAACCTTAGTAGTATGTCTCGGGCTTTTCACCCCCCATTTGGGGGACCTCGGTGGGGGACCTCGGAAGTGACGTCACGTCACGTGACGTAGTGGCGCCATGTTGTGTTGTCATGGTAACCCGCGTGAGCGGCCATGTTGTGACGTCATCTCCATAGTGATACGTGGTGGTAGTACGCATGCGCAGCGCGTGTTGTTAGGGTGATACGAGCTTCCGTCGTCCATTTTGTATACTGGAAGCCGCCATCTTGGTTTCTATGGTAGCACGTGATTGCTATGTTACCTAAGGCCTACAATAGGATAGGGGTATGTTCGGTGGGTATGTTCCTTTGTAGAAGAGTAAATCTGATTACCACAAACAACCCGACAATCCCCCAAATCACCAAAATCCACCCAAAATCACCGAAATTGACTTTATTTCCCCAATTTATCAGCTTAGCACGTAGTGCTATAATACTAAGAAGTACAAGGGGGCGCATTCGATTGAACAGGAGAAATGTTCTGGATTAGAATTCTCCCAGAATCCCTTTTTGGATCCCTATCCCATGACGTTTTTCCTATTAAAAGACAGGTTCCTTTGGTAATTACCCAGAATTCTACGCTTCTATCTATATATGCAATAGTTATCGTTTATCTGGTCATGTTCCTTTATTCTAGAGTATACTCCAGTAGCATAGAAGAGCCAATCAACTGGAACAGTTTGCCTTCTTATTGCTATATTTAGCAATTTCTGGTCTATTCTTGTTAGTCCTGACCCTATTCTAAGTACTCTTGTTGTTTCATTTATCTAGATTATAACTAACCAATCAGATTGCTTGATTTCCCATAATCTCTATGCAGGGTTATCTCCCTTGTGTATAACAAAAGCCTATATCCAATGGCCATATCCCAGGGAATCCCATTTTTGGCAAAACACCTGTGGCTATGGAATCCCTTTTTTGTCATATGTGCTTATGTGAAAAAACACAATGTGACACAATGTGACCTAGCACAAAGGCACATGCTTTATGTGCCGATATGTGCTTATGTGAAAAAGCACAATGTGACACAATGTGCCCTATCACATAGGCACATACGGGTATTTGATGATACCTTTGGCCTGGTATTGTATTATTTGAGGATACCTATCGAGGATACCTACTGGAGAATCCCTTTTTGACATATGTGCTTATGTGAAAAAGCACAATGTGACACAATGTGACCTAGCACAAAGGCACATGCTTTATGTGCCGATATGTGCTTATGTGAAGAAGCACAATGTGACACAATGTGCCCTATCACATAGGCACATACGGGTATTTGATGATACCTTTGGCCTGGTATTGTATTATTTGAGGATACCTATCGAGGATACCTACTGGAGAATCCCTTTTTGTCATATGTGCTTATGTGAAAAGGCACAATGTGACACAATATGCCCTATCACATAGGCACATGCTTTATGTGCCGATATGTGCCTATGTGAAAAGGCACAATGTGACACAATATGCCCTATCACATAGGCACATACGGGTATTTGAGGATACCTATGGCCCGGCATTGTATTATTTGAGGATACCTATTGAGGATACATATCGAGGATACCTTTTGGAGAATCCCTTTTTTGTCGCATTAGGCTATGTAAAAGCCCTCAATGGGTCTAATGTAGTCTTACCAACCGCTTCCATCTTGTCGCCAAAGCTCCAAGGCCATTACATGTCTATGGCCTATCTGTCCTATCATTAGCTTCTACAACAGTCTTGTTCCATTGCGGCCTTGTACCAGTACTATTGGCTTCTGTTATTCTGCCCCATATCTCATCCATTACTTCCTAGCTATACCTATCTCAGTCTCGACTATGACATTGATTAAGGTTGAATCAGATTTCACCTGTATACAGATAAGGCATTCCGTTATTGAGATTCCTAGCCGAGTCCGTAAAATTTGGATTCCGTGTTTTAACATCAATACTCGAGGGTATGGAAAGAGACTAATAAAGCCTAATCCAACACAACCAAGATCGAAGTAAACAGAACTGATCTATGAACAGATACAAGACAACTGTTCGAATGAAGTGAACGAAGATCCAACAGAACCAAGATCGTAGTGAACATAACAAAGTTTTCACCTGAATGAACTGTAATCCCTAAATATAACCCAATGTTAACCCCCTTGAATTGAACAAACCTGAATGAACCCTTTGAACTGAATAAAGTTTAGAACTATAACCCCTAAATATAACCCTTTGAACTGAATGAATGAACTATAACCCCTATGACGGTATTAACACCCTTGAACTTTTTGAATTTTTTGAATGAACTCTTTATATCTAATATAAATAAACACACTTTGAACTGAATGAATTTTAAACTTAATGAAAATATAACGAAAGGTGATCTGAATTTTTAAACTACAACCCATTGAACTGAATTCTTCTAATAGGGGAGGGAAATACCCTCGAGTATTGATGTTAAAACACGGAATCCAAATTTTACAGACTCGGCTAGGAATCTCAATAACGGAATGCCTTATATGTATACAGGTGAAATCTGATTCAACCTTAATCAATGTCATAGTCGAGACTGAGATAGGTATGGCTAGGAAGTAATGGATGAGATATGGGGCAGAATAACAGAAGCCAATAGTACTGGTACAAGGCCGCAATGGAACAAGACTGTTGTAGAAGCTAATGATAGGACAGATATGCCATAGACCTGTAATGGCCTTGGAGCTTTGGCGACAAGATGGAAGCAGTTGGTAAGACTACATTAGACCCATTGAGGGCTTTTACATAGCCTAATGCGACAAAAAAGGGATTCTCCAAAAGGTATCCTCGATATGTATCCTCAATAGGTATCCTCAAATAATACAAGGCCGGGCCATAGGTATCCTCAAATACCCGTATGTGCCTATGTGATAGGGCATATTGTGTCACATTGTGCCTTTTCACATAAGCACATATCGGCACATAAAGCATGTGCCTATGTGATAGGGCATATTGTGTCACATTGTGCCTTTTCACATAAGCACATATGACAAAAAGGGATTCTCCAGTAGGTATCCTCGATAGGTATCCTCAAATAATACAATACCAGGCCAAAGGTATCATCAAATACCCGTATGTGCCTATGTGATAGGGCACATTGTGTCACATTGTGCTTTTTCACATAAGCACATATCGGCACATAAAGCATGTGCCTTTGTGCTAGGTCACATTGTGTCACATTGTGCTTTTTCACATAAGCACATATGACAAAAAGGGATTCTCCAGTAGGTATCCTCGATAGGTATCCTCAAATAATACAATACCAGGCCAAAGGTATCATCAAATACCCGTATGTGCCTATGTGATAGGGCACATTGTGTCACATTGTGCTTTTTCACATAAGCACATATCGGCACATAAAGCATGTGCCTTTGACTAGGTCACATTGTGTCACATTGTGTTTTTTCACATAAGCACATATGACAAAAAAGGGATTCCATAGGTGTTTTGCCAAAAATGGGATTCCCTGGGATATGGCCATTGGATATAGGCTTTTGGTATACACAAGGGAGATAACCCTGCATAGAGATTATGGGAAATCAAGCAATCTGATTGGTTAGTTATAATCTAGATAAATGAAACAACAAGAGTACTTAGAATAGGGTCAGGACTAACAAGAATAGACCAGAAATTGCTAAATATAGCAATAAGAAGGCAAACTGTTCCAGTTGATTGGCTCTTCTATGCTACTGGAGTATACCCTAGAATAAAGGAACATGGCCAGATAAACGATAACTAGTGCATATATAGATAGAAGCGTAGAATTCTGGGTAATTACCAAAGGAACCTGTCTTTTAATGGGAAAAACGTCATGGGATAGGGATCCAAAAAGGGATTCTGGGAGAATTCTAATCCAGAACATTTCTCCTGTTCAATCGAATGCACCCCCTTGTACTTCTTAGTACTATAGCACTACGTGCTAAGCTGATAAATTGGGGAAATAAAGTCAATTTCGGTGATTTTGGGTGGATTTTGGTGATTTGGGGGATTGTCGGGTTGTTTGTGGTAATCAGATTTACTCTTCTACAAAGGGACATACCCACCGAACATACCCCTATCCTATTGTAGGCCTTAGGTAACATAGCAATCACGTGCTACCATAGAAACCAAGATGGCGGCTTCCAGTATACAAAATGGACGACGGAAGCTCGTATCACCCTAACAACACGCGCTGCGCATGCGTACTACCACCACGTATCACTATGGAGATGACGTCACAACATGGCCGCTCACGCGGGTTACCATGACAACACAACATGGCGCCACTACGTCACGTGACATGACGTCACTTCCGAGGTCCCCCACCGAGGTCCCCCAAACGGGGGGTGAAAAGCCCGAGACATACTACTAACCTTTACCCAACGTAACGGCCAAAACCGGCCAGCGCTATTCTCAAAAATCGCCAATTAATTTTCATAATATTTTCATTTTTTGTCTAATAAAACATAGGTTGTGACCCCTCTTTGGAACGAGCTCGTTCCAATGAGGGGTCATAACCTATGTTTTTTGAGACAAAGAAATGAAAAAGCTGTTCAGGAATTTTGTTTGCAAATATCGTCTGCTTTTCATGTTAGGTAAAGGGTTAAAAACTGCGAGTGGTTTTATTAGACGACCAATTCAAAGGCTGCGACTACTGGAAGAGACGGCATGTACATCGCTGGTGCACTGAAGAATATGTCGCAGGATTACGGTGTCGAGTGATGGAGGAAAATTTATGTTCTTATCAGCGCTCAGTCGCCAGCCAGTGACTGTAGTCTGGACCCCAGTTCGAACGTAAACCTTGCCACCTTATCAATGCCCTATCCGCTTGGGACTCTTAGGATTCCTGAAGGTGCCTGTGGCTTACACCGCCAAAGGGTGATCGACGATAAGTCACTGAAAAGATTATTTATTTACATGTACGAAGAAATATAATATCAAACAAATTACAAAATTATCCATAAGAAAACACTAATTACGCAGATAAAAGTTTATTCTTTAGGGTCCTGGACGTCTCCCACAGCTAGCTGTGTCCGCTGGATCAACCTCACATCATCTTCATCCTCTCACGGTTTGTGACAAATACAAAGTGTCTATTCACTTCTCGTTGCTTCCTCCTCGCAGGGTTAACTTCGCCGTCAGTCGGGCTTAACTCTTATAATGCTCTGCTTGTGTGACTCTATCAGCGTTCTCACAGTTTAATCACAATTCAATCGGCGTCTACCTCAGTTCGCGATCACTTTGCGCCTTTCCTGTTCTCACGGGGTTAAGTTATTCTTCGCCTTCAGATATATACTTAACAAAGCTTACATAATAATATTCTGCAAAGTGTTCTCAACATCACCAATTCTCGCACCGCCTAAAACTATCTTATCTCGCGAGCTATTCCAGCGCTTACTCAAGCTCTTAACACGGTTTCTAGACCTCAACGTTACAGCTTTTACTTCTTTTGCTACTATGCCACTACGGTTCACAACCGTTAACAAACTACAATCGGTTCCTTACAACCCTCACAGAGTTACGACAATACGCGAACTTTCAGTCTCGATGCATATGACCCTCGACGGCCAAGGCTAAATTCGGACCTTCTCTGAGTGCCCTCAGACCAACTGCCTCTCAGAATTCTGCTTCACCCTTTATACAGTCGCGACGCAAAGTTTAAACATATTAATTCTGCTTTAACGAGTGCTTTATAATTCGATATGGATAGAGATATAAGTGCGAATTTTCGTTTGAGGTGAACCCTTTCGACATTTCGGAGACAGGATAGATGCGTAATATGGGTGTGTGTCCAGACCATATGTGATGCACTCCAAACAACAATTAGATTTTAACTGGCTTTAATTACCTAGATAATGATAACCGGAGACAATATTGTCTCTCTTAGTACTGATCTGTCATCAGATAGCCCATGTGCGTTCAACACGTGCTCCACAATGGACATTAAATTTCATGCCTAATTAGCATAGTTTGAATTATTGTTAGTATGACAAATCTGTTTTCAGGGTCCGTCATGTACCTATCTTTACGTTTTAGATTTAACCCAGGCAGAAATATTATCGAAAATATTTACACTTTTAAACAAGAAAATCGCCGCTTTTAGCTATCACCTTGACAGAATATCAGTTGCTTGTATAATATTAATGTACCCAATTAGGAGTTAGTGGCTATTGTTTCCTATTTCTTTATATTATGTAGACTTTGAATGCTGAGTGAAAATCTCCCGTGCCGATTTTCAGAGGGGATTTGTGTTACGTATTGGAAAACCAGTGGGCTTTGATCCTGCATTTAAAATTACATTTGGAAGTAATATATAGAGGGTTAAGTTTTATTTAATATCACAGAAATTAGTAATTTACATTATTCAGATCTGTGTTGTTAACTAAAAGTCTTATTAAAGGCACATGGGGGGGGGGGGTATTCAGTCGGATACGTACCCCTGGGAACTTTTCCTCCTCCCACTGTCTTGTAAAATTAATAGTGATATGAGATAAGCACAATATGAAAAAGACTTTATATAAAAAAGTAGGTTTTGTGTGTAGGTCACTATATAACTTTCTCTGTTCAGATCATGTAACAAAAGATACTGGATTACGAACAGTTTTCTTGATGAGAGACATTGTTTGAGTTTAGAGTGAACTTCGAGTAACAAAACTGATGACCAGTTAGCTGATTTATGACACACTAATCATAAACATCACTTCGTGGGGCTGTGCTTGATGCAGAAAACTCTTGGAAAAGTTTTACTGTAATATAACATTCTCATTAATTGGATTCTCTGAAAGAATAAGAGATTCTTGATTCCGAGGTTATCAAAATCGAGTTGGAATTCCGAGATTCGAGACGAGTACGAGATTCGAGTTGAGCCTCAGCTTATGAGATTCGAGATGAGCTTCCCGCGCTACCAGATAAACTTTTCGAGATTCAAGCTTCAAGTTTGCAAATCCAGGCGTGGTAAATGGACAAGTAGTACTGTGAGTAATGCTAAGTTATGACGTCATAACCAATAACTAACTGAGTGACCACGTGTTAATTGATCTATCTTAGTTAGATCTTAAGCTAAATGAACTACCCAAATAAGTTATGACGTCATAACCAATAACTAACTGAGTGACCACGTGTTAATTGATCTATCTAAGTTAGATCTTAAGCTAAATGAACTATCCAATTTTTAACCAATGGATCCGAGAATCAAGTTTTTTTCATGCCATTTTATTGTTTGTAAATAGTGTAAATAATTACAGTCTTCTAATATTAATAAATATTAGATGCCACGTGACTTTCCCGCGTTCTGATTCGTTGAACAGAAACACCCTATTTTCCGATAGTTCGTCAGCGAAATCGCACAGACCTACTATCATTTTTGAAAAAAGAATAGTGCACGGTAATAGTGCACGGTTATAAATAGTAACATTCGAATTCGCTTAGAAAATTCCATTGAAGCGTAAATACTTTACAAGACATCTCGTCCCGTATACATTATTACATTTAGTTTGGAGAAATCAAAATATGTGTATCGAAAGTGATGTTTGTAGTAATGTTGGGGGTGGGGAGGGGGTTAATGGAATAATGGTATTGTGTTTCTTGGGGTTTTGGTTCTCTACCTCTCTATCCCAGAACTATGAGTGGCAGAATTAACTTAGTTTACCTGTTTAAACCCTGAACCATTTTCTTTTCTCTTTGGCTGTGAATAAGAATATTATCTTGCATATATGACCAATGAAGAACTCCCCCCCCCCCCCCCCCACACACACACATCTAATATAATAAATATAGCATGACTTTTCGTTGACTATGCCAAAATAGTGGTCCTCGAGGAGAGAATAGTCCCTCCGCTACGCGTCGGGACTATCCTCTCCTCGAGGACCACTATTTTGGCATAGTCAACTCAAAGCCATGCTATATTTATTAAATAGCATATATCATTTTATTTCAGCGTTTACAATACTTTTGTTTTAGAGTTGCATATTAGTCTTATCTGGCTTCAGTTGGCTCAGGCTGCACAAACTCCTTACATTAGAAAAATCCCCAATAGTTTGTACACCACCACTCACCACAAAATGCTCTGTCTATAAGTATCCAGGCCTAGCATTCTCAGGAGAGCGATGTCTTCGCTCGCCTACTGCTCACCAACTGCTCGCCTTAAATCATTAAGGAGGGCGAAAACTAGCCCTCCTAGCCTTAAAAAATACTGATTACCATAACCGCCTATTTTTAAACCCCACATCTTTTCAGATCTCTGTTATGTTAGTGTTCCCCGTAAGACGGCCACACTGCCCCTCCCACACTTTCGGGCCTGTACAGGGGAAGTGTAGCCGTCTCACAGAGATAACGTTGTCAGCAGAACCAAATAAAATGTACAAAGCCCACTAAGCAGAATTCATTAATAGTAAAACTTCATTTTGCCATTTTTTGAGTTTGTTAGATTGAGGAGAGCAAATTGCTCGCCTAGACCATGCAGGGGAGGGGAGGGGCAATTGTTAGCCCTCCTGCATTTTTAAGAACGCCAGGCCTGAGTATCTCCATTGGGTTCAGCCTAACTCCCCTTTGATCATTCTTAAAAGTTCTAGGGATCTATTGCTAAGTCTACAGAGTCAGAAAAAACATAAATTTTGGTAAAAAATAAAGTTAAAGTTCATCTAACCTATGTTGTCTGTCACGTTTTTTTTCTCCATTATAGCCTTGTTACAACCAGAAGTGTATAAATTTACCAGTAATGTCGAAATCGACCAGTAATGTCGAAAAAATTAACCAGTAATGTCGAAATCAACCAGTAATGTCGAAAAAATCGACCAGTAATGTAAAAATCCGTAATGTCGAAAAATTAACCAGTAGTGTCAAAAAGTGACGACCAAAATGACGATTTTTCGCAAAAATTTCAATATTTTTTCGGGTTGCTCAAATTGTACTTTTGCCTATATTTAACGCCTTTTAACCATTTTCGCGCAAGTTTAAACACATTTACCCCAGTAAACATGGAATTTTATATTTAACAATTATTTCCCTCTTTCATATGCACAACATATCCCATTCTATTTGCTCTCTCTCTTCTCTCTCTCTCTCTCTCTCTCTCTCTCTCTCTCTCTCTCTCTCTCTCTCTGCCTTTGCCTCTCTCTCTCTCTCTCTCTCTCTCTCTCTCTCTCTCTCTCTCTCTCTCTCTCTCTCTCTCTCTCTCTCTGTCTCTCTCTCTCCGTCTCTGTCTCTCTGTCTCTCTGTCTCTCTCTGTCTCTCTCTGTCTCTCTGTCTCTCTCCCCCTCTCTCTCTCTCTCTCCCTTTCTTTCTCTCTCTATCGCTCTCTCTCTATCCTCATTTCCCTCTGTCTTTGCCCAACTCTCTGTCTCGACCCCCCCCCCCCTCTCTCTCTCTCTCTCTCTCTCTCTCTCTCTCTCTCTCAATCTCTCTCTCCCTCTCTCTCTGGATAGATAATGAATTGATACGACGCTGAAATATTTAGTCTAGTATTTAGCGCTCGCACAGACAGACATACAGTCACACATGCAGGCTGGCAAGTGTGTAGGCAGGCAGGTTAGCAGCATCCAGGCAGACGGACAGAAATCCAGACAGACAGATAGCAATGTGACGTGTGAAAAATAACTCCTAGACGTGGATAGACAACTGAATGACGTAAAGACAGGCAGATCTACATACAAAGATGTTGGTTGATTGATTGATTGATTTCGTTTACGACACTTAGTTTAAAGCACGCGCACCATACACGCGTGATTTCGGCATGTGGCTTGGCACACGAAGTCAACGTGCACCTGGGATAAAGTGTCATTCCCAAGGACACAACTTAACTGACCTCGTCAGGTATAGAACCCGGATATTCATCAAATTGCATTGCGAGGTAATTTCTCGATTGAGCTAATAGTGCTCCCCACGTACATGCGGGTACATGCGGGTGACGCAGGCTGACTGATTGATGGATGTAGGTAAAATGACAGGTAGCAAATTGGTAGAACTAGATGATAGACATGTAGCAAAGATCGGGTAGTGACTGACATTATAATAGTCAGTAATTAAAGCACACGACCAGGGGTGTCATCGGGGGTGGGGTGGGGGTGGCTATACCCCCCCCCCCCCACCCTCCCCCGTCGGCTAGTGTTAGTGCTCCTCATTTTGGTCGTCACTTTTTGACACTACTGGTTAATTTTTCGACATTACGGATTTTTACATTACTGGTCGATTTTTTCGACATTACTGGTTGATTTCGACATTACTGGTTAATTTTTTCGACATTACTGGTCGATTTCGACATTACTGATAAATTTATACACTACTGGTTGTAACAAGCCTCAATCGGTGGACGAGTCAATAAGGGAGAAAATGCGACAATGTGAACACGACATATTCGCCCCTTTGTCGGATACAGTAAGTGATGAGAGTCCATAGGGACCATCAGACCAGTTCGATTAATCTACCCACAAGTACAATGGAACCGTTCGGTCGGTTTTTTTCTAGGTCTTGCGATTTAGTTTCCCGGTTTGCCGAAAAACTGCTCGGCTCTCCTGATTGCCAGTAATTTTTCCATATTTTTTACGGTGCAGCAACTGTACAAATACCAGTTAGACACTCTTTCTTGGCATGTATGTTGTCGCCTGATTTAGGCCTTTTTATTTATTTATTTATTTATTTATTTATTTATTTATTTATTTATTTTAAGGTCGATTTTTTCTGCGCGATTTTTAACCGTGATCCTAACATGGAGGAAAAGTCAAGTTTAGTAAATCGTTTATTCCCATGTTGCCCATTTAAGATGACTTCCATTCACTCTAAGCATTGGTGACTGGGTCCTATTTCATCAGTAAAAAAGAACAGAAAAAATGGTTAGAACAGTAAACAAACACTTCTTCACTTCCCAGGCTTCCCACGGTGTAATGCATTAAAGTTGTTTACATCTGTTTGCAATATATTACACGACTGCCTCATATTTAGAAAAATGGGGGCACGGTGGCGTTGCGGTAACCGGTTCTCGTCAGATCACCGTAGTTAAGCAACGTCGAGCCCGGTTAATCCTCGGATGGGTGACCGTCTTAGCAATCGATTCAGACTCCCGCATTGTGTCCTTGGGCAAGGCACTTAACCCCGATTGTCCACATGGGGGCACGATGACGCCACGATGACGCCGTGTACTAAGGCGTCCTGTACGTCGATGGTGCGCATGTCTTCAACCAATCTAACCCTGCCTGTGCTGCAGTACAGAGTAACGATGTTGGGGAGCTGACAGCAGAACGTCGTTGCCCGGTGGTTCTCTCCGGGTACTCCGGCTTCCTCCTGTAACAGTCATGATTAGCCATTGTACATAAGTATGTGACCTTAAACACCAATAAATAAATAAATAAATATATATAGAATTAATAGGTATATACTGGAGCCCGTAATTAGATTTAAACCACGAGTAGGATAAGGATTTTAACCACTCGGCTTGCCGAGTGGTTAAAACCCTTACTCTACGAGTGGTTTATTTCTGATTACCGTCCCCAGTACCTATTTGTTTATTTATACCATGCTCTTAATAAATAATCGACTTTTGTTTACATCTGCGCCGGTGGGCTGTACTACTGGCTGTATGTGAATGCTTGATTGACAGCTATGCACTGTCAGAGCAAAGCCAGCCTAAATATAGGGGAAACGGGCCTCATATATAAAGATATTGTAAGTTCAAAAAATATTCCGCATCAAGGCGAAAAACCTACGTGAATTGCACTTCTCTGTGAAGCTGGACATGGAAAAAACACACGTGGTGTATATCCAGCTTCAGGGCAGGGACCAGGGGAGAAGCGGTATGTTAGATAAGGTCTAATCTCATTTAAGTTATACAGTAGTCGCGAGTCTTACGAGACGTAATCGGTTGGTGGCAGGATATCGTCACGGCCAATTGAGAAACGAGATTCTAAAAGATAGAAATATCTGTCGTGTCGTCACCTGATCATTAGTACAGCAATGACTGGCAGGAACGAATCGGTTCTATCGACAAGTGAAATCACCGTTAAGTCACGAGCGAGATGACTTGTATTGATTCTGCCTCGATATACGTCATCTCCCACCGTTTTGGCAGATGGACAGATGAGCGTCTGTCCACCTGACAGTTTAGGTAAAAAGTATATATATACCTTGAAGAGCAGAGCATTAGACACACACTTGGGGTCACACACATGTTGGTGAAGTCCAGGGCAGGCGGACTCTGTTTCCTGGCATAGGGGTACCTTCGATCACAGGACCCTGTAACGGCTGGAATCGCCAGACAGGGCATTCCACGATTGATTTAGCTTAAGGTTGATAGGCGGCTACAGTGCCAAATTCGTTGAGAAGGAAAACCCAAGGCGAAACGTTAGAAGTTTAGATTGTCGAGTAGCAGGTATCAGCCTGCGATAGTCAAAAGTGTAATTTAATTGTATTGTGCCTATTAACCCTGTGAAGCATCAGACTGATTGCGTTTGGAGTAGTTTGTTTTGCTGTCGATGCATCGTAATACCGACTGGAGATCGGTGTAAGTGACAATTTCGCCCTAGCACAAAAAGGGGCATTTGTGAATCGTGAATTCAACCAGGAACAGTGAACATTTCAAAAGGACTTTCACGGAGGACTTTCAAAAGGCACATAAGGTTTGAATAGACAATATCTGACCCAAATCAGAAGTACGGTGGCTTTATAGATGGCGAACATTGCTGGTCGGAACCCTCCGACAACCAGAGGTACAGTTACGCGCAGAAGTTGACATTTGAGCCTAAGCGGGTGAAGCTCTTATGGCGAGCTCACGGTAATAACATTTCAGATTTGTGAAGCTCTTATGGCGAGCTCACGGTAGTAACATTTCCAGTGTGTAGACTATAGTGCCAGTACAGGGCTATAGAATGACTATATTATTGTTGAGAATTGTTTAACCCTAGCAACCCATTTTCTGTGAAAAGAATCGAATTGTTGATTGTTGAAATATTGAAGCGTCTTTATTTTTATGTGTAAATAAAAGAATCGTTGTTGCTTTAAATCATTCTTTCCATTACACAGCCTGAAGTGATTAGGAATCACACCTAACGGAAATCGAACCTATTTCAGGCCAATTTGGCAGAGAAGGAATCACGGCGTCGGTCTAACTCAGCTCCCAGCGCCGAGTTCGCGACACTTGGATTCCAACCCTCCACGTTGGTCTAATTTTCCCGCAATTTCATCAGCGGGACTAAATAACCCCACGTCAGCCCATGCCTTACGGTGCCTCAGGTGTCCTGACATGCACAACGTCAGAGTTTTGAATTTGCCTTGCTTTTTCGGTCAAAGTATTATTAACAATTTTAAAATTGTACTTTAAATATTTAATTGTAGATATTTTAAACTTAATAAGTCACTGCACATAGCAGATAGTACCGCAAAATGTCGTATGTATGAATGGAACGTCGCGAAATGTGAATGTATCGAAGTTGGCAAATTGCGACATTGAAGTTGGCAAATTACGTCATGTTACGTCAGGGATGAACTTCCTAATGTGGGTGTAAATTTGTTTGTAACCCCAGCAGACGCTTTATACCGGTAGTGGGTTTAAAATCTAAAATTAAACATACAGGTTTTTCACAGGTAGTAACATAGACGACCATGGTATAAATTGACATATTCACTCTCAATTCTTTTTACTCAGTGTGCAATCATGTATTTATTATCTGTGTGGAGAAAGGGGGAGGCACGGGACACCGGTACCACTTCCCCTCACTTCTCAGTCTACCTGCATCTACTGCTGAATGGTATTTTAGTAAGTCACTTTGCATTGAGCTCTTCTGTCTATAAGGAAATACTCGAAGTGCAGCAAAGTTCTGTCATGTTCGATTTTTTGACTTCCCATGAGACACCTCTTATTGACGGCTGCGACAACCATGACATCGGGAACCTTCGCTATTTTTACAATTGTCACTGTCAGAGACATCTGCATTTGTGTCCTTAATTCTCCAGGTTCATCTCTTGCTGTCATACACCTGTTTTGTTTTAAGTTATCTTTGGAAATTTGCTCTCTTGATTCAAATCCCAAATATTCGGTAATTTCCTGGATTACACGGTAATGAACGATGAGGTTCTAGTCATATACATCGGCTAAGCGCAAATTTAGGTCTGCACTGGGTATCATTCATTAGAAGTCAGTCGTGAGATCAGGGGTGTCAAGAAATATGAAATTGTGCCAATTAGGAGTATGGGTGGGCTTTTTTCCTTTCTCTGTGAACATAAAATATATCGACTTGATGAAATGGTGAGATTCCAACTTGGGGAAAATCGAAACGTGCTTGGGGTCTGAGCAAAACCATGTACACCAAGAATTCTGGGGCCCGGTCCTCGTCCAGATCTTTGTAACACAAGTTATCGTCCGAAATGGAATGGAAACCACCAGACGAAATCGAGAGCCCTGTGAAACCCTCAGCATGTTATACATACATATACATTCGTTTTCTCGCGAGGATTCGAGGAAATTGGGACTTGCCAAAATGTTCAGAATTTTGGACTTCCAAAGCCATGCACGAATATCCGCAGTTATCCCCTCTCATACTCTCCTTCTCGCCACTTCTAGACTCGGTCATCTGTTCGACACTATATGAGCTTTGAGGCGGGCAAATGGCACAGGACCAGTAACAGCATTCGCTACGGGGTCCGACATCCAGCCCTGGATATCTGAAAATGGAGGTGAGAAAAGTTAATATTTTACCTGAAGCTTTGATCAGGGTTTTTCCCTAATTTGTGAACGAACGGTGAGAGTGGGTGGGGGATCTCTTGATGTCATCGATACCCTCACTAACGGAAAATTTAGGTCCGTGAGAAATGTATTATACACAACAACGCAACGCGCGAGGCTAATATATCGGAGAATGATGGATACAGAATTGAACAAAAACCTTTTAACTCCTTGTATTATAATCACAAAAGCGGATAAAGGGAACCCGGGGAGTGCAGTATTCCTAGTTAACTGTAACCAATGCTTGGGGAATCTTCCAAAATGGGTATAAACGATTGACTAAACATGACTTTATCTCCATGTTGCGGTCACGATCAGCCATTGTGTCGAAATATGTGACCCCAAACATCAATAAATAAATAAAGTGGACAGAGAATTTCGATCGGATCGCGACTAGGTCGCGATCCGGTCGAAATTCTCCACCCGCTTTCATCCCTCATAAAACTATAGACTCTCGCTGACGATATATACCAGACCACTCAGACCAAACAACGCCACCGGCATCTTGTTTGATCTGGCCAGTCTGGTCTCGTCAACTCGACGTTAAATGACACCCCAGACAGTTGAAATAATATGTTAATATATCCCACTCGCTAAAATGTAGAAGGAAAGTAAAAGAAAACAGTTCTGGTGGCGTCAGGTTATCTGACGTCACTGGAAATATTTCTTCAATGTCTTCCATTCAGGGGTTATGAGTGTTATATTCCCTCCTGGCATTCCCGTCGGAACCCCGGAAAGTAGAGCTGTGTTTGTTTACTGTGGTAAACAAGTTCTGTTTTACTTGTACAATAGGACCCCAACCAACGCCTGGGGTGGATGTCCTCTCAATTGGTATGAACGATAATTTATTTATTGGTGTTTAAGGTCACATTCTTATGTACAATGGCTAATCGTGACAGTGACAGTTTTACGGGTGGAGGAAGCCGGAGTACCCGGAGAGAACCACCGAGCATCGACGAGCAACTGTCAGCCCCTCAACATTCTAACACTGTTTAAGCTCCGCTCAAGCAGGGTTACAGCGGTTGAAGTCATGTGCGCCATGGTGTCAACGTGACCACATGTAGGCAACCTGGATAAAGTGCCTTGATCAAGGACACAACGCGGGTCGTCCCGGACGGGGATCGAACTCGGGGACCTATAGCATAGAAGTCCAACAGTCTACCACTGAGCCACCGCGCACCCGTATGAACGATTGGCTAAACTTGACTTCATACCTACCCTGAGGTCATGATTAGCCAAAGATGACGAAAGTGACCTTAACCACTTATAAATTATTTGATTAATTAATTAAAATAAATTAGTTAATTAAATTAAATAAATTAAATTAAATTAAATAAATAAATTAAAATGAAATAAATTAAATTAAATAAATAAATTAAATTATTAAATTAAATTAAACAAAATAATCAAATTAAATAAATAAATATATATTGGCTAAGATTGACACCTGGGACTTCTGGGCCACTCTCACAAAAGGTCCACACATGTCTTTGCTAAAATGAAGGTTTGGTTTCAGTCAGTTTCGCCATTCCATGTGATAACCTTCAGGACTCCACCTCGTCGTCGTCGCCGCATTATTATTAAAACCGAATGAATGTGCACGATATACTCTGCGCAGACTGAATAACATAACGTTATGTTTTAGAGGAGCGATACGATGAAACAATCCTTATGAAGGCTAGCTCTTGAAATTCTAGGCTTAGTAAGAATAAGGGTTAATATGACCGACCATACTTCGACCCAATGGGAGAATATTTTGATTTTTCAAATTAAAACAACTCTGTTTCCTCGCATCTGAGCGATCAGTGGCAGACTAGACTGCTGATATTTCCAACTGTTCTCTATGTGGACAGCAAACGGCAGTCCACAGAGAACATTTCAATATACCGCCGGAATTCTATGCAATCAGATCCATTTAGCCTGTTGGACGTTTTCACGAAATTCCAGGCACCAACAGGTGTTGGGCTGCATTCATTTTGGGGGCCCCAAGTGCCACCCAATAGGATGCCCACTGGGAATTTTCCCGGTTGACCGTACGGCCAGTCCACCCCTGACTCCCACAATGCTCTGTCATGTCGTGTATACAGGCGTAAACAGAGTACTATAATAACAATAAAATAATATGATAATTGGAATGCTTAAAGACGTAAAATTGTTACAGGCGGTTGCTAGTTTGATGATAAAGGAGTCACAATAGTCCCCGAACTTCGCCACGACAATCGGCTTTTACCGTAACTTCTTGTCCTGGCTATTTGCAGTGATTGCTGACACCTTTTCTTAAAATCTCGCCGAGAAGCAAACGTATGTATACAAATTTCGAACTGGTGGTCCAAGCACTCCTGCCCATTTTCATAACATCCTGGTATTAATCAATTGTGCTTAACGTTCATTAAGTATCGCTGGCATGAAGATAGCCGGAAACGATATGGTATGGTACCAGATATTTATTTATTTATTTATTTATTTGTGTTTAAGGTCACATACTTATGCACAATGGCTAATTGTGATCGTGACAGTTTTACGGGTGGAGGAAGCCGGAGTACCCGGAGATAACCATCGAGCATCGAAGAACAACTGTCAGCTCCTCAACATTCTAACTCTGTTCAAGCCCCGCTTAAGCAGGTTTACAGAGGGAAGGCATGTGCACCATTTACATGCATGGTGTCATCGTGCCCCATGTAGGTAACCGGGATAAAGTGTCTCGCCCAAGGACACAACGCGGGTCGTCCCGGACGGGGATCGATCTCGGGACGTATGGTGCCAGATGTAGAACCATCGGGGTCAATACCACTAGTAACATGCATACACGTGGCTGGCATTACTTCTACCTAATTCCACGTGAAAGCACGCGAAAGGTATACTGTTGTTTACATAGTTATACTATTACTCTTTGCAAGAATAAACCATTAAACTAGTTGCTGAAAATTGGCAAATTATTTTTAAATATTATTTGCCCGACATACACTATATCGTCAGTACTCACTTTCTGGAAGTAATACCTTCGACACCGATGATACAGAATTATTTTTTTAAAAGCGGGGGTCGTCTGACTTTAAGGAGAGGGATGATATTCGCGTCGTCTTGACAATAAAGTCCTATCAAAGAGATGACCTTGTGTACTTGTGAGAATATTCGATCGCAGTATGATGGGCTGGAAGAAATTAACCACTGACTAAGGCTTGGAGAGTTTGCGGCTGGCGGCAGCGGCATGAGGTGGCGACCTTGGGGTCTAATTTATACACGGAAGGGGAAACTGGAAAATACAGTATAGTTGCATCGCCTGTGCGGAATACAGTGCGTTTCTGCTTCTGTTTTCCATGTATACCGCGGTGCCAGTCAGTGATGCATTGGGGTTTCTCAGTCTCCAGGACATTTCCAGAGCCTTGAGTTGTGCAAGTTAGGAATTAAGACATCCGAAAACAGGTTAACTTTTTTAAGGTAACCCCCTTTTCTGATAGCCCTTTTGTGGGAAAACACCTTTTTTAGATTGCGTAACTAAGACTAAACAGCGATACTGTTATGAACATCGGTGTACACGCCAAGGCTGCTATGAACACTCTAGAATACCACAGTTTATTTCACGAGATCCTGACAGTAATCCAACAATATGTGGTGATGTAATACACTGAGAGCCCTTTCCAACAATGTGATACATCATAGCAGTCTATCGCTATAATCAACTAACACTAAACACCAAGAATGTATTGATTAGCAAGTAAATCGTGAGCATCGTTCTTGAAAGTCAACAATGACAAATCGCGCAAGGATATTTGTCAAAGATCGAGTAATGTAGGCGAGCGAAAAATCGGTCGACCTAGATATGTGCAGGAAAATGACAGGCGAACGAATCTGTACAGACTGTAGAGACGGCACCAAAGGTGGCAATCGATTTATTTTCGATCTCCACCCCGAGTAGTGGTTGTCAAACGTAGTAGTCTGGCTACAAATGAAACACCTATCGCACCACAGAGGACAATGAGATGGTACCTGATTGATATTTTCAACACCCAAATTAGCGAGGTTCGAGAAATTGGTTAAAATGAAATCCTATTTCAGATCAAACGGGGCTTACGATAGATAGCCCCACCAGTCCGTCCCGATTCGCCTTTGGTATCGTTACCGGTGTCAATTGTGAACCCTGATTATAGTCTTCAGACAACTTTACATAATGAGCTTCAAAACAAAGGAAAACTAATACGATTCCCTGCTTTTTAATACGGGGTTCTTTTGGGCATCTACAGGAGCCGAGTATAGGACTCGTTCCCAATGGCATATGAGTATGACTTTTCGCAATTCAAACACAAAATGTTCCAATCTCAGTCCCCATTCAAACAGAAATGTAATTCACAATTGGTGCCCTGAACTAAGTGGTCAGAAAACCAATAATTACAAGCCTAACAAACCATACAGTAGAAGTCAAAATAAGTTGTACCATAACCACAATAAACTAAGTATACTGCTACTTCTGCACTGATAAATCAGAATCTGACATCATTTTCTGGAAAGCTCTTAGTGAGAGCTTTCCAGAAAATAATGTCAGATTCTGGTCTGATCAGTGTATGAAGAGAAAGGTAATAGTTTATAGTGATTATCCAACAACTTATTTTGACTTGTACTGTATATGCAAAGCATATGGATTTAAGGGTAAACAACATTTCAAATCAAGGGCGATAAAATTCCGATCTTGATTACTTTTCCTGCAAAAATCAGGTGCCCCAAAAGGCAGTTGCGCATTACATTCCAAGAACCTGATCAGTGGATTCTAAGCAGGTTTCCAGACAAGCCTTGGCTGCCTATTTAGGCAGCCAAACGTTATCTAGCCACAACTGAAACAACACATAAAATGTAGCAAAAACGCATTAATATTTTTAAGCCTTTATAGGGTACTAATATAAGGACAGGTTAATAGAGATTACAGAGACTGGGTTGATCTTGATTATATGTATCTGTTTGTTATAAAACTTAATACTTGTAGTAAACATGTAGTAGCTTCTGTATTAATCTTCTCAGTTCAAATTGAAGGTAACATTGCGTTGTGTGTTTCTTTTCCTCCAAAACAAAGCCACAATTGGTGCCTTCGTGGCGCGATTTTCCCAATCGCGCTGACCCCGTACCCTTTCACAAAGAGGGCAGAAGAATCCTTGTTATATCGATCGATAATGCAAACTGTTTTCCCACAGGTTTGACTTTCGATTTTATTCTAAATATGACATTAATTCTACTCAATGAGAAGCAGAGATTGTTTAAAAGAAATTAAAAATCTTAGTACTTAAATCCAGAACCACCGAGAGCGAGGACGGGCCCCGAGCCAATGTGTAGATCGGATGTTAGGGCCCTGCGAGCGCCGAAGGTGCGAAGCGATAAGCGGGTAGTCTGGCCGTAGGGCTGTCGCGACTATCATTTTTTGTAATCGACTAATCGTGACCAGTAATCGACGGTTAGTCGATTAATAGTCGCTTCCCATGATTTTTTAGCAAATCATTCTTCTGTTCGTATAACTCTGAAAATGACAATGGCACCAGTGTGTTCAGACGAAGTGGGGTTGTGGGAACAACAAATCGGTCCCTACTGAAGCTACATGTAGTCCAATCTTGGACCCACAGTCCGTAATATAATTTTTGGGGTTGGTACGTCCTGTAGGACGTACCAACCCCAAAAATAATATTACTGACTGCGGGTCCAAGTTTGAACTAGACTGAAGCCGATGAATTAAAATGAATTTACCAAAGAACGTTCCTGCATATGTTTCCTTTCTGCAATAAGTTTCTCGAAATTTTGAACATTGAGATCTATGCATTCCCTCGTCAGTTGTTAAAATTGGATCTTAGTCTGAAGTTCCGAACTTTGAGAAGTGATCTGACGTTCTGACTTTCGTCATAATTTTGTCACCTCCGCGCTTTGGGTTTTCCAATGGATGCATTCGTGTGTACAAGACTGGAGAAATTCAGAAGAATCTATTCTTCTCGAGTAACTGTGAGTGTTCTTTCTTACACAGTCAGTGACAGTCGTACAGTCTTCCGGATATGAATGTTAACTATGGTTAGATATTTAAAGTTATTCACCTTCATTGATCATTCACCTCACAAAACAATGCAATTTAGCCCCGACGTGTAGTAGACGTGTACGTGTAAAATGAACGACGATCGACTAAAAATAAAAAACGTCGACTACTTCAATAGTCGACGGTTAGTCGACTAATCGAATAATCGCGACAGCCCTAAGTCTGGGGATCCTCCCCAGGAATTGTTTTTAAAATTGCTTCTAAGTGCTTGTTGACAATATCTACTCAATTATTTCCTTACAATTTGGGTAATTTATTACCTGTATTTCTGTGTGTATGGTGCATTTTTTTCTCTAATGATAATCGTGACCACCACGATGCAGGAGAGACCGGTGGAAAACCAATAAACTGGAACAAGTGTTTTCTTTTTCATATGAATGGAACCTGGTCAGCTTTCTACGGCTTTCATCTTTTTGTTTAGAACATCAAAATCTCGAACCCCGAGGCAGTGGCCCCTTACCCACCCCATCCCCCTCTCTCTCTCTCTCTCTCTCTCTCTCTCTCTCTCTCTCTACTCTCTCTCGCCCTCTCGCTCTCTCTCTCCCTCTCTCTCTCCCTCTCTCCCTCCCTCCATCTCTGTGCTAGTGCTTAACTCTTAACCCGCTGAGTATTTTCAAGATATTTTTTCATCAAATCTAGTCATGGCTGCTGTGCAGCAGCCATGACTAGATTTGATGAAAAATTAATCCAAATGTGAAATAAGAAATCCTTGGTGATAAAATCCATTCAATTTACAGGGTGAAAATTTTATTATATCTGCCCAAATTATACTTATTTTGGTGACGAGAGAAACCCTGTGCTGGGCAGGAATACCCGTAGGCAGCATGCAAAGAGTTAAATCATATGTGCACCTGTAGGCAACTTGAAGGAAGTTTATCATTTCCAAATGTCACATATAGGTCATTGAACTCCGTCAAACTGTATACGAACGATGAAATTATTATCATCACTCACTTTAAAATCAGTTGGGTTAAAATCAACCCAAATCAACTGGGCTGAGGGAATATGAACCCAACTGGGTTCATATTCACTCAACCCAGTTGATTTGGGTTGATTTTTAACCCAACTGATTTTAGAGAGAATGCGTTAAAATAATACCGTTTTATTGTGAGAGAAAATTATGATTCTTGGCAATACGAAAAGAGAAATTCCTTTGAAAAGAAAAAAAATGAAATTCACATCACGGCGTGCTACGGTGAAAGGTCGGCCTCATCACAGAGATAGTTGGCAAGAAACCGGCGAAAGGACTGACACGCCTTATTATTTATGTCCTTTGTATAATTGTGCAAAATATTATTGGATCGAGTTCTAGTGTTTTTTAACACTCGGAGTACAGTTTTTCTTAGCATTTACAGTACTCCTTAGACATGTATCCCTGGAACAGATGTGGAAAGTCTGCATGCTCTGTGTTTACCTTTTTAATTTAGATTGCATAAACTAAGGGCGAGAGTCCGTCTTAATGTATTCCACTCAACGCAATTAGATGCGCGAAACAATAACAACTCCTGACCAATTACTGTCCCACTTCATCTCCTATGTTTATCAACGAGCATGTGGTGTGGGGGATTGGCGTGCCATAAATGGTTTGTATTGTAAACGTGTTGTGGATACGTAAGAAGATCCGATGTCTCAGATCTCGCGCGTGCGCAGATTCTTCCCGAGACCTCGTCCATCGTTTGAAGTAGTGGAGTTCACCGTTTTGTTTTCAGTAGTGTTTAGGAAACTGGAATAACTTCTCAGCATGGTGAGTGCCAATGGATAGTTGTACATAGGTTCTATCTAAGACTCTATGTCTCTTTATAGTAGATTTTTATCATAGTTCTCTTTTCCACATGTTTCTGTTTTACAGCATTTTCGTTAAATAACGTAGTATTTCGGTAGTTAGTGTACTGCACTAAGAGTCTAACCTTACCGGCATGTCTGAATCAGATAATTAAGATAAAAGTACGGTTCTGTTTGAGTCATATTGATGTTGTTAGTTTTGATTTTGACAAAAATAGTAGCCTTTATGTCCGTTTAAGAGTATCGATGCAAGATTTGTTCTTGCTTCTTTTGAGAAGACCAGTTAATATTTTTAACCTTCACCCCCACGGTTGAAGGTTAACTTAATCCATCCTATATCGCCCGTCACTGAACATTTCAATTCACGAGCGAATACTTCTGGGAGGCGCAAAGTTAAAATCACCTGAATTAACAAGATTTCAGTAATGTGGACCACTAATATTATAATCTGAGCCCTGAAGGGCTGTGGTGGTTATACCTAGCCGTTGTGCAGAAATATGTGACCTTAAACACCAATAAATAAACAAAGGGCTGAAGATTAGATGTTGCTGTCCTCGTTAAAACTCTAAAATAGACCCCCGTTTACACACGATGCGAAAGCATTTTTACGAAGGCCTACCCACGATGACCTCGACTGGTGGTGTTTGGATTTGGGTGGATCAGTAGTCTAGTTATCTGAACGTCCTGGCAGGGAGAGGTCTGCCTTGAATGTCGGATAGCTGGATTTGACCGTTTTGGTATTTGGAGAAGGGTTGCCCTGAGAGAACAAGCGAGCTGAATTTGCCAGAGTGATTTGCCTATTTATGTTGAATAGGTTCACATTGGATGATATGACGGGGATATGTAGGAACTGATGGATCAGTGTATTCATAATATATAAATATATCGACTGGGGGCGTTGTGATTCACTGGTTAGAGCAATGAACTTGTGATAGAAAGGTCGTCAGTTTGACCCACGGTATCTGCGTTGTGTCCTTGGGCAAGACATTTCATCCTGATTGAAATGCAGGAGCACGGTGAGGCTGTGTACTGCGGCACAGAGCTCCATGATTGTACACACCCCTTCAACAGATGCTAACCCTGCCCCTGCCTGGTTAGTCAGTTGGAGAGTCTGACAGTTCTTCACCGTTGCTGGGTACCCCGGCTCCCTCCTCCCGCAAAACTGCCCGACACGATGCTACCCTGACAGTTTAAAGTGTCATTAAACCCCAGTAAATCAACAAACAAATGTTTCGGACTCACCGAAGTTGCCAGAACCATAGATGGGGTTCGAACTGGAAATCTTGCCTGAAAATTTTAAGGTTTTCTAGACCTAGCATCGATGTGGTTTGAACTCCAAACTTTTCAGGTCCGTTTTGGATAGAGCACACACCTGGTGTGATATGCTCTTCATAGAGACGAAATACAGTTAAATTCCTGGCGGATTTCCTTTTAACAGGCCTATTTCCTACTTTTCTGATTTCAGAACAGGTGCCCTTAATATGCCATCACGAGGAAGTCCTATTGATGAGAGACAAATTATCTATGAAGTGGTTTCTAGTCGCCAAGTCTTTCTGCCTTAACAGGCAGCCTAGACTTGACTAGAAATCACTGCTAGGCCGCTGTCCGTAAAGGGGTTGTGGGTCGTTGGTAATTCCGGACTCATGTCCAGGCCCATAAGGGTTAAGTGAGATATCTCTGTTAAAATTAGAATGTCAGATTAATGTATAAATAAATAACCCTCCACATATTGATATAAAAATACCAAATTTCAAGCAGCATTTATCCCCATGATGCAACTAGGAATTTAAACAACTACATGTATGTCTTGACAGCGCTCAGTGAGTTCTGTCCAATACATGTGAATCAGATAGGAGAGATTGATTACTAGAGTGAACAAGTTCTGTTTCATTGGAAAAATAGGACCCGCTAATCAAGCTTCGGTCAGACATCCGCTAAAGTGGGCACCATGGGTATAAACGATTCACTAAACTTGACTTTGTACTTGTGATGTTGGGGTGGATGATCTTAAACACCAGATCTTACTAAATCAGCTAGTGTCGTCTCAGTATGTACTAGAATTGCAAGGGTTAACCGATTAATTGATTAATCAATGAACAACATCTTCATCGATCCAAAAAGTAATTGATCGATTAACCGTTACTTAGGAACTACTGTATTATACGGGTTAACAAAGGAAGAAAAACCTGCTCCAAAACAGGCAAACATTGTCACACTGACTTACATCAATTTTTTGAGACAGAGTAAAGCATGCAAGTTACTTGGTGACATACGTGTTTATTTGCATGATCCTCATACTGTATCAGTGGCTGGAAATGGCCATTCTTAACCCTTTACCCATTGCGGGTAGCAGACGATACTTGCAAAATAAATTCATGAATTACTAAAAAAAATCAATTTTTGTCTCAAAAACATAGCTTATGACCCATCAATGGAACGAGCTCAAGGAGCTCGTTCCAATGAGGGGTCGTAAGCTATGTTTTTGAGACAAAAATTGAAAACAATAAATTTGAATGGAGATTTTTGTATTTTGGCCTAGTCGGTTTTGTTTGTTACGTTGGGTAAAGGGTTCATGCTGTAAATCATCAACGGTATGCCAAGTATTCAGATATCTATTTGGACAAGTGATTAATCGGTTAACCAAGGTTAAACCACGTGATTACTCGATCAAGAAAACCCCTTAACCGTTTCAGCTCCAGTAGTAGTAGTAATAGTAGGAATCTTTATTGACGTGAGATGTGCTAATACAATAATAATAGAAATAGTTATCAAATAGAACAATAGCACCCGGCCCGCTGGGCCTATATGTCACCTAGAGTATGTTAATATTATGTACACACCGTTGGAAAGACCACATTTAGTTCTTTAACCAATGAATAGAAAATATGTTTTACATTAGTTGTGTATTATCTTTCGAGAAAACACGGGGATTAATCCAAACATCAGCGGCGACAGCGGAACTAATTATCAAATTTGTAGCTAATCTGGTTTCATTGATTAATAGAGGTGTAAAAAGAGTGGATTATTAATTAAGCACGTGGGGTGGATTCCACAGTCCGGCCACTTGTCATTCGCACCTTGGACTCCGAGGTGCTAACAACTGATCAATGGAGCTCCCACTGGTAATCCAGGAGACACTTGTCAGAGTGAAGGCTACCCTTGCCACCACCTGGAGTATCCAGGTGCTCAAGGGTAAAATTCACCTGACAGTGGATTTTGATAAAGAATCGGAACCGCCGTCCTCGGAGAGGTGTAGCACCTTTCGTGAGGGGATTTCCCCTCACACTGGTCACCCTCCTAGTGACACGGAAAAGCTGGATGAAGGCAGCCGGAGTAGTACAGCCACAGCCACCACCAAGACGAAGAGAATAAGAAAGAAGGGACCCTCCGCCAGACGACGAGATGCCCGCCGAATGACGGAGTTCCTGGAGAAGAAGAAGAAGGAAAAGGAAGAGAAGGAGGCAAGTGAGGGCGTCAAGGGGACAACGCCTGTCACCCTTGAACAACCCTTGTCCAGCCCGGCACCCCTCTCCCAGGAGGAGGGTCCGGAGGACCATGAGTCGTCAGGTGACAGTTCATTCTCCAGCTCATCAGACTCTTCATCTGAAGAGGAGATGGAGGAGGATGCTCTGTCAATGGTGCAGGAAGCTGTCTCTGATGACGCACCTTTCACCCCTCCAGCTCTTGCTTCTCCAGCTTCTTTGGAGCAGGAGTCCGACCAGGAGGAGAGCTTCCCGGAGTCCGCGGAGGCATTCCTTGGGGAGGAGATCGAGGACGATAACACCCGAGCCACAGTCCAAGAAAACTACAGCTTCTATGTATCCAAACAATTTCCAGCAATCTCAATCAGGACAATCCTCACAATAAATTAAAAAAACTATAGGAAACCTCAAGAAGAAACAGCAGCTAGGACCAGGCCATTCACTACCAAGGAACCTACTAATCCTCCAGATCCAACACATCCTCCTCCCACCAAGAAAAACCGCAGGAGA
This sequence comes from Pictodentalium vernedei, assembly GCA_031216915.1. NCBI lineage: Eukaryota > Metazoa > Mollusca > Scaphopoda > Dentaliida > Dentaliidae > Pictodentalium > Pictodentalium vernedei. The sequence continues at coordinate 266,015,792 of CM062297.1, forward strand.
CACAGACGCCGCTGATCACCTTTACTCTTTCCCTCCTCTGCCACGCCCTGACATGACAAAACTATACAGTCAACGAGGGTCGAAAGGGGCTTGTTCCCCAATTTCGTCCCTGCGCGCCTTCGGCGCGCGAAACCATTCATTCGGGATTCCACAGTCCACTTCGTCCTTCCCAGTTCCCATACCCAGGAATATTCACAATTTCTGAGAACAACTTACGAGAAGCATAAGCAAACTTTCAACTTGCTCGTTTTATTTGATTTGTGTCGAGTGTTTTAGTAGAAATACACTAAGCCCGAATTGTAATATCGATAAATCGCAGATAATTGTCACGAAAAAAATCCTCTATGCAGAAGTCCGTGATGATAATTTACCTGGAAATGTTATTTTTGTTGAGAGTCAACACCCCATCACCGTGATTGGGGTGTTGTCTCTCAACATACAGTTAAAACTAGAAGTCCTGTCATGAAATGCGCACAAATAGCACGTCGATCTGCGCGTTAATCTCCGCGTAACGACCATAGTAAAGCTATCAAATTCTGTACATATGGCCTGTGCACAGGCAATGTTTCAGCCAATGGACCTCCGGGTAACCCAGAGGTCCATTGGCAGAAACATTGCCTATGTTTACTATGAATAACCAGGAGCACCTGCCGTGTTTTGGATGACATTCGATATGGCAATTGCGCGTAATTCCTACGCGCAATTAAGCCTATATAAGCCCACAGTTCGTGACAGGACTTCTAGTTTTAACTGTATATGAATTCTCTTGTGAAATTGATCAGTACACAGTATGTGGAGTGTTGATTACTTGTAAAACACGCACGGAGTGGAGTTTTCACCGGTAAATGCTATTAAATTCTGAAAATAAATGAACTCAAGAAAAGTTTCGGCCAGTCGACCTCCGGGTTGAAACTTTCACTCCGGTAGTGTGTTTATACACACTTCTCGACTGAAGATGTCAAGTGCACAATTAGTAATACAAGGCCGGTGATAATCAGAGCGTGGTCACTGACTTTGTTGAACTGTCTACCTCAAACTCCAAACAGTTGTCTCCCTTTGAAAATTCAATTGACCACTTCCGTAACTTATCGAACTATGGTTATCTAAATTTAGATCCACTGTATTTTCATCTCCTATAAAACCGGGAACAGTGAGAAAATCATAGAAACTTGCACAACAGAGACGACAAAGAAATTATCAGTAGTGAAATATTTTTCTTGTTTGCAAACGAGTACTACAACATATTCCAGATTAAACAACCCGGGATCCAAAAAGGAAAACATTAAAAAAAACGGATTGTACTTTTAGGGAAAGAAGTGACGAATAAACTCATATTGAATGGTTCTTAGATATGCAGAAAAAATTATGCTAATGCTTTTTACAAGTAGCACGTTATTATCGGTATATTTTGCGTGAACTATATTTATTACGTTTTCTCCAAATTATCATTGATTCTAGCAGTATTTTTGAACATTCTTTCTTGGGTACTTAAATCAAAGGAATTTACTATATTTCTGTGTAAATGCAAGAACCAATACCACACGATACATAATCTGCAAGAATTTTGTAGTGTAGTGTACGGCAGTGGCCTATTGGCTGTTGCGTTCACGAAGGAAGGTAACTACATGGAGTTTATGTCTGCCGGTGTGCCCAATGAAAGAGAGAGATAATACATATCATCTTCAAACTTGGCACAGCGGTAATATCTTTTAGCTCAGTAATGGGATCAACGGGTAATCAAGTGCAGTACAGTGGACTGGTCGTAACCCATCTATGTGAAGTGATGTCCACGCATGCATTTACCAGGCAATAAAAATCATCAGCAAAATTTTAATTAATGAAGCACCGGGTTGTACCCGGTGCGTCATTAACTACATTTTTGAAGATTAGTTCTATAATAAGTGTTTGTAATCAAATATTATTGCGTCCATGGAAATACTGCTCACCAGTGGGAAGTGACCAGTCCACGGTGACCATACTGTACATGTATCGGCGAAGGTTCGCATCTCAATAAAGTTCCGACTGCTTCCCTAGCTGGTTCTGTTATTGGTTTTACTTCTGTGATCGACGTTGTTGTTGTTGTTGTTGTTGTTGTAAGTCTGTTAAATTTCACATTCCATTTTTCATGTAAATAACATTCAAGAATAACCAAATAAAACTTTGCGATCATAATCCACAGATTATCGTCATTTGATTTTGTAACAACAAAGTTGCTGCTTCCCATTGGCCGCGTACTTTGGCGATAATGCCCCAACCTTTTTATAACTCCTCGTCTTGTGAATGAACCAGTAACCGCCGTTGGTATGTTGCTTCAAACTAACTTCAAACGCCTTTCTTTCCTTAACTGCACAGGAGATGTGACTGCCAATCGCTATAGGGCATCCGCAACGTGACCTGAATCAACTGGGTAAAAAAATGATTGGTTGGTGCAATCAGGCCCTCCTGGTATTTGGCCACTTTGCCCTGTTCTTCAAAACATCATGTCTCAAATTAACTGGTCGATACACTTTCACCTGCAGAATAATAGTGATGACACTATTATAATTAATTGTATTAAATGTGAATGAAGCCGTTGGCAGGAACTATTATTTCACTCTAAAATGCGTTGGGTTACATATTAACCCAACGCAATTGTGTTCAATTGGGTTCAATGAATATGAACCTAATTAGGTTCATATTCACTCTACCCAGTTGATTTGGGTTGATTTTTGACATAACTGGTTTTAGGGTGTTGGCACTGAGACTAAAGAGGAAAACACCAATCATTATAATTAATTTTAACTGAAAATCCGAAAGGTTCACGCACGGTTCAATCCCTGCCAGGGGAAAGTGCGCTGTGTCCTTGGGCAAGGTATTTAATCCCGATTTCCCACGTGGGGCACGGTGCCACTGCGTACTACGACGTACTGTACGTCGATTGTGGACTTGTCTTCAACCAAGACTAACCCTGCTTGTACCGAGTTAGTATGTTGGGGAGTGTTAGGGTTGTTCGCCGTTGCTCGGTGGTTCTCTCCGGTTAAACTGAAATAACTAAATAAATCAACCAATCAATAACTGAAAATGCAGGACATCACTATTATTCTTTCATCACTATTATTCAGTAATAGAGGGTAGAAAGTACATATGGAGACAGATTCTGAGTCAATGAGTCATTGTCTTCGTGCAAACTCTATTCTGGTGGTAAGTCACTCTCCATGTATTAAATGACAGTTCTGTGAAGATACGCTACCTATTAGGGCCCTGCGATGCTTCGAGATTTGATTCGATTCAACATAACCAAAATGATTCAATTCAGCTCATGATCCGGAAATTTCGAAGCGCCGAGATGTTCGAAAAATCATACCAAGTGTCAATTTTAACTCTTCTTCTATGGGGCGTGGTGGCTCAGTGATAACGGCATTGGACTTCAAGCTGAAAGGTTCACGATTCGATCCCAGCCGCGTAACTGCGTTTTGTCCTTGCTTGGGCAAGACACTTAATCCCGATTGACCACGTGGGGTACGGTGGCGCTGTGTGCTTAGGCGTACTGCACGTCGATGGTGCACGAGTCTTCAACCGATGCTAACCCTGTATGTGTGGAGTTAGTTGGTTGGGAATCTGACAGTTTCTCGCCGCTGGTCAGTGGTTCTCTCTGGGTTCTCCGTGTTCTTCAACCTTTAACCCTTTACCCAACGTAACGGACAAAACCGGCCTACGCTATTCTCAAAAATCGCCAATTATTTTCATTATTTTTTGCATTTGTTGTCTCAAAAACATAGGTTATGACCCCCTCATTGAAACGAGCTCGTCGAGCTCGTTCCAACGAGGAGTCATTACATATGTTTTGGGGACAAAAAATGTGTTATTCAAGAATTTTTTGTGCAAGTGTCGCCTGCTTTTCATGTTAGGTAAAGGGTTAAAACTGTCCGACACGAGATGTCCTTGTCTGTTGAAAGTGCCACTAAACCCCAATAAATTAATAAATTAATTTTTCTTGTATCATCACCTCCCCTGTACAGGATACCTGATGATAGAAAAAGAATTCAACGATGTTCCGCTTCCGAAACTTCTTTGATTCCATTCTGGAAGTTTTCGATTTTTTGATTGACTTTCCCAAATAGAAGATTCGTCTTTGAATACAATACATGACTAGGGATTGATAATATATACGGTTATAACAACAGAAGGTGTAACATCTGCAACTTGCGGAACGGCTAGATTCTATGCGAAATTCTAAATCATCTGACTGATTCGATTACGGGATTCGATATTTCCCGAAATTCTCGATTCGCTGGGTCCTAAGCGGAATGATGGTATCGGGACATTTCCCCCACCCAAACATTTCCACACTGGGCGTTTCTCCACTTTGTTTAATTGCCTAGAGGACAATTCCCCAGCAAACGTTTCCCCACCTAAGCTAATTGCCAAGCGGACATTTTCCTCAGTTCTTCATCTATGAAGACAGCCTACGAAGATTCTATTCGGTTGTGAACACATCTAGGGCTATTGATAACCGATTACTATATTTTATAACATCAAACACCGTCTCCAGTCATTTGTTATGTTACTTTTATTATCGAAACAAAATTCGTCTTCTTAGTGCATCAAGGCGCCATATGCAGTGCTTTAGGGACGAATTGATATTTAGTAACTACTGTCTTCTCTTGTTTGTGCTAGTGCATAGGCATGTTGGGACAATTTCCACAAGAGCCAGGTGGAGAAATGTCCGGTGGGGAATTATCCGGGGTGGGGGCGGGGTGGGGGGGGGGGGATTTCCGCGGCTGAGAAACATCCGGGTTTTTTTTAATTAATAGCTGGTGGGAAAATGTCCGGGGCTTGGTATAACATCTGAACTGAACAGGTACAGAATCTGCAGAAATAAGCTAAATAAACTAACTGTCTCTTTTTCCTTCTTTGACTGAAATGCCTGTCTCTAACTGTAATTTTTAGAAAGTTCGGTGAGAGAACTTTTCAAATAATCACGTTGGAGATCTATATTTTCAATAAAAGGAAATGACAAGTGAGAAAAACAAATATATAGCGGTTGTACGTCAGTCTAATTCCACAGTTGCTGTACCGAATCATAAATAACTGCCCAGAATGTGTATAGCGGATTTTGCTCAAAATAGCTGTGCCCATACATTAGCTCAAATTCCTATGAGAAGAATCACCGAATAATCTTAATGGTGAGTTGTTGGGGAAGAGTTTGTGTCTGTAAATTGAATATCAGAAATTCTCGACCGTTCAATCAACTACTGTGATTACTTGCATGCCATTATAGAAGCAACAGCTGGTGTTTATCTGTACTGTTGCCCAGAAAACCAATTCATGCAGTTTGGAGTTATAAGGTATAACAATACTAAATATTTTCCCATAGGCGACCATTATAACGTTTGTTTGAAAAAAAAATATGATCGCAACACTTCAGTTCTGGCATTCAAATATCTTTGTCAAGTATCGCACTTCAGACAACCTTTTCTTCCTGCAAATAGAGGGTCACATTACAAAAAAGAGAGAAAAACTGAGAGGAAGGAAAGTACTGGTCACGTGCACATTTTTTTAGGGAATTCTCAAGAAAAACACACCAATAGCCAGTTGTATTTTAGACCCAACATTCATCAAATCATCCTCTTTATTTCTCTTGAATAGTCAGCAAATACTTCAAAAGTTTATTAAAACAATACATTTTTCCAAGCCTGCTTATTTTCGGAGATTGAATCATTTCCGAGTGCCGCTTCACAAGTCGGATAACTCTAATATAAATATTTAGTAATGTTATACCATAAATACAAAGGGTCCAGTAAAATACTCGTCACTCAAAACGGGTGTCTTCGCGTCGACGATGTCGGCGGAGTAATTAATGTGCGGCCACTCTACCAAACCAGTGGGTAGAGCTGGGGTTTTTTTTTAGGTTTTTCGGTTCGGTTCCCGTTTTTGCTGCGAACCGGAAAACCGACCGAAAGACCCAGCAAAAATCGGTCGAACGGTTTACTGTGTTTGTGCATAAACTGATCAGATTATCCTACTGACAAGAAACTAGACTAGTAGCCTCAACGGACTATCGTCATTTAGTCCATCCAGCAAAGGGGTGAATACGTCGGGTTCGTATTGTCACATTTTGTCCTTTATTGACTCGTCCACTGGACGAGTCAATAAGGGACAAAATATTCCAATCATAACACAAACTAGATTAGAATCATTAGAAGAGCTTTATTCATTTATTATGCAATTTTTTTCGACACAATGGGTTTAGCAACTGATCCCCTAGAACCCCTAATAATAGTCAAAGGGTATATTTATTTATTTATTGGTGTTTTATGGTCACATACTTCTGCACAATGGCTAATCATGACCATGACAGTTTTACGGGCGGAGGAAGCAGGAGTACCCGGAGAGAACCACCGAGCAACGGCGAGCAACTGTCAGCTCCCCAACATACTAACTCCACACAAGCAGGGTTAGCATTGGTTGAAGACAAGTGCACCATCGACGTGCAGTACGTCTTAGTACACAGCGTCACCGTGCCTCCACGTGGGCAATGGGGGTGAAGTGTCTTGCCCAAGGACACAACGCGGTTGCCGCAGGTGGAATTCGAACCGAAGACCTCTCGGCTTGCAGCCTGCACCTCTACCTACTGAGCCACCGCTCCCCCGGTCAAAGGGTGATTAGGCTGAAACCAATGGAGATACTAACAAACAGGGTTTGTTGTGGTGAGTGGTGTTGTACAAATTATTTGGGATTTTAAGTTAAGGAGGGATTGTTGTGGCTCATTGATTACGGAATTGGACTTCAACCCGAAATGGCCACAGTTCGATCCCCGCCAGGGGTAACTGCGTTGTGTCCTCGGGTAAAGCACTTAATCCCGATTGCCCATGTGTGAGGAACGGTGTCGCGGTGTACTAAGGCGTACTGAACGTCAATGGTGCGCTTGTCTTCAACCAATGCTAACCCTGCTTGTGTGGAGTTAGTACGTCGGGGAGTCTGGCAGTTCCTGGGCGTTGCTCGGTGGTTCTCTCCGCGTACTCCGGCTCCCTCCACCCGTAAAACTGTCCTAGACAAGATGACCCTGGCTGTCGAAAGTACCGTTAAATTCCAATAAATAAACATATTCAAGTTAAAGAGCCTGAGGTGTTATTTAATATTTCTTCTTAACACATCGAAAAACTTAACAGAAATCGACGTTTTTCCCCGAAACCGAACCGAAACCGAATCTGAAAAATCAAAACCTTCCAGGTCTGCCAGTGGGGTCTACATCTACCCATGCCCTTATTTGTTTGTCCAATAAAAACTTGGGTACCTTCAGTCAAACTTACAAATTTTTACATTCATGTTTGCATGGCTGAAATATTATTTCTAAAAATTGCATCAATTGCTCTTTTCATGCAAATTTATAGATATAAAATATCTGACAACTAACAGGTTCTGACTGAATGCTTTTATTTTTGAAGAAAAATAAATTTCACAAAAATTTGTTTTAAAAAATATGAAAGCTAATTCAGTGAATTTAATTACGTGCCATTTTCATCCCATAATGTCACCTTAACTATATATCCTTATATTTTGTGAAGAGACACCATTTTCATTAATTTTCAGGTTACAATATGAGTGCCAGCATATTTCATACCAGTATTAAGGTCTTATGGAATCAGGTGGTTAAATTGTGTGTCCTTAGTAGTACGAATATAACATTAGCCCGTGTTCTTTGTCTGTTGCTATAAAAACTCAAGAGACAGTATTCGAACTTGAGCCCAGCACGAAACACTCTACACCTGGAAGAGTAGATTCAGTCAGTGCATGCAGAGGCATTTATGTGGGATACCGGAGCGGTAACTTCGTGTCCTCACTCTTCTCAAATACTAAGTGATCTTTAGCCTGCACGGAGTGTATTTCTCGCCACACAGGGGAAAGCCATTTTACTTCCTCAGCCAGTAGGATAGTACGCCGAGCCTGCATCAACCCCACAATCGATGATGCCAGAGAGTGTTCGGAAACCTCGAGAACTATCACAGACTGAGGAGTGAGGATCGATTCTGGAACCTCTTGCATGAGAGACCGACGCACTTAACCCTTTACCCAACGTAACGACCAAAATCGGCCAGCGCTATTCTCAAAAATCACTAATTAATTTTCATTATTTTTTCATTTTTTGTCTCAAAAACATAGGTTATGACCCCTCGTTGGAACGAGCTCGTTCCAATGAGGGGTCATAATCTATGTTTTTGAGACAAAAAATGAAAAAAATTTGTTATTCCAGAATTTGTTTTGCAAGTGTCGTCTGCTTTTCATGTTAGGTAAATGGCTAACTACCCGACCACCAATCTATGACCTGCTCACATTGTGAAAGAACACAGGTCTGTAGATCTGTGATCGCAAGGAAGAAACTATAAAATTCACAATCCAACCCGACTATCCTCTCCGCGTTATTTCCCATTTTTAGCTCTAGTTATATCGATATGAAGTTTCGATCCGGATACAACTTGAAATAGGTCCTCTGTTGTAGGCAGTCACACTCTAAAATCGGTTGGGTTAAAAATCAACCCAAATCGACTGGGTTGAGTGAATATGAACCCAAATTGGGTTCATATTCACTCAACCCAGTCGATTTGGGTTGATTTTTAACCCAACCGATTTAGTGTGCACATTGACCTTACACTCTCAGGCCGCCAGTCACATTTTATGAGGAATTCGACTCTCTTATTGCCTGTTTGCGCGAAGACTATCAATGTTGTAATGAGATGTCACGCAGCTCTCAAAGATATACAGATATTCTTTCGTATTCTATTAATAGATATTCTAGTTAATAAGTATTAATTCACCTAGAAAAAGTCAGTATATTATAGCAAGTAATGACACTGCGCGGCGTAATCGAAAAACTACCGTTGGTGTGAGTCTTAATTCATAATTATTAGCTCACCTGGCCTAAAAGGCCATGTGAGTGTCTCATCACTTGGCGTCCGTCGTCGTCCGTCGTCCGTAAACTTTTCACATTTTCATCTTCTTCTGTGTAACCCATGAGTCGGTGTGAACCAAACTTGTCAGGAATGGTCTATGGGAGGTCCTCTACAAACGATCCTCATTTTGTTCCCGTCGGATGAAAAACATGGCTTTCTTTGATTCTGGTTGGTGGATTTTCAAAAATCTTCTCCTTTGAAACTGCCAAGCCAAATGTTTTGAAACTTCAAATAAATGATGACTGGGACGCCCGCTACCAACGATCCTCATTTAATGTTGATCGGGTTACAAACATGGCCGCAATTGCGGCTTACAGTTACTATAGAAACCCTATGGGAAATCACATTTTCATCTTCTTCTCTGGAACTACTGTGCCGACGTGAACCAAACTTGGCAGGAAAGATCTATGGGAGATCCTCTACAAATTATCGTAATTTTGTTCCTGAGGGTTGAAAAACATGACCACCAGAGGCATTCTTTGATTCTGATTGGTGGATTTTCAAAAATCTTCTCCTCTGAAACTGCCAGGCCAAATGTTTTGATACTTCACACATATGATGACTGTGACCCCCTTTACCAACGATCCTCATTTAATGTTAAACGGGTTGTAAGCATGGCCACAATTGCGGCTTATAGTTACTAGGGAAACCCTATGGGAAATCACGTTCTCATCTTCTTCTCTGGAACTACTGAGCCGACGTGAAAACAAACTTGGCAGGGATAGTCTATGGGCCCGCCTCTACAAACGATCCTCATTTTGTTCTCATGTGTTTGACAACATGGCCGCCAGAGGCATTCTTTGATTCTGATTGGTGGATTTTGAAAAAATCTTCTCCTCTGAAACCACAGGGTCAAATGTTTTGAAACTGTGCATGGTTGATGACGGGGACCCTCTCTACTAACGATCCTCATTTAATATTGATTGAGTTGTAAACATGGCCACAATTGCGGCTTATAGTTACTATAGAAACGCTATGGGAAATCACGTTTTCATTTTCTTCTCAGGAACTTCTGAGCCGACGTGAACCAAACCTGGCAGGGATAGTCTATGGGAGGTCTTCTACAAATGCTCCTCATTTTTCTTACCGTGCATTGAAAAGCGTGGCTGCCAGAAGCATTTTTTGATTCCGATTGGTGGATTTTGAAAATTCTTCTCTGAAACCACAGGGCCAAATGTTTTGAAACTTTGCATGGTTGATGACTGGGACACCCTCTACGAACGAACCTCATTTAAAGTTGATCGTGTTGCAACCATGGCCACAATTGCGGCTTATAGTTACTATAGAAACTCTATGGGAAATCACATTTTCATCTTCTTCTCTGGAACTACTGGGCTGACGTGAACCAAACTTTGCATGAATGGTCTACTCCTTTTGTTCCCATTGGTTGGAAAATATGGCCACCAGAGACATTCTCTGATTCTGACTGATGGATTTTGCAAACATCTTCCTCTCTGAAATTACAAAGGCAAATGTTTTGAAACTTCACATGATCGAGACTGGGACACCTTCTACCAATGATCCTCATTTAGTGTTGATGCAATGTTGCAAACATGGCCACAATTGCAGCTCATAGTTACCATGGAAAGCCTATGGCAAATCACATTTTTATATGTAGTTCCAGGTGAGCGATTACAGGCTATTTAGAGCCTGTAGTTTAGTAAACTAACATTTCTAATAGAGGTGGGCGGTGTTGGAATTTGAGTTGGGTATTAGCTTCGGTATTTCTAGGGGTGTATAACTTGGTATAGGCTCAGTATTCGGTATCTGACTTGACTGAGATTTGCTGATAGTACCAAAGAGGAATTCACATCAGGAAAAACAGAATAAGTAGTTGCATTATCATTCTACCACTACGCTATAAATTACATTGTCAATGAGCTCAATAGTGGCGTACTACCACAAATCAAATCTACGATTCTCGTCAGATCACCGAAGCTAAGCGACGTCGAGCCCGGTTAGTCCTTGGACGGTGACTGTCTGAGCGATCGATTCGGACTCCCGCGTTGAGTCCATGGCACGGAACGTTACCCCGATTGTCCACATGGGGGCACGGTGACGTTGCGTACTAGGGCGTAGTTGCTCGTTGGTACTCTCCTGGTACTCCCGCTTCCTCCATCCGTAAAGCTGTCCGACACGAGGTGACCTTGGCTGTCGATAGTGTCGTTAAACACCAATAAATAAATAAATGAATAAATAAATAAATAAATCGGTATCGGTTCTGTTTTTCGGTATATTGCCCATCTCTAAAATTTGACCGGTGTCTTGAAATCTAGAATGAGGGTTTTAACCGTTTCACAAGGGAATAAAAAAATATGTTACGGAACGAAATTTGCCAGACGACAATCAGCACCCATGAACTGAGGATGAGTATAATTTAATCTTACACCCTAAAAGGTCCTAAAGGAGCAAAATGAATTCGCCGATTTCGTGTGAACACCTTTCACGAATATGATGTTGGAACATTTTTACCAGGCCTGTAAAATTTAGAATTTTTGAGCTGTCCAAAAGGGTTAACTTAATTTTTTTCAGGCGACCCACTTTCAAATTCGATAACCGTTTTACTGAGAGAGGAAGGGAAATGGCACAGTGAAAACTGATATCTCCAACATTGTCAGTGCATGTGTTTTATTCACTAAGCCGATCTGCTGTGTTGTAAATACACAGAACGACACACGAGTGAGAATGGGTTAATCGATATGGCACGAGTGCCAGCGCGGAAGGATCGAACGAGAGGCCAGAGGCTTCGAGTTTTATCCTTCCGCGTTGGCACACGTGTCATATCGATTAACCCATTCACACGCGTGTGTCGTTCTGTGTTTATTACACGCCTTCACGTCTATAAAACAATTATTAGAAGGACACGAGGCAATTTATTTAACAACTATTAACACAGACAACACATTTTATCGCCAACCAAATTTGCGAAGGGAACCCGTGTTAATATTTCGTCCCCTGAGTTGCAATGTGTTCTATGTGCCTACTGGCACATAGAACACATTGGAACTCAGGGAGCGATTTTCAGCTATCGCTAGCGATTCAAATTATAATTGCGTTGCACGATTTGTAGAAAATTCTAGTAAAATTTCGCTTCTATTTAAAAATAGTCAGTCAACGATTTCCGTTCCGCACATATGTGCGGAACAGATTTTTATTTTCCGCACGGTTTAGTGTTGCTGTAGATGGGGGATTTCATAGAACAGGCGTGCAATAATACACATTTGGACGCCCTTTCCATCAGTGGATTACATTTGTGTCATACTATTTCACCCAACAGACAAAGGACGATGCATTTCGGCATTGTTGTGAAATATATCATTTAAAGAGTTGTCGAATGATTCCAAGTGCAGATCGTGCAAACGTTGTCTGAGTCTGAAGCTTAATAATTTTAACGAACGAAACGCCTGAACTGATTTGAGGTGAACTTACAATCAGTCGCCCAGTTTGTTCAGGCCAGCTTAAGTGTCTTTGCACACTTGATACAATGCGCATGCACCATTTAACGAGGGGTGACTGTATAGTCGTACATACAGTGTTCCCGGAATCGGAGAGGCAGGGGGTATGCATCCTCATCCAAAACTTTTTCATGTCATATATTTTGCTACCTCACACCTTTGATAAATACAGAAGAGCCATGGGCGTTTTTTAATCAGAATTTAATTATTATTGTTTTTTTAACATTTTGTCTGACACCGTTTGAAAGTCTACAGTTGCCAAAGCAAACAACAAACTGAAATAACTAAAAAAATCATTTTTTGCTTAAAAAATTAGCTTATGACTCCACACTGGAACGAGCTATGATTTTGAGCCCAAAATTGAAAAAAAATAACAATGAAATTTGTAAGGAATGTTTTGTGAAAAACTCTGTACGGGTTTCGTCGTTGTTTTATGGTAAGGTGTTAATAAGGGCTTTTTTTTACATTGTTTGGAATATGAAAACTCAAAGGGTTGTTTTTTATGTCAATAATATGTTATTTCCTAAAATACATTTTGAGATATTGTTGAACATTTTAAATTAAAAATTGGCGAACCTAATTAAAGATAAGAGAACCACACATCTTTTCTTAAACTTTTGAGATAAGCTATGTTTTGAAGGCAAAAATTGAAAAATTAATAACATTTGAATGGCTATTTTTGTGAATAGCGCTTTTTATTCACGCTCGTCATTAATTTTGAGAATGGTAAAAACATAAATGACAAGGGTAGTAAGTCCGATCCGACAACACCATGTGGTGTTACCATTTAATCTTATTTGTTAAAAATTGCGAAATGATGATAGGACATTGCCTCATGATTATTAATATATCACATGGTTTCAAAAGTCATAAATTTACAGAACCTCAACAGAGGTATCAAAAAATGTGAAATTCACATATCACAGTGAGTTTAACCGTCTTATTTGTCAGTGATCTGTGTTAGCATGTACACTGTTGGGAAATCAAATGTTAAGGCAATCACTCGCTATGGTCACCTGATGATACACAAAGGCCTGCAGTGATCTGTGTTTGTGCATGTACACTGCAGGTAAAACAAAAAGAGTTGCAGAATAAGCTACCACCCACCAATGTCACTTGATATACAAAACACTGCAGTGATCTGTGTTAGCATGTACACCGCAGATAAAATAAGCCAGTAGGTTTATAAAAAAAAAACCACAACTTAGTCCACTGATGATACACCACGCCCTGCAGTGATCTATGTTTTTGCATGTACACTGCAGGTTAACCAGACATTGGAGGACTATACACAAAATGACAGCTTAATAGCCACAACAAACCCATGACATGTAATCAGAATGAACAAATATAACAAAATGAAGTAAAACCATGTGAACAGCAAGCTGAACGGAGCACCACGTCGCGTCCCAGGAAAACCAACTTTGTGACGGAAACCTTTTACCCGAAGAATGCAATCGTGGCGACTTAGGTGCGGGTATTCACCATATTAAATGAGATTTTTGACACAAAAATAAATCGGTATTTTACAAAACTAGATTAGATTAGATTAGATTTATTGCAAAATACACCCGTAATGGGCAGAATGCATAATAATACACGATAGGGTAGATTCATAACAATAATTTACAATGTACAACAATACGTAATTAACAATACACTGCGAAACAGTGAGCATTCGCCAAATTTTCAATCCATCTCGCGCGTAGTGAAGAATTTGCGCACAGAACCACAGATTTCATTGCAAATGGCAGGATTTTTATTCTGCATAATATAAAGAAATGTGCAAGTATCGTCCATGTCACCAAATAAACGATTAGTATTTCCAATAACTTCCCAAAGTTCTTCACGTAATAGCTTATATTTCGAACACTCTATTATGAAGTGAAATTCATCTTCCACCAACCCAGTAACACAATGTACACAAGTACGGTTTTGAACTGGGGTTGGCGGCTGACTATGCCGGCCTTTCTCAAAAGCTAGTGCGTGGTTACTGACACGCAGTCAGGTGAAAGATGTTCCATTGCGCACCGACTAACATCCTGTCAAATGTGGCTCGAGGCTAAAATCCTTAAATAGCCGATATTTTAGTAATTTATTGGAGCCACTCCTTCGATTGTCATTGTGAATGGCACCATAAAATACAGACATGTGACCTTCCTTAAGCCTGGATTCAATTTCAGTTATTGCAGTTGTGGTCAGGAACTCGTTATTAATTTGAAACCGCTCCCCGAATTATTTAAGCTTTTTGTGCATTGCATCTGATGGCGTGTCTGAAAACGACTACATAAACGCGCTATCTAATAGTTCATTTTCCGAACCGGACTGCAGTTTCCCAACATATCTCGGCATCTTTACATATGAGGAAATGTGTAAGGGAGACTGGCCAAGTTCGGCTCGCACCGCATGGTTCAATGCCTTTTGAATGACTCCCAAAACTATTTTGCAAAACTGTAAGTGTACATTTTCACATGGTGCGGTATCCATAATTCGCACCCATACAATAAGATGGGCTTAATCAACACATTGAATAAATTTATATGTACATCTACGGCCGGAATATAGGTTTTTGAAAAATCACGTTTCAATTGAAGCAGCACCTTCAGAGCCTTAAATTTTAGATTTTGCTGAGCATCTCTAAATTTTCCGTTCCTAGCAATAGCTGTCACATATTTCTAGAATCTCATCTCTAAATTTGAACTATGACTGTTCCCTGCCAAACAGTAGTAGTGATGACGGCATGAAGTGGAGAAAAGATACAAAATCGGTGAAAAACGATACCATAAGACTATTGGGTCTTCCGTACTGTTTGGGAAGGGATAAAGCAATGATGATCAGCAAAGCTAACTTTGAGAGCAGAGGAATTGATCAACTAGGCGGGAGGGTGGAAAAAGATGTCTGATGAAGATTAGGTCTATTCTCGATGCTGGAAACAAAGGAATGAATGATGAGAAGACGCTTAACTCTTGACCGCTTCACTGACCTCCGCGTCTGATTGGCTGAAAACAATAGGCTAGTTAGTTCTTATAATGAATTCAGCGCCATCTGCTCTGTATTGACCGGATTAATTACTAATTAACTTGAGTGACTGGCACTCATCTACACCATGCCAGTGCCCTCTATATTCCAGGCTATAATAATCAAGACAAGCATTCTATCCGGCAGATTTTACCAATTTGAAGTCTGGAATGAACAACTTGTTTCGGCTGGGTCCTCACAATTTCTAACTAATAATGGAAGAGGCTAGACCCACCCACCCCTCTCCCTACATTTTCCACCCGTCTACACGTAGACACCTGTGAGGGAGATCGTGGGGGTGATTTGCAAGGATTATACATAAACTACTGGCCGTGTATTGCCAAACTGGATAGCCTAACCATCTTGTTCTGTTTATCTGAATTATGAGTTTTTGGTCGCATTCACCAGATCGAATTATAATAACGAGAAACATATTATGCACACATGCATTCAAACACGATGCATTCTGTGTGGTGAAATGTAAACAATGTATATTATGCAATTGCATGATAAAGTGTTCGCGTTTACACTCAGTGCTGCTCCCAAGGTTGTACAAGACGAATACATAAGTAAGATGACTATTTACATGTGTGGATCCAATGAACACTCCTGGAAATAACCCGACAACGATCGTTTAGTTCAGGCCTTTAAATTCTTCCCAACTAACGACGGTAAACGCTATGCCCAAATAAGGTAATTGCGCCCAAATTATGAGGAGTTTGAAACTTTTTCAAAAGTTTTGCAGTGTTTCGGCAACATGTAGTTTGGCCAGGTTTCCCGATGCTTGTCATATACCATAGAGCTTACCTTCGAATCAAACAATGCAACACAAAAGTAACTTTAAAAAAAAACACAGAGTTCGCCACAGAAAAGCAATCGCCGTCGACAGTGTCGTATACGACACCGTCGACGGCGATTGCTTTTCTGTGGCGAATTCTATATGATCATGAACTGAAAGCTTGAGATTCAATTGTATTCATGTTTGTGGCAGTCCTCAGTAAACGCCATGCGTAATTTAGCTTACATTCAAATAGGCCTTTGGCTCGACACTGAGATACTAAGAAGCCTTCTCGTGTTAGTCGAGTAAACTTACGTCAAAGGGTGGTGGCAACCAGTGATAATGGTGAAGACCTATAACAAGGGGGTTTTAAACTATTGTTTTAAGACGGGGACCGAAAACCTAAAACAGACGCCAAGAAGGAAGTACCGGTGCTTTTTCGCCAACCATGAAGGGCACATCCATATTTGCCGTTGTGCCAAAATTAGGTTGACCAAAAGGTCTGGTTTAGTTACGTGGGGGTAACGTTTATCGTAAAATACGCGAACGCTCTACGGGTTGCGACGAAATAATACAACATAAATTAAATTCCTATTAACACCGCATGTTTTGCCAGTCATATTTGACAATCTTTCGTAACTAACTCGACACAAAGGTTGCGTATTGTATCCACATTTGAATAGATTGGCGAGAAAAAGCGTTAGTTTTTGCTATTCGTTTTGGTGGAAACTCTGTTAAATGTTAAACATCATGGCTGGCGTTGTAAAACAAAGAAGTCGGGAAAGTATCACATCTCATTTATCCTCTAGGTTATCAGCATATTATATGACGTAACCTTTTAACGGGTTACGATATAAGCTCCTTATTTTCAGGTCTGAACCTGGCGCAACTGTCGCCTTCTTTACGTGTTTTCATAACTGAAAACACCGAAACCAGGGGACACTCTATTATCCGCGATACCCACCTGGGAACCCCGGGAAGTGAAACAGTGCTGTTTACTGTCGTAAACTAACTATGTTTTACTTGTAAAATGGAACCCAGTCACCAATGCTTGGTGTGAACGTCCTCTAAAATGGACAAGGTTGGTATAAACTGAACTTGACTCTTTCACCAAGTTGCTGTCACGATCACCCATTGTGCAGAAATATGTTACTAACACAGCAATAAATAAATAAATAAATATTATCGAGATAACACATTGACATCCACTACCGGAGACCCATGGACTATGACTTTAAGAATTGTTTGTTTCTCTCCAGTCTCTTCAGTAATGTTTGAACAGCAATTCAGAATCAAATTATTTTTGTTTAACCCCTTGAACCCTGGTGGTATCTTCCACGTCAGTTCAACGGCAGCAGTTGAAGAGTCCATATTCATTAATTGGAGATAGGCCAATTAATATTTTTAACGTGCAGCTGTGCGGCTGCACGCTGAAAATATTAATTTGTCTACTCCATATATTCACTCTGCAACCATCCTGCTTAATTAATTGATGATGTATCATGTTACCTGGCCAGGGAAAGGGCACTCATGTGTAAAGGGTTACCTTTATTGTCTTTTACCGTTAAATGTCTGGGCCAAGTTCGATTTTTAACTATTTTTGACTTTTCCCAGATTTCCCGTTAGCTTGAACACTGCGGTGGTATTTCCCAGACACTTACAGGTCAACTAAAATATCCCCTTGATGTTATCCTGGGCGTTTTTTTTTTAGTGGGGTGGGTGGAGATGCATTTAATAAACGCTTTATGGACAGATCTAACTTCATGTATTGTAATCTTTAGTGCTTTTTTCATCGCAATATCTCACGTAGACTCTCAACGGTATGCAATATATTATTCGCTCGAATGATACAGAGCGGCCGCCGTGGACTGTCATTTTCCACGGGTGGGCAATATTTCCACGAACGCAATAATATTAGATTTCAAACACTAATTATAGGAATAATCACCAAATATTTTAATTAATGAAGCATCGGGTACAATTAAAAGTTTGCTGATGATGACTTTTATTACCTGATAAGCGCATACGTGGACATCAGTGCGCATGCGTGGATTACGACCAGTCTCCGGCGACTGGATTGCAGACCAGCTGTTTGTCTGTTTATTTATTGGAGTTCAGCGACACTTCAGCAAGTAGGGTCGCCCCGAGTCGACAGTTGTAAGGGTGGATGAGTAGCCAGAGAGTACCACCGGAGAGTGCCGAGCAACTATCAGACCCTCCAACTTACCAACCAGGCATAAGCAGATTTATTATGCCCCACGTTTGTAACATCAGCCGTGATTGGTTAATATGACACCTTCTAAAAGTCATAGTACTGGAGTTTGGGGGCAAAACACGGGTACTATCGGAACGTTTTTCCCTGGAGACAAGAGAACGAAGAAAATGTAAGCGCCACTTCCATTGATCAGCGTCCAATTTCTCAACACAAAACGCTGGCTCCGTGTCCGTTTAGCTTTTTCAACACCGGTAGACACAAACTTACCAACAAATATATCATCTTCAGCGGGTGTGTTTTCAATTTTAACTGCAAACAATGAATTCAAAAGAATCAGAAATATTAAAAAACTCACTCACGTGTTGTTCACCACTTCAGTGAATCCTGAATATGAGTCTCAGTTATGACTTCAATCAATTATATTTCCTTTGTTATATTCATTGTTTTATGTATGTGTAATGTTATGTGTAAATGTTATGTATCATTGTACTGGTACGGAAAACAGTAAATAAATAAATAAATAAAATAAAATTATATTTCCACAAGTTCAGTACTCCTCGACCTTACTGAGCCTCCGCTTAATTCTATCTACTCTTGTCGTCCGAGAAACATGAATTTATATTCCATTAATTTAAATCACTTTTCACACAAGCATTAACAATGAATTATAGCATGATGCAGTTGTAAACATTGGCATTTGTTGATACAGAAACTCCTAAAGCGACGGCATTTTCGAAGAGACGTCATTCGTTCGAAATGACGTCATGTTTTTGGATTCGACTACATTGTTGTTACAAGATTGATGGCATGCAGCAGTTAACGCTTAACAATGAAAGTCATTTTTTGTTCGGCATAATAAAATAATTAGAACGTTCCTTTTCATGTTCTATCGGTCGATAGTACCTGAGTTTGTGTGATTTTTGAAATAAAACCTTCAGCAGCTTCTGTGTGATTTTTGAAATAAAACCTTCAGCAGCGAAGCTGCTGAAGGTTTTATTTCAAAAATCACACAAACTCAGGTACTATCGACCGATAGAACATGAAAAGGAACGTTCTAATATTATATTAGCAGCGGTTGAAGGCAAGTGCACCATCGACGTACAGTATGCCTGCGTACACAGCGTCACCGTACCCCAACGTCGGCAAATGGGATGGAGTGTCTTCCCCAAGGTCACATCGCAGGTAACGAGGACAAGGAGCTAAATCATCGACCTCTCAGTTCAAAGCCCAATGCTCTAACCAATGAGCCACCGCGCTCATGATGGACAAGAACATATGCTGAAACCATAAGATGAAATTCTGTTAAACCTGTCTGGGCAGCGTCGATACTACATGTGTAATATTAAACGCAGTGCTTTTAAAAAAAATAAGGATTAATTTCTTTTTCGACAGGAGTTTTAGTTGCAGACCAGTCTATACACGCGCATTTACATTTATCATTTTGAAGTCAGAAGGTTGAACCGTCAATAATTTCTATCACAGCTGTTTATGTTGCATTGATTGGAGACTGTTTGGTGCATTTAGTGAACTGTACACAAAAGATTATGGTAAATCAGAACCATATTGCGAAGAGATAGCCTAAGGAGAAGAATTCTACATGGAACGTGATATTATCTTCCCCTAATGTAAACCATGTGTAGTAGTATAACTGTCCTATCTTTTATTTCACCGTTAACCCCATTCTATACAGTTCTGTTGGGATAAAAGTGGACAGAGAATTTCTACTGGAATGCGAACCAGTCGCGATTGGGTCGAAATTCTCTTTCCGCTTTCATCTCCACAACACCTCGATCCCCGCCAGGTGTAACTGCGTTGTGTCCTTGGGGAAGGCACTTAATTCCGATCGCCCACGGGGGGTGGGGGTAGGGGGGGGGCACGGTGGCGCTGTGTGCCAAGGCGTAATGCACGCCGATAGTGCACCTGCATTCGCCCAGTGCTGACATTGCTTGTGTCGAGTTAGTACGTTGGGGAGTCTGGCAGTTGCTCGACGTTGCTCGGTGGTTCTCTCGGGGTTCTCCGGTTTCCACCCGTCAAACTGTCCGACACGAGGTGACCCTGGCTGTCGAAATTGTCGAAGACATTCTGTAAAGAAAATTGTAGCATTCTATGACAAAACGACAATACACAACAAATTGGCTTGGTGGATTAGCAATAATTTAACCCCGCAGCCCTATAGGATTAAATTATTACTCGCCTTCCTAATATTTCTACAAAAAGATTCGCCTATTCTGTTGAAAATTCTATTCCTTTCAGGAGATTAATGTTTAAAACTTTTCAAATTCAACTCTGTATTCTCGTTGTTTTCTTGCTTTCACTTTGGAAAATACATTTTCTCATGTACCTCCCTCCCCACTTCTCGCCCACAGCTGATTCTTAGGGTCGCTTAATGCTTTTACTTTTCTTAACTTCTTTCAGCATCTGTGGCCACGGAGCTCGGTGGCTCAGTGGTTACAGCATTGGACGTCTAACCGAAAGGTCCACGGTTCGATCCCCACCAGGGTGACTGTGTTGTGTCCGTGGACAAGGCACTTAATCCCGATTGCCCATGTGGGGACATAGTGGCGCTGTGTACTAGGGCGTACTGCACGTCGATGGTGCACTTGTCTTCAACCAATGTTAACCCTGCTTGTACGGAATTAGTATGATTGCGAGTCTAACAGTTGCTCCGGTTTCCTCTACCCGTAAATCTGTCCCACACGAGATGATCCTGGCTTTCGAAGTCAGAACCATATTGCGAAGAGATAGCTTTTGGAAAAGAATTCTGCATGCAACGTGATATTATCTTCCCTAATGTAACCCATGTGTAGTAGTATAACTGCCCTACCTTTTATTCCCCTGTTAACCCCATGCGATACAGTTCTGGGGGGATAGAAGTGGACAGAGAATTTCTACCGGATCGCGAACCAGTCGCGATTCGGTCGAAATTCTCTTTCCGTTTTCATCTCCACAACATCTCGATCCCCGCCAGGAGTAAGTGCGTTGTGTCTTTGGGCAAGGCAGTTCATACCGATTGCCGACGGGGGGGGGGGGGGGGGGGGGGCACTGTGACGCTGTGTACCAAGGCGTAATGTACGTCGATGGTGCGCCTGTCTTGAACCAAATTTCGTCGTCTGGGTGCTAGAATGTCCTATGTCCCCTATGGGACATAGGACATTCTAGCACTCAGGCGACGCAATAGTATAACCTTGCTTGTATGAAATTAGTACGTTGGGATGTCTGATAGTTGCTCGGTGTTTCTCTCCGGATGCTCCGGCTTCCTCCACCCGCAAAACTGTCCGAAACGAGGTGAACCTGGCTGTCGAAATTGTCGTTAAACCCCAATAAATACATAAACCCCATTCGATACAGTGCTGCGGGAATAAAAGTAGACAGCGAAACTCGACCGGATCGCCAACTAGTCGCGATCCGGTCGAAATTCTCCTTCCGCTTTTATCTCCACAATATTATAAAATCTCACTTGTTGATGAACAGAATGTGAGAACATTGAACGTACAGTTCTGTGATCACAAAAATCGTTTCTTTCTCGGGCAAATCGCGTTCCGGTCGTGACAGAAGTCACACAACTACTCATGTAGCTCGAGCTTCCAGAAATAAACATTTGCGAAATCATGTCTGAATCATGAAAAACGGAAAATATCTGAGGTTCAATATTCTCGAACTTGCTTTTTGATAAGTGAGATCCTACGGCGTTGTTGGGAGGTGAGCGGGCAGAAACTTTCTATCGGATCGCTACTTGCTCGTGATCCAATCGAAATTCTCTTTCCGCTTTTGTATTCACAGTGGTGTATCTCATAGGGTGTTGGGGTTCGTTTTTCTTGCTTCAATCTTTATTTCGGACCACATTTTATTTCACAAATCTCGACCTACTGGTGTAAATTGATCGGGATCTTATCGTGATCTGACTGAGAGACGGAAACCTATGGTGATCGAAGTACTGTGAATACAGTGCTGTCGCCGCAGAGGGAATGGAGCATCTGCCTCTCTACAGAAAATCGACTTTGCCTCTAATCACCCCCACCTACACTCCCTTCGATCACTACTTTCACCTTTAACTCTTTCCCCAACGTAAAGGCCAAAACCGTCGAGCTCTACTTCCTCGGGAGTTGTATAATATATTGAGCTAAAGACTGCTATCGGATGCTCAAGTAGGCATCCTATGGGAACTCCATTTATTACTGCTGTTAGTAATGGTGAAAACGCCGAAAAGTGTTATTGTCATGAACTACTGACCTAAATGACATTAGGTGTACGACCTTGAGTGATGGTGTATATTCAAGTTTGTTCAGAGGGTTTTCTTTGGAATACTGCTCGGGTAGGGATATAAATTTTGTGACGCACTCTCCCTCCTGAGGTCACAATATTTATATCTCTACCCATGATATGAAGTATTATTGGGTTACATGTAAACTTGGCTTTCGTTATCCTCATACCACAGTCCTTCAAAGTAATTTATTTATTTTTCTATTTTATTTATTTATTGGAGTTTGACGACACTTTCAACAGCCAGGATCCCCTCATGTCGGACAGGTTTACGGGTGGAGGAAGCCGGAGTACCCGAACGGAACCGCCGAGCAGTGACGAACAACTGTCAGGTTCTCCAACGTACTAACTCCACACAAGCAGGGTTAGTATTGGTTGAAGACAAGGGCACCATCGACGTGCAATACGACTTAGTACACATCGCCACCGCCCCCCACATGGGCAATCGGGATTAAGTGCCTTGTCCATGGATACAACGCAGTTACCCCTGGAATGGAATCTCCCTGTGGGGCATCGCATCAGCTTTGAAAACTTGATTTTTCTGATCGGTTCTGTACTAAGAAATGATATTTCGTATATTGAAAGCTTGAAAACAAGTGTTGAAGATACTAATCACCTATTATGGAACATTAGAATTTTTTCAGCGTACATACGATGGAATTCTCAAAGAGATCCAATCCCCAAGCATATAATTTCGGAATTGGCTGTCAAAATTGCTATCCAAAATTCTGCAACAGCAACCTCTTTGTATCTGGGCGGTCAATTTACAACTCGTATAGCACGACATGTATATAGAGATTATTACCATTATGTGGATGTACAAAATATGTATCCGAGTCGAGCTCCGGGTTCTAAGGGCAGATCAATCTACCCTTAGAACCCGGAGCGAGACTCGATTACATATTTTGTACATCCACATTATGGTAATGATCATTTTATCTTGCAATATATTGGGGATAAGTCAAGAATGCAGACAAATATATAACGAACTATTTATTCGTACGGATGAACAAAAAGAAAAACAATGGAACTCACGCGAAAGGAACGTGCTTGTATCCGCCCCCTGATACAAACATCTGTATCAGGGGGTCGGATACACGACAGTTGCGGAGTTAATACAGACAAAATACATGTTGATTGTAAGATAAAACAGGGCAACAGCAAAAATATCACAGACAGTCCATAAACTTGTCACTGTATCTTGTAACCCTGCTTGAGCGGAGCTTGAACAGAGTTAGAATGTTAAGGAGCTGACAATTGCTCGTCGATGCTCGGTGGTTCTCTCCGGGTACTCCGGCGTCCTCCACCCGTAAAACTGTCACGGTCACGATTAGCCATTGTGCATAAGTATGTGATCGTAAACACCAATAAATAAATAAATAAATAATATGTCACTGTATCTTGGTGAAAATAATCGTTTAGCGAAAACAAAATGATAATTTTTGTTTAACACCTTTTATACCATTATCGGAGCGTGAACCCCGTGAAGGACGGGCAGCGCTTGCTTATTGTGGTAAACAAGTTGTACTTTTCAAGTAAAATAGTACCTGGTCATCAACGCTTCATGGGGGAGGTCCCCTAAAGTGGCTAGCATAGATTTGAACGATTGGCTCAACTTGACTTCATACCTGTGTTGCGGTCGTGAGAGAGCCATAGAAGCTGAAAGCGAACTCAAACACCAATGAATAAATAAATAGAGTCCATTAGGCCTAAAAAATTAAAATCTGTTTCTCATGCCCATCCGCATAGTCCTTTTGGCTGCCGCATGCTCTCTTTTTATAACCAATGTAAACTTTTAAAAAAATAAAAATTACATGGATTACGTCTGACATTTTACCCAAGTTAAAACTTTTCAAATTCAACTCTGTATTCTCTTTGTTTTCAAGGTTTCACTTTGGAAAATATATTTTCTCAGGTTAGGGTCATCTTGAACATCTCTGGCTATATCAGGATTGCATACAACACTGTTTTGCCTTACAGGCATTAAAATATTCCACCCAAACAAGACTGGAACCACCCCAAACATGTCGGTATAAATGATAAAACATTGATACAATTATGAAAAGCAGTGCACCACGTGGAAGCAAATCCATTTATTGACAAGCGAATGATCGTTTCGGACAAATTAATTGATAGAGCTGGGAGGTTTTGATTTTTCGGATTCGGTTCGGTTTCGGGAGAATATCTCAGCTTCAGTTCAGTTTTTAGCTCTATTAGGAACATGAATATATATATACAGTACGTGGAGAGTGTATTATCACTAAATCACCCGCAGAGTGGACAGTCCACCCAAGCAATAATTGCAAATTTGTTGCAAAGAATAACCAGCACAAGCAAATTTTCAGCTAATGGACCTCCGGGTTAAACCCGGAGGTCCATTAGCTGAAACATTGCTTGTGTTTTTGTCGATATGTACAAAATTTGAAAGTTATAGCATGGGTGATAAATCCACTCCGCGGGCGATTTACTTACAATCCACTCTCTAAGTATTGTAGTACATGTAAACAACACATCAGTTGAGGCTCCTCAACTTGGAAAAAATAACTCGCGATAGTTTGTACCACACCACTCATCACAAAATCTCTGTCTGTAAATATTCTCCATTGGGTTCCGCAACTTCCGCTGTCCAGACCTTCGATCATTCTTAGAGGTTCTGTAGGGGATTAGTTGTTAAGCCTATTGAGACAGAGAAAACCCACGTAAATAGGGTAACAAATGATTAAACTTTATCTAATCAATGTTGTGTTTTCGTTGTCACATTTCTCCCTTAATGACTCGTCCGGTGGGCGAGTCAATAAGGGAGAAAGTGTGAAGACGATAACATAACCCTATTAGTCCCTTTTCCGGATAGACTGAGTGGCGAGTGTACGGGTGGATACTAGTCTGGTTCCCTCCCAAGTAAGGTAGTTTGATCAGTTTATGCACAAACACAGTCCAACCGTTTGGCCGGTTTTTGCTATTTCTTACGATTCGATTTTCCGGTTTGCCGCAAAAATCTGAACCGCACCAGAAAACCGCCCAACTCTATTCATTGACGAATGTTCGTGGTATTACTCGTTACTTACATGAGTGGTAGGTATCCAAAAGAAACCCACTTTTATACTGGTCACTATCCGGTTCGTCCACCTCTTACTTGTAAACACGTTAGACACATGTACCTTATTTTGTTAATGAGAGTTCGAACTTCATCCTGACCAATTCGAGTTCCCTGATGCATGAAAGACTGCCTACCCTTAGTAATACCCATACGTTTTACCGTTTTAAGGCAATATATTTGAACGATAAATGCTCTCTTGAAATCCAACGCTTCGGCCAATATAAATAGGTTTACAACGAAGTTTACATTTACTGAAGACACTTGACATAATATCGACATTTTTAATGGCTTTCTAGGGTGTTCTAGTTGTCCGTATTTTTAGGTAATATGTGCGCTTTTTATTCGCGCTGACGATTGAATGTCCACTGGAGATTCTGAGTGACATTATTGGATTATATCTACTTACAGAAAAGTTTGCAGAACTGAGTAAGTGTTCCTTTCAGTGGCGAAATTTTGATAGATTATATGTGACTTTTAAAATTTTCCACGATTGTACGTTATAGTTATACTATTCAAAAAATTAGGGGATATCCAAACTGATGTTGATATTTTCGGAAAATGGTACTGGATGCGCGTGATTGGACACATCAATATGTTACCAAGTTTAGTGTGGATCATGAATGTCACCGGCCCGCGAAAACTTCGTGCAGGTTTTTCGCACGAGCGCCGCGTTAATGTCTGTGAGGCACGTTTTGAAATTTTCATTTGTACTGGTCGGGCTTTTTCGGAGGTCTCATCGTTCTTTTCTTGGTATTTCGTTCATCAGTAGTTTCTGGTCGAAACGTAACTTTTGAGGTATGCGACGACTGACACGTGACGATCGTTTACGTGCCGTTGGCATGTTGGAAGCTGGCAACAGACATACTGCAGTGGCTCAAATTCTCAACGTTTCAATCGGTGATTGGCAGGTTGTGCTCAAGCTACCGTCAGACAGGCAATGTTGATGACAGACGTCAGTCATTCCGTCCAAGGGCGACAACTGCCAATCCGGATCGTTTCATCCAAACCACAGCATTACGTAACCGCCATCCAAGTGCCTCGGAAATCGGACAGCAGCTGCACCGAGCGACAGATGTGCGAGTCAGTGGTCAGACTGTCCGAAATCGCCTAAACAGCTGGAATTTGTACGCTCGACGACCTCGAATAATTCCACGTTTGACTGAACGTCAAATCACAGCAAGGCGTAATTGGTGTGGAGCACGACAGCGCTGAGACAATCGTCGGTGGAGCAACGTCATGTTTTCCGATGAATCGAGATTCACTCTCGACTTCCACGACAGGCGAAACAGAATGTAGCGGCGGCGGAACGAACGATACCATGACGTAACCGTTAGGCAGCACGATCGTTTTGGTGGTGGATCGGTTATGGTGTGGTGAGGCATAACCGCGACAAGCAGAACAGCAGTACATGTCATCCAAGGGAGTGTCACAGGGCAGTACTACCGTGAAAACATGTTATCAGCTCACGTGGTGCCATTTGCGCGACGTCACGGCCGTCGATTTATTTCACAAGATGACCATGCAAGAGCATACAGGGTCCGTGTCGCTACAGAGTTCCTCCAGAAGCAGAACATCACTACACTGCCTTGGCCAGCACTAAGTCCAGACCTTTCACCAATCGAGCACGTCTAGGATATGCTTGGCAGGCGCCTACGACGACGCCAACAGCCTCCTACCAATGTCCAGGAACTCGCTGCTGCACTGCAGGAAGAATGAAATAACATCAGTCAAGCTGATATTGGACGTTTGGTGAGGAGTATGCCACGTCGGATCCGCGCTTGTCTCGCGAACGGAGGAGGATTTACAAGTTATTGGGGTCTTGGACTGAATGTGGTAAATTCTCTGACTGCCCGTCCATTTCTTTTACAGCTCAGTGCGTGGAATGTGTGCTTGTCAGACACCCAACTATCGATGAAATCATACACCAGTTGTCACAGTGCAATGCCTCAACTGTCTTTTTGATGAAAATATAAATTCATTTCTTCATATATCTCACTTTTATCAAATATCCCCTACTTTTTTTAGTAGTATAGTTAACCTGAATTAGTGTCTTTAATTGCTGTCTGTTGAAGGCAAAATTACATTATTTAAGGACTGCACTGTTGGCTAATTATCGCCACGCTTTTCTAAGGCAGGTGCTTTCTCTAATTGGCATAAATCATTAAGCGTCCATGTATCCTGCTGTGGCATAATCCATTAAGCGTCCACGTATCCTGCTGTTCCTAAACTTAACAATGTTGGCTACTCTCTAGTCGTTGTTCGTTGAAAACATGAGAAAATATAAACTTTACTCAAAGATATTCACAAAAATGAAGTAATTTGTCCTGACACCCCTTAACTCCTTGACAGTAACATTGTTTATCAAAAATTGTTTTATTACAAATTATTGGAGAGTGCCTCTTGGCACTTTCCAATAATTTGTAATAGAATAAATTTGTATAAACAAACTATTATTTGCGTTTGACTGAATACGAAATATGGGTGATAAAAAAAATGTTGGCTTTTGCACTGGTACCCTCATTTTTTTGAAAGGCCTGATTGTGGCTTCTAGCACTCAACCAGTTAGAAAACTCCTTATTTTTTTTGATCACCATTTTAGTTGACCTATATCATATTGTATATGTGTTGTATGTTGGCTGTTACAAAAAAACTATCAGTGAAATCAATATGCAAGCTCTAGTATTTAAGTTTAGGCTCTCACAACCGGATTTTAAGCATCGGCGATCATTCTAACAGGAATGAAAAATAACGATAAAAACCGCCCTCCCTCATTCGTTTTAAAAACAAATCGCCTGAGAATCAATTATTTAATTTTGTTTGGCCTATGAGCCATTTCCCACTCTTGACTTGTATCGTCTCATGAAAATCGACTTTCGATAAAGTTATCTCCCTTGAAATTATTAGACTGGCGCGGAAAGTCCAACCAAAAAGAAGGAAGGACAGTGAACCTATTATATTTCACAATGCGCACACTGTTGATATAATGAACAGAAAAGAGTTCCAGAAAATCAAAAGATGGTAAAAGAGTCGTTTTCTTATTTTTTGACGGGTTTCAACAGAGAATAATAGTCAAACGCTCAAAGTGATTGGGAAAAGAAATTCTAAAAAGACATCTTCAGCCTCTACCTTCTAATACTACTCTACAGGAAAATGCCTAAAGTTTGTAAGCGCACATCGTTGATACAACTTCACTAACATTTCAAAATTTCGTATGAAATTTCCATACCCATGGTGTTAAATTTACTAACAACTTTATAAAATTAAGGGGAGCTACAATATGTGGAGGGTAGATTGTAACTAAATCACCCATAAAGTGGCGTTATCACCCAAAGTATGACTTTCTAATTTTGTACATACGGACAGAAAACACAAGCAATGTTTCAGCCAATGGACCTCCGGGTTTAACCCGGAGGTCCATTGCTGAAACTTTGCTTGTGCTTGTTATACTTTGCAACAAATTTGCAATTATCGATTGGGTGGAATCTCCACTATACGGGTGATTTAGTGATAATACACTCTCCACGTACTGTATATTTCCTGTAAATCCCTTCCAATGACGAAAATTGTACTTATCGACGTCACTGAAAATTTAATACTTCGTACGTCAGATTTTGTTTTAAATGCGTTTTCGTCGTTGATGAATCCCCCTCCCCCTCCCACCCCTCCCGCTTTCCCTTTACAATGCACAAAAGGTTACAATATACTAAATGACTTGCATTAGAGACAGTGTTCACATTTTTCTTTCTCCTAAGCTCATCAAGCTCATTTGGGAAAAACACTAATAGTATATCGTCTCATTAAAAAGTGAAAAGGAAAACAATATATGTTGCCGTGTGTTGTTCGTTGTTTTTTGGGGGTTTTTTGTTGTTTTTTTTTTTTTTCTTGTCGTGTTTTTTTTTTACTTGCCCCCCCCCCCCCCCCCACCCCTCCTTATTTTTCAACTCTTACAATTTTGAAAGGACAGCCTGTGTAAATATTTTAAGACTTTCCCAAACTAGACACTGTGACATTTTTATTCAGGGCTCAAAATCAATAAATGTTGCCCTAATCAGCTGATCACCTTCATTTTATGCTCTATTAAATGTTGTAAAAATCGCTAGATGGCGTTTAGTTCATGTATAGGCTATTGTAACCAAAAAGCTTCCACTAATCCAACAGGAAGTAGCTTTTTGTGGCTTTTCCATTTCCTTTTAAGTGATTGTCGGGGAGATATTGTCCTCCACAGGGAACAGATATATTAAAGAGCTCGGTTCGTCTGCCCGTGGGATCATTGGGCGTGGTGTCCGTCAGTCCAGAAGTTTGTTTAAGCGTAAACTTTTCAATAAGTTTGATGTGCTACTCCATATAACAATGTCGTGAACGAAGTTCGAAATCCAGAGTGCTTTCTTGAAAATTGGGAGAGTTATTGACCTTTGTTCGATTAGTTTTACTCGAAATTTGTTTGTTCATGCAATAACTTGAATAATCAACATCAGATTTCAAATTTGCTGCTTTGGTTTAATATTTTCTTGCACTAGTTCCAATACCACAACAATTCCTTGTAAAATGTGGAAATTGTCCCCTTTAACATTTTTATTGCATTTTACTTGCATTTAATATTTATTTGATTCTATGAAACTCCATATCGCAGGTATTTTTGGTGGCAAACCTTTCTTCAGGAACAAATGACAATGTAAACTACATCTTTAACAACCCAGAAAACGTTCACCATAATCTCCAGTCTCATCTTCTGCAATCAGTCAACCCTTTAACTCGCAGACTGCTGAGTATTTCCTGGATTTCTCATAAAATCAAGACATGGCTGCTATAAAGCAGCCATGACTTGATTTAATGAGAAATTCAGTAGAGTCTGCTATCTGGACAAATTTGATAAAAAGTTCGTTCTTATTCGTAGGGGCATATTATTGGTAACAAGCACTAACGCCGACAAGGGGTAAGGAGAGGAACTGCCCCAGAGCCCGTGGCCCGTTAGTGGTCCGCGATTTGTGGTGTTCTAAAAACGTGTAGGTTGACCTATCGATACGTCTGGGCCTACAGCCGTGGGAAGGCTTTTGGTTCGGTCCTCTGACGCTGGTGAGGGTGGCAAGAGTACGTGGTTATGTTTCTGATAAGGTTCCATTCATATAAATAAAACTCCACTTGTTCCAGTTTCTTCGTTTTCCGCCGGTCTTTCCTGCATCGTGGTGGTCACGATTATCTTTGGAGAAAAATGCACGATACACACAGACATACATGTAATAAATTACTTATATTATAAGGAAATAATTGAGTAGATATTGTTAAGAAAATGCAGGAGAATGCTTCTCCTTGCACTAATTTTAAAAATAAACTTTCTTGGGAGGACCCCGAGCTTATCACTTCACGCCTTCGACGCTCGCAGGGCCCATAAGGCCCGTTCTACACATTGCCCCGGGCCCGCCCTCGCTCTCGGCGACCCTGGTAACAAGAGGCCAAATTATTCCTCTAATAAATGAAGAGATATTTTTATTCTGGGCAGGGAAATCCGCCTGCAGGTGGCAAAAAGTTAAATGCCTCCGATGTCATTAAATGATTATTCCAAGGATGAGAGAGTTCAGTTAATTGGCTGATTTCTGATATATTATTATTATTAGATTCAGAATTCGATTCAGAAACACAATTACACAGTAGGCCCCTTTTTGAAAAAGCAATAACTAATACAACTCTAAATTCGTATTCCTCCACCATTACTGTGTCAATCCTGATTGTTTTGTTTAAATAAAGGGATCTCATTTTCCAACCCTATTATTTCTCTTTTCAAACTATTAATCTGTTAAACTGGCGTGACTTTAGCAAAAATTGCCTCAGGTCCTTGCACGGGGATTGTTTTTATTTTATTTAGGCAAAACCCCCGAGGAAAAGACAAAAAGAAAAGGCTTTGATGTCAAGAAATCTGGTGTGTGGGAATAGCAGGAAGACATCCTCTCCGGCTGTGCTATTTCCATGCAGTGTACTCTTAGCCTTACTTTCTTATTTGTTAATTGATATCGTGCCTCTGTTTGCTACAAAATAAAATTCATTCGTTCATTATTATCAAATTGCTGAAATTTTATTTTCTATAAATCTACATGAAAATGGCCTTGAAGACCATTTTCATGTAGACTTAAAGAAATAAAATGTCTACCAAGGAGTGCAGGTACCTTAACGATATGTCATCTTATTTTCTGAAGAAATGTCATTTTCAAAACATTTCAGGCTAAATTATGAAAATTTCAGCTTATTTCAAATAATTTAGATACCATCCACTCTCACCTCTGTTATTCGCTCACCTGGCTGCAAGTTAGAGTGAGCTACTGTCATCACTTGGCGTCCGTCGTCCGTTAACTTTTGCAAACTTGGCTTCTTCTTTACAGCCTTTCAGCCAAATTCAAACATATGTTGCACAAACCATCTCTGAAGTATACCATTTCTATTTTGTTCAAATGAAGCGGCTGCCTTCTTCGGGCTCTGAGCAATGATGCCAAAGCCTAAAAATCTTTAAAAATCTTCTTGTCATGAACCACCAGAGAGATTGCCTTGATATATGGTATGGAACACTCTTTGGTGTTGAAGATTAAATTTGTTCAAGGGAAGTTGGTAGATCAATATTTGGGCTCTCTGTGGGCACATACCCATTTTGGACTCCGCACAAAATTTCTATTTCAAGAACCGATGGGCCGATTTGAACCAAATTTGGCATGTAGTATAAGTGGGTCCAAAGTCCTTGATTGATGCCCGAAATTGTCGTATCCCCGTGGGCACCCCAGGGGCTAAAGGTAGAGAAATATTTGAATGCCCATATTTCCCAAACTACACGGAACAGAGAACTCTTATTTGGTATGAAGCATCCTTTTTGACCAATAGAATGGATTAAAAAAAATGGCCATCGGTTGTGTCAGGGTGTTCTGTAGGGGGGCGTTTGAAAAATGCTGAGTCAGCATATTTGCAAAATTTGAAGAAAAACAATTTCTTCAGAACCGCTGATCAGAATCTTTTGATATTTGGAATACAGCATCCATAGGACGGTCAAATACAAGTGTGTTCAAATCGAGCCCCTCGGTTCATATTTGGGCTCAACACAGCAGTCCAAATAATTAACTTGGGGTGTTATGGGGAATAAGGTTTAAAATTTTCTTTCTTCAGATCAAGCAGTCAGATTCTTTTGATACTTGGTATACAACATCTCTACAGGAGTGAGATTGAAGTATGTTCAAATGGGACCCCTGGATGAATATTTCGGCTTTTTATTGGAGCTCAAATTTTAACTTAGTGCAATATGAGAAAATTTTCTTTAAAAATCTTCTTTTTCAGACCCACTAGTGAGAATCCTTTTATATTTGTATCTAGAGGTGTAAGATGTGAATGTGTTTAAATCGAGTCCCTGGGTTAATATTTGGGCTTCCTATGGGAGCCTGATTATTAACTTGGTGCAATATGGGGGATATTTTTAAAAAATCTTCTTCTTCAGATCCACCAGTCAGATTCTTTTGATGTTTGGTATGCTGCATTTTTAGGGGGGTTAGATCCAAGTTTGTTCAAATGGAATCCCTGGATGAATATTTGGGCTCTTTATTGGAGCCCAAATTTTAACTTAGTGCAATATGAGAAAATTTCTTTAAAAATCTTCTTTTTCAGACCTGCTAGTGAAAATCCTTTCATATTTGGTATGTGACAACTCTAGAGGTGTAAGATTCGAATTTGTTCAAATCGAGTCCCTGGGTTAATATTTGGGTTTCCTGTGGGGGCCTGAATATTAACATGGTGCAATATGGGGAATAATCTTTAAAAATCTTCTTCTTCAGATCCACCAGTCAGATTCTTTTGATATTGGGTATGCGGCATCTCTAGGAGAGTTAGATTCAGGTTTATTCAAATGGGATCCGTGGATGAACTTTTATGGACTCTTTATTGTAGCCCAAATTTTAACTATGTGCAATATGAGAAAATTTCGTAAAAAAATCTTTTTCAGGCACACTAGTGAGAATCCTTTCATATTTAGTATGTGACATCTCTAGAGGTGTAAGGTTCAAATTTGTTCAAATCGAGTTCCTGTGTTAATATCTGGAAACCCCAAGGGAGCCCAAATATTTGCTTAGGGGAATTATCATTTAAAGTCATCTCCTTCAGATCCATCAGTCAGATTCTTTTGATATTTGGTGTACAACACCTCTGGAAGGGTTAGATTGAAGGTTGTTCAAATCAGATCCCTGGGTTAATATTTCGGCTTTTTATTGAAGCCCAAAGTTTAACTTAGTACAATAAGAGAAAATTTCTTGAAAATTCTTCTTCTTCAGGTCCACCAGTGAGAATCCTTTCATATTTGATATGTAACATCTCTAGGGGTGTCAAATTCAAGTTTGTTCAAATCGAGTCGCTTGGTTTTTTTTTTGGTTTTTTGTTGTTTTTTTTGTTTTTTTTTTTTTTTTGGGGGGGGGGGTGGATCTAGAGAGAACCACAGTAGTTATTGAAAACAAAACAAAAATTTCGTTCGGTTGTTGTTTTTTAATACTTCACAGAACAGAGCTTGCTAGGAAGCTTTCCTAGGACCAGCAGAAATGAATGGCCAAAAACGTTGCCTTTTGTTGTGTCATAGCAAATCAAAAAATTACTCTTGCTGCTGATCACTTACTGATACACTCATCTGTTTTGACAATTTGAGCTAGGTGTGCGTTTTAGGCTCACTTGAGCCTCTGGTTTTCTTTGGTAGCTGACTTCGCCCTTCCCATCAAACATGATGTCAGACATTTTCGGACTCCGCGCACAAATACCCTGTTTATGTTGACATGGCCGTGATTGATAGTTTTGAAGAATGTATGACTGAACCTGTCCGACCTTGATCGACCCGACTTATTTTTTAAGCTTATATGTATTCAACAAGGGTGGAGAAGCACGTTCTAATATTTACATAAACGTCACCCCGTGGTGCAGATTTTTCGAAATGACCCCCAAAGCGGCAACTTCGATGGCTTTACTGTCCTCATTTCCTCGTAATTAAATGTGTCTCTCTCTCTCTCTCTAACTCTGTCTCTCCTATGCATTCTCACATTTTTAGAGACAATGAGCTTAAATGTGGCTTTTTGGGGTTGTGGTGAGAATTTAGCAACGGAAAGTGAGAGTGTGCTCTGGGTTCGAGGCGGGGAAGTATTACGCCAGAGCCTTTGAAGTTGGTAGTCATTATTCTGTTATTTGAGGGTGCTGACTTATTAAGATTCTCCGCCAAGTTTGTACAGGGTTAAAAACTTTTTTTCTTGCACTGAACTGCCCATGTCTGCAACAACTCAAGTTCGAAAAGGAGAGTCAGCGATTGTGTTCTTCAATGCCAAAAACATCTGGACTCCTTCTCGTGTGTATACAAACAGATAGTTGGCTCTCAGCTGCCGGTGTTGATCTGCAGAATGAGAAACGACAGACACTAAGAGGTGCAGTATGCAATTATATGATAACTAACTAGCATTCTCTTTTAGGGTTTTCGGTGGCCGTGTCGGAAACCTGGCTTTGTCGCTGCTGGGGGAAATAGATTCACGCCGCGTATTCAGCCAAAACTCAAGGAGTGTCCCCTGAATCCGTGCCTGAACGTAACGAACCCACCCGTTTCACTTTGTTGGGGTAGTTCTTATCCTGAAGGGGTCAATGACTTTTCCTCGAAAAGCATAAATCAACAGGGGTTCACTGGAAACAACAATTTCAATACATATATATATAAAATGAATATGGTAATTTGTGACTTACATTACATCCAATGAATCAGAAAACAAAACGTCAATCACCCCCTACCCACACAGTTTTTGAGTAATTTGCGGGCCCGTATTCTCTGTTGTCGCTGTTTTTTCCTCCTTCTCGGTGGTGTTTGTTCTTTGGTCGCCTCTTCACTTTACTCTTTCAAAGCTGTCGCACGGTCACTAACGTATTGTCACTTTACTATATCGCTTCCCCTCTAACAAGTGACGGAAAGTCACCCTACCACTGCCGTCGCTCGGTCACTAACATATTGTCGCTTTACTGAACGCTTTTCACTTAAGCAGTCGCCACCCATGGGGTTAAACTCTCCCATACGTTTATCTCAGAATAATGTTCATACAGGCAAGCCCACTCTGCCTAAGTATGTCTTGCCTTCCACAACAGTTATGCCGCCTTCCTAAATACTAATAGCTCCCTGAGCTCGCACTTTCTATTTCTGATCCTGCTCTTAGATATGGTCACCGACTTGGCCCGCGACTGCCCCTATTCTAAATATGAGCTCTGTGGACCCCTACACTACAACGTGCCTATACTTTTGCACCGATGCGACACCCCCTCTAACTTATAGCATGGGTCATCCCCATATCTTCTCCTGTGACCCACAGCCTTACACCCTTCAGACCAGAATGAAATTTTCGAGAAATCCCCCAATTTTTATTTCGATGGCCAGAACATTAATTCTCAGTTTAATCGCTTCTCTTGAACTTGGCCGCTCAGACCTATCATAATTTGATACTCGCTTTTAAGTTCCTTTGAAAGTCTTGCATTTCGGTATATCCTGACATTCGTGACAGACCAGATGCATAATATGGTTGTGTGTCCAGAACATAGGCGATGTACTGTTTTTCCAACAATTACCTATTAACGGCCATAATTACATGGATAATGACTGCAGGAGAACACTGATCTCTCTTACTTTTAATCTTTATCAGTCAGCTCATATGGTGCGAAGTAAACGCGCACTCTATGGCCATTAAATTTTAAGCTTAATTAGCAGCGCTTGAACTATTGCTGATCTATTTAAGCGACAAATGGGTTTTCGGGATTCGTCATATACCTATCTTTAAGCTTTACATTTAGCCCGAGTGAGAAAGATTATCGAACATATATACACTTTTAAACAAAAAAAAATCGCATCTTTAAGCTTTCACATTGACAGGCCGAGTGATGTCTGTGGTTCAGTATAGTTTCGCTCGGCAGTTGGTGATGAAGGAAACTCTGTCGGTGTGGGTTCCATTGCAACTCACAGCGTTACCACATCGACGTTGCCATTCCTGCATTTGACGTGTTGTAGACGATATTTTCCGTAATGAGCTATTTGATGGTTTATGTGATAAACTTTATTATGTTATTAGACGTGGGAATTTATGTTTCAGATTTGTGACCCAAGCAGAGCAATTTTCACCTCATCCACCATTCTCTATCAGGTGAAGCTCGATGGCTCATTGGTTAGAGTATTTAACTTCATGTCGAAATACCACAGGTTCGATCATGTCACAGGCCCTCTACGTTTATTCCTTGGACAAGACACTTACACCCAATTAACCAAATGGGAGTCAGCACAATGAAACAGTGTGCTACAGCTACAGTGGCGTAGATACGCGAATGCCTAAAAGTTTCGCTGAGCCACCCCAAAACATTAGCCCGATGCTAGTGCCATACAACATGGGAACCCAAAATGGTCTCCAATATAGGGTCTACACACGCTACAGATGCCTCAGATACGCTCCTAGAGCACCTCATTTTATCAACATTTTCTCAGAAGTGTGGGGGTGGGGAGACTAGTTCTAATTAGGACCCTCCGACCGTTGCCCCCCTCCTCTCACTTCCATTCAGGGAAGCGGGAGGAGGACCAACGACTGGTGGGTCTTAGTTAGGACTAGGGGAGACCCCGAAACCCCACACAACAGCCTTTCAAATATCATTCTACCGCCTACCCCTCCCCCCCCCCCAATGGCTAAGGCACCCCATCATACAATCAAGAACTGTTTAAAAACTCCCCCACGGGAATATAATTGTCGCAAGTGGTTGCTAGTTTGGTGATGTTTGCAGGCCCGGTGCTAATGGGGTTCCGGGGTGCGACCTGTCGGAAAATTATGTTGCTCGTCTGAAAAATTGATGGTCGATCGAATACCTGCATTTTCTCTGAAAGCCGCTAATTTGAAAAAGTTGACCCTTTTAACACTTTGCCCAACGCACACGATATCAAAATTTGTTATTTTACAAAACAAAATCAATTTTGTAAATTTAAAAAACACATATCATGTGACGGCCTCATTGGAACGAGCTCGACAAGTACGTTCCAATGAATGATCACGTGATATGGTTTTGTTGAAAGTTTTCGAAAACAATTTTTCAGTTGCTCAATTTGTAAATTACCTTGGGGGATTTGTTATGTAAAGGGTTAACCCTTTACCTAACATGAAAAGCAGACGACAATTGTAAAAAAAAATTCTTGAATAACTAATTTTTTTCTTTTTTTGTCTCAAAAACATAGGTTATGAACCCTCATTGGAACGAGCTCGACGAGCTCGTTCCAACGAGGGGTCACAACATATGTTTTTGAGACAAAAAATGAAAAATAATTAAAATTAATTGGCGATTTTTGATAATAGCGCTGAACGGTTTTGGCCGTTACGTCGGGTACAGGGTTAAAGAAGTGTATTGAGTTAAGTTTCAAGTTCGTACCGACGGTCAGGAACCCTGAAGCCCTGTATTTAACTCTCAGCCCACCATTTCGGATAATTTGGAGATCCTAACATTGGGCCTGGATATGTGACTCGCATTAGCCATAGAAATTAACCACGGCAATCGGCAATGCCGTCGAAAGATCCATGCCAATCTGCCGATCGATTATCGATACCAATTACAGTTATTGCCGACTCTTTTTCTGACAAGCTCTTACATACATGTAAGAACCGTCTGGCAACTTCATGTCGTGGTCAAGCAAATACGGGCATGACCCCCTCCCCCTCCATCTTCACCCCACACACAATCTGAAGATGGTTACGTGCCTGAGAATACCTAAGGTACCCCACCCCGCTCCCAAACTATCATTTGTTTTCTGTGGCCTAGTTTACATGGATGAAAATCCCAAGTTATTAAAACTGGACAAACGCATTCCGTTGACAAAATAAGTAACGTCACAGTACAGTCGCCGTGGACTGGTCGTAATCCATGCGTGGGTAGTGATGTCCACGCATGCGTTTTCCAGGTAATAAAAATCAT
Organism: Pictodentalium vernedei; assembly: GCA_031216915.1. Taxonomy (NCBI): domain Eukaryota; kingdom Metazoa; phylum Mollusca; class Scaphopoda; order Dentaliida; family Dentaliidae; genus Pictodentalium; species Pictodentalium vernedei. The sequence continues at coordinate 266,054,508 of CM062297.1, forward strand.
CATTTGCAAAATTTTAGTTAATGAAGCACCGGGTAGGCCCGGTGCTTCGTTAATTAAATTTTTGATGATTACTCGTATTATCAGTGTTTGGAATCTAATATTATTGCGTCCGTGGAAATATTGTCCACCCGTGGAAAGTGACCAGTCCACGGCGGTCGTACTGTCATGTATTGAAATTTTTTAGTCGATCAATAAACAAACTGCGATTATAACACGTAGCCTGAAATTGAAGTGAAAAAAAAATGTGTTAAATAGCTGAAATCTTGTGTGTAAAATTTGGCATCAGTTTCAAAATATACACTGGGAACTTTCTTTCTCTTACAATCCACTATCTTTTACATGAACGCATGTATGTGATACCGGTTAAAACTGGAAACTTGATAAATCGTGAAGTTTTTATTTGTAAATTGGAAGATCTAATGTATGTGGGCGGTACGCCACAGGAAGCCAGTCTGAAATTGAATATCGAAATTTAAAGTTATTAATCGTGTCTTCTATGATCATTGAAGCTGAATTTGTGGCGCTATGCGCACATGATTATCAAAATCGCTCAAGTTTTGTTTTCTCCTTGGAATATTTATATTTTCATAATTCCCCAATGGATGGAGCACGATGTTCTTACTCAAATGAGTTCTTAAAGGTACGTCTCGGTGGAGAAAGCAGGGATTTTAGATTTCAGCTGATTTCAGCTGATTTCAGCATTTTATCATTGAAATGTAGAAATATTACGTTCTATAAAGTCACAGAGAAATGGTCTGGATCATTTCCTGCAAGTTTATAGAAATAAAAGGTGAATTAATTAATGATGCCTTTAGATATCTATTTTTTAACCCTTAACCTAACCTGAAAAGCAGACGACACTTGCAAAAATAATTCTTGAATAACTATTTTTTTTCATTTTTTGTCTCAAAAACATAGGTTATGACCCCTCGTTGGAACGAGCTCGACGAGCTCGTTCCAACGAGGGGTCATAACCTATGTTTTTGAGACAAAAAATGAAAAAATAATGAAAATTAATTGGTGATTTTTGAGAATAGCGCTGGCCGTTTTGACCGTTACGTTAGGTAAAGGGTTAATTTAAAAAAAAAAAATTTCTCTAGTTTTGTCTTTTTTAAATCTGTTTTTCTAAAATCTATCTGCACATAAAATAGGAGTTGATTTCAGTTCTACTGAATGAATAACACCCTGGTGCATGAGAAAAATGTGAAAAAGCACAGTTCGTCGCGATTGGATTTCCAGTAAACACCCGTGGCGTAAATACAGTCGGGTGAGGTGGGAGCGGGCTGATGGTCGCCTTGCCACCAATTGTTTTGTTGGACATGTTGATTTTTGTTATTAATAATATTTCTTTTTTTTTTTTTTTTTTTTACTCATTGGCCGTTTAAGGAGTTCTTGCCTTTTAGACATCTATTTTCCAGATATTTTCTGAGCTAAGAACGTGCATACATCCCCTTTTTATCGAGACGGGGATCACGACTGTGAAATTGTAGACTGAAATTTGCATTGCAAAGCATCGCCACGCTCGCCTGTGAAAAGAGGCGAAGTTGTGCATCGCTACTCCTTGTCGAGAAACAATTCCATGCTCCCAATCCCACATATGTATACATATAGTAAGGACATTTTCTTTCTTTTCAAACACGCGAGGTTGGGGTTTCCCCAAGGCAATGAATCATATTCTCTGAAAAAGCATAAAATTCACAAGCAATCAAACTGCAATTTTCTACCAGTGCTATTTGTACTGGTCATTCACATTTGATAAAAATATTTCAGATTTTGCTTTAAAAACTAGCTTATATCCTTTCATTGGAACGAGCTCCCCGAGCTCGTTCCAATGAGGGTTCATAAGCTACGCATTAGAGGTATAAAATATATATCTTTTTAGTTCTTCAAGACTTGGTAATTATTCATTCAGCGGTACAGTTTATCAGACAAATTTTGAGCGCTATCTGTCTGCGAAAGGTCAACACCAATATATATGAAATGTTCTCCACAAATGCAAGGGATTGCATTTCAAAGAGTTTATTGTTCAACAACGATTTCTCAAACGAGGCGAGCTGTGATCGCTCCGTTTGTTTATCAACGCAGCAGTCATGCAAAACAGAAACACAGTTGCGCTTGCGCATTTCCTGTCTACTCTTGCACTGGCTGTACGCCCCTCTAATCTCTCCGGGGACTAGAAATTAAACACTAAAACTGCTTCTTCAGTCCAATACTCAGGCATACTTCCAAAGTAACCCCAATGAGAAGGGACTCTGGGTCGATGAAATTAATGAACTACGCCCTCAGTCAGGTTAGAAAAAAATGGGGCGTACTTTTTAAGCTGTGTCATGCGACTCCAACTTTCTCTTTAGCTGCTTACCGCAATTACCATACAGGCTGGACAAAATTTGGCTTTTCACCCGCCCCACCTCCAAATGGATCGGTCAGCTTGAGACGTCCCTGGAAGCAATTCTTTGGCGAATCACTCGAGGAAGAAACCGTTTTTTTATGGTCACAGTACCATGTTTTGTAATTCTGGAATGATTTTTTGAGCTCACCTGTCTAAAAGTCAGACGAGTCGTATATTGGTGTCCATCGTCTGTCGTCCTAGGCCCCTACAAAGGTTTCGAAATTTGATTGGATTCGAAATCGTTCCAATGACTCGATTCGATTCGACTGGCGTCGCTCTGATTCTGAAATTTATGAATCGTCGAGATATTCTCAAAATCCTATAAAAGTGTCTCCAATAGAATTCTTCTTTCATCATTAAGTCCCCTGTTCAGGAGACCTGATGATAGAAGAAGAGTTCAGAGAGATTTCGATTCAGAAACTACTTTGAATTATTAATCTTTTTCATTTTTTTTGCGTCAAAGGCATTACTTATGACCCTCATCGGAACGAGCTCAAAGAGCTCGTTCCAATAAAGGGTCAGAAACTATGTTTTTGAGACATAAAATAAAAAATATTGAAAATTGAAAGGTGATTTTTGTGAATAGCGCTGGACGGTTTTGGCCGTTACGTTTTGTAAAGGGTTAACTTTTGCATTTCCGTCTTCTTCAGAACCACTGTCCCAAATCCGACCCAACTTGGAACAAATTCCCTTGCGGAATACCTCTTTAAGTTTGCTCGTTATAAGCTGCTAACTCCAGTTGCTAGGGGAAATGTCCCAAAAGCCCAAAAGTCTTTTAAAATCTTCTTCCAATAAACCATACATCACAGTGGTTTAGATTTCGTACACAACTTCCCTCTGTGATGAAGATTTGAGTCAGTTCAACGAAAGTTCTCTGACGATATTTGGGCTCATTCTGAGAGAGGTAATATTAATGGCCCAGCAAAATTTCCGATTTCATAATCTGCTGTCCGATTTCAATAAAATTTTGTGTGGAACGTCATTTGGTGAACTGTGCTTGGTTTATAAAAGAAAGAATCCCTTCGCCTCGTGGAAACCCAAGAAGCTAATAATAGAAAAAATTGAAACGCCAACATTTCCAGAATTACACAAGGGATGTGCTTGTTTCTTGGCATGAAGCTTCTTCGGGACATGGGCAATCAGTTGGTCTACAATAGCTGTCGCCTGCTCAAAGAGTAGTACATATGTGGACACCCACTTAACACCTTTGGTAATAGAAACACACTGAGAAATATTTTTTTCATGAATTACTGCCCACAATGATTTGATATTTGTTATGCAGCCTCTTTCAGCGATCTAGATTCAGGTTTGCCCGAGGAAAGATTTTCAGCCAGTATTTGGACTAGTCTCGGGAAGATGGGGCCCCGTGGGGGCGCAAACTTTTTAGCTTGGCCAAAGTTTCAGTTTTTAGAACTGGTCAACCGATTTAAACCCAAATTGGTATGCATCAGTGTTGGATGATATATCGTTCCTTGAGTGCAACAAGGCGCCATATGCAATGCTTTAGCATTGCAGATGGCAGTTTGTTGCATTCAATGGGCGACAGACTTCATTAATTACAAAACTCCCCGCATCCCATGGGAACCCAGAGTGATAAAATAGAAAAATGTTAAAACCTTCATATTTCTGAAAACAGTGTAACACGAATCAAGTTGAAAACGAAATTCACGTTTTATATTCCTGCTCTCAAAACTCCACGATGCGTGATAGACTCTTCCGAACAGTTTCAAAAACATAACCTACTTTTTGTAATCGTTCAACGATAGAAAAAACTCACATACTTTTTCAAAGTACTGACCGGGAAGTAATGTTCTCACTCGGCCAGTACATTACGGAAACTACTCTCGGGCGAAATAAATGATGATTTAACAAACGTCGATACGCAGGTCCTTGTTTCAATGCGAAACTGTGAAATAGCATTTTAGCTTCTGAAACAGCAGTACAGGCAGTTTGGGATGCCTCTCAAAGGGCAACTTGGAGGCGAGTGATACGTCACCCATCTGTAATGAAGATCAGACGTGTGTTGACGAGTGATAGTAACGGCATGTTTCTTTGAATTTACTTGTGTGCATGATGTTCAGACTTTGACAAAGCTCTTTATTTAACTGCTAAGGAGCTACTTGTGTGCATGATGTACACACAGACTTTGACATAATATCTGAGTATTTAACTAGTAAGGAGCTACGTTATTTTTACCTCCATGTTACCTATGTAACATGTCTGGACATCACGATGCATGCATACTGTTCATGAACATTGAATTGTGTCGGTTTACTTTACATTATTTGTGTAATTTGTGGCCACTTATTATTTTTTGGTTGTGCAATAAAGTATTATTATTATTATTATTATTATTATTATTATTATTATTATTATTATTATTATTATTATTTCTAGACCTACGTGATACCTGTTAATTGTTTAGTATGAGGTTCCTCACTTAGGGGCCAAAAAGTTCTTAAACTGCCATATGGCTCTCAAAATCGTGTAATATAATATTGTATCCAGAGTAGGTTATATGGTAATCTCTATTTAAAGACTACAGTATTTTTGTAGATTATTTGAGTGACAGGGCTACTTAAAGAATGGTCTTAGCCTTGTAGTTATCCCACTCTAGGGTTGTTAATGGAATGTTACTTAACTTGCAGATTTGAATGAGTCGTTTAAATGATGTGGGGTCAGTTTGGATACATATGTAATATATAGAGGATATGGAATGAGTGTTTTTCTCATATAATATATATGAAACGAGTCTAAGAATTTTCCGTTTTGACGAGCCTCTAGCGAGCCCAAACGGAAAATTCGAACGAGTTTCATAAATATTTTATGAGAAAAACACTCATTTCATATTCTATTTATCATATGACACACACACGCACAAATTGGCCACTTAGTATGACTTTTTAACCCATCACCTAACTTGAGTTGCAGAAGACACTTGGAAAAAACATCCTCGTATAACTAAAAAAAATTCATTTTTTGCTTCCAAAACATAGGTTAGGACCCCACATTGGAACGAGCTCGTTCCAATGAGGGGTCATAACCTATGTTTTGGAAGCAAAAAGTGAAAATATAAAAAAAAGTAAATGGCGTTTTTCTTGTAGTAAAAGATTAATTCAATATAACCCACCCTAAATAGGACAGATAACGTAAATTCTCCCTACTGAAATTATGCAAATGTGACCCAGTTGTATTTTGTTTAGCCAATCAAATTGTCCAGTTTTGAAATTGACCATTGAAAGCTCCCAACTCTAATTATGCAAATTATGAAATTGTGGCCCAGTTGTATGTTGTTCAGCCAATCAAATTGTCTAGTTTTGAAATTGACCAATGAAATTGACGGAAGGCTTTATTTATCACTGATTAATATAAAAACAAAATATCAAATGTTTTAAAGTGAAGAAAACGGACGAGTCATATGATAAAAGTTGCTTTTTAACATAGCGTTGAATAATAAAATATTCCTTTCTTAGAAACCAAATGTAAGTCTAACCCACTGATTTGATTTTTCTCAAGATCTCACTAATGCTTTTTGGAGCTTAGGATAACTCATCAACATCTAGGTCAAAATCATAACTGTATTAGTTTATCTCTATTTATTTGGATAAACGACCTAGAAAATGTAGGTGTCTCTTTAGAGAGGGTCGCGTGCGGGTTGGGAGGGGGAAGATGTCTGAACGAAGTTGATTGATTTTGTCCGAAAACGATTCCTTAAAATCGTTTTGAAAATGCGCTACTTCAAAGGAATTTATTAGTTATGTAAAATAGATACAAAACACACACTTGATTTTTAGGCTTATATTCGTTGGTGTTTCAAGATCTGGGCGAGACACACTTATCGCAGTAGATCGAGATTCCTTAAGTACAATATCGAGAAATCAAGAGCGAATCAAGACATCATGATAGCATATGAGATTAAATGTTCTGGGGCTTCTTTATGGGCAGGAGACAGTGTTGTGGGGTCTAAATCGGACTGTGAATTTCGACCCGATCACGACTGAGTCGCGATATGGTCAAAATTCTCCATCTTCTTTTGTGATCTTAGTACTGTTCCTGTTTTTGACAGCTCAGTGATTACGGAAATGGACGGTTCGATCCTCATCAGGGGTAACTGCGTTGTGCCGTTGGGCAAGGCACTGCATCCCGATTGCCCACGTGCGGGCACGGTGGCGCTACGTACTGGGAACTGTACGTCGATGGTGCCCTTGTGTTCAACCAGTTCTAACCCTGCTTGTGTGGAGTTGGTATTTTGGGGAGTCTGGTAGTTGCACGCCTTTGCTCGGCGGTTCTCTTCTGATACTCCGGCTTCCTCTACCCGTAAAACTGTCCGACACGAGGTGACCCAGGCTGTCGAAAGTGTCGTTAAACCCCAATAAATAAGTAAATAGTTCCCCGAGCCTCATTTGCGCCCCAGTACGCCCGTGCATCTACATGTAGCCATTACACCAGTTGATGTACCGTGTTGGTATTCTGTGTCTGTTTTATTTACTTCCAATCTTAAATGTAGGTTTTGATACAGCATCTAAAACTCGGTCATACATTTTTAGCTGTTGGCAGTTGATGGTAATATCATCGAATATTAGTCTTCTGACAGATCCCTGTCTAATTATCGCCAATATTGCGGTTTTGTGAAAATAATAGCGCGAATATATACTGTCGAATGAACTAAAACATCTCTGCGATTATATTTTATTCCGGCCGTACAGCCATGCGTATCTCAGATTTCGGAGCGAATCGAATCTCGAATTGAATCAGGCAGTAAATTTAGAATCGAATCGAATCTTGAATCCTCTTTCAACCACAAGTATTTTCAGTCTCCAAAGAAGTATTGTATGCAATGCCGCCTCGTCCGTTTGGGCAAATCAATCAAAAAGCGGAAATTCTGATACGGAATCAAAATAGTTTCGGAAGGGGAACATCGCTGAACTTTTCTATCACCAGGTTCCTGTACACGAGGCCTAATGACAGACGAAACAGTTCAAGAGATACTTAGTAGTATTTGGAGAACTTCTGGACGATTCGGAGATTTCCTAATCTGAATTGATCGAATCTACATGTAGTCATGAGTACGATTTCGAATCGAAGAGAATTTCGAAATTTTGTAGGGCCTTATCCTATCGTCTATTTTCAGAGCAGGGACAACAGATTGCCACAAAACGTAAATGCATACGGCCCGAAAAAAGGGGGGGGGGGGATCTGCCCGAAAAGTCTTGTCGCTGTTTATGAAAAATAAAAATATAGGTGGTTGCTTCAAGAATAGAGATTGGTACTGGTATGTGCGAGTTATTGTAGCAAAAGCTTTACCTAACACGACTGCGCGGTGTGTCACGAACTGATCACGATCTGATTGAGAAAAAATACCACTTGTGCAGAACTGCACCTATATGTATTTTTCAGGAGAGAAGATACGTTGTTTTTTGTTTTTTTTCTCACCGGCATTTATGGTATTCTATGAATAATAAGTGTATTCTAAAATAAATACACAGAACGACACGCGTGTTTGAGTGGGCTAATCGATATGGCACGAGTGCCAGAGCGGAAGGATAAAACGAGAGTCCTCCACGTCTATAAAAACAATTATTAGAAGGACACTCAACATCATCGTCCAAAAATAGTCCGTCAACGATTTCCGTTCCGAACATATGTGCGAAACAGATTTTCATTTTTCGCATGCTTTGGTGTTGCTGTAGATGGGGAGTTCATATAACAGGCATGTAATAAATTCGAATAATTAAAAAAAAATTTCATTTCATGCGTTTTCAGATAAAACGATTGGCTCACACGATTCTGTTTTTTCTTTTCATAACTCAATGAAGCGAAAAAAACACAATTAGGTCCGCGCCCAGCCACGCCCCTAAAAATACCAGACTTCGGAGTTGCAACATGGTGTCAAATCAATAGAAGTTAGAACACTGGCACGTTCTAAATGTGAAAAAGAAAAATAAATTTATATTACTAATTTATCACCATGAAATTATTTATAAAATATTTAAATGACCGTGGTGGGTCAATTTTTCTTTTTCTTCACAACTGTATTTGTTTGACATTTCAATTTTTACGCACACTGGGCGATCGTCTGCGTTCATCGTTTTACCCAAATCGATTGTAAACAATGGCTGGTCACGGCGAATACGGTAATTTTGACATTGCTAATTTGAAAGAAATTTTTGGAAATCAAAATGATTTTATATCTAACTCCACTTTTACAAACTGTGTTTTTCAGTTCTCGGGAAACGGTCAAAACCAAAATACAATGTAATACTGATGGCCTACTTCCACCTACCACGGAACGTAACTTTTACGTGAAGTGAACAGTTGAATGAAATTTGAGGGAGGCGTGGCTTATGACGTTTTCTTTGCATTACGTAATTCATTGGTCAATAAAAAATTTAATGAGACAAGTGTATTTGACTTGGAAAGTGTGTCAATTGCTACCTGGATTTCAATAATATGCGCCCTCTTTTATGCCAGAAAAATAATATGTCTACCAGTTTTAGTTTTTAAGTCTTTGTTCGCTGAAGTAGAGGACGACTAACACTATTTATTTATTTGGGTCGCGAAAGTTTAATTATAAGGAATAATCGTTTCTTTTTGTCTATTTCTTGAGTTATGAACCCCAAAAAACAAAGTCCAAACTGTGTAAATGAGCCCATTTACACAGTTTGGACTTTGTTTTTTGGGGTTCATAACTCAAGAAATAGACAAAAAGAAACGATCATTCCTTAAATAATGATATTTTATTATCGTGATTTCCTGTTGCAGCACTGACATTTTATTATTCTCATTTCAGGGGGACTCAGAGTTTAAGGTATCAGAGAAAAGGAAAAATGGTTCGTGTAGTTTTTACGTCTCCTGTTTCTCTCTGCTTCATTGACAAAATTCCTTGTGTTATAATGCAGTGTAAATGAGTATCCAAGCTGCTAAGCAGCAATAACAATACTAACATGCACAAAATAACCTGGAGGGCATGCGCCCCTCTAACCCCCCCCCCCCCCCCCACCCTAAACAAAATCTAGAAGTAAAGGGTTTTTATGTGTGAACAGCTGTAAGGGAGGCATCCATTGTCGCCGTTGTAGCCTTCTAGTCTTGTGTCTCGCCTTTGCGACCCAAACCTTACATTCATAACAGCCTGCACTAAATTGCGTTACAGCATTGCAATGATCTTGGAATTGCGATGTCGCGTGAACATGGTGACGATGTTTGTTGTTTATTGGGGTTGAACGGCATTTCATTCAACAGAAACACGTCGTGTCGGACATGGCGATAATGGTAATGTTGTTGTTGATTTGCATAAATGGGTCATAGCGTTCACTCTAACCTCCCCAATTTAAGTCAAAATACTCGGTTAACCAAAGATCTCATAGGTGGTAAATGTGATAGTGGTTTGTTTTGGAACCTTTTACCTAACGTAATGGTCACATCTGACCAGCGCTTTTCACAAAATTCGCTATATAAATTCTATTATTTTTTTTTCAATTTTGCCTCCAAAATGGCTTATGCTCCCTCATTGGAACGCAACTTGTCGAGCTCGTTCCGTGAGTGGCCATAAGCTGTGTTTTCTCATGGCTGACAATTTTCGTCATTGGAAGAGACTTACGAGAAAGTTAGCTACCCTTAATTTCTTAAAGCTGTCAGTAAATTAACACTAAGCGTATGGGAATACCATATAAAAATGAAAGCTGTTGCTTCTAATTAGATCTACAACCCCCATCCCCGCAAACGAACGACTTTGTGGGATGTGCGACCCGAGGGATGTAGATACGGAATTTCATTTCTTTATGGAATGTTCGAAATATGCGTCTCTCAGGAGAGACATTTTTCGCAGACAGTAGGGTGAGTACCAGCCCTTCTCCACTTTGAATGTTGAAGAGAAATTCATATTACTAATGAAGAATGAAGTCCCCGGATTATGTAAGATCATCTGTAATAAGATAAGATAAGATAAGTTTATTCAGTAAAAACACCAAGGACAGGCCGATTGCATGATATACATAATAATAACAATAAACGTAAGGATAATACATAGATACATTTTGATACGAAATGATAGTATTAACTGTTGTCGTAGTATGTCATATACAGAATTAGCCGTTACCGGCAACTACGTCACGACTGCTGATGGAGCTTCAGCTCGCGTCGTTTAAAGAAAAGCAGGATCATATTACAGATGATGTTACACAGCTTGGGATCATTATTTTTCATCAAGAATATGAATTTTTCCTCTGCGTTCATCACGGAGAAGTTCTGATTTTCAAGCTCTAATCTGTGAAAAACGTTATTCCGGATAAACCCATATTGTGCACATTCCATCACGAAATGCAGTTCAGTTTCTACCGCTCCTGAGTCACATGATCTGCAGAATCTTTCGTCTACGGGGAGTCGAAGGCAGCACATGTCTGCCCTTTTATATCATTAGACAATGATTACTGATACGTAATCGAGTGAACATAATTTTTGCCTCGGGCGATGCGGTGTTTGTCAATTGCGTTTCTTGGGTGTTAGCTTTCTTGAATTGTCTATACGTTCTCAGTTTATTTAATCCCTTTTTCTTATTATCATCGTGAATATTATTTAAAAAGGCGTCGCGGTGAAGATTTTATAGTTTCTCTTTAATTTTATTAAAGTCATGTGGATGGAGTAGTGGGTTGTTAGTAACAAGAACTTCCCGATATTTCAGCCACATGGAATGTGGCTGTAAATATTTTTCGGCTTCTAACCGAACATCCAGTAATAATTTTTTAGATGGCGGATATTGAAATAATTTTGACATAAATTTTACAAGTTGCATCTTTGCGTCAATACATAATGGATATTGTCCAAGTTCAGCTCTAACTGCGTGATTGGATGATTTACTGTTTACGCTAAGTATGGACTTGTAGAATTGAAGTTGTACACGTTCACATGGGGTGGTATCAAAATTGATTTCATTTATCTCAGAAGCCCAGAGTTCGCTTCCATACACAAGGATGGGTTTTATTAGAGAATGCAACAATTTTAACAAGATGCCAATAGAGGGCGACCATTTCTTCTGAAAGGTATTAAATAAGATATGTAAGACCTTTAACCCCTTCAGCTTAAGCTCCCTTTGGGCGATTTGTAATTTACCATTGGATGATACAGCTTTTCTTCAAACAACGGGCGTTAAAGCTTAGTCACCAATAATCAACGACTACTCATATTATTTAACCCTTTACCCAACGAATCGGCCGCATCCGCCCGCGTAATATTCAAATTCAGCAGTTGAAAAAATATTATTTTTCAAACAATTTCAACAAAACCATATCATGTGACCCCTCGTTGGAACGAGCTCGTGGAGCTCGTTCCAACGAGGGGTCACATGATATGGTTTTGTTGAAATTTTTTGAAAAATTTGAAAAAATTATATTTAAAACAATAGATTTTGATATCGTCTGCGTTGGGTAAAGGGTTTTAACGTGAATGTTTTACAAAATATATCATCACTCTTATGAATGCTTTTTTATGTGTTATTTTGTTTCTTATTTAATAATACGTGCTGTTAAATATCCTATTTTGTTGGTGCAATCTGCCTTGTTTTGGGTGTATTTGCTCATTAACCCCTAGCACTCTGGCAGTGCAACATAATTTTCTCCTTTCACTCTGTTTTTCTCTTGGTTAATTGTGAATTTAACCATTTATATCTTGTTTGAGCTCTGTCAAACACGGTATATTTGGTTAAATATCAAACTGCATTTGATAATTTGTATATTCTATTCTATATTTGCTGCTGTAAACTTTGTCATCAATGTGCAGAGGGTTAAAGCTATTATATTCTATTCTATAAAAATTGAAATTTCTAATGCTAGCGAATTTGTACCATCGATGTGCGCATCATTTCACAAACTTTGGGCATTTTCCTGTGGAGTAGTATACAATTCAGAAGCTTGCGTTTTCCTCAATCAGTTTAAACGTGTGTTTATTATTCTCTGCTGAAGCCCATTTGAAAAAAGAAAACGGCGTTTTCACCATCTTTTGATATTCTGTAACTATTTTCTGTTCATTATATCAAGAGTGTGCGCATTGTGACATATAATACAGACACTGTCCTTTCCATTAATATAAAAGTCTTGGTGGAGAGATTTTCTAATTTTTGTTCCGGAGAAGAAGAAACACTTGCAAAGTACTGTAAAAACACATTCTCTATAAACAGAGAGCCAAAGTGGACGGTTACTTAGTGATGGAAGGTATGACACTGATAGATATTCTTAATGACGGATTATCTGAGAAGTGGTTGCTTCTAATTAGATTACCACAAAAAACAAATTTCCTTTTGTAGTTTTTAATAAACGAAAAAACCCGAGAGCTGTCTGCTAATAAATAAATAAATAAATTTATTTTCCCCTAGATGAAGACAATGTTAAATATCTGCTAACCGGTTTATTTCACATAATAGGCCAATCACTACACACAGTAACATAGCTTGGGTCAACAATAAACCTGAATCAACTGGGTTGAGTGAACACGAATCCAATTGGGTTCTTATTCACCCAAGCAATTTGACTTGGGTTAATTTTAACCCAACTGATTTTAGAGTGTATGTTACCTCACAATATGCACAGAGTTGATGGAAAAAAATTACCCAGAGACCTTCAAACAACTGTGAATACGACATTCCGTTTTTAAAAATAAAAATGGTTAAAACATGCGAGGCAGTCATTTTAAGCTCACCTTGCCTAAAAGGCCATGTGAGCTTTTCTCACCATTGGCGTCCGTCGTCCGACATCCATCGTCCCTCGTCAGTCGTCCGTCGTCCGTCGTCCAGCGTCCGTAAACTGTTCACATGTTCATCTTCTTCTCTGGAACTACTGAGGCGATGTGAACCAAACTTGGCAGGTATGGTCTATGGGAGGTCCTCTACAAACGATCCTCATTTTGTTCCTGTGGGTTGAAAAACATGGCCCCCAGAGGCATTCTTTGATTCTAATTGGTGGATTTTAAAACTCATCTCCTCTGAAACTGCCAGGTCAAATGTTTTGATACTTCACATACATGATGACTGGGACCCCCTCTAGCAACGATCCTCATTTAATGTTGATCGGGTTGAACACATGGCCACAATTGCGGCTTATAGTTACTATAGAAACCCTATTGGAAATCACATTTTCATCTTCTTCTCTAGAACTACTGAGGCGACGTGAAAACAATCCTGGCAGGGATAGTCTATGGGAGGTCCTCTACAAACGGTCCTCATTTTGTTCCCGTGGGTTAAAAAACATGGCCACCAGGGGCATTCTTTGATTCTGGTTTGTGGATTTTGAAAAATCTTCTCCTCTGAAACCACAGTGCCAAATGTTTTGAAACGTTGCATGGTTGCTGACTGGGACCCCCTGTACCAACGATCCTTATTTAATGTTCATTGGGTTGTAAACATGGCCACAATTGCGGCTTATAGTTACTATAGATGCCCTATGGAAAATCATATTTTCATTCCCTTTTCTGGAACTTCTGAGCCATCGTGAACCAAACCTGTAAGGGATAGTCTATGGAAGGTCTCCTACAAATGCTCCTCATTTTTGTTATGTTACCGTGCATTGAAAAACGTGAAAAACGCCAGAAGCAATTTTTGATTCCGATTGGTGAATATTGAAATATCTTCTCCTCTGAAACCACATGGCCAAATGTTTTGAAACTGTGCATGGTTGATTACTGGGACACCTTCTACCAATGATCCTCATTTAATGTTAATCGTGTTGCAACCATGGCCACAATTGCGGCTTATATTTACTATAGAAACCTTATGGGAAATCACATTTTCATCTTCTTCTCTGGAACTACTGAGCCGACGTGAACGAAACTTCGCAGGAATGGTCTAAAGGAGGCCCTCTTCAAACAATCCTCTTTTTGTTCCCATTGGTTCGAAAATATGGCCACCAGAGACATTCCCTGATTCTGATTGATGGATTTTGCCAAACTATTCCACTCTGAAACTACAAAGTCAAATGTTTTGAAACTTCACATAGTTACCATTGAAAGCCTATGGGAAATCACATTTTATATGCAGTTACAGGTGAGCGATTATAGGCTCTTTAGAGCCTCTAGTTTCATTTGTCAAGGACCAAGATTGAGAAAAGTCACTTCAAACATTTTGTATAAAATCGGATGAAGGAATGTTTGTAGTTTATCAAACAATGCGTACATTCCGAAATTTAAAGTATATAATACAGTCCATGGCCTTAATGTTAATATTAGACACATTCATCTAATTAAAGGGGAGATAACCTTTCAGAACGCTATTCTAAATTGCGGCAATAGGTATCACAGTACTACATTGGCGACGATTATAACGTTCAGTCGAAAAAAAATATGATCGCATCACTTTAGTTTTGGCATTCAAATATCTCTGTCGAGTATAGCCCTTCCGACAACGTTTTCTGACCCGAAAAACAGGGAGTCATGCAAAAAATAAGAGAGAAAAATTGACAGGAAGAGAAGTACCGGTCAGGTGCACATATTTTGGAATTCCCAACAAAAACACATCAACAGTCAACTGTAATTTTTAGGTCCCAAACGCCATGAAATCATTCTCTTTATTTATCGGGAATATTCAAAAATAATGCAAGACTGTCAGCAAAATACTTCAAAGGTTTTTTGAAACAATATATTTTCTCCAGGCTGCTTAGTTTCGGAGACCGCATCATTAACTCTAAATTGAAATATTTAGTACAGTCATACATACTATTGACAAATATGATGATGATGATTTTTATAACCTGGTAAAAGCATGCGTGGACATCGCTGGCCACGCATGGATTATTATCAGCCGACTGCTGTAATTGGTCATTGATAGATCTGCGAAAACGCTGCTTAGCGTGGATTACCACCAAACCTTCCAAGGGCAATAACTCATATTTTGTGAGAAAACATAAAATGGAGCATGATTTTCGGCTGTGGACCTCTGAGTTGAACCCGGTGACCCACGAGTTAAAACTTGGCTGATTATTCATTTGTTTGTCAAAGGAATTTAGTGGCATTGCCTGGTTAGAAATGAAAACTCAGTAAGTGTTTTAATGGTTATCCAATTTCTGTGCGCCGTACGACAGCATCGTGCACAATATGCATAATTCTTATGAACGAACTGCCATGAAGTTCGTAAGAGAAAAAAAGTGCAGAAATAATTGCTCAATATCTGCTCATTAGATTCACGAAATTTCTTTGTGAGATCGACAAGAGCATATTACCAAACACTTAATACGAAGATTATCAGAAGGTTGTGTGTATTTTGCAGTTTTCTCCACAGTGAATAATACCAAACTCCAAATAACGAGTCATTAGAGAATAACAGCAATGATAGGCAGGTATTAGCACTTGTGTACCAATTCCTATGATATACACATATAATGGTATCACCGCAGGAAGCAAGTAGTTATTTTTGGCAAAAGTATTTGATTTATTTTGACATGGTAATTGCTCGGTGCTCACTGTGTTCCGTTTATTAATCTCTCTTCCCAACATACCAATTCAGATGATGATCAGGGCCAGTAGAGAGGAGTTATCCAAAGCGAGATGCTATGTATGTATTGCTCACTCATCATGCTAGAATGCTGATTAACCGATAAATAACTTTCAAAGTTAATTAGTTCACTCTTGCTACTTTATAGATTATGATTAAACCACTGTCCTTCAGTGCCAGAACTGATAAATTGTTGTAGTTGAAATAAGATCTCTCTTCAAGATTAGTCGAGGCTCAACATAGAAGGGGCTTGGGATTAGTTTCTGCCACGAACCTTGTGAGAGAAGTAAATAGTCAGAACGACACACGTGTGCGAATGGGTTAATCGATATGGCCTGCGCGGAAGGATAGAACGAGAGGCCGCAAGCCTCGAGTTTTATCCTTCCGCGATGACACAAGTACCATATAAACTAACCCATTCACACACGTGCGTGGTTCTGTGTTTATTACACGCCCTCACATCTATAAAAGCGGTTATTAGAAGGACTCTCAGCAATTCATTTGACAACTTACTATCAACAAAAGAACACATTTTATCCCCAACCAAATTTGCGAGGGAAACCCGTGTTATTATTTT
This sequence comes from Pictodentalium vernedei, assembly GCA_031216915.1. NCBI lineage: Eukaryota > Metazoa > Mollusca > Scaphopoda > Dentaliida > Dentaliidae > Pictodentalium > Pictodentalium vernedei. Next base: position 266,070,942 of record CM062297.1, read on the forward strand.
TAGCTATCTCTAGCGATTCAAATTGTAATTGCGGTGCACGATTTGTAGACAATTCCAGCGAAATTTCGTTTCTATTTAACCCTTTACCCAACGCAGACGATATCAAAATTTATTATTTTAAATATTATTTTTTTAAATTTTTTAAAAAATTTCAACAAAACCATATCATGTGACCCCTCGTTGGAACGAGCTCGTTCCAACGAGGGGTCATATGATATGGTTTTGTTGAAATTTTTTGAAAAATAATATGTTTTCAACTGCTGAATTTGCATATTACGCGGGCGGTTGCTGGCGATTCGTTGGGTAAATGGGTAAAAGGAGTCTCTCAACGATTCCTGGTCGGCACATGTATTCGGAACGGATTTTCATTTTTCGCGTGGTTTTGTGTTGCTGTATATGGGGAATTCATAGAACAGGCGCGTAAGAAAAGCCTAGTTTCACCCTTCCAATTTTAGTGTACGGGTATTAATATATAATGAAAATTCCTTGGAAATAAAAATCGATGGGTGTAGGTACCAACATAGTGAGTATGCGGGGGGGGGGGGTTATCTTGTTGAGCTGTACACCAATACACCGAGTTTTCTGGGTGCGTATTTGGTGTTACATGTATGGTTGGGAAGAATGACTTCCCTTGTTGTGCGGATTGTGAAAATATCAATAAATGTGAGTTGCTGACAATATGTTAGCTTGGAATTTGTTTATCATGTTGTTATTTGTGTCTTTTGTTATGAGAAACCAGCCATAACAAGGGGTGTTGGGGAGAAGGAGAGGGTACACGTATAAAGTCGCGATACAACCCGTGCAACGTATGTGCTAAAGGGAACTCAAGTGACTCCAAAACGAGTCTTCTTTCTCCGCTTCTGAAAAGCAATTCTCGAGAAATAAATTTTCCCCTTAGTAAGTCATGATTTGTAATTTTGGACCTCTCGAGCATTCCATCCGTACGTCTCACTTCCTAACGACTGAAAGGTCCTATTTTGGTCTATTCATCTCAAAATGTCCCCGACCTCCTCAAACTCGCATCTGTAATCAGAATCAAACACGGCTGTGACCAGGTCCGACGTTGTCGGGGAGCCAGTCGGCGGCTCGCCCCTATGTAATCGCCTGTTAATTAACTGCCATCGGAGGAAAACAAACTGTTTTACGTTTCGGAATTTTCATGTATATATTTTGAAACAAGATGTAGAAATGCCACTAGCAGAATTTTATAATTTTTTGTTCATCTCATTTTCCTTTCTTAATAATTCAAAGTCCTGGCATCATTTCATGGGAAATTATCTGTAAAGAAGACAAAATAGGACAGACATGAATTATCATACATCTTGTTTCAGCTGGTACTGTATCTCGACGTCACCTGAAATATCCGAAGTGCTTTAAAAATTAAGACAAGAAGATAGCTGGAGAAGCTCCAAAGCGCGATTGCTTTGCTACAAACATAGCATCACTGTGGAGTCCCCAGGACCCTAATATTTGGAAGTAACCCAACTAACATTTTGCACTTCACGGTACATCTGCGGAATACTATGTATTTAATTTTAACCGCTACATCTTCTCATAGCGTAGCTCCAGCCCTGGCTTTTTCCTTCAGTATTTTTCATTCTCTCCACTACGCCTGCCGACGTAACGCGATGACTATGCTACAAACATACCACCCCGGGAAAGGTCCAGGGACCCCTAATCCATGGAAGTCACACTACCAGTCTAACATTTTGCACTTCATTGTATGCCTGCTGAATACTATGACTGTGAGAACACTTATCGGAGGGCTTTAAACTATCCGTCCTCTCAGAGTTTTGCTTTGGCCCTGTCCGTTCCCTTCAACTTTTTCATTCTCTTAATCGCGCCTGCCGACGTTATTGCATAGAGTTGTTTATACTTCAGTCAAAAACGATTGTAGCAGTCCACTATTAACGAATCTCTTTCCAAGTAAAAAAATAAGTTTCCATAAATATTTTCTTTGAAGTGTCTTTAGCTCACCTTGACAAAGTCAAGCTGAGCTTATTTAATCGCTCTCCGTCCGTCGACCGTCCGTCCGTCAACACCATGTTTTGGTCTTCTCCTCCAAAACCACTGGGCTAATTCAAGTGAAAGTTTGTGTGATTGATGGTCCCGAAGGGACATTGCATTTTTGTTCAACTCAATATACCCAGCCCCATACGAAGGGGGTGGGGGAAAATGCTCCAAAATATTTTTAAAATCTTCTCCTCATGAACCAGTGGGTACAATGACTTGATATTTGTCATGGAGCTTCCTTTTGAGGTGTAGAATCAAGTTTGTTAATATTTGGGTTCCCTACGGGAGCCGGAATTGGTCATGTAGTTGAAGAATTAGAAATTTTGTATTCAGTACCCCTAGAGGTGGGTAACTAAGATTAATCCACATAGGTTGTGTCGAGGGGCTTCATAGGGGAGGTCCACTTTTCTACATTTTGATCAACCGAAGAAAAGGCATGATGCCTGAACTATTTTAGTCACTCCTGAGGGGCTGAAGGATTCACAATGTACCCTATGCAGATGGATTGCTTAATGTAGATTCATTCTTGGATTCTGTTTATATCGTGTTCTGTTCAATGTGAGTGATTGAGGCCTCGCGTGGCCTCAAGTTTTATGAAAGGAATCAAACTGGCTAAGAAAAGTGTTATTTTTCTAAAGAATATTCTTAGCCGGACTACACAAATCTACCAAATGGTTTCACTTTCCCAATTTAAACAGTACTTCTCTCTGGAGACAACTTGAACCAGCAGGTGAGCGTTTTAGTTTTTGTTTTATCAACAAATGTTTCGAGGTAAAATCTGCTCACTTTATTTTTACATCTCGCGAATCATGTGTGCTTTTTAAAACGAGCTCTACCTCCGCGAATTCATTTTCTTGTAACATTTTCAGTGGAGTTTATTGATGTTATTTGAAATTCATACCCAGGGGCACCGGAAGCATGGGGGCAGAGGGGGCAGCTGCCCTCACAGTCTTTGGACCACGGGGGCGAGAGGGGGCAGGCAGTGCCCTCCCCGGTTCCTCATTCCACTTTTTTCAATGTTCTATTCTCGAACTAAAGCTAAAGTACACTCCAAATTCGTTCCGGGAGCTTTCAAAATTCAATGGGGGAGTTTTGGAGGAGGTACCTCTCTCCTATCGGGAGGGGACACCTCCTCTCAAGCTCCCGCATCTAGGACCTTCGACCCTCGAGTCATGCATGCTTCGGTATGTCATGGCGAGGCTGCCGGTGTTAGTAAATGCCCTGTTCCCGAGGTCCGACCTTCAATAAAATTGAAAAACCACCACAATGTGTATTCTTAATCTCTCTAGACGCACCATTACGAGATATACAAGTTATACGACATGTAAAGTTTACAATTGAGCGTACTTGCGGCAATCGCCAGTTCATACCGGAAAAGTGGAGAGCCACGTTTACCGCCCAAGTATGCGCGACTGGTACTTTTACTGGACCTGAGTCAACGGAGTTTAACATTGTGAAATGTGTTCTCTCCGGGTATTTCGGTTATTTTTTATCAAGTAGTGAGCGGACTGTAAACCCGTAAAATAAGTTCACTTTAATGTAGTTCTTTCAAGACTCGACTTTTCTAGCAATGCACAGTTTTACAGTCGGAATCGGCATTGAAATTGGCCGATTGTGAGCTCAAATATCCTGTAATCGGTCAGCGGCCATTTGTGGTTATCGGTCCAATCTTAACCCCACCCGCATCCCACAACAAACTCGTTAACAAGACACAATCTAGAAATACATATTACGTATGTGTTGGTTAACCGCTGGTTAATTAACCCGTTACCTAACGAATCGGCCGCATCCGCCCGCGAAATTTACAAACTGAGCAGCCGAAAAAAACCTACAACAAAACCATATCATGTAACACCCCATTGGAATGAGCTCATCGATATCGTGTGCGTTTCGTAAAGGGTTATACGTGAAGAAACGCATAGTGCTGAGAGTTAACAACTTAGCATTGCGCTTAACTCTTTACCAAACCTAGCGTGAAATCCACCCAACGCCAGTCACAGAAATTTCCCGGTGCCCCCTTCCCTATTGGGTGCCACCCACTGGCACCCAGACCTCCCCCCCCCCCACCCCTCCAAATTTACGCACTTGTTGGTGCATGCAATTTTCCGTGAAAATGGCCAAAAGACGAAATGGATCTGATTGCATAGACTGGCGGTTTATCGAAATGCCCTCTATGTGGACTGCCATTGCAGTTGCAGTCCATATAGATGGCATTTCGCTATACCAGCAGTCTAGTCTGCCATTGGTCAGATGCAAGGAAACAGCGTTCTTTCGGTTCGAAATATCAAACACTTCTCCCATTGGGTCGAACTGTGATCGGCCTAATGAGTTCGGGGCCCCTTTGGTGCAACCATTTCGGCCAAATGAACGACAATGATACAAAAGGCTATCGAAAATGTCGTCCATGCTGACAGCCATTGATCGTTCAGAGAAGGAAGTAGCGTTCTTTCGGTTCGAAAAATCAAAATTTTGTCCGGGTCCGGAACCTCCTTTGTGCGTTTCCCGGCAACTTTTTTGGCCCAGTCCGCCCCTGAATAGAGATGCACGTGTTTTCTACCTCTCAAGATTTTTTATGGGTTGTAACATGAACATGTTTAGAGAAAGCACTGATAGACACCACATGATGTTCCAATTACCAAGGAAAGCTAATATCAATTCGAACATTGTCTGCTGAACAACTCTAATGTATTAGCTATTTTCAAGCAATAGATTATCAACAGAAATAATATACAATTATCTACATGAAACAGTAGACTCCAACATATATAAAAACATATATGTTGAACACCTAACAACACTGTGGCGTGAAAATCGAGCTGTCGACCCCACGTTATCCTCTGGTAGAAAAAATGAACAAAAATATTCGACGAAAACACTGATAAACAATAAGGCAATCACTCCACCCAAATGCGGGTGACAAGAGCCTTAGTCAGTGTCACTCGTTACTAACGTAAAAACGGCTTGTTTTGTTTCCAGATCGAACATAATATAGGTCGACATTGCCAAAAGTAGCCTCACACGGCATTTTCACCGCCTATTTTACGGTAGAAGTATCGACAATACGTTGTCAGTAATTTTACCTTGTTTTAACCCTTTACCTAACGTAACGGCCAAAACGGCCAGCGCTATTCTCAAAAATCGCCAAATAATTTTTATTATTTTTTTCATTTTTTGTCTCAAAAACATAGGTTATGACCCCTCATTGGAACGAGCTCGTTCCAACGAGGGGTCATAACCTATGTTTTTGAGGCAAAAAATGAAAAAAATTAGTTATTCAAGAATTATTTTTGCAAGTGTCGTCTGCTTTTCAGGTTAGGTAAAGGGTTAAAGGTAATTTTTACAGTGCATATAGAGTAATCGATATTTATTTATTTATTTATTGGGGTTTAACGACACTTTTGACAGCCAGGGTCACCTCGTGTCGGACATGTTTTCGTGTTGAGGAAGCCGGAGTACCCGGAGAGAACCAATGAGCAACGGCGAGTAACTGTCAGGCTCCCCAACATACTAACTCCACACAAGCATCGTGAGCATTGGTTGAAGAGAACTGCACCATCGACGTGCAGTATGCCTCAGTACACAACGCCACCGTACCCCCACGTGGGCAATGGGGTAAAGTGTCTTACCAAAGGACACAACGCGCTTGCCGCAGGTGGGATTCGAACCGAGGACCTCTCGGCTTGCAGCCTGCACCTCTACCTACTGAGTCACCGCACCACCCCCACCCCCGAGTAATCGATAGGATACATTCGTAACACTGTTTGTTAGTGGCCTAATATGGCTCACATGGTGTCAATTAATCTCTATATTAGGCGAGAGCGTATATAACACAGTTTATTTTATTTTAATTTGTTTTTCTTCCCCCAAAACAAATCTTATTCCCCCTCACACTCGCCGAAAATGTATTCCACTCCCAGCATCGCATTCCACTTTCAGCGATGACGGACTATTTGTTTTTTTGTTTTGTTTTTTTTTTGGGGGGGGGGGGAGGGGGGTTATATGTTTTTGAAATAACCACGGAATCAATTATAAAGGGTTGTTTTGGGAAAAGAAATAAGGAGAAAATAAAATAAAAACAAAAGTTCACTGCTCGTATTCGAGTACGATTTTATCCTCTCGTGGGCCGCGCGGAATATTTCACTCGGCTAATACCTCGTGCAATAATCCTCCGCGTGTCCCACTCGAGGATAAAGATCGTACTCGTATCCGAGTTGTGAACTATTGTCTATATATTTTGTATCTCTTATGTATGTGATTTGGCATGAGCCTTCTATGGATGTTACTGTCAATAAATTATCTTATCTAATCTTATCTTATCTTGTCTTGTTTTGTCTTACTTTATCAACCTAACCATGTAGCTACTAATAATATCTCCCCTAATCGACTGTTCAGTGTACACTTTATGTTGACAACGATGTGCGTTTTATCGATGCGCCATGCATACCATTTTTACATTATCACTTTGTTTTCGGAAGAAGCTACGTTGCAGAAAAATTTTACCCAGCTGTGTTGCAGACTGGTTTGCCGGCTATAAATTATATATTTTGTTGCGTACATGCATCCTCTCACGAATAAATTGTTATCATTTCAGAGATAAATATTACCTGAATATGAAACTATGAGTTTTAAACAATTTGAGCAATTTCTTCCACCAGTTTTGACAGAAGAGATCAACATTCAACATTCTTGTCTGTTTAATGTATGCCAGGTATCGTTTAATTGCAATCAACAAATGTCTAGGTTTTTTTCTCTCTTGCGGTACTTCTAACGTTCTAAGTTGCCAAACAAGATAATGGTTTATGTGTTGCAAGCTGAATAAAGTACTTGAGACTTAGGTTTAATACCGGGCACGGGAATTTCACAGCTCCGCGGCTGCGGTTTTACAGATGGAGCCGAAATACCCGGAGAGAATCACCTAGCAACGGCTAGTATCTGTCAGACTCTCAAACTCCACACAAACAGGGGTAGCATTGGTTGAGGACAAGTGCATCATCGGCTTGCAGTAGGCCTTAGTACATAGCGCCACGGCAGTACGCCTCAGTACAAGGCGCCACCTTGCCCCTACATTGGCAATCGGGCTCGCCCAAGGACAACAGGCAGTTACCCCTGGCGGGGATCGAACCGTGGACGTTTCAGTTTGAAGTCCAATGCCGTAACCATTGTGCCACCGCGCTCCAAACGTATTAGGTTATATAATATGTTGGCAACCAATAGGAAAAATTAAATGTTATACTTTCCCGTCCTCTCTATTTTAAAACGCCAACCATGTTGTTTACATTTTAACAGAATTTTCACCAAAATAAATAGTAGCAACTAGCGCTCGATCTCGCTGTAGCGAGATCGAGCGATAGTTGTTGCTGTTTATTTGGGTGGAAATTCAGTTGAAATGTACACGGGATGCCTCGCTATTCAAATGTGGATACAATGAGCAACCTTTGTGTCGAGTTAGTTACTCCTGGTGGGATCGGACCGCGAATTTATTAATTTATTTATTGGTGTTTAAGGTCACATACTCAAGCACAATGGCTAATCATGACCATGACAGTTTTACGGGTGGAGGAAGCCGGAGTACCCGGAGAGAACCACCCAGCAACGACGAGCCGCTGCCAGCTCCCCAACATCGTAACTCCGCACTGCAGCACAGGCAGGTTAGATTGGTTGAAGACATGCGCACCATCGACGTGCAGTACACCTTAGTACACGGCGTCATCGTGCCCCCATGTGGACAGTCGGGATTAAGTGCCTTGCCCAAGGACACAACGCGGGAGTCCGAATCGATCGCCCAGACGGGTACCCATCCGAGGATTAACCGTGCTCGACGTTGCTTAACTTCGGTGATCTGACGAGAACCGGTTACCGCAACGCCACCGCGCCCCCGATCGGACCGTGAACCTTTCGGTTTGAAGTTCATTGCCGTAACTACTGATCTACCGCACTCCCTAGGGAATTGCTTGGAAACACATGCATGATACCACATCATACCATTATGAGGTGGCTCAGGTGACCCTCTAAACGATGGTGTACCATTCCCACTGCTCATATCTGAAAATCGATTGCCATTTCTTTTTCTTTCCAAAGTATGGAGGCAAAATAGGGTAATTTTTATAGTCGAGTTGCGGTTTTCCAGAAGCCGTGTCTCAAAGCCTTTTGGGTTCGTCCACAAAATGTCCATTAAAAAACTTCAGGAGTTATAACAGGTTGTACCTACACTCATCCCGTGCTGTTAGCATGCCTAACCTGCCAAAAAGTTGCGAGAACTTAACCTCCCCCCCCCCCCAACCTCCCCCTCCCCCATAAATTGAGATTCGCAGTTTTCCGTACCGGTCACAGAAATTCGTGTTACCGTTAGCAGCAGGTGGAAAAAATTACACATGACACGTAAAAGCCACTATGATGTGATCCTCTAAACGAGCATGTACACTTTTGACTGCTCTACGGAGATAATTCATTCCTGACTTACCTCGCCATGCAAATCAACATTCTATAAAGTTTGTCACCTTGAAATCATTTGAGGGGCAAGGAAGGTCTAATTAAGAAGTAATTGATCACAAATAACATCAGTAGCAAATAAAGCGAACCTTCTTGTTGTTTCCTTCCATAAATGAAAACACCACATAGCCCTGGGGTTTATCTGTTGTTTTCGTTTGTTTGAAAGTTATAAAAGGAACCTTGTATGTTTATGGCAAGCTAATTAGAAGCAACTGAGTAATCCGTCCACTTTGACTCTTTGTTTAGGGAACGTGCTTTTACAGTAATTCGTAAGGTTTTTTTTTGCCCAGGAAAAAAATTATCAAATCTCACCTCCTGGACTTTTATATTGTCAGGTTTATATGTCATTATATGTCACGATGCGCATACTGTTGACATTATAAACAGAAAAAAATTACAGAACATCAAAAGATGGTGAAACCGCCGTTTTTTTATTTTTAACCCTTTACCTAACATGAAAAGCAGACGACACATGCAAAAAAAATTCTCGAATAACTAATTTTTTTCATTTTTTGTCTCAAAAACATAGGTTATGACCCCAATGAGGGGTCATAACCTATGTTTTTGAGACAAAAAATGAAAAAAATAATGAAAATTAATTAGCGATTTTTGAGAATAGCGCTGGCCGGTTTTGGCCGTTACGTTGGGTAAAGGCTTAAAGGCTTTCTACAGAGAATAATAGTCAAACGTTGACTGGGAAATAAGTTGTAAAAAGCAAAGCATCTGTGTTCTTACACTACTCTACAGGAAAATGTCTGAAGTCTGTGAAATGATGTGCACATCGATGATACAAAGTCGGTGGACGCGGAAAAGTCGGTAGTTACCTATCACTGTTAACCTAGGTGCCTACCCCCTCCCCCCAATCCCACAGCAAGTAGCTCACGATAATACTATAAGTAAAGGACATTGTCGTGATACTTCAGGAGCGGACGCCCATGGTTGTGCAATGAGCGCGAGTCCATGCTAGCTTGGCGCGTGATGTCAGAACTGAACGGTCAATGGGTAAGGTCAGCCCGTGCGTTATGTCCATGTACTGAAATTGACGTACGAAGATGTGATTGCGTGTCTTCAGCCACTCCTGCTGAGGATGTAAGATATGGTGCATATGTGGACAACAGAGTATTACTTATGGACGCAGAGGTTGTTACACTCTAAAATTAGTTGGGTTAAAACCTAATCCAAATCAACTGAGTTGAGTGAGTTTGAACCCAGTTGGGTTCATACTCACTTAACCAAGTTGATTTGCGTTGATTTGTAACCCAACTGATTTTAGAGTTTAGGTGGATGCACAATTTACATAGGGCCAGTGTTTTGGTGTGGTTCTGTTTGTCAGATGATTCTACGAACTCGGTTGTTGCCGGTGGACAGAAGTAGCCGTGGATGGTCCGATGGGATATTCCTGATTGTGAGAGATTTGGGTGAAGGTGACTGATTGCAAGCCATTTTTGGGCGTAATAATTTTAAATCTGGTTTAGAAATTTCACGGACAGCACAATTATTTCAGGATAAATGTATTAAAATCACTCCACCACTCCATCACTATCAGTGATTATACATACTGAGACTCCATAGACGTTCTACCCCACAATGCAATGCTGACTATGCTTAACCCTTTACCCAACGTAACGGACAAAACCGACCAGCGCTATTCACAAAAATCGCCAATTAATTTTCATTATTTTTTTCATTTTTGTCTCAAAAACATAGGTTATGACCTCTCTTTGTAACGAGCTTGTCTGAACAAAAATCAGTTATTCTAGAATTTTGTTAGCAAGTGTCGCCAGCTTTTCATGTTAGGTAATGGGTTAACCGCCCGACTGAGATCGCGGTGTCTCATTGTCTTGATCGCCGGACTTTTAACTGCAAGGTCGATGATTCGATGGTGACCCGCGTCATCTGCATTATGTCCTTGGATAAGTTTCTTAACTCACTGAGTATTTTCAAGATATTTTTCATCAAATCTAGTCATGGTTGCCGTGAAGCAACCATGACTAGATCTGATGCAAAATTCATCCACATTTTTAACTTTAAAAATCTTTGATGAAAATATTCATTCAGTTTAAAAGGAGAAAATCTTGTTAAAAGTACCCAAATGCTACTTATTCCAGTAGCAATAGAAATCCTGTCCTTGGCAGGAATATCCACCAACAGTATTCCAGGAGTAATCCCGATTGGCCTCATGCGAGCACGATGGCGCTGTGTATTAAGGCGTACAGCAAGTCGATGGTGCTCTTACCTTCAATCATTGCTAACACTGCTTGTAACGGTTAGTAAACTGGAGAGTCTGGCAGGTACTCGCGGGTTATTCGGTGTTTGTCTCCGGGTATTCCGGCTTCCTCCACCTCAAAAACGACCATACACGGTACGATCCTGGCTGTTGAAGTGCCGTTGAACCTCAATAAACAAACTACAGCGACTTCTCATACCTCGGTGGCAAATACCAGCAGTGTTGCATTCACCAGCAGTGCACTTCACATAATATCATCCTTGTGGACCGCATTGGTAGTTAACGCTATTTATAGCGTATTATCAATCTCTCCAGCCATACACTCGGCTGCCATGAACAATCTGTGCTGGGTAAAGAACAGATGTTTAGACCAAACAGACCCTTTTTCAATGAAGATATCACTTTGTTTCGTGACAGAATGCGATTCAAAATAATACATGCAGCAGCTGGCCAACAGCGTGGCGCCAATAGGCTGCCTCATTCCATCCCACAGAAATATTCCTGTAAGGTCATCGTATTTTATACCATACTAGGATCAGCCACCTTGCTTGGCCACCGTAATTTGATCACCAACAGCATCGCTCCAATACCTCTTTCCTACCTGGACTACATGCCTGCTGTGCTACCTCAGAAAACACAGCTTTTTCTTACCAGGAGCAGCCACCTTGCTGGGCCACCATAACATTTTCACCGACAGCATCACTCCGTTACCTCTTTCCTATCTGCACTACATGCCCGCCGTGCTACCTCAAAAACACAACTCTTTCCTACCTGGAGCAGCCAGCTTGCTGGGACACAACAACATGTTAACCAGCAGCATCGCTCTATTACATATTTTCTTCCTGAAGGAATATACTTGATGGGCCACCGAAGGCAGCATGACTCTCTCCTGCCAACAACATTCCTCCATTACTTCGTCCCTACCTGGAGCAACGTGTCGGCGAGGCCATCATAGAGAGCACAGCCCTTTCCTACCAGGGGCAACCAGTTTGTGCTACCGCACCATGCTGACCACGGTCATCGCTTCATCACGTCGTTTCTGCGTAGATCATCACAGCTTCAAGACCATAACAGACAGCACCACAAGAAGCTGTTCAACAGCTTTGTTCTATTACCTCTTTCATATCTGGGGGAATATACTTGATACAGTACAGTCGCCGTGGACTGGTCGTAATCGCCGCGAGGGCAGTAATGTCCACGTAATAAAAACATCAGCAAAAATTTAATTAATGAAGCACCGGGTTGTACCCGGTACTTCATTAATTAAATTTTTGGTTATTCCTATAATTAGTGTTTGGAATCTAACATTATTGTGTGCGTGGAAATATTGCAGTCCCGCGGAAACTGGCCAGTCCTATCGGGAGCACATGTCGCTGGATCAACACCTCCGACAAAAACATGGGTAACCAATGGATTGCAAGATGGCGGTTGGGTACCATCCACCCCCATATCATGTCACTTCGTTTAGCTAAGAGCCCACAGGCCCCGTAAACTTATCGACTTATATACAAAGTACCACAACTTTCTCTCATTTGACTACCATGTCCGGGAGTGCATGCTGCTAATTGTTCAATCAGCTATCCGCTACCAATTCTTGGAAAGCACATGGTTTAAACAATGATGTGCGTTCTTAAACGACATGCCCCTCGGCCCCATGTCTACAACACACACTGAGTGGAAAGGCTCCACTCAGAACGAGGCAACATGAATCTACCCCATAAACAGTACTCCTGTATCCATGTACATGGACTATCAAGACACTGAATACATGCATCGATATTGCTAAATGGCGCATCATTTTCATCACTATCATCACGCGCTGAGCCACCAAGGCACACTGATGTCAAAACATCGATGTGTTAACCCTTTGAATTCTGATGGTGTATTCCATGCCAGTTCAGAGCCATCATCAGGTAGCGTATATATTCGTTACTTGGGGACGGCCAATCAATATTTTCAACGGGCAGCCTCGGTCTACAACACAAATTCACTGAGTAACTATCTACTTTATGAATTCAGGTCATGAACCTGGCCCGGAAAATCGATATTTATTATACCCCTGTTCTATGTAATCCCCATCTACAGCAACGCTAAACCATGCGGAAAATGAAAATCTGTCCCGCACATATGTGCGGAACGAAAATCGTTGACGGACTATTTTGAAATGGAAGCGAAATTTCACTGGGATTTTCTACAAATCGTGCAACGCTATTACTATTTGAATCGCTAGTGAGAGTTGAAAATCGTCCTCTGAATCCCAATGTGTTCTATGTGCCAGTAGGCACATAGAACATATTGGAGCTCAGGGAACGAAATAGTAATACTGGTTCCCCTCGCAAATTTGGTTGACGATAAAATGTGTTCTTTTTGGTGATAGTTGTCAAATGAATTGCTGAGTGTCCTTCTAATAATTGTTTTTTATAGACGTGAAGGCGTGTAATAAACACAGAACGACACACGCGTGTGAATGGGTTAATCGATACGGCACTTGTGCCATCTCAGAAGGATAAAACTCGAGGCCTGTGGCCTCTCTTTTAATCCTTCCGCGCTGGCACTCGTGCCATATTGATTAACCCATTCACACGCGTGCGTCGTTCTGTGTATTCCTGTATCAAAGGGTTAAGAAGTACAGCTTTCCCATAATGCAATCTGGAATGTAACCAGTTCAGTATTGTTTCACAGAGCTAGATGAGCTCAATACGATTGAATTATTTAACTTTCTAGTTGCATCATGGGGATTTAACCAACTCTCTCTTGTTTGACAGAGCTCACTCTGTCTGCCCTGTCAAACAAGGTTGAGTTCGTTAAATTCTTATTTGAATTGTGGGAAAATGAGGAGCTTGACATTTTAAGATTTTGAAATCAGTGCGAAGAGAGTTAAATTAGAACGCTGCCATTTCTGTAATCACGAGTGCTCGACACAAGCCGAGAGGTTGAAAAACCATATTTGATCATATTTATCAAAAACATTTATCAAATGTGATTTTCGACTTTTGAACATGACCCGAGCTTTCAGTTGTGGTGAAAGCAGTGAAGACTTGATATCACCAGTGGCAACGTTAGAAAATTTTCACGGGATGGAGGCAAATAGGGGACAGGTTCCGCTGAAGTGGTCTTTTTGGATCATAGCTCCTTAGCATTGCATTCAGATACTGCGGACATCTGCGCGAGTTTCTAAGGCACGAACAATCTTAAGAAGTTTATTTCATGATTTTGTTTTATGTTTGTTTGTGTGGGGTGGTGGGGTGGGGTGGGTTGGGAGGGGGTGGGGGCGTACTTCCAGAAAAAATGAATTGTACTTTCAAAGAAAAACTTCTGGTGGTTTTTTTCCAAAGCTACCAAAAGGCGCTTTTTAAAAGCACAATCCAAAATGAAGAGAGGTAACGTCAGTCTGATATAATGTGGGAAACGTGACCCATATTTTGAGGACAAGTTACACGAACGTACATGGCTCATAATTGTCTGCTGTCGGAAACCGGGGCTTTGTCGCTGATGGGGGAAATAGATTCACGCCGCGTATTCAATCTAAACTCAAGGAGTGTCGCCTGAATCCGTGCGTGAACGTATGTCTCGCCGAAAGGAACCCGCCCGTTTCACTTTTGTTGGAATGTCTCTTATCCTGAAGGGGTTAATAACTTTTCCTCGAAAAGCATAAATCAACAGGTTTTCACTGGAAACAACAATTTTAATACATATATATAAAAATAAAGATGATAATTTGTGATTTATATGGAATCCAAAAGAATAAGAAAAACAAACGTCAATCACCCCCTACCCACACAGCTTTTGAGTCACTTGCGGGCCCATTCTCTGTTGTCGCTGGTGTTTCCTCATTTTCGCTGGTATTTCTTCCTTTGTCGCCTCTTCACTTCACTCCTTTCACTCCCGTTGCACGGCCACTAACGTATTGTCACTTTATCGGGACGCCTTTTCTCTAACAAGTGACGGGATGTCACTCTGCCCCTGCCGTCGCACGGCCTCAAGCTTATTGTCACTTTACTTGACGCTTTTCACACAAGCAGTCGCCACCAATGGAGTTAAATTCTCCCTTACGTTTGTCTCAGAATAATAATGTTCATACAGGCAAAGCCTACTCTGCCTACGTATGGTTTGACTTCTAAAACAGGTTATGTCGTTTATGTAAATGCAAATAGCTCCCTGAGCTCGTACTTAGTGTTTCTGATCCTATTCTCATATATGGCCAGCGGCTTGGCCCGCGACTGCTCCTACTCCAAATATGAGCTCTGTGGCTCCCCTATATAACAACGTGCCTGTACTTTCGCACCGATGCGGCACCTCCTCTAACCTATAGCATGTGACATCCTCATCTACACTCAAGGACCCACAATCTTACACACCTTCAGACTGGAATGAATTTTTCGAGAAGCTACCCGATTTTTATTTCCATAGCCAGTACATTAATTCACAGTTAATCGCTTCTCTTGAACTTGGCCACTTAGATCTATTTTAATTTAATATTCACGTTAAAGTTCCTTTGAAAGACTCACATTTCAGAGACAGGATATATGCGTAATATGGGTGTGTGTCCAGAACATATGCGACGTACACTTTACACCATAATTTCCTCTTAACTGGCCATAATTACGTAGATAATGACGATAGGAGAATACTGGTTTTTAATACCTTTAATGTTTTATTCAGACCACCCATATGGCGCTCAACAAATGCTCAATAATGGACATTAAATTTCACACTTTATTACCACTGCTCGAATTATTGCTGGTCTGTTTAAATGACAAATCGATTTTCGGGGTCCGTCATATACCTATCTTTACGTTTTATGTTTAACCCATTCAGAAAGATTATCGAAAATATTTAAACTTTTAAACAAGAAAATCGCAACTTTTAGCTATCACCTTGACATCGTCTTCCGGGCTTGTAAATCATTACTGGAGATGTTCCTCTGCTGGGTGTGTATGGGAATTTAAAAAAAGAGAGACAACGACGAGGGGCGGGAATGTGGTTCAATGTCTAAGTTTAGGGGCAAATACCCCCTATGCCCATCCCAACCCCTGTAGCGCCGCCCCTGGATGTCAGATCGTCACATCGCCGCACTTGTTTTTTTTTTCTCTCTCTCTCTCTCTCTCTCTCTCTCTCTCTCTCTCTCTCTCTCTCTCTCTCTCTCTCTCCCTCTCTCTCTCTCTCTCTCCCTCTCTCTCTCTCTCTCTCACACACACACACACACACTCTCTCTCTCTCACACACTCTCTCTCTATCTCTCTAAAGTTTTGCGTTCTGTTTTACACCCCATCAATGTTTTACGTGTGTGAAATATTTTCTTTTCCAGATGCCCAACAAGCTTTCGGTTTATTCGCAAAGGCTTCTGTCATACAGACGAAACAGTTAGGAAATTTATTCAAAAGTTTAGGTTTACATATGGACAGTGACAAGACACAACAATGGGCAGATGACGAAGACGAAGAAGGTAAGATACAATATAGTACTATAATATTTCACACTTCATTACTAACTGTAGGGTTCAGACAAGTCGCGAAATTCTGCAAATGGAACTGAAAATTTTGCAATTATTTTTCAAGGCCTTGCAAAGTCTAGAAAAGTGACAGAGAGCAGTATAGGATTTGGAAAAGTCATGAAATTTTAGAAATGTGCTGTTCAGTAACACAATAAGATTTGAAACTTGATGGCATGTTTGAAATTTAATAAGCCTTCATGCAGTATCTTAGACATATTACATTCATTTTTTTAGCTTAGCTAACACAGTATTTGCACCACCCCATATGTATAATTGAGCCTTTTATCAAATAGTGCTTGTAGATTGTTTATTTGTTTATTAGGGGTTATCCCTTTACCTCACACGAAAGGCAGACGACACTTACAAAATTATTGAATAACTAATTTATTTTTCATTTTTTGCAGCCAAAACATAGCTTATGAACCCTCATTGCAACGAGCTCAACGAGCTCGTTCCATCGAGGGGTCATAAGCTTTGTTTTTGAGACAAGAAATGAAAAACTAATGAAAATTGAATGGTGATTTTTGTGAATAGCGTTGGCCGGTTTTGGTCGTTACAATTGTAAAGGGTTAACGGCACTTTCAACAACCAGAGTAAAATCGTATCCGACAGTTTTACGAGCGGAGGAAGCCGAGTACCCGGAGAGAAATACGGAGTCGCTGGACGCAACTGTGAGAGTCTCCAACTCGTGCCCACACATGGGCAAGCAGAATTAGTGTCTCACGCAACGACACAGCACAGATGGCACGGGTC
Organism: Pictodentalium vernedei; assembly: GCA_031216915.1. Classification (NCBI taxonomy): domain Eukaryota; kingdom Metazoa; phylum Mollusca; class Scaphopoda; order Dentaliida; family Dentaliidae; genus Pictodentalium; species Pictodentalium vernedei. The sequence continues at coordinate 266,087,918 of CM062297.1, forward strand.
ACGACTGAATCATCGACATTTCTGTTTGAAGTTTAGTGCGCTAACCAATGAGCTAGAGCGCACCTCGTACCTGTAGATAACACTTTTTTCGATAAGCTCATTCCAATTAGGGGCCAGAGGCGGACTGGACCAAGAAAAGTTACCGGAAAATGAACCAAGCCTGACCTCGGATTTGGAGAAAATTTTGATTTTTCGAATTGAACGAACGTTGCTTCCTTGCATCTGAGTTATCAATGGCAGTCACTCCCTCGGCAAGAATGGTATAAACAGGGGGTAGGGGGAGTGCACCCCCATCAGGTCTACCATATTTCGGCCCAATGGGAGAAAATTTTGATTTTTTAAATTAAAAAAAAACGCCGTTTTCTTGAAACTGAGCGATCCACGGCAGACTAGACTGCTGGTATATCGAAATATTTTCTATGGGTTATTTTAATATACCGGCATCCTGTGCAATCAGATCCATTTAGCCTGTTGGGGATTTTCACAAAAATTCCAGGGACTAACGAGTGTTGGGCTGCATCAATTTTGGGGGCCTCAGGGCCATCCAATAGGGGGCACACCGGGAATTTTCAGCCCGTCTCTGTTAGGGGCTACAAGTTATGTTTTAAGCCTTTACCCAACGTAACGGCCAAAACCGGCCAGCGCTATTATCAAAAATCGTCAATTAATTTTCATTATTTTTTTCATTCTTTGTCCCTAAAACATTGGTTATGGCCCCTCGTTGGAACGAGCTCGTCGAGCTCGTTCCAATGAGGGGTGATAACCCATGTTTTTGAGACAAAAATGAAAAACATTAGTTATTAAAGATTTTTTTGCAAGCGTCGTCTGCTTTTCATGTCAGGGAAAGGGTTAAAAGAAAAAAAAACTGATGGAATATTACATGTATGATGGATAGGTGGGACGTGTAGTACTATCATTCAATGGCAGATTGGACGAGAAGAGGATTTAAAAAATGAACATTTTACCCAATGCACACGAATGCTTTATCAACAGGAATACCACTGATGCGTAACGACCAATCAGATACGTTCTTCCATGCGTGTTTTTCCAACGCATTTTTCAACGACGGTATCCTATCGGTTAACGAAGAGTACACAGAACAACCATAGAAAATGAATGGGGTTAATTGATGTACACCGTGAGGGGATTATGCTTGTCTGAAGTAATAGCATTTACACGGATGCGGCTCTCACCACTAAGTGACTCACAAATACCAACAACTTCAAAGATGTGAACTTACTAAAACAGGTGCCACTTAAAATCATTTGAGTGCCCCCGAAAAACGAAAAGCAGAGTTATTGCTTATCTTAGTGTCGGTATCAAATTATCGGACAACAATATAGAGTTAACATATGTGAGAATGCGTTGAATGTTGATTGGTATAATGTGCTGGTCTATATATAAACAAACCTCATTGAGGCTGGTCTTGCACATTTCTGTCATTAGACATACAGGAGCGTGATCGAGTCTTGTTTGTGCCTGGGAGGGGGTGCAGATTGGTGTGATTATTGCTCACGTGGATGCGGGGGTTCCTCCATTCCTTTCCGACCACAACCTCCAGCGCAATTTATCTGCGCGCTGGCGATTAACCCGTTGATACTTTTGTACGTGTTATTACTTACGAAATCAAACAGCACGTTGGTACCTTGTGGTCATTTGTTTTGTTATTCTTTTTCGATTTTTTAAAATTTTAACCTCAAATTTCTATTTTCTCCCGAATAGTGCTCAGTGATAATCGTTGAGCCAAATGTTATCGCAGCTTAAAATACTAATATAATCCTGCTGTCAAGACTTCTTAACAGGTTGAGTGCTAGAAGCCACTATCAAGGCTTTCAAAAAATGAGGATACCAGAGCAAAAGCCAACACCCCAGTCAAGCACAAATAGTATTTTGTTTATATAAATTTGTTTTATTACAAATTCAGATCACCAAAAATAATCTAATAATAAAATTTGTTAAAATGATGCCCATTGCTTCATATTTGGGCTCAATAGAGGAGCCCAAATTTTTAAATTAGGGCAATATGGGGAATATTCTTTAAAAATCTTCTTCTTCAGAACCACCAGTCAGAATCTTTTAATGTTTGGCATCAATCATTGTTATGAGAGTCAGATTCAAGATTGTTAAAACCAAGTCCCTAGGTTAATATTTGGGCTAACTATGGAAGCCCAAATTTTAACTTAGTGCAATATGTGGGGGATAATTTTTAAAAATCTTCTTCGGATCCACCAGTCAGAATGCTTTCATATTTGGTATACAGCATCTCTGGGTGTGTGTGTGGGGGTGGGGGTGGGGGGTGGGGGGGGGGGGGGGGTCCAGATTCAAATTTGTTCGCTATGGTAACCCAAAGTTTAACTTAGTGCAATATGAGAAAAATTTTTCTTCTTCAGAGCCACCAGTCAGAATGTTTTCATATTTGGTATACAACATCTTTAGGGGGACACATTCAACTTTGTTCAGTTCGAGTGCCTGGGTTATTATTTGGGCTCCCTATGGGAACCCAAATTTCAACTTAGTGCAATATGAGGGAATTTCTTCAAAAATCTTCTTGTTCAGATTCACCAGTCAGAATCCTTCTATATTTGGTTTACAACATCTCTAGGGTTGTCAGATTCAAGTTTGTTCAAATTGGGTCCCTGTGTTAATATTTGGGCTCCCTATGGTAGCCCGCATTTTAACTTAGTGCAATATGAGGAACTTTCTTTAAAAATCTTCTTCTTCAGATCCACCAGTCAGACAGAATGCTTTCATATTTGGTACACAGCATCTCTAGGTGTGTCAGATTCAAGTTTGTTCAAATCGGGTCGGTAGGTTAATATTTGTGTTCGCTATGGTAGCTCAAATTTTAACTTAGTGGGATATGAGGAAACTTCTTTAAAAGTGTTCTTCTACAGACCCCCCCCCCCCCCCGGTCAGACAGAATGCTTTCGTAGTTGGTATACAACGTCTCTATGGGGGTCAGATTCAACTTTATTCAATCTGAGTGCCCGGGTTAATATTTAGGCTTATTGGGCTTAATGGGAGCCCCAATTTATCTTAGTGTAATATGGGAGCCGAAATTGGCCATGTAGCTGAAGAATTAGAAATTTTGTATTCAATATCCTCTCGTGGGGTGAAACTAAGATTAACCCACATAGGTTGTATCAAGGGGCTTCAAAGGAGCTCAACTTTTTACATTATGATCAACTGAAGAAAAGGCATGATTCTTGGACTATTTTAGTCACTCCTGAGGGGCTGAAGGATTGACAATGTATCCTATGGAGATGGATTGCTTAATGTAGATTCATTCTTGGACTCTGTTTATATCGTGTTCTGTTCAAGGTGAGCGCTTCAGGCCCCGTGGGACCTCTTGTTTATTATATGCTACGAGACATTTTATTGCACAACATTCAGCCCAATTCGACCCCAAATGCATACGTTTCAAAACAATAACAAAGATCAGATGACCGTTCCTCCAAGGCGACGTGATGCGACGTAGCGTGACGTCATTTAGGAAGCTACTGAGGGGTATTTCTCTATATCCATCAAGTCGATGGATATCGCGAAGTATCTTATAGATAATTTGCGATAATTCATGGCTAGCATATAATATAAAGGTATCCCAGAGATTCGGGCATGATATAATCCTTTACCACGCACAACCACTCATTTTCATTTGACCGAATCTTTGATGACGTTTACTATTATGAACAAGCCTGAAAATAACTGTCATCTGCAAAATGAGGTCCCCAGAGGGGGAATTTGGTGATGCTACACTGCATAGCAGGGTAGCATCACAAAATGTACCCATCTGTGAACGTCAGTCTGAATCAAGGTCTCAAGCCAAAACAGAAAGATGTGCCTAGAGGATAAATTGGCCCACTGTATGGGATAACATCAGCGAATTCACCCTCTGGGGACCTCATTTTGCAAATGACAGGTTGCTTATATTCAGGCTTAATTATGAATGAAAACTCACCATAGATGCAGCTTTATGATTGCGCTATTTGTAATAATATCTTGATATTCTCATGGAAAACTGTCAACATCAAGGGACAATCAACAGTCTGATACATAAAGTTCCCAATAATGCGCTGCGTCAAGGAACTGCATAGACTGATTCGAGCGTAGATGGATGGCATGTTCTGAGTGAGCCTACCGAGACTTGTCTACGGTAGAGGGTTTGTGGGACTGGTAGTGATGATCATGGGGCGGAATGATACCTAAGAACTGAATAGAAGCTCGGAGGTATAAAGATTAGAGGATGTGCCAGTATGCGCCTATTATGTTGCACATGTTGTGCGTATGTTTTAAACTAGCATAAGGCTAATATTGGCACATCCTGCATGTGTCCATGCTGTGTTGCATGTGTTGCGTACACATTGTCACACTCGCACACACAGTCACGTGTCATAGATGTCTGGCCTACACTTTGGCATGGGATTCTATATTGATATATGGCTTAGGTGAATGGAGCTGATTGTCTCACTAAGATGTGGTGTAAGGTAGTGGTCGAGACAGGATCTGAGAAAGCCACCAAGCCTGTACTGCATTAGTAGTAATGCGTAAAGACTCTACACCAGCACAGGTAGTACATATTTGTTTGATGGAACAGGCCGGGAAGATTGAAAGAAGATTATTGTATTAGATGAAGACAATGGAAGCTGATCATACAGTTAAAACTAGAAGTCCTGTTATGAAATGCGCACAAATAGCACGTCGATCTGCGCGTTAATCTACGCGTTATGACCATAGTAAGGCTATCAAATTTTGTACATATGGCCTGTGCACAAGCAATGTTTCAGCCAATGCACCTCCGGGTAACCCGGAGGTCCATTGGCAGAAACATTGTCTGTGTTTGCTATGAGCAACCATGAGAACCTGCCGAGCTTTGGATGCAATTCGATATGGCAATTGCGCGCAATTCCTACGCGCAATTAAGCCAAGATAAGTGCGCAGTTCGTGACAGGACTTCTAGTATTAACTGTAGGACGGTTAGCGGTGGACAAGTCAGTATCAGTGTTCTAGGAGCCATAAGGCCACGAGTCAGTATCCATATGCACTGCATGTGTTATGCGCACATCGTGCACTAAAATACAGCCGCCGTGGACTGGTCACTTTCCACGGGTGGGCAATATTACTACGGACGCAATAATATTAGATTCTAAATACTAATTATAGGAATAATCATCAAACTATTTAAAGGTGAAACAATTGAACCTTTGTGATGTTTATTCAATTCACGAACCTCAGAAGGTCCCTGGAAGTACTTCAAAATGTTTGTAGTTAGTCTGTACTCTTAAGTCTTGCTGGGAACAACTTTAGTTGCACCAACAAAGGACAAATTTGAGAGAACATTTTCAAGTGATTATCCTTCAAAATATTTCAGTTGGTACTTTAATATATATAGAGGATATTTACACTTGGTGAATATCGGGAATTATCGCATGAGTGTGGACCTGAAAGTTATTTTTCACGAGCGCTTACGCGAGTGAAAATTAATATGTTCTGGTTCACACGATATTTACTAAAATAGCGAAGATTTCCTTTTTATACGCCCGTTAAAAAACTGTTGTATTATGTAATCAGTCTATCCGGACCAACATTGGGGGTTTAGGGAATATTATTATTAGGGGCTACCTCCAAATTAAGGTAGTGTTAGGGTTAGGAGTGGGGTGGGGTTAGGGTTAGGTGTAGCACCAGAGTAGGGCTTAAGGTTTGGGGAGGGTTAGGTCCCGGAGGGTTAGGGTTGGGGTCAGGGGTGCGGATTTAGTTTTAGTAGCCCCTAAACCGAAAAATAGCTCCTAATCCTATTGGTTTGGCTAAGGTGGGGTTGGGTCAGGGGTGGGGTGGGGTGGGGTGGGGTCAGGGGTAGGGGTAGCCCCAGATTAGGGCTTAAGGTTGGGGGTTAGGTCCCGGGGGTGGTGGGGGGTAGGGGCAGGGGTGGGCTTTTAGGGTTTAGGGTCAGGATGGGGTATGGTTAGGGTTAGGGTTAGGGTGTGTTTTTTGGATGGAGGGGTGGGGTTAGGGTTAAATATAAGTTCTAGGGTGGAGGGGTGGGGTTTTGGGTAAAATAAGGTTTTGGACTTACAAAATGTTTTTTGGTAGCCCATAAACCCGAAATGTTGGAGCGTCCGTCCGTCCGTCCGTCGTCCGTCTGTCCGTCAATTAACATTTTTGGTTTCCGACCGATAACTCCACTTTAAATTATGTGATCTCAACCAAAGTTGGTATGTGTATTATCCATCTTGTCATACAGGCCAAGTTCGAATATGGGTTCCGTCGAGTTATTTTTACGTAAGGTACAGCTTTTTTCTACTTAGAATTCGACCGTCTATAAACATTTTTGGTTTCCGACCGATAACTCCAGTTTGGATCATTTGATCTCAACCAATGTTGGTATGTGCATTACTCAGCTAGTAATGCGGACTCAGCTCGAACATGGATTCTATGCAACTATTTTTACATGAGTGACGGCCTTTTTCGACTTAGAATTCAACCATCTATTAGCGTTTTTTGTTTCCGACCGGTATCTCCAGTTTGGATCATTTCACCTCAACCAAAGTTGGTACAATTCAAAGTGGCTAACAGGCGTATTTAGCCACGCCTCGTTATTATATGCTACATGACATTTGACTGTGCAATATTCAACCGATTCGACTGCAAACACGTACGTTTCAAAACAATAACAATAGTCAGCTGATCGTTCTTTCAGACCTGTACCAGGCAAATCACTCAAAAACATAAAAATGGTTCCACTTTCCCACGACAATTTAATAAACTAATTGTTCATCTCACAGATGAAATTTAATAATTATAATACCACAAATGAGAATATTCTCATCTTTTTCATTAATGTTCATTTTAGAACATTTTAAATGTCAGTTTACAACAACCCACCAGATGAAATTTAATAATTATAATACCACAAATGAGAATATTCTCATATTTTTCATTAATATTCGTTTTTAGAACATTTTAAATGTCCTTTTACAACAAAGAATTTGGAAATGAGTGCGCTGACTCATCAAGAAAAAGCTTTCTGGGCGAATCGCTAAACAAGGTTTCTCGGAAACCTTACCCAGTTCAAGGCTCAATGTCACTCTCGGGGTCACTTTCTATACATCTAATTATTTTACTTCATTATTTTATTATTATTATATATTTAAACTTTCAGTCAAAGAATCACCAGAACGGCTTCGAATAGCATGAATTTCTGGTTCTTCCTGTAAAGCGGGCCCTGAATCGCTTGTAACAGTATGGAAGGCGAAGTGATGCGCCGAAGCGTGACGTCATTCAGGAACCTACTGAGGGATATTCCTCGTTATCCATCAAGTCGATGGATATCACAGAATATATTTTAGATAATTTTCGATAATTCACAGGCTAAAATATGGTATCACTGTACTAAATTATTTCCATAGGCGAGCATTATAACGTTCAGGAAAACAAATATGATCGCATCGCGTTAATTTTGAATTCAAACATCTTTGTCAAGCATAGCCCTTCAGACAATCTTTTTCTGACTCGAAAACAGGGGGTCATGCGACAAATAAGAGAGAAAAAACTGACAGGAAGGGAAGTACCGGTCACGTGCACATATTTTTCAGGGAATTCCCAACAAAATCACACCAATGGTGAACTGCATTTTTTAGGTTCCAAGGGTCATCAAATCACCCTCTGTATTTATCTGAAATATTCAATAATAATGCAAGATGTCAGAATAATGATTCAAATGTTAATTGAAACAATTTATTTTCCAAAGGCTGCTTAGTTTTGGAGATTGCATTATTTCCGATGTGCAACTTTTCAAGGCGGATAACTCTTCAAATATTTACTACTGTGATACCAAAAAATCAACCCCAACCCTACCAAAGATGTATTTTACCTCTTTCATGTGATAAAAGACTCATTTCTGCATTAGAATTCAACGTTTGGCTTCTGCTGAGTCAAAAACATGGCAAATTTGTTCTTTTAAAGGAATGTGTCCAAACTATGTCAAATGGGCTTAAAAACTGGTATTGCCTCCAATAGATTTTTCTACTCTGTTACCTAATGAGTAAGCTGAGAAGGATAGGAATTCACAGCTTTTTTTAAAACTGCCCTAATCCCAAAATAAAACTAAAATCTGCATCAGCACACAATACTTTTTGAAAACATCTGTCTTATTTAATCATACGGCACGAGAAATAGTGTTCCACCCCCATCCTACCCCCCCCCCCCCCCCACGAACTAATATTAATGTCCGTTTTGTTTCAAAAATTGGGGTTGCAGCTATATAATTCACCAGTATCTATAGACAGTATCATTGTATCCTAACAACTGATGTCAATTGTCTTCTACCTACTGATATGGTAAAATATAGTCCTGAATGTGGCCCACCGGCATGCCCTTTTTCATAAAAAAATATGATATAATTCATAATCTAATTGATGTTGACACAAAACCAACCTCCATTGATATTGAATTTCTCGTTTGTGATAGTCTTTAAATCACATTCTGGCTTCTGAAGACATTTCACATTGTGTTTGAGGAATATTTTGCAATATTTGTTAAAAAAGCTTCAGTTTTCTCAGTTAAGGCATCTAGAGTCATTGGTAGGGTACTGACAAAACATAAAACACAGATTTTTTTCTTCAACAATATGACCAGTACGGCTCCTGTGGTATTTCATAACAATGTTAAAATTCCTAAAACCATCAAATACTGATTCTGTAGTGCTGTGCTTGTGCTGCAAGTGTACTCTCACAACCCTCGTTGTAATCCCCACAGACACCCACAGAAGAGTGAAATTGTAGAAAATATGTTTCCAAGAGAATGAATCACACATTTGTTTCACGAATATAGTGCTCTTTTACGTTTAATATATTCGTTTATGGGGGGTGAGCGGTGGGAGGGGGGGGTGGCGTGTGAAAGTTATCAGCTAGTAATTATTGAAAATGTAGAGCCAGGCAAATGAAAAGCAATGAAACACTTTGTCTGATGGACAGACAGACAGACAGACAGACAGACAGACAGACAGACAGACAGACAGACAGACAGACAGACAGACAGACAGACAGACAGACAGACAGACATGCAGTCAAACATTTTGGAAAGAACAGCCAGGGCCAGGTTGTCAAACAGAAACGAACTCAGAGGACCATGAGTGCTGTAGTCCCAAGGCAAACCATAAAAAACTGAGAGTGTATGCTATTAACTTCAGTCTTCAAAACATGCTGTACAGTCTTTCCAAATGTTTCTCACCAGCTGATGTGTTCAGTGTGGTTGGGAGAGGGACTTGGTTCAAGGAGAAAACAAATTTGCTACTGTAGTTTTGTGCTGTAACATGCGAACCCTGACAGCACTAGTACTAGACTACCATATTGGTAACTATGCGCAAATGTCATTCATTCACATTGGTCATTTTATTATGTTATTGTTTCCACTGTAGCCCGCTCGTCCCCAAATTTGGATCCCAAAATACTCTTTCAATGACAAAATTGTTTTCTAACATTTCAACAGCAAAAAATGGAGACAAATTTCTGAATACCAGTAAATAAAAGTTCCATACAGGTTTTTTGGCTGTATGCTTAAATGGTAATTTAGGCGGGAGTTGGAAGATTGGAATTTCCCTCTGTCCCTGCGGGGAATCTTGATTTAAATAAATATGTTAATAAGGTAAAATTGGCTGTTATTTGGCATTTGCCAGAGGTTTATTGTGCTCCTGCTGGCTACACTTGTCCAAGATGTGAATTCGCTTGCATCAACAGCCTCATTTTGGCAATATATATCCTTTATTGCTGAATGTGACAACAATATAACTTTTCAAAACAATAAAACAGTATTGTAAGATGTGTGGTCCCCATATGAACATTTAAATGTAAAATAATCTCCAAAAATAATAATTAAATCAGGTTCTGAAGCCAAAAAATGTTTTTCCTTCAGGTATCACAGTACTAAATGTTTTCCCATAGGCGACCATTATAATGTTTAGGTGAACGCATCACTTTATGTTTGGCATTCAAATATCTTTATCAAGTTTTGCCCTTCAGACAACTTTTTTCTGACCAGAAAACAGGGGGTCATGCAACAAATAGAGAAATCTGACAGGAAGGGAAGTACCGGTCACGTGCACATATTTTTCAGGGAATTCCCAACAATACATACCAATAGTCAATTGTATTTTTTAGGTCCAAAAAGTCATCAAATCACACTCTTATAAATAAATCAAACTCGTTGAGCTCGTTCCAATGAGGGGTCACGTGATATAGTTTTGTTGAAATCTTTGGGGAAAATCTGATAAACTAATTTTGAAAATAATAAATTTTTATATCGTCTGCGTTGGGTAAAGGTTTTTCGAACCACATCATCAGGGCATGCTAATTCGTTCCGACTGTGATGCCTCAAGTCTTCATTGTGGTACTTGTGTTCATATATCTGAACAGTTTTCGATATACCGGTATACCGCGGTATTTTTTGAATACCGATACCGGTATTCAGTTTTGAAAATCGTGCAGCCCTAGTTCGGGGAAGGTAGCAATGACTGGATCACGACCATTTGTAAGAAGGGAAATTAGTTTAACAGTTCTCAGACATCTTAGTGCTCCTAGTAAGTATTTACAATAGGTAGAATCTTCTGTGTATCCAAGGTAAGGTACGGAGTTGAAGAAAGCATTTCGGGTGGTCTTAGAAAGGCAACACACTCTAATCAGTGTGGACCATTTGCTTTGTTGGGAAGGTTGGAATGCATTATATTCTAAACTGAAAAAAATGCATATTTTCGGCGCTATATTCAGCTATACAGAACAAATTTTCCCATCAGGAAGTTTCTTAAATGCAGGCCCAAAAATGCGCAGTTACCTTGAGAAGTCTTTCAAAATACCGATCATACGAGGGCAGCCTCAGCCGCATTGTAACGCTTAACAAACTTCAAGCAGCTAATTTGTAATATTGCAAATAGGCATTTATTAGATTAAACATATTTTATTTGTTTATAATCAACAAAAAGGATTGGATAACAAGTGCTGCCCAGCACTTAGTTTATATCCTTTCCTTGAAATACTTTACAATTACAAATTATGACATGTTTACAATTAGTTACATGAATTTATATGTAATGGCGAAACAAAACGTATGTATATACTGAAACAATTTTGTGCATGTACAAAGTTAGAGCAGAAAGCTGATGGGTACTCAACTTTGTAAGAGACAGAACAAAGAAGTGAGGGGGGAAGAAAAATGAAATGCCACACTACAGCACTGCTGGCTTGGGTCAACAAGCCTATGGGCCACATTTCGGCACTACCGCGACTCCGACAGAGTCCACACCACTACTATTGCCAGGACAGACAGGACAAACAAGCGAATAGAAGTGAGCCATGTGTGAGGTAAACAGAGATGACCACGGAATTTAAAGATCAACAGAATAGGAAAAGGATGTTTTTAGACGCCTGTGCTCATCTAGTAGCGGTCTAGTCTTAAAACTAGTGCTGCCCAGCACTTAGATTATATCCTTTCGTGGCTTTTATGAAATTTTGTACACTGCAAAAAAGGTGAATATTGACGGAATCCTGTAAATTTGGAATACCATAAAGTAGATCATTGGCCGTTCTTATTGGCAGATGCACAAGATTTCTCTGCAGGACAAGTCTTTCGTCTGAGTAGTTACTGCAGTTGAAGAAGTAATGGTTCGCGTCTTCGGTCTCATAACCACATGAACAGTTAGGTGTATTTTGAATATAGTTAGAGTATTTATCAAAATTTAGGTCGCTACAGGAATTTCGCAGCTTGCAGTGTATTATATTAACCGCCCTATCGCCATTGTTGAAGTACTTAGGTGGTCTACACACGCCTGTATTGAAATATTTAACAAAGTTATTCAGTGAATCAGACTGTCTAACTTCTAAAGGTAATGCAAGAGGGAATAAATGACCGCTTAAATACTTCCGTGTGTGTAAGTGGTAGTTGGATTGGAATGGAACCGGGTGCTCATCCCCCATAAACGAATTCTGGGAAAAAAATAGCAAATCGCACATCCTAGACTTTTATATTGATGGAAAGGACAGTGTCTGTATTATATGTCACGATGCGCACACTGTTGATATAAAGAACAGATAAAAATTCACAGAGCGTAAAAGGGTGGTGAAAACGCCGTTTTCGTAGTTTTTAAAAGGGTTTCATCAGAGAATAATAGTCAAATATTCAAACGAATTGGGAAGAAAACTATAACAAAAACAACTTCTGCATTTAATACTACCCTGCAGGAAAATGACTTAAGTTTGTGAAATGATGCGCACATCGATGATACAAATTTGCTACCATTTCGAAATTTCAATTTTTATATGAAATATAATATACCCTGTTTACTGACAGATTTAGGAGATTAAAGGGAGGTAACTTTCCCGTAAATCTCTTACGGTTGCGAAAGTTGTCAGTCTCTCTCTCTCTCTCTTCTCTCTCTCTCTCTCTCTATGCTTCAGCCTAGTCAGCCTTATGAATAACACGGCCCTGGGATCAAACTATTTTTAAATTCCATGATTGTATGGCTGACAATAAAAACCTTCCGATTTTCCGCGGATTATGTCGCCTCATGTTTGTTGAACGAGGTGGGTGGTGAAAAAAAGTGAGACTGTTTCCGTTAAAGATACACATCTGCCATTCCGAGATCATTTTATTAGCATATATAGCCTAAAACATTCATTTTTAGCTATTTCAAAGAACAGATTTACCATGCCATTAATTATCCAAACAAAGACTAATTTCAGCAAAAAGTATACATTTGAGTTTTTTTTAATTCTGTGATTGGTTTACTTTAATTAATTTTTATTTTTTTCATTTTTTTCTCCAAAACATACGTTATGGCCCCTCTTTGGAACGAGCTCGTCGAGCTCGTTCCAATGAGGGGCCATAGCCTATGTTTTTGAGACCAAAAATGAAAACAATTAGTTATTCAAGAATTTTGTTCGCAAGTGTCGTCTGCTTCTCATGTGAGGTAAAGGGTTCAGTCTAAGGGAGCCTTATATTGCAAACCTTCGCCATTGTTGCCGGTATGACGTAAAACTTTAATTAGACAATTACTAGTAATAATTAAAAACAATTATAAATGTTCTACTTTCCGAGATTCATACAGGAAAAACGTGAAAAGGATTTAAAAGCCCCGCCCATTTGAACGTATGTTCGTCATCATCTACAAATTTACGAGAAACGACGAGCAAGGAAAAATAAAAATACGAGAAACATTTTCTCCCACGCCACTCAGTAAATCAGTATCTTATAATAAACGCTTTACAGTTACGCTGCATTCCATCGCTAATTACTGCTAGATGCACTGGAATAATTTGGAACAATCTCATAGTTTTTTCCCCACATCAGCAACACCGAGTGCCGCTAATTAAACGAACGAATTAAGACAAGCGCAAAATTTGCGATCAGACAAATCCTAATTCAGTGTGCGGCCTAAACCTGTTACACAACGTTCATTTTTCTTGGACCATTAAAGAGCTGTTTTCTATTGGTCATTTGTCATAGTTCTCATAAATCTAGAATGTTCGGTCTGGTTTCTTTCTAGCATGATCGACATTTTTCTTTGTTTGTTGTTGTTTGGGGTTTATGGGGGGGGGGGGGATAGTTTATTTATTTATTTATTTATTTATTTATTTATTTATTTATTTATTTATTTATTTATTTATTGGGATTTTTTGCTTCTTTGTTTGTTTGTCTGTTTTCTTAAACATCTTCTGCTAGCCTGATCTATAGCGGTGCAGACTCAGGAGGTGGCGAGACAACGCCCAACCAAAAGTTTTCTCAGGACATTTTCAGTCTTTTCGGAAATTGTTGGAGGCCTTGTAGTCTTTGAAGCTAAAATTTAAAAAGGACGGAGATAACTTCCCGAACTTTAGTGTAAACAATATTTATTGACAAAATTACGATGTGTATATAATATACGAATAGAAATGGCGGAGATGTTGGCCAATACAAGTAAACACCCTGAATTGAATTATAACAATCGAATTGAATTATCTGTCGTTTTATCGGATTATGAATGTGGGATGGGTGTGTTAAGTTGTGTGAAGTGCGTGAAACAAAACTGAACACGTATATCCCATTTTATTATACGCTAAACGATAGATTATCGAAGAAAGTGCAGAAAGGTAGAAATCGTATCCTCTCACTGCGAAGATATAGAAAGTTTCACTTTCACTGTATGAATCAAAACAGCGGCTTTGGAATCATCACTTCAAGGTGAATATGAGTCACATTGCCACTAGAAATGATCAATTTGTTCTAGAAACGTATAATGGAAAGAAAATCTAGTGTTTTTGAGTGGATACCGATCATTTCCATCAATATTTCAACATCTTGAATTGATGCATGAAACCCTAGTCCAAATATGGCCAAAAAGAAAGGTAATATAAGTTTTGGGTTTGGTACGTCCTTTCAAAGGACGTACCAAACCACAAACTTGTATTACGGACTTTCGGGCCATGTTTGGACTAGAAACCCGCCAGCTGAGTCAGAATGCAAGACGCTATCTGTTCCGTGTATCGATCAAATCACTTCCGCGTATCAATGAGTTAATGCGCTGTTTACTTCCATACATCAATTCATGGTTGAAACGAGTGGAATTATCAGATTCCTATAAAAAGCGTATAATAAAAAGAAAATCTAGTGTTTTTTGAATGGATGCCGAAAATTATCTCACTTGTGACCGAGACAAATGGTTATTTTCGCTCGCACAAGCGCTCTCGAAAAATAAACATTTGTCTCGGTCACTCATGAGATAATTTTCGGTATTCATTCAAAAACACTAGATATCCTCTATGTATTAGCCAACATCTCCGTCATTTATACCATTGTGGAGACATCAACGTTTGTGAATGCGACAGTTTTATTTTCAATATAGGCTAATACCACACCTGCAGCAACCGAGTTGTGTCCCTGGGCAACACACTTAATCCCAATTACCCACGTGAGTGCACGGTGGCGCTGTGCACTAAGGCGTACTGCACATCGGTGGTGCACTTGTCTTCATCCGATGCTATCCCCGCTTTTGTGGAGTAAGTATGCTGTGGAGCCTGACAGTTGCTCGCCGTTGGTCGGTGGTTCTCTCCGGGTACTCCGGCTTACTCCACCCGTAAAACTGTCTGACACGAGGTGGCTCTGGCTGTCGAAAGTGTCGTTAAACCTCAATAGATAAATGAATACATACCCACTGGTGTAAACAACCCACGTGAATACTAACAGCCCGCCTGCAGCAATTAGAGTTTACACGCCCACATTTTTTTTAACTTGACAAATGGGCGGGACCAACATTCACACGATAGAATTTTTCATTCAATAAAGAAAAAACACCTTGACCTTTGATAGGCAACCAAATTGGATACCATTTAAGAAGTTTAAATTATTAATCATTGGGTACACTCTAAGATCATTTGGGTTAAAACTCAACCAAAATCAACTGGGTTAAGTGAATATGAACCCAACTGGGTTCATATTCACTCAACCCAGTTAATTTGGGTTAATTTTTAACCCAACTGATTTTAGAGAGTACTTACATACAACAGTCAGGATGCAATAAAACACATTATACAAATAGGAAGAAATTCACGCTAAAGGAGGGATTTAATAGAAAACTTGGAGCTTATTTAGGCGTCCCGCCAGAACTTTGCCAGTTAGAATCAAGCTTTAGGGCGATGGCGTTTTTGAGACCCCTGACGTTTCAAAAGATGTGCGTGGTGGTTGAGCAGATACAACCCGCTTGACACGGAGGCTATGGTCATGGAATAGCTGACATAAATTAGTGATGTAATGTGACGCCACACATGTAACATGTTGTTGCTTTTCATCATAAATTTCTGCCTGCCATTTAAGAAGTTTAAATTATTAATCATTGGGTACACTCTAAGATCATTTGGGTTAAAACTCAACCAAAATCAACTGGGTTAAGTGAATATGAACCCAACTGGGTTCATATTCACTCAACCCAGTTAATTTGGGTTAATTTTTAACCCAACTGATTTTAGAGAGTACTTACATACAACAGTCAGGATGCAATAAAACACATTATACAAATAGGAAGAAATTCACGCTAAAGGAGGGATTTAATAGAAAACTTGGAGCTTATTTAGGCGTCCCGCCAGAACTTTGCCAGTTAGGATCAAGCTTTAGGGCGATGGCGTTTTTGAGACCCCTGACGTTTCAAAAGATGTCCGTGGTGGTTGAGCAGATACAACCCGCTTGACACGGAGGCTATGGTCATGGAATAGCTGACATAAATTAGTGATGTAATGTGACGCCACACATGTAACATGTTGTTGCTTTTCATCATAAATTTCTGCCTGCCGTTTTATACTGCTATAACCGTGGGGAACGGCCGTCGATATCTGCTTTGAAACAATAGTGTTCAACTGATGACTCGGAGACAAATTAAAGATGATAACAATTTAATAGCCAATCTGGTATTCCAAATATCTAACAGCAATCAACATTTAATAACCTGACTTGTTGGGTATCCGAACAATTTTACAGCAATAGGTCATGGGATTTCCCAATAAAATGAAGCAGAGTAACGTTTGGAAATCCAAACTATAACTGAATTCTTACTTGTGATCAAGGCTATATATACAATATAATAAATGCGTCATGTCATAACAAGTTTACTTGATACAAAGATTAAAGTAAGCTTTCACTGGGTCTTAGTGATATGCCTTATTAACTTAGTGAATAGAGCTTAAATAAACAATGGAGGAAAACAATGAATAGAGGCAACTTGTTAACAACTTCTATAAGAGAGGCTTGCTGTCACACGACGATGAAGAAATATGCCAAGTTTGAAACAAATGAGACTGAATTGAACAAAATGCGAACAGTAGATTGTGAATGCAGTATAATAATAGTAAATTTGTCTTTTTGATTCGAAAGTTTATCATGGCCTGTACACGCTCTGGTGATATAATCTCTGCCGCTCCAATTGATGCGACCCGCAGCAACCATTAAAATTGTAATGTCCTAAAATTCCGAAATACAAACAATTATGGTCGCTTGTACCGATGATGTCTCTTACGTTCAGGAGTTCCTGATCTTGACAAAGTTGGTCGAAGGCCCGGGATTCTACTCTGATTGTCCCGGATGTACTCTCGGGCTGCTTCGTCCAACTCGCAGTCTTTAACCCATGAGTTATCAGCATCTGAGTGGTCTCTCCATTTAATCAGATACTGAAGGCCAAATTGCACGGACCTACAATATCTGACCACAGTCTCAGTAACTCTTTTTGGCTGTACAGTGTTTGTCGGACGGCTGAGGAGGGATAGAGCTGAACACTCCTCCCGCGGCGTCTGAATTGAAACGCTCTTCATCTGAGGGGAACATTGAACAGGCGTGTCGGTGGAAGTTGGTACTGCGTTGACTCTGACTTCGACTTTTAATGGAGAGTTAATATAAGTTTGAGTACTCACTGAGTCTTTGTGGATGTGTTGGTGGTCTGTTTCTGTAAAAACACTTGAAGCACATATACTAACTTCTGGCGATTTGTTGGAGCTCTGTGGAAACTTAATGTTCTGATGCTGGTAAGTCTGTTGTAGCTGTGCGGTGTTTTTCCTTTTGTTGTAGTCCGTCATGCGCCGCTCATCTCGTAGTTTATTTGCAGCGGATTTTTGCAGTGGTTGTTTTTTCCATGACAATACCAACGTGGTGGAATCCTCACAAGTCTGGAGAGTCTATTGCATCTTCATTTTATCCAGATGGAGATTATCAAGGATTGTCTGTATATTGTCGGGTAATTTGTTGAACATCTTTATATTCGTAGTAGCAATTGGAACGTGGTACCTGGATCGTTTGGACAAGCTAAAAAGATGTCCAGTCGCGGATTCTCTCACCAATTATAACCGTGGGGAACGGCCGTCGATATCTGCTTTGAAACAATAGTGTTCAACTGATGACTCGGAGACAAATTAAAGATGATAACAATTTAATAGCCAATCTGGTATTCCAAATATCTAACAGCAATCAACATTTAATAACCGGACTTGTTGGATATCCGAACAATTTTACAGCAATAGGTCATGGGATTTCCCAATAAAATGAAGCAGAGTAACGTTTGGAAATCCAAACTATAACTGAATTCTTACTTGTGATCAAGGCTATATATACAATATAATAAATGCGTCATGTCATAACAAGTTTACTTGATATAAAGATTAAAGTAAGCTTTCACTGGGTCTTAATGATATGCCTTATTAACTTAGTGAATAGAGCTTAAATAAACAATGGAGGAAAACAATGAATAGAGGCAACTTGTTAACAACTTCTATAAGAGAGGCTTGCTGTCACACGACGATGAAGAAATATGCCAAGTTTGAAACAAATGAGACTGAATTGAACAAAATGCGAACAGCAGATTGTGAATGCAGTATAATAATAGTAAATTTGTCTTTTTGATTCGAAAGTTTATCATGGCCTGTACACGCTCTGGTGATACTGACATCATTCCACCAGAATAAACTCCCCATATTCCAATAGTTTTACCATTACGTTCATAGTACCTGTAAAAGCAACGAGACTGGCATTCGCAGTCTCCGATTTCTGGGGTGGTGCGTGGTTTCTATGAGCACGAATACTCTCAAGCAAATCCGCAAAGCCACCTATACACTACTGTGTTCCTCTCTACAATTATTGTACAGCAATATACCATTACGTTTACAGTGCCCGCAAAAGCCATAAGACTGGCATTTGCAATCTCAGATTTCTGGAGACGTGTGTGGTTTCCATGGGCACGAATGCTCTTCGGCGGTTACGTGGTTTTCCTATGTATGCCCCCCACCCCACACTGAGAGTCTGTTCTGATTACTGTGGTATATCTACTTATTATATGACTCTGCAATTTAACCGCTAAATATCACTAATGTTTGACGATCTTTTCCCGGTCCTCGGAAAATCCACAGTGTGGAATCCGATTCCGTATCACTATAGTAAGACGGACTATTTACGCGTGCGTCCGAATTCGCATAATTAGCTGTTCGAGACGCAGACAGGTGCACACTTCCGCAGACAGGTGCCACTACGTATTTATGCGCATCAGGGGATTCCCCGGAATTGTGCGCGTGTTACAAAAATAAGTGTAAACAAAAATAGTTCTTTTTTACTTCAATCCAATTTACCCCTAAAAAGGTTGGGGGAATTGTTAATACTAGCGTTGCGATGTTGAACTATAAGTCGAAAAATAAACCTTTTATCGCTACAGTGAAGTGATCTGGGTCGTCGCATCCCGTCTCATTGAGGAGGTCAGATCGTCGAATGCACCGGAGTGGAGATCGCTTGGAAATGCCAAGTTCCCTATTTAGTTTTGTTTACCAGGGATATTTAAACAATCAGATTCGAGTCAAAAATTTACAAAATAAAAATAACATTCTGACTGCTTGTTCCTTGACAAGTACTTTCCCAACTGGACATATAATGATGGAGTCTGCTAAACTTATTAGTTATTTAAAAACTTTTGGTTGTGTTATTCCCAACAGTTCAGTCAATATTCGAAGATCGATAATCGTGACCGTGACACCGATTGGTGTCTATTCGTTTCGACCAATTGAATGCAATAAAAAGTCAAAACCAAATTAGGGTTGGTACCCCCGCCAACTAACAGTGATGTCATGTTGGCAACGGAGAAAACGCATCACTAATCCAGTTAAAACGTGTTTTTCGTTCAATTTTCTTGTTGACTGGTTGTTACATTGGAAGTGTGTGATAAATACAGAACCGCATATACGTTTGAATGGGTTAGGAACTGTCGCACTCGACTGCTTTGGCCTAGGATATCCTGGGTCAAAGCAATCTCGTGCGACAATTCTTTACCCATTCAAACGTATGTGCGGTTCTGTGTATTTATTATTGTTTATAATTTATTGCAAAAAAAATCAACAAAACCACATCATGTGAACCTTCATTGATACGAGCTCGACGACGGTCATATGATATTGTTTTGTTGAAATTTTTTTAAAAAATATATTTTTTCAACTGTCTCATTTTTAAATTACGCGACCAATTCGTTAGGTAAAGATTTAAGTTTTAACCCTTTACCTAACCTGAAAAGCAGACGACACTTGCAAAAATAATTCTCGAATAACTAATTTTTTTCATTTTTTGTCTCAAAAACATAGGTTATGACCCCTCGTTGGAACGAGCTCGACGAGCTCGTTCCAACGAGGGGTCATAACCTATGTTTTTGAGACAAAAAATGAAAAAAATAATGAAAATTATTTGGCGATTTTGAGAATAGCGCTGGCCGGTTTTGGCCGTTACGTTAGGTAAAGGGTTAAGAATTAAGTACTTTTCTTGTACCACTTCTGCTATGGATCCCGATTCATATCACTGTCATACTTATCTTCCACTACTGCATTCTGCTTGCTCAAACGCCTCTCTCTTTGCATCCATGATCGGAAAGGTATGCAGACACCCCAGTTAGTCTTAAGATAAGGGTACCGCAAAGGGGTTTGTAAAAAGAGTGGATGATGATTCCATCAAATGAGCTAAAGTTCAGCAAGAGTAATAAAAGGGTGCCGCCACCCGATCGGTTGTACAGGACAGCCACCGCGGACTGGTCACCTGCCACGGGTGGGCAATATTTCCACGGGCGCACTAATATTAGATTCCAAACACTGATTATAGGAATAATCATCACAAATTTAATTAACGAAGCACCGGATACAACCCGGTACTTCATTAATTATCTCCCGCCAAAACGAAGTCTCCGGGGATATAGAAATGGGTTCCGTCCGTCCGTCCGTCCGTCCGTCCGTCCGTCCGTCCGTCCGTCCGTCCGTCCGTCCGTCACAACTTTGGACCTTCATATCTCAGTCATTGGATGTTGGATTTCAATGATCGTTGGTATGCTGATAGACCACTATGGGAGAAAGGATATTTTTCCACTATACCAATGGCCCAGACTAGCTGGTGCAACCCAATTTATTTCCAGGGCCAAACACAAATTTTGAATCCCCCAAACCCCCCAAAATTTGCCAAAAAACGCAAAAACGAGAAGACCAGTATGGTCCTCTATACTTTTGCGCAATACGCAACTTGTTGTCAAGGACAACAATAGGCTACCGCCATCATGTCATTCTGTTGTTTGGCCCATGTCAGATCAACACGTATCCTGACTTTTGTGCTATAAAACCCTACAGTATAATGTAGCCAGACACAATTTTGAAGTGGAATGGTGGAATAATTGCAGCAGAATGCAGCTGAATATAGACATTGAGTTTTTGAACATCAGGGCTATAACTTTATTGAAATTAAAATAATATTTCTTGTTCTTCCCGTTTTCGGGATATGCACCTGATTTGTTCATTCTTTGTTTATCATATGTGTGTGTTCAATGTTCACCTTTTTCCCCTTGAATCCTCTCATTAGATTTTTAAGAACTAATTGCTGTTAGCGAATTTGTTATTAATTAAAATTCTTCTTAAAAATCTTAGATAATTTACGGAATGTGGATTATTCGTACCCCCCTTTGTCGCGTACCGGTTATTTTTGACTTAGTCGGACGTGTCTGTTTGCCATTACCCTTCTCTGTGGGGAATCTTCTGTGAAGTTTCTCTACTGTTAAGGGTATTATTGGGATACCGGTTGTCTGACCTGGGCCTTTGTTGTGCCTGTTTTGGACTTGGTTTCCGGCTCCTATTCAGTTTAAATTTTTGCCTCGGGCGTGTGGGTATTATGAAGTCCTCATGTTCGAAATGTAAGAGGAAGAAGTCCTCTCTTGATTCTCATTCTTCATGTTTAGCTTGCACTCGTTGCTCGAAAGATGTTACCTGTGCAACTTGCTGTTCTTGGGATTCCAAGTGATGGAATTCTCTCTCTACTTATGTATGTGTTGGCGAAGCGCCGATTTCGGTGCTTTCGCCTAAGGTAACTAATCAAAATTTAGTGGTATAACATCAAGTTCTGTGCTGCCGTCGTCTTCAGACACAGAGCATGTTGACTTACGAGGTATCGCAGAATACTCGGTACCTCGGGCAAGCAGATGGTCAACTAGCTCGACCGGTGTAACGGAGCCTTTAATTAGTGCTTCAATACCGGGAAAATCCGTAGCGCTCCAGGATACGGAGGATGGAAGACAGTCCTCTGTTCAGACGACGGCATGTAAGGGGAAGAGGCCAGTCAAATTGAAAGGTGCATCAGTAGCGAAGCATTTTTCTGTTTTAGGGACAAAATCAGAAAGATTCGACTTTTGTTGCCAGTTCTGCTGGTAGTCCGGTAGAAAATGCTTCAGAGCCAGTTGTTTCTGATGTACCTTTCTCTGCCAGTGCGGCTGGCAGTAATTTTGATATAAGAGCCTCTTCTTCGTTCGTTTCCAGGACTCAGCACAGTAGACCGCATGCTAGCCGGCAAGATCCAGAGGTAGAGAGTCAGAACCAGGATACGGCTCTCTCTAAGGCTAGCATTTCGAGGCAAACGTCTTTTTCAAAAAGACGGACACAGGGCGATGTGTCAGATCACCTTCCGGAGCCTAAAAGGCGTAGAACGGGGGTGAACATAGCCTCGAATACGGAATTGCTGGAGCAAATTGCCCAGCTAATTGCAGACTCCCAGCAGCATAATATGCGGCCGTCATCGATCTCCGCTTCAGATGATTCGGACGGTGCTGGATCGGCAGAAAGAAGGGTTTCCTCAAATAATCAGTATGCCGATAATAGACCAGACCAGGAACCTCTAGTTGGTAGTGTTAGGGAGTTTGATGAAGACGAGACTGACACTACATCTTTGGCTGAGCAGCATATGGAAACTATGAGGTTCCTGCAGGATTTTTCACCTGAATTAATTCCTTCTGGTCAGAGTTCTGCGCCTTCTAGAGCCAAGCGACTGTCTTCTTTAGACAGGGAGGTCATTAAGTCGAAGGAAAGTATCCTTCTGTATCCGTCTCAATCAGTCCAAGCGTCAGATGCGTTTGATTGTTGTGACGAGGCTATTGCTGACCTGGCTCAGGCTAGAAAAAATTCTTTCCTTTCGGAAAAGAAGCTTGACCTACCGTTTAGAGGCAATACCTTCTTAAATACGGTAGGCGAGAATAAGATTCCAAGAGCTCCTCTGCGATTGGATGACGGAGCTAGGGACTTGGGTATGTCTCTTCCGTCATCGTGTAGCGTCAGTTCTTTTGTTATAGATACTTGCATTGAATCTAGCAGAAGTATTTTGGACGCTATGTCTTATGCAGATCATATTTGCAGGGCATTGGCCGGCAATCTGGAATCTGAGAGCTTACAGGAGTTGCTATCTCCTTTGAGAGTGCTCTCTCGCGCCATAATGTATACAACATCCCACTCTGCTCTTTCAGTAGCGAATTTAGAGTTGGTCAGGCGCGATGCTGCCCTTAAATCTACGTCATTTATTGACGACAGTGTTAAGAGCTCTCTAAGGGCCGCTCCCGTTTCGGGCTCTTCATTATTTAATGATAAGCTAAAAGCTGTCTTTGAAGATGCTTCTAAGAAAGCTACAAGTCAGCTTTTGTTGCGCTCAGCTTCGCAACCTCAGCCTTCCACAAGTGGTACTCCTCGGAGAGGTAAATTTTTCTCCAAGAGAGGCTCAGCCCGTGCTGCTTCTAAAGCTAATCGTGCGCGTGGTGGCTCGAAACAGGGGGGCGATTTCAAAAAGGGGATGGCGCAGTTGGATAATAACGAAACGCGTAACCCCACACCGACGTCACAGAGGGGTGCGAGAGCTTCACGAGGTTTCTCCTCGTATAAGCCTCGTAAGTCCTACAAATGAAGATTTCGACCTCTACTGTTCTCCGGTTGGCGGAAGGCTTTCAAAATTCGCAAGCAACTGGAACAACATAACTCAGGATCTTTGGGTTCGAGACGTTGTGAAAAATGGTCTACGTCTTTCGTTCCGGAGAAAACCTCCATTAACGCGGATTCCGCGATTTGTAAGCCTTCCACAAAATATAACAAAGAGAGAGGCTTTGATTTCAGCAGTAGACTCTCTCCTACAAAAGGAGGCAGTAGAGGTCGTAGAGAATCCTAATTCAAAGGGATTCTACAGTCATCTTTTTCTTGTGTCGAAGCCAGACGGCTCGTACAGACCGGTCATCGATCTCAGTTGGATAATCAAGCTAATAGTTGCTCCAAGATTTTATATGGAGACAATTCGATCGGTGAGAGGCAGCATCCGAGTGAACGATTACGCCGCAAGTATAGATTTGAAGGACGCGTATTTTCACATCATGATTCATCCGGCTTTTCGGAAATACCTCCGTTTCGCGGTTCAAGGGAAGGTATACCAGTTCAGAGCAATGTGTTTTGGCCTGAACCTTGCTCCGTGGGCGTTCACTCGGGTGATGAATGCAGTAATGAGCCATTTCAGAGCGCACTCGGCTTCGATGACGTCGGCATATCTGGACGACATACTTCAAAGGTACGAAAATTTTCATGCTCTCCAAAGTGACGTTCAGAGTCTGCTATCGCTGCTACGATGCCTAGGTTTTATAATCAATGACGAGCTTTACTATACAATACTCGGACACTTTTAATGATTTATAAAGAGTCTCATTTCTCTGGTATTTATTTATTCATTAATGTTTAAGGTCACATATTTATGCACAATGGCTAATCATGACCGTGACAGTTTTACGGGTGGAGGAAGCCGGAGTACCCGGAGAGAACCACCGGGCAACGACGAGCAGCTGCCAGCTCCCCAACATCGTAACTCCGCACTGCAGCACAGGCAGGGTTAGATTGGTTGAAGACATGCGCACCTTCGACGTGCAGTACGTCTTAGTACACGGCATCATCGTGCCCCCATGTGGGCAATGGAGATAAAGTGTCTTGCCCATGAACACAACGCGGTTGCCGCAGGTGGGATTCGAACCGAGAACCTCTCGACTTGCAGCCTGCACCTCTACCTACTGAGCCACCGCGCTCCCCGTCATTTCTCTGGACTTCTTTATATTTTGGCTTCCTTTATCAAATTAGCATAATGGGTTATGCTAGGCCTTAAATAGAGTTACACCTATATTTTCATTGTTTTTTTCTGTAATAAGAGCAATGAATATCAAGTACTGGGCCCGCCTGTCTGTTTACTATTCTCAGCTAGTCTGGGCCATTGGTATAGTGGAAAAATATGAAAAATTTATACCAATTTTAATATTTTTAATACTTACCAATGGCCCAGACGGGGATGGCCCTCCCTGGAGTAGACACTCCTTCCTCCCCGCTGAGTTATATATTACAGTTCTTAATAACATTTAACAGGCACAACAATAAAGAATGACATGATGGCGGTAGCCTATTGTTGTCCTTGACAGCAAGTTGCGCATTGCGCAAAAGTATGGAGGACCATACTGGTCTTCTCGTTTTTTGCGTTTTTTGGCAAATTTTGGGGGGTTTGGGGGATTCAAAATTTGTGTTTGGCCCTGGAAATAAATTGGGTTGCACCAGCTAGTCTGGGCCATTGGTAAGTATTAAAAATATTAAAATTGGTATAAATTTTTCATATTCACAAGTAACAGGTTTTGTCCATTTTTTTTTCCTGGAGTTATGGACCTTTTTTCCACTTTTGCAACTTTAAACATTTCAATTTTTATGATTACTGCATGGCGGGGGGGGGGGGGGGTACCGGTGGCGTTGCACCTTGTTAAAATTTTGATGATGATGATTTTATTATCTGGTAAACGCATGCGCGGGTATCACTGCCTACGCGTGGATTACGACCAATCCACGGAGACTGTACTGTAAGATAGAAGTGCTGCAAGCGCGGTGCCGACAAACGTGATGTAGTTTGTATATTTTATCAGTCGGGACTTGAGCCATCAAAGTCCGTACAAATGAAGTGTCCAACCCACCCACACCAATAGTTCTTCGCGACGTTCATAGATACCAACTCCCAGCTCTCAAGATGCCGGTTAGATTCTGTAAGGAATTCGACGCTGTAATGACCTGGAACGAGTGAAGTCCTTAAATGTCCCATCATCTTGGTTTAGATTCAATTGTCTGGGATATTTCAGTTGATCGGAAAAGCGAACCTACGGTTCGTTTTTCCAACAAACTGAAATCTTCCATCCAATTCAATCGAAAAAATATCAATCATAAACATTCATTTTTTTTGCATCAACAACAAGAAATGTTTCTCAAGTGAAACTTGCTTCAACTGAATCTTTCGTTACCTCACTAATTCTATCAGACGTTTTTGTTTATTAAATAATTACGAATGTAGACTCGTCACAGCTGTAATCTATGATGATAAATAATTTCGTTAATATCTCGATTTTTGCAAGGTGAATTAATTATTATTGATTGGAATATCTATAAGTGAATCACGACAGAATATCTGTATATCTTTGCGGGTAAAGGACATGAATTTACCTCGACGATAGTCTGCGCGCAGGCTCCACGAAATGTGGGTAAACAAATAGCCCATAACAGAGTCCACTGCCTAACCGATTTAGACTGGTGGACTGGCCAACTCCAGAAAGACTTGAAAAGATATTTCAGCACCTTATATTTTCTGAGGGAAAGCATTATTGTTGAAACTCATTGTCATCTTTTTTTTTTATTTCCAGCTACTGGTGTTTTAAAATACGAACAGTTCTTCAGCATATTCGAACGCAAGCTCCGAGAAGACGAGGACGAGCGGGAACTCCGCAACGCCTTTCGAGTTTTAGATAAAAATAACCGAGGCGTTATCGATGTTGAAGACCTAAGATGGATATTGAAGAGCCTGGGTGACGATTTGAGTAAAGAAGACATCGAAGATATGATTCAGGAAACAGATACGGACAACAGCGGAACAGTTGATTACGAAGGTATCGTAAACATAGGTTCACTGGCTTATCGGTCATGGGTGATCAAATAGGACCATCGTGTTGGAAACATATTTAGTCGGTTTAACAGAGTTGTGGGTCTTGGTGGAAGTTGCCTCTGAAACTGGCACATCACTGTCGTTTTAAAGTAACATACGAAATCATTTTTGTAAGAAGAACCGGGCCTGAAGAAAAGCTGTGTGTTCCAATTGACTGGACCTATACAGGGCTAATTTCCATTACTTCATACCGTCCCTTGAGTGCGCCTTGATTAGGCTTCAAACCGAAGTACGAAAGCCCACAACTGATTGTTGTCCTCTTCCGCATCAATAGTCCGCCGTGATAAAATATAGTTCCCATATACTTCCGTTAGTAAACGTCATAAATATATCGAATTTTAACATACAACAAAATTTAATATAACTATAATAATAACAGTTAACATATTTCGTGATTTACAAACAACAGTAGCATAGATACATGGAGGTGATTTTGTAACGTTTTCGATACCGTGAAAGTGAAGATTTATATAGTGCCTCAGTGGTTACGGCATTGTACTCCAAACCGAAATGCACAGGGTTCGATCGCCGCCAGGGGTAACTGCGTTGTGTCCTTGGGCAAGGCGTTTAATCCCGATTGCCAATGAGGGGGCACGGTAGCCCTGTGTAATGGGGCGCTCTTCACGTCGATAGTGCACTTATCTCCAGCCAATGCTAACCCTGCTTGTATGGAGTTAGTGCGTTGGGGAGCCTGATGGTTGCTCGACGCTGCTCGGTGGTTCTCTCCGAGTCTCCGGCTCCCCCCACCCGTAAAACTGTCCGACACGAGGTGATCTTGGCAGTCGCAAACCCGAATAAATAAGATTCTATATCTTCACTACGGGGAATACGATTATTATTTTCACGCGATGTTTTCTATGATTTATAGTTTTGCGTATAATAAAATATAATATGCTTTGCTTAAGCTTGGCTGCTGTATTGGACTAAACCGTAATCGCGAAATTTCGCTGCAGTATAATATGATTTATAATAATAATAATCTTGAAAGTGTGTTATAGTTTGTATTTTTCTAATTAATATTATTTATTTTCTTTTTTTTTTAATTTTTGTTGGCAGCAACCTTAAGCAATTGCATCGCCGTGCACGAAGCATGGGGGCACCACTTTTTCATCGATCGCCACAAAATACGTAACATAATCGAACTGTATTATTCGGGGAGTTATCAACCAATGGGAGATAACAGAAGTACGAAAAGAACGATAATCCTGTCCATACTCCGATGTTGGTTCAGATTTGTTGGTTTGGGTGAGGTGGGAGGGGGCATGCGGTTCCCTAAATGGTACCGATATTGTTGGTATCCTTTGCTCGCCTGAGATGTACCTAACAGTTACATTGATATAGAAGAACTATTATGGGGTCGACCTCAATCTACATCCTATCAGATTTTGCTCTGATGGAGCACAACAAACGACAAGAGTTATGCCGCGGCGATGGAAAACTGGCTGTTGCATGAGGTCAGCGTAAAACATGAAGTATAATGACCGAGCCATATTTTGTTTGGTCGATTTTAACAATCACCGCTGAGGTTTCAATGTTCATCCTTTCCAAGTTCTTTAGTTCGGAAGACTTGAAAGAGGTGACCGGCGATTGTGACGCCAGATATTTGTGCATGTAAGGTGGGGGTCAATGGCGGTTCGGGTTCTCCATCGGGGAAGAAGTTTTGTGTTTGCGTTTTGGGAGGGGGGAATCTATATTACGGGGCAAATGCTCATGGCATCCGGCAGACTTCAGGCAGTATTGCTTGGAGTTTGGGCCTTTGAGAGCTCCTACACTTGAGTACGGTGTAGGGTCAGGCAGTTTTTTGGCATTCTGTCTTCACAACGACTAATCCAAACTAGTGTTGCGGATCGGACAGCAAAATACCGGTTCGATACCGGTCAAGGGCTGGACCGCTCTGTGCATTGGACCAGACCACTTCCTGTTGTGCCGGTACACAAACGAGCTGAACCGGTCCGGGCAGTCCAAGACGGACATTGTAATGTGTCAAACTATGGCTAGTTCGGGCCACAGCGTTCATTTTTGGGCTTCCAACTTGACCAGAGCAATAACTGGGAAATTAGTTCGGGAAACACGCTTCCCCAACAGTCAAAGACCCAAATCGTGCCCATTACGAATGTAGGCAGACATGATATAATATATCGCTAAAGGACTGCAGTTGGCACCTTGTTACACACAATGTCCGAGGATATAACATTCGCTTATTACAAAGCCACAAAGCCTTATAGAGTTCTTCATTTTGCTGGCAGTATATCAAACCTAGACGCCTGCAGACACCGTCCAACACCGAATGCCATATAGCATGTGGAGAATGGATTGTAATTAAATCAACCGTGGAGTGAAGTTATCACCCAAAGTATCACTTTCAAATTCTGTACATATGGACAAAAAACACAAGCAATGTTTCAGCCAATTAAACCCGGAGGTCCATTGGCTGGAACTTTGCTTGTGCTTGTCCTGCTTTGCAACAAATTTGCAATTATTGATTGCGTGGAATCACCACTCTACGGGTGATTTAGTAATAATACACTCTCCACGTACTTACACGGATAGAGTCAAAATGCCCTATATTCGTTAAAAACGAAAACACTGCAGTGGACCTCATTGGAGCGATCCAGTGGGAAAAACTGAACCGCATATCCGAGACCGGATCGTATCGGACCACTATTCTTGGACCTGACTACCAATGGCAGTTCAGTACGGTCCGCATCACTAATTCCAAAAACAACAAAAAAATTATGTTGTGTCTGGTGCCAAGATATGGTGCATCGAGCCGATAAAACTAAACATTTTTGCACGGCATACACCATGATGTGTGTCAGGCAAAAGAAGATTTTTCTTTTTTATTAAAATCCTGATTTTTTCCCAGACGATCTGATTCGATATATTTTCGTTTGTATGATCTGGAATGTTCTGGTACTGTACAAAATAAGTTCAGAATTGCTAATATAACAGCTATTTATGCTTCCAACAGTGATCATATCCGCGATCGTCAAAAGACGAGTCAACACATCCTCAACTTATTCGGTTCATGATACATGTACGTTTAAACCTTTGATAACCATCCGGGTAATCTTATCATGGGATATTTAAAAGCTAGTGATTTATAATGTTAGTCAAACCAAGTCATACAAAATATCATTTGTCAAGCCGTGTTGAGATATACTCTTATCAGAAAATAATCACTCGCAGCATATGATATTCCGTTCAGTGCTTATTTTGACGAATTATGCATCCTATCAGGTCATAAATAACATTACATATGACTTAATTATGACAGAACAGAAATAAGAAAACTTTTTTATGCAGAGTTATCGTGCACTTGGAATTTGTTCGGGGACGCCAATTTCGTCGTGGAAAAGAAATGCCAAGGCATTGATTCTGAGATGCTACTGTTTTGCTTTCTGGTTCACAGGATGATGGAGAATTACTAAGAAGCTTATCCTATGAAATTTTAACCCTTTACCAAACATGGAAAGCAGACGACACTTGCAAAAAAAATTCTTGAATAAGTAATTAAATTCATTTTTAGCTCACCTGGCCTAAAAGGCCATGTGAGCTTTTCTCATCACTTGGCGTCTGTCGTCGTCCGGCGTCCGTAAACTTTTCACATTTTCATCTTCTTCTCTGTAAAATCTGAGCCGGTGTGAACCAAACTTGGCAGGAATGGTCTATGGGAGGTCCTCTACAAACGATCCTCGTTTTGTTTCCGTCGGATGAAAAACATGGCTTCCAGGGGCATTCTTTGATTCTGATTGGTGGATTTTCAAAAATCTTCTCCTCTGAAACTGCCAGGCCAAATGTTTTGAAACTCCATATAAATTATGACTGGGACGCCCTCTACCGACGATTCCCATTTAATGATGATTGGGTCACAAACATGGCCGCAATTGCGGTTTATAGTTACTGTAGAAACCCTATGTAAAATCACATTTTCATCATAGTCTCTGGAACTACTGAGCTGACATGAACCAAACCTGGCCGGGATAGTCTATGGAAGGTCCTCTACAAACGATCCCCATTTTGATCCCATGGGTTTAAAAACATGGCCGCCAGAGGCATTCTTTGATTCTGATTCGTGGATTTTGAAAAATCTTCTCCTCTAAAACCACAGTATACGTGTATTACTCTCAAGTTACTTATCTGAAATACTGATTGATGACTGGTGTTTGGAAAAGCATGGAAGTTTTGTTTATTTTTCTTTTCCCAGTAGCTGTCCAGTAAATATAAATCATTTTAAGATATGACAAAATTAGAGTAAAATGTGTTTCCTGTAACCCTTTACCTATCCAAAGCTATTTGAAAGAGAATACTGTCTGAAAAAAAATTGTAATTTTCAAAATATTTAACCTTCTTTTACTGATTTTTTTGTTGAAACAGAATTCATAAATGTGTGCATTTTGAAGGAATCTTCTTTGAAACTACAAGGCCAAATGATTTGAAACTTAATGTGCCTGATGACTGTAACCCCCTCTACCAATGTTCCTCATTTAATCTTCATCGGGTTGCAATTATGGCTGCCATTGTGGCTTACAGTTACTATAGAAATCCTATAGGAAATCACATTTTCATCATCTTCTCTAAGTACTGAGCCAATGTGAACCAGACTTGGCAGGCATGGTCTATGAGAGGTTCTCTGTAACTGTTACTCATTTTATTCCTGTTGGATGAAAAACGTGGCTGCCAGAAGCATTCTTCGATTCTGATTGGTCAATTTTGAAAACACATCTCCTCTGAAACCGCAGAGCCAAATGTTTTGAAACTTTGCATGGTTGATGACTGGGACACCCACTACCAATGTCCCTCATTTAATGTTGATCGTGTTGCAAACATGGTCACAATTGCGGTTTGTAGTTACTATAGAAAAACCTTACGGGAAATCCCATTTTCATCTTCTCTCTGGAATTACTGAGTCGACGTGAACCAAAACCTGGCAGGAATGGTCTATAGGATGCCCTCCAGAAACGATCCTCTTTTTGTTCCCGTTGGTTGGAAAATATGGCCACCAGAGACATTCTATGATTCTGTTTGATGGATTCAAATGCTTTGAAACTTCACGTGATTGAGGACTGGGACACATTCTACCAATGATCCTCATGTAATGTTGATGTAATGTTGCAAAACATGTTCACAATTGCAGCTCATAGTTACCATGGAAAGCCTATGGGAAATCACATTTTTATATGTAGTTTCAGGTGAGCGATTACAGGCTCTTTAGAGCCTCTAATTTGTCTCAAAAACATAGGTTATGACCCCTCATTGGAACGAGCTCGACCTTTGTTTTTGAGACAAAAAAATGAAAAACTAAAGAAAATTAATTGGCGATTTTTGTGAATAGCGCTGGCCGGTTTTGGCCGTTGCGTTGGGTGAAGGGTAAATACATCACGTTAGATTCCGCGACATTTATTGGTTAAGTAGGTGCATTCAATTTAATATAGTATATTTCGGGCCTTGACAACATAAACACGAAAGCTACTGACTGGGCGACACCACTGGCAAAATCGACTTTCGATAAAGTTATCTCCCTTGAAATTATTGAAAGCGCGAGGAAGGTCCAATTAAGAAGGAAGTGAATGTTGAGAAAACAACTTTGTCCTTTGACATCAGTAGAAAGTGAGACCAAGTTTCCTATTGTTACATTTTTATAAACTAAAACAACAGATAGCTCCCGGAGCTTATTAAAAGTAACAAAAGGAAACTTGGTCTTTTTATGACAAACTAGTTAGTAAGCGCGGTGGCTCAGTGGTTACGGCATTGAACTTCAAACCGAGGGGTCGACGGTTCGATCCCCGTCAGGAATAACTGCGCTGTGTCCTTGGGTAAGGCACGTAATCCCGATTGCTCACGTAGGGGTACTGTGTCGCTGTGTACTAAGGCGTACTACACGTCAATGGTGCACCTGTCTTCAACCAATGCTAACCCTGTTTGTGTGGAGTTAGTACGTTTGGGAGTCTGACGGTTGCGCGTCGATGCTCGGTGGTTCTCTTCGGGTACTCCGGTGTAAAAGGAATGGAAGTCCGTAGGAACGTTAGTCCCTCTGGACTATTATTCCGCGGAATTATAGTCCTAGGTCTAACATTTCTAGGAATAGTAGTCCGGCGGACTACTATTCCTAGAAATGTTAGACCTAGGATTATAATTCTGCGGAATAATAGTCCAGAGGGACTAATTTTCCTACGGACTTCCATTCCTGTCACACCGGCTTTCTCCATCCGTAAAATTGTCCGACACAAGGTGACCATGGCTGTCGAAAGTGTTGTTGACCTCCAATAAATAAATAAATAAATAAATAAATTACAAACTAATTGGAAGCAACAAGTTCACAGATAATTGGTCATTAAGAATATCTATCAGTGTCACAACTCCAAACACTGTGTCAACCTTGGTTTTTTGTTTTGTGAATGCGTTTTTACAGTAATTTGCACATTTTTATTCTTCCTAAGATAAAAATAGCAAATCTCGTCTCCTATACTTTTATATTAATGGAAAGGTTTGTGTGTGCATTATATCTCACGATGCGCACACCGTTGATGTAATTAACAGACAAAAGGTTACAGAACATCAAAACACAGTGAAAACGCCATTTACTATTTTTAAAAGGGGTTTCAGAGAGTAATAGTCAAACGTTCAAATCCATTGGAAAAATTGTAATAAGCCAGCTTCAGTATTTTTATACTACTCTACAGGAAAATGCTTGAAGTTTGTGAAATGATGCGCACATCGATGATACAAATTCGCTAACATTTCGAAATTTCAATTTTTATACGAAATTCCCATATCCTTAATGTTAAATTTACTGACAGCTTCAGTAAATTAAGGGGAGCTAACTCCTGTAAATCTTTTCCAATGACGAAAATTGTCAGCCATGGAAAACAAAACCAGAGGATTATTTATTTATTTATTGGTGTTTAAGGTCACATATTTCTACACAATGGCTACTCATGACCTCGAAAGTTTTACGGGTGGAGGAAGCCGGAGTACCCGGAGAGAAACACCGAGCAACGGCGAGCAACTGTCAGCTCCCCAACATACTAACTCCACACAAGCAGGGTTAGTATTGGTTGAAGACAGTGCACCATGGACGTGCACTACGCCTTAGTACACAATGTCACCGTGCCCCCACGTGGGCAATGGAGGTGAAGTGTCTTGCCCAAGGACACAACGCGGTTGCCGCAGGTGGGATTCGAACCGAGGACCTCTCGGCGTGCAGCCTGCACCTCTACCTACTGAGCCACCGCACCTCCAACCAGAGGATCAAGAAACAAGTGAGTGTTATATACATCTGTGGAATGTGCTCTTTAGTGCTTAGTATTAACCCTTTACCCAACGCAACGGCCAAAAACGAGCCAGCGATATTCTAAAAAATCGCCAATTAATTTTCATTATTTTTTTCATTATTTGTCTCAAAAACATAGGTTATGACCCTCCTTGGAACGAGCTCGTCGAGCTCGTTCCAACGAGGGGTCATAATCTATGTTTTTGAGACAAAAAATGAAAAATATTAGTTATTCAAGAATTGTTTTGCAAGTGTCGTCTGCTTTTTATGTTAGGTAAAGGATTAAAGTGGATAAGTCGAGTGGTTGGAAATCAAAAAATGCCGAAAAATGATGAACTGCCACTTATGAACTCTTTTCCCCTTTTAACAATTTTGTTGTCAAATTAGTCGCGCCGCCAGATGAATAACCGTGCATGTGAAGATCCATGAACAAAACGTTTGTCAGCACTTTCTTTCAAAACGGATAAAGGGAACCGTGGTTGTAACACAAGGCCTGGCCATCCTCTGTCATTTGTCAATGAAAGAGAAACAGAGAAACTGTTATTTTCATACCATGGAATTACAGGTTTAGAGCTTGAAGGGGGCGTTGGTCTAAGTTAAATATAATTTGTCATCAATTACGTTTCAACAAAGTGCTTGATTACTTCAGCCAATATTCGGGCTTTATCAAAAAGGTGAAGGTGAGTCAATAAAAGTTTCAAATATGAAGAACGTTGTTCATTTTTTCCAAAGAAAAATGGCATTATGCTAATATGGGTTTTTTGTTGTGATTTCTTGGAGAGACTAGGAAAGTGCCTGCAGGGTTACGTGATATGGTTTTGTTGAAATGCTTTAAAAAAAAATTCAAATATTAAAATAACAAAATTTGACCTCGGATATGTTGGGTAAAGGATTAAAACCTGTAGTTGGATAGTTTTAACTCGGAGTAGGGGTGTGGTGAGGGTGCTCATGAAATTTCCCACTTATTAGGAATTATGTGGCGGTAGTCGGAATTTTGCGTATCGCGGGGAGTGCAAGTTTAGAAGTGGACCCCCCACACCAATCTAAGATCCCTTAGCACAGAACCTGTGTAGTTTTTGTGTACTTTGATGACTGTTGTTTTTGTTTTGATTGTATAGTGGATAAAACGTGTGCAGTACGGGATGGTTGTTCTAGAACTGCATAAAAGCAGGGGTCTTATTTGTTGTACCTCTCATTTCGACTACAGATAAAATTCAAGTTTCAGGGGAGAGTATTCAGAAAATAACAACGATAAATGGAAGGCGATTTTAAATAATCTGAAGTCTTTCTACTTTTCCATTTTTCAATATATAATTATATGAAAGAAGCATAAGGATAAGTACAGTGTGAATGTGTGTTCAACTCACCTTTTCTATACATTACGGTTAATGAAAAGTCTGCATGGAATGATTCTATGCCCTCATAGTGGTCGAATCCTGCTGTGATGTTTGTCACCGATTTATAACCTCATTCCCACCCAACAAGTATCCAAAGCACACTGACATTATGGACATCACTAAATCGACCCACAACACGCGGGGGAGGGGGCACAAGGATGCTCTCTGCATACAACCTTCTATGAATATATTTCAATGTCGAGCTCGTTCCAATGAGGGGTCATAACCTATGTTTTTAAGACAAAAAATGAAAAAATAGTTATTCAAGAATTTTGTTTGCAAGTGTCGTCTGCTTTTCTGGTTAGGTAAAGGGTTAATTGGAGGACTTGTTACTACAGTACAGTCACCGTGGACTGGTCGTAATCCACCCGTGGGCAGTGAAGTCCACGCATGCTTTCACCTGGTAATAAAAATCAACATCACCAAAATTTTAATTAATGAACACCGGGTTTTATCCGTTGCTGCAATAATTAAATTTTTGATGATTATTCCTATCATTATTGTTTGGAATCTAATATAGCTGCGTTCGTGGAAATATTGCCACCGAAAGTGACCAGTCCGCGGCGGCCATACTGCAGCAATTTCAGTATTTTGCCTTCAGTGTGCATCGAGCCTTTTGATCAACTATAGGGAAAATATCATTCTTATGCTTAACCCTTTACCCAACGTAACGGCCAAAACCGGCCAGCGCTATTCTCAAAAATCGCCAATTAATTTTCAAAATATTTTCATTTTTTGTCTCAAAAACATAGGTTATGACCCCTCGTTGGAACGAGCTCGTCGAGCTCGTTCCAACGAGGGGTCATAACCTATGTTTTTGCGACAAAAAATGAAAAAAATTAATTATTCAAGAATTTTTTTTGCAAGTGTCGTCTGCTTTTCATGTTAGGTAAAGGGTTAAGAAATCTGTAAATAAGGTTCCCCGACAAATGGTTTGCCTGACAAGTTAAGGTAATCTTTTTCCGGGTCGCCTTAATTTCTAATTTGTACAGATCAGGGTTTGCTACTTGTGGGCTGAAAAACAGCACTTTTCAGAGTAAATAACAGAACATTGCTCAGCAGTATATTTTATGCAGCAATGGTCGGTGACAACACAGCCAGGTAAAATATTTCCTTTTGAGGGCGTAGAACTGTCTTACAGGTTGGTCTGTCACGCAGTAGCCTTTCTATGCACACTTCAGAGTAGTTTGTGAGAGGTGTTAAATGGCAGTATGATTTTTTCCTTTTTTGTTTTGTTATTTTTTTTCTTTGGTAAATGTTCCAAAGCATGTATATCAAAATTGGATGTTATTTTGCAGTTTTTGCCTATTATAAGTTCATTGTTTCATTCGTTTTCATCGTTCTTACAACAATTTCCGTTCTTGACTGCACCGTTAGTGTTTTATGTCGTTATTTTGTCGGTGTTTTTTTTTAATTTATCGATAAATCACCACATAACAGTCCCAAGGCGCAATTCGTGCTCTCAGCTGAAACCTTCGAAAACAGTGTATGTTTGTCGGATAAACAGTTAATGTCATTTCTGTACCCAAGTTATAGAATTTTTGTCAATATACTCATTTGATTACACTTCTTTCAAGTTTGCACAAAATTTTAAAAACAAGGGAAGGTCTGTGTGGCGCCGAAATTATTAAATAAATTGTACTGCTGATATTTTAACCCTTTACCTAACGTAACGACCAAAACCGGCAAGCGCTATTCTCAAAAATCGCCAATTAATTTTCATTATTTTTTTCATTTTTTTGTCTCAAAAACATAGGTTATGACCCCTTGTTGGAACGAGCTCGTTCCAACGAGGGGTCATAACCTATGTTTTTGAGACAAAAAATGAAAAAAAATAGTTATTCAAGAATTATTTTTGCGACTGTCGTCTGCTTTTCATGTTAGGTAAAGGGTTAAAAGCGTGAGAACGGATACATCAGTGGCGGCTCGTCCCATGGGCCGGTGTGGCCGAAGGTTAGGGGCTCCCATCCCTAGAGGGCCCCATTGGAGTCGGTGTTCCATTGACTCATTACCGTCGCTATTCTATTGACACGCAGCGATGTTATCTCGTTTCGTCAATTTATAATTATGAATTGTTTGCATATTCAATTATTACACCATCCGCCTATTACGGTACGGTCGTCGAGGACTGGTCACTTTCCACGGGCGGGCAATATTTTCACGGATGGAATAATTTTAGATTGCAAACACAAATTACAGGAAAAATCATCAAAATTTTAATTATTGAAGCACCGGGTACAACCCTGTGTTTCATTAAACCTTTACCTAACATGAAAAGCAGACGACACTTGCAAAAAAAATTCTTGAATAACTAATTTTTTTTCATTTTTTGTCTCAAAAACATAGGTTATGACCCCTCGTTGGAACGAGCTCGACGAGCTCGTTCCAACGAGGGGTCATAACCTATGTTTTTGAGGCAAAAAATGAAAATATAATGAAAATTTATTGGCGATTTTTGAGAATAACGCTGGCCGGTTTTGGCCGTTACGTTGGGTAAAGGGTTAATTAAAAATTTGCTGCTGATGGTTTTTATTACCTGGTAAACGTATGCATGGACATCACTGTCCACGTGTGGATTACGACCAGTCTACGGCGACTGAACTTTATCCTTTTGCTGGTACATGTACCGGCAGCTGATGTAATGCCAGTTATCGAAAGAAAAATATGGTGTATTCGATTCAGTGATATTCACCTTTCGTTAGCCTACTAGAGGGAAGGATTTTACTTCTTTTTTTATCATCAGTTTTCTCCCACCGGTCGAATCATGGTCAGCCCGGTTCGTTAAGAGTGCCACGCCTCCTACAGCGGCCTTTGTCCGCCACTGAAATGGGCTGGAGGTAAGGCATCGTGTCACCATGGACATGGCGGCCGGGATGTTGCGTTGTCTCCCCCACCAATCTACGTCAAACCTTTCAGAAATTAGAGATTCACAGTGGACATTTCTCGCATCAGGGAGATGGAGTGCAAATGACTGTCTCAAAAGTTGTATGATCGGTAACATGGGATGGGGTATAGTTGGAAATTTCGAGGGGGAACACCTCCGAATCAAAACTCCCAGCCACGCCCCTGTTTTTTACAAAGACTACTTGAATAATAGACACATCCATGTTGCAGCTTTGAACTGTATGCAACATTTTGTTAAAATTCATAAATTTCAACTTCCTGGTTAAGTTTATATCTGGTCTCTGAATACACGTAAAGCTGGGATGTGTCGTAATTTTGAGGGTGACAATTTTAGCTCCGCTCACAGCGCATCTCAATTAATTATGTATACTATTTGTTATTTGTCTTGTTTTGACAAAAATGAAACAGTGCAATTGCAATTTCCGTCAATTCCTCGCATAATGTAACACTCGACTTTTGATGATCTCAGAATTTGATTGTTGAGACGATAGGTTTTACTTGTGCCATTGCAGTCATTCGCGGAAGAATAAAACTCAAGGCTGCGTGTGTCGTTCTGTGCTTATTAATCGCCTTCACGTGCCAGAAGGCACATAGAACACATTGGAACTCTGGGGTCGAAATATCAACACAAAGAACACATTTTGTCGCCAACCAAATTTGCGAGGGGAACCAGAGTTACTATTTTTAGCTATCGCTGGCGATTCAAATTGTAATTGTGGAGCATGATTTGTAGAAGATTCCAGTGAAACTTCGCTTCTGTGTAAAAATAGTCCGTCAACGATTTCCGTTCGGCATATATGTGCAGAACGGGTTTTCATTTTCCGCATGGTTTAGTGTTGCTATAGATGGGGATTTCATAGAACAGGCGTGTTACAAAAACTGAACGTGTCCTTAAAGGCCCGTGGAATTTTTGCTCTTCCATTATTAGGTAACACTTCTTTGACTTGGAAGTGTCGCCTAGTGAAGTATTGGCCGCTTATACAGGCAGCCAAGATGACACTACAAACCACTTCCAAGATATCAAACCCTTTATCGGCAAGACCACCAAATTTCTGTATGTTGGAACAGGTGTCCTTCATGAACTTGTAAGACAAGAAACTCAACAACATTGGAACTAGGCACCTTATGGGTTGAACTCCAGTAAATATATAAATAGTAAGTTTGTTTTTGTCTATGGAATATGTATTGGTTGCACATTCGAATATTAGTTCTCTCAAATTCCAAATTATTTACGAAATAAAAAATTATTCTCGTAACAGGAGTGTGCGAGATTGAAAATCGACTCTCGTGAATCGGAACAAAGTTTAAAGTCTATTTTATATATAACAAGAGAAACTCTTACAGCATGCGGAGAGCGGATTTCAAAATACCACCGCGGGTTTGAGTTCTAACCAGAACATAAATCCAGAATTCGGGTACAAAGCAAAGAAGAGGAACCAAAATGAATTTCTATTTTTGGCTCTGTTGAATATCGCCCCGTAGGTTTTTTTTTTTAGTTTCATCACACCCCATGCACTGTGCAGTTCAAAATGGAATCAGAAGGTGATCTGCTTTTCATCCTGCTTTTATATTTTTCTTTCTTTATTTATTCATTTCGATAATAGCTAGAAATTCCCCGAGTGGTTTGCTGATAAAGTTCAATAATACCTTCCCAGTGTGTGAGATGTGAGAGTGCGTTTTCTGTGACCGCTTTTTCGTGACTTTTCCTTTTCTTTTCTTTATGTTGGTGTTATGATATTGCTAATTTGGCCAGAGGCGTAACGAAGAATGGGATTAGGTTGACCCCCCCCCCCCCCCCTCACAATAGCTTTCACAATTGAGACATTTACGCCTGGACTGGAGTCATTGATATCGATTCGCTCTTACTTGTAATCATGAGCAAATAAAAATTCCGCGCTACTTCTCTCGACCCTGAACGCATTGCAAATGAACAAATACTATCTTCTAATGTTTGCCTTTATCATCAAAAATTGATTTGATACTTGGACTTGTGTCTCACACAGTCGCTTATGTAAATGGCCACTGTGGTACCCATTTCGAGCAGGCTGTGGCCAGCATGGCCAATTTGGAGTACGGTACGTTTTAATTGAATAAAAAAAAAACTACTATATATCTATTTTATTTATCCATAAATAAATTTCCAAGAAGTCGTGAGTGCTTTTTAGCTATAATCCGGACTAACTTATATTCCAACTACATCATCAAGGCAAGCCTTCGACGAAGGCTTGCCTTGATGGTGTAGATGGAATATTTGAGGAGTCGGGACTTGAGTCATCACCCTCTGGACAAATTAGGATTACGCCACCTCACCAAGTTGCCATCCTCGCGGCGCCCTAGTTTGTAGCACATTTTCCTGGTGAAATAATAGGGGGCGCGGTGGCGTTGCGGTAACCGGTTCTCGTCAGATCACCGAAGTTAAGCAACGTCGAGCGCGGTTAGTCCTTGGATGGGTGACCGTCTGAGCGATCGATTCGGACTCCCGCGTTGTGTCCTTGGGCAAGGCAATTAACCCCGATTGTCCATATGGGGGCACGATGACGCCGTGTACTAAGGCGTACTGCACGTCAGTGGTGTGCATGTCTTCAACCAATCTAATCCTCCCTGTGCGGCAGTGTGGAGTTGCGATGTTGGGGCTCGTCGTTTCTCAGTGGTTCTCTTCGGGTACACCGGCTTCCTCCACCTGTAAAACTGTCACCGACACGATATGACCTTGGCTGTTAAAGTATCGTTAAACCCTAATAAATAAATAAATAAATGATGAAATAATAACGTTTGTACCGCATAATCAATAATATGTGAAGTAATTGTTTATAAAGGTGCACTATGGCTCCGTGGGTGACTGTTGGACTTCTATGCTCTATGCTAGAGGTCCCGAGTTCGATCCCCATCCGGGTCGACTCGCGTTGTGTTCTTGGGCAGGCATTTTATCCCGGTTACCTCCATGGGGACACGATGACGTCGTGTATTAAGGCGTACTGCACGTCGATGGTGCACATGTCTTCAACTGCCTTAACCCTGCTTGAGCGGAGCTTAAACAGAGTAAGAATGTTGAGGAGCTGACATTTGCTCGTCGATGCTCGGTGGTTCTTTCCGGGAACTCCGGCTTCTCCCACCCGTAAAACTGTCACAGTCACGATAAGCCAGTGTGCATAAGTATGTGACCTTAAACACCAATAAATAAATAATTGTTTATAAAAGATGTGGCTTAAAGAGGTGCATTCGTATGTTCGGGTTAAACTTTTAGTACTGCATTGGAAAATTTCAAAAGCTCACTAAATTATGATTGATTGATTGATTGATTATTGATTGATTGATTGATTGATTGATTGATTGATTGATTGATTGATTGATTGATTGATTGATTGATTGATTGATTGATTTTTCATTTCACAGTAAAACATATACAAAATAATAAACCATAATAATGATGATAAAATTACATGGAAGCACATATGTTTACTGTGGGGATTGGGGAATAACATAGCCAGATTGGCTGTCTTCCTGTTATCCCCAATTTAAATTCAACAGCAACATTGTACTGGACATTATGAAATTCTAAACAGAGTACAAGTACTACTGAATATTACTTGGACCACTTGGAAACATACAAATTGCATGGGATTTAGTGGCTGCTGTGTAATTCAGACTCCCCACCGTACCCCGCCTCCACCATTGACCAGGGCAAAAATATATCTATTTCGAATACTATTTGGCTGGGCTTGTTAGGAAGAATGCTGGGACAAGCTTGAAAGACAATTGGGTATCACACGAAATATTTTAATTACTATTTTCGTCATTGATTTTTTTCACCGTTATCGTCATTGTTGAGTACATGTCGTCAATTATGTTTTCAACATTGGTATAAGTCAGGTTTTGTCTGTCGCTAATGCCTATTATTATAAATGATTCCCACGTAAGGCACTAGCTATCGGATCCAATCTTGGTAATAAAAGAGATTTATTTGATTATATTTTTATTTCTTTTATTTATTTATGAGAACTGGAGTAGGATGCTTGTCTGATTTCTTTCGTATTTGACTTGCTAGAATTTGGCAAAGCACTTTATACTCAAGATAAATATTTTTCATGTAGTACTGGTGGGATCGATACGGCTCAATTGTTTGGAAAGGCAGACGACACTTGCTAATAAAATTCTTGAATAATAATTTTGTTTCTCATTTTTTTGCGTCAAAAACATAGATTATGACCCCTCATTGGAACGAGCTCAACGAGCTCGTTCCAATGAGGGGTCATAAGCTATGTTTTTCAGACAATAATGAAAATAGAATGGTGATTTTTGTGAATAGCGCTGGCCGGTTTTGCGGTTATGTTGGGTAAAGGGTTAAACCGAAAGGTCGGAAGAAAAAGGATACGGAAAAGCACGGTCACCCAGTTGCAAATATAAATTCCAGCTACCTCTCTCGGCCCTGAACGCATTGCAACTGAACAAATATTATCTTTTAATTTTTACCTTCGTCAGAAAAATAAATCAAGTCAATTATACCCGCAGTTGATAAATATTTCAGTTTTATGAAAAGAAAAAGAATAACCAAAGGTCCAGAGATAAAGTATGTAACAACATTGAGTAAAAATCGACATTTATTTTTCGATTTTGACGATTTTCTCATCCTTTTGACAAAGTGCTAATATCTCTTGCGATGCCCCGTTAGAAAACGCAAGTGGAGGATACATTAGGATAAGTGCTGTGTCGTTTTGTTGTGTGATTTTATTGTTACTGTGATTCCCAGTGAGTGCGATGCAGTGTGGTAAAAGATTGTGAGTAGGCGTAGATACGAAACGCACTGGCGCAATATTGTCACTTATTTTACTCAAGATGGCAAACATTTTTAAAAATCGAACTCATTTTTTCAGTTGCTTTTCTCATTCAAAAGATATTACAGTTATCACATAGTACAAGGTTTTTGCTAACTGTCCCAGTGAATGCGATGCAGTGTGGCATTTTGCAATGCTTTGCGAAATTTCGCAATGATTTTTAGCTCAACTTTGACGAAGTCAAATTTGAGCTATTGTCATGGCCCGTCGTCCGTCGTCCGTCTGTCCGTCCGTCCGTCTGTCCGTCTGTCCGTCTGTCCGTCTGTCCGTCTGTCCGTACGTCAACAATTGGCTATGGCTCGGGCTAGAGGTCGTATTTATGAACCGATCTTTACGAAACTTCTTGTGTACCTTTGTTATGACCCTGGGACGGGAACGAGTGTTTTTAGGTGTGGTCTGAAATTCAAGATGGCTGCCAGTGGCCATTTTGTACCGATGATGCAAAAATCAGTTTTTTGTACAGAACTTCTGTATGAAAGTTCTGATTTGAATAAAGTTTTGTATAAATGTTTAGTACCATGGGATACATCACATATAATACGGGTTTTTTTCTCGTGCGTAAATTATGCAAATTAGACTGACTTTGATTTATTTAGTGTTACTTTCAGAGCTGTAAGTGCCAAGCTGCTATGGCTCGGGCTAGAGGCCGTATTTATGAACCGATCTTTACGAAACTTCTTGGGTACCTTTGTTATGACCGTGGGACGAGAACGAGTGTTTTTGGGTGTGGTCCGAAATTCAAGATGGCTGCCAGCCGCCATTTTGTACCGACGATG
The DNA here is from genome assembly GCA_031216915.1 of Pictodentalium vernedei. Classification (NCBI taxonomy): domain Eukaryota; kingdom Metazoa; phylum Mollusca; class Scaphopoda; order Dentaliida; family Dentaliidae; genus Pictodentalium; species Pictodentalium vernedei. The sequence continues at coordinate 266,131,908 of CM062297.1, forward strand.
CAGAAATCTGTTTTTTGTACAGAACTTCCATATGAAAGCTCTGATTTGAATAATTTTTTGTATGAATGTTTAGTACCATGGGATACATCACATATAATACGGGTTTTTTTCTCGTACGTAAATTGTGCAAATTAGACTAATTTTGATGTTTTTTGGGGTTACTTTCAGCACTGTAAGTGCAAATGCCAATATGGCTCGGGCTAGATGCCGTATTTATGAACCGATCTTTACGAAACTTCTTGGGTACCTTTGGTATCACCGTGGGACGAGAACGAGTGTTTTTGGGTCCGGTCCGAAATTCAAGATGGCCGATGGCAGCCATTTTGTACAAAATTAGGTGCAATCAGATTTTTGCACAGAACTTCCATATGAAAGCCCTGATTTGAATAATTATTTTGTGTGAATGTTTAGTACCATGGGATGCATCACATATAATACAGGTTTTTTTCTCGTGCAGAAATTATGCAAATTAGATGAACTTTGATTTTTTCAGTGCGACTTACACACAGTAAGTACACATGTCAATACGGCTCAGACTAGAGTCTGTATTTATGAACTGATCTTCACGAAATGTCTTGGGTACCTTTGTTATCACCTTGGGACGAGAACGAGTGTTTCTGGGTGCGGTCTAAAATTCAAGATGGCTGCCAGTGGCCATTTTGTACCGAAATTAGGTCTAATCAGTTTTTTGTACATATCTTCTATACAGCTCAGACTAGAGGCCATATTTATGAACCAATCTTTACGAAACTTCTTGGGTACCTTTGTTATCACCGTGGGATGAGAGCGAGTGTTTTTGGGTGTGGTCCGAAATTCAAGATGGCCACCAGCAGCCATTTTGTACCAAAATTAGTGCAATCAGTCTTTTGTATAGAACTTCTGTATGAAAGTTCTGATTTGAATAAATTTTTGTATGAATGTTTAGTAACATGGAATACATCACATATTGTAAGGGGTTTTTTTCGTGCCGAAATCATGCAAATTAGATGAACTTTGATTTATTCAGTGCTACTTACACAATGTAAGCACACATGTCAATACGGCTCAGGGTAGAGGCTGTATTTATGAACCGATCTTCACAAAACTTCTTGGGTACCTTTGTTATCTCCTTGGGATGAGAATGAGTGTTTCTGGGTACGGTCAAAAATTCAAGATGGCTGCCAGTGGCCATTTTGTACCGAAATTAGGTCCAATCAGTTTTTTGTCACAACTTCTACACAGCTCATATTTGTGAACTGATCTTCACAAAACTTCTTGGGTACTTTTGTTTTCACCTTGGGACAGGAACGAGTGTGTTTTGGGGTGCCTTTGTTATCACTGTGCTATGAGAACAAATATTTTGGGGTTCAGTCAGACCCACTCTGGGACTCAAAGATTTTTTCTAGTTCAGCATCTGACTGTCACCCACCTTTACAATACTTTACCTATACATTTGTTACAGGCAACGGTCAGTATTCATGTACAGACCGTTACAATACTTTATATGTACCTTTGTTATCAGGTCATTACCTAGATGTTTGTCATTGCTGTGTCACGTACTATACATGTTCATGTCTTTGTCTTGACAAGTTGAGCTACAGTGTCATTGACACTTTCATTTTTATTGTTCAGATAGCACTAATGGGCTTCCGTAATATTCTAATCCTATCTGCTTATTTTGTAATTTTTACTTTTTATTATTAACCCTTTGAACACCAGTGGTATCTTCCATTCCAAATTAATGGAAGCACTTGGAAGAGTCCATATTCATGATTTGGGGTAGACCAATCAATATTTTCAACGTGCAGCCTCGGGGCTGCACGTTGAAAATATTGACTGGTCTACCCCACACATTTACTGAACAGCCATCCTATTTAATGACGTTATGACGTATCATGTTGCTGGCGGGAAAAGCGGCCGCTAGGGTTTAAAGGGTTAATGTAAAGGATAGCGATTTACGAAAGAGACATCAACGGACAAATGCTCTAAATGTCACATATGTTTGATATTTAGACTAAGTTTCGTATCTTCCGAACTGGAATGTTCCCAGGCACCCCATGTGCTATGGCGAATGATAACAACTGCGCAACTTTTTAGCGTTAGCCAATGCGCACTCCATTAGTATCCATAGGATTTCCTTTAAATGGGAAACGTGTCGTGATTAATCGACAAAAGGTCGGTATTGATAGAGGATCATGGACGCAAGATGTATGAATACCTTTGTACAACAGACAACATTGAAAGCACCAAAGGTTTCGTCCCTATCGCTCAGGTGTTGTCTCTGTGTAAGTGCAAGGTTTAAACCAGCTTCAAGTTGACAACTGAGTCCTTTCTTGAGAGATAAGTTGTCATCAGGCCCGAAACCAGTGGAGGCCGTGGCCGGGATTGGGGCAGTTCGCCCATTGACCCCGTCTGTTCGACATTGTTGCTGTCCTTGGAAAAAAACAAATTGTAGGTCGCTAACACCAAGATTTTCTCTGAAAGCCGCTGATTTAAAAAAATTGACCATATGGCAAAACCACAATTTTTATTATGTAAAAATACTTTTATTTTTTCAAATATCCTTTATATGAAAGCGCTCGTTACACATATACAGTACAGTCGCCGCGGACTGATCGTAATCCACGCGTGGACAGTGATGTCCACGCATACGTTTACCAGGTAATAAAAGTCATCAGCAGCAAATCTTAATTTATGAAGCACCGGATCGTAATTAAATTTTTAATGATTATTCCTATAATTAGTGTTTGGAATCTAATATTATTGCGTCCCTGGAAATATTGCCCACCCATGGAAAGTGACCAGTCCACGGCGGCTTTATTGTATGAGAATCGATTAGTCATGTACACGAAAACAATCCGTCTGTTATTATTATTTTAAAGAATTACTTTCGTTAATCGAAAGTGATTCTTTACAATAATAAATAATAATAAACGAGTCTCTCGGAAATGTTTCGTTTATTATTGTCCTAAAGTAGGATATTGAGTTAGGTTTCATGTTCGCACAGACGATCCTTAACTCGGGAACACTGTCGAGAAATTCGTTCCCTGAGTTCCAATGTGTTCTATGTGCCACTAGGCACATAGAACACATTGGAACTCAGGAGTCGAATTGTAACTCTCGCCCACCATGTCGCAAAATTTTGAGACCCTAGATTCGAGCCTGGCTGTCATACTTTGTACAGCCAGCATTTTATACGATGCCATTGTCATACACTGTACGAGAAAGAAGAGTGCTTTTCTGACACAAAAAAATCCACTTGTGGTTTGTTACGTGGTGAGTATCGATAAAGTTTGCATTTAATTTGTAGATGGTCTATCGGAAAACTGCTTATGTGACATATTTAGAGGGTATATACTCTTTGTTTATTATCGAAATTATTTCACGAGTGAAGACAGACGAAATAATTTCACGAGTGGTGAAGCCACCAGTGAAGATGTTAGCTCCTACTCATTAGTGAAATCATTTCAGGGTTACTTTAAAAATTTTAAAACTGTTCATTTTTATTATTATTTCAGTTTGTCATTCATCTTCGCGCATTTTGCTCTGTTCACACGTACAATGTAAGTTAGCGATAAAATATATGCAACAATTATTAGATCGTTTCCTTTGGTGTTCTGTCGGTCTATAGTGCCAGAGTTTTTGTGGTTTCTGTATAAGACCTGAAGCAGCTTATTTATTTGTTTATTCAGGCACTGTAGACCGAAAGGGCCTGAAAAGAAACATTCTAATTGGTTTATTGCCGAACAGAAGTTTCAGTATTGTCCTCAGTGGATTAAAATACGATCTGTAGTTCAAGCTATAGCTGATGGAGACGCGTTCGAAAAACTCTCTTTGATTGACTTAATTTCGCGCGAATCATGCGATAGGAAGTTTCCAGATCACCAAACGCACAGAGTGCAGATGCCCGAACGACAGCACAATGTTCTGTTAAACTTGGAGTATTGACATTCGTTTGGCTTTTGTACCAATGCTACAGCCTACAAGACGAAATTGTATTACAAGTGGCATCGTGAATAATTGAGCCATGTTTCTCAGACAATAAGATTTACATGGAATGGAGCATTAATAGCAACAGCCATTGGGGAATTGTGGAAACGCGTGAGTTTGGAATATTGTCCGTTGGATTTATTTTTATAATTGGGATTGGTCGTTATTAAAATAGAACAGATATGCATTAAAATCGATTTCGGACATTGCTAGCCCCTGTCCGTAAGTTTAGTCTACTGCGATAAGCATTTCGTCGGCAACGAAGTTCATGTCTTACATTTTTGAACCGAATTGTTCATCCTTTCATATTTTGTTGGCAAATTCCAATCAGCGCGTGCTTTGTCTATACCGATCAATGGCAGTGGATCGTACATTTCCATTTTGCTCGCGTCTCTGGGGATGAAAGTTACGTTGGTACATGTGATTTTGTCAAGAACTTCAGTACAATGACTTTTAGTGGAGTTGCGGTAACCGGTTCTTATCAGATCACCGAAGTTAAGCAACGTCGAGCCTGGTTAGTCCTTGCATGGGTGACTGCCTGAGCGATCGATTCGGACTCCCGCGTTGTGTCCTTGGGTAAGGCACTTAACCCCGATTATCCACAAGGAGGCACGATGCCGTCGTGTACTAAGGCGTACTGCACGTCGATGGTGTGCATGTCTTCAACCAGTCTAACCCTCCCTGTGCTGCAGAGCGGAGTTACCATGCTGGAGAGCTGGCAGCTGCTCGTCGTTGCTTGGTTGTTCTCTCCGGGTAAACCGGCTTCCCCCACCCGTAAAACTGTCGCCGACACGATATGACCTTGGCTGTTAATGTGTTGTTAAACCTTAATAAAATAAATAAATAAATAACTTCTGTTTTTAAGAAAAATGAGGCGAAATAAAGGCCAATGGTATTTTGTCAAGAAAGATTTTTAAAAGACAGTTATAATTCATCAGATAAATTTGACCTCGTTGTTCTTTCTGAGCCCATAATTTGATTGGCTGAGAGCCGGTCTTCTCCGTGTTCTAATCTCAGGTAAATTCACTCTTACCGTGCTCTATTTGCCGGCAGCAGCTCAATTAAAACATGTCTGTATTCACGCTACGCACGAGCTACGACTCTAAACCGCTTGTATTACAGATCAAACACGCCCCGGATTTGTTTTCCGCAAATTCGATCATGGCAAATTGGCCGAGGTCGAAAAGAACATTTTTTAATTGTTTTTCTTCAAATAAAACGGGTTTGGAGATTTTTTCACTTCTAACGATGACAGGAATTATAATGGAGATAAACGTCTCTTGTTTCGTTAGACATTCGGGAATTGACTATGGAAAACCAATTATTAACGAACCCCTTCGGGGCTCGTTAACAAATGGTTTTCCATAGTCAAATTCCCGAATGTCTAACTCAACAAGAGACGTTTATCTCCTAATTCGAAACCTTGGATTACAAAAAAATTATTATACCGCGATTGTTTTGTGTGTTGAACGTTGCCCGATGCAACAAAGAGAAATGTACTTTATACACCACTCGCGAAATGCGGCGTACGTATAAAAACTTTATGACGTTAATGAAATGCTTCAAAACAAAAATGTGTAAAGTAAGAATGTAAACAGACCACCGATAGTGATATTTTTCTTCGACGAAAATATCAAAGCCATTCACAGAATTCTGGATGAATGGCGGTATAAATACAAAACATAACTCGGGTGTAGTTCGGGGTAACAGGAATTAACGACCCTTGTTGGGGTCTTTTCTTGTATTTCACGCACGCATTCGGCGCTCCTGAAATACATGAAAGACTCCAACTGGGGTCGTTGATCCCAGTACCCCGTACTCTACCTTCGCTGTCTTCTTTCTCAATTTCACCGAAAATAATTCACGAAGTAGAAGGCATCCTTCATCAGTGAAGAAATTATCATATACTCCTCTGTTGAATATATGATTTATCTCTCACTGATACTTTAGCTAGTTCTGTGGTATTGATGGGAAATTGTGAGAAAGATGGCAATCCATTACTCTATTCGGAAGAATAGGGTTGTTTTCACTTCAAATCAGGTAATATGATTTGAGTAATTAGAACAAAACGTTAATGTATTTCTTGGGGGTGCATATCGGCAATATATTTATTTTTTATTTTAACTTTTTTTTTACTTGCAACTGTTCTTTTTATTTCCATGGAAAAATACTTTTCACTAATCTCATATCTGCGTTTAGAGGTTCGAACAGAGATAACGATACAAATAACATGTATTAACTGGGCAGTGTCACAAAATATAATTCTGTGATTATCTTGTAGAAATGGGAAAAGTTTTGCTGTAAAAGCCTACGAAACTCTCTGTTCAGGCATGTTAGTGTACAACGTATTTGCATTTTCGTCTATTTGCAGAATTCAAAAACCTGATGACATCTGAGTGAAAATGACATCATTACAAGGCTGGGCTCCAGTGTGTTTGCTACTCTCGCACGCCTACCATCCGGTTGCCAAATGTGACTTTTATTGGACGAAAGTCAGTGTAGAATGTAGCCTTCCTTGAGTTCGCGAAGAAAATATAATGCACAATCTTGTTTTCACACATCATTCATTTTATTTGCGATTGCGTCATTTCCTTTTCCTGTTCATCCTGCACTTACGCACTAATGCTGAACTCACGTTTTCTAACACCATCCCTTGTGCTCTATTGGATAATGCTGAAACGATTTGAGAGTCCTGTAACAGTTTAACCGTTGATTTATAACCGTTCTGTTATCGATTAACTGCTCTTTGCCTTGCTATAGAGAGTATACTTTTGCTGTGATGTTGTTAACTCACAAATGTAGTCAGAACCTAGATGGAAATATTTTTCATTAGTAGATTCAGACAATCAGAAAAAACAGACTGTTACTGATGCATATTTTGACAGAATGTAAATTAAGCAAATCTCGTATAAATTACTCTGGCCTAAGAATCAGGCCCGAGTATTATAAGTATGCAAGATTTACAAAAGTTATCAATGAGACTTTCTGTGTATTTTCCATTGTCTGAACTAACTAAAGCAATAGGTCTCACACTTCTGTCACGAGTGAGTGGTCAATCGGTAGCGAAAATCGTAACGGGAAAAATCTAACTGTACCGATACAGGTCAATCGATTAATCGCTTCAACACTAGTACTGGAGGATCATCGTTAAATAATAAAAGTAAATCGATGTTTGAATTATTTGTATATAGACTGAGGTTGAATATATTGTGTGTAAATGATGAAAATATTATTCTATGTTCACGTGTTTTGTATATTTATATTATTTCTAAGAACGCTAAGAATTATCTATGCGTTTTGTAAGTGGTATTTTGCGAGTGGGGTGAAAAAGTTCACGTTCTCATGTGTGGCCCGACCCCCACACGAGAATGTTAATTTATTTCATCTTACAAGTGACATTCTTCTGCTGAATGGGTGAAACCGCAGATTTCTTTTATCGTTGGAATTTTGCATGATTTTTAACAGGGTGAGAATATTATGATGCTAAATGTAATGCTGCAAGAGCAACATCGCTAATCACACTGAAGACAATCGTTCAGAGATGCGACACTAAAAACATGAGTGGAAAATCGTGGTTGTAGATTGTTTCCTGGCTCTGTGCATTTGTCGTGTACCAGATACAGTGTGTGGAGAGTGAATTGTAGCTAAATCACCCGTGGAGTGGAATTATCACCCAAAGTGTCACTTTCAAATTCTGTACACATGGACAAAAATCACAAGCAATGTTTTAGCCAATGGACCTCTGGGTTTAACCCGGAGGTCCATTGGCTGGAATTTCGCTTGTGCTTGTTACGCTTTGCACCAAATTTACAATTATTGCCTGGGTGGAATCTCCACTCTACAGGTGATTTAGAGATGATACTCTCCACTTACTGCAGTCAACGACCACTCAAAATATTCTTCTGATTTCCATCAATAAACTGTTCTTTGGTTGCATTGTTTATGGCACGTCATGAATTGACAGTATTGATCAGGCACTGGAACTTTTTCTCTATCAGCTGTTTCAGTTATAATGCCAACATTTGCATCGGCCCCTACATTTTCGATACAAATGTGATGCCAAAAAAAATCCAAATAGTGGAGGAAAACCGTAATTGTTAATGCAGCACTTCCCCCAAAATAGTTACATTAAATGACAAAGTTTTAAAGTATTTGTAATCATCTGCATGCACTCATCGGTAATTAGGTTATTATAATTTATTGGAGAATGCTGCTGAAAAATATTTGTTGCTTCAGTGTGAATTCGAAGCACGAGAGTAGGAAGAATTGTTCGCGTTTTCAACTCTTTCGACTCTTTCGAAAATAAGCGTAATAGTCGCTTGCACTACTGTAGCGAACAATTTTAATTTGTTCAGAAAAAAATGTTTCCTACAATTTATTAGAGAATTCCAGTCCAATGTCTATAACCCTCTATCTAACACGAGTGTAAACTAAATTCATTAACCATTTACCTAATCGGTCGCATTCGTGTGCCTAATTTACAAAGTGAGTAGCTGAAAAACAAATTATAAAACTTTCAAGAAAATCGTATCAGTTTACCCCTCATTGGGACGAGCTTGTTGAGCATCGTTCCAATCGGGAGTTATATGATATGGTTTTGTCAACATCACCTGAGAATCCACTGAAAATATTGTGTTCGTTGAAGAAAATTTCAGTTGTGGTGTAAACATTTCATATTTGAACTGTAAAAATATAGTTCGCGGATGCTAACTGATCAGTTCGTTATTGGAACCGCATCATCGAGCAATCTTTAAGATTCATAAGATAAATGTGATATTAAATTAGTTATCAGGTAGAAGAACTTGAACAATCGATGGGTTCCAGAAATGCGACAGATCGTATGCATCTTTTTGAGATTGTAAAGCAAGTTATCTGGTTAACATCCAAATATAATTCAATTTATATGAAATGCAAATCAATACAATCTCAGAGTTGGTTTCGCGGCAAGGGCGCTCAGCCTTGCCACCTATTTTGTTCAGTAAAGCAGGTATGGGAGAGTTCAGCAAGTTAGCTAATTGGCGAACAAAATGTTTAAATTTCATTTTCTGTGAATTTACATAAAATAGTCTTGAGGACCATTTTCTTGTAAATGTATTGAAACAAACGTATGTCACTTGATAATTTCATTTTTATTTTTGACAAAAAGTATATTTTTTTACTAATTTTCCAATTATAATTTAAGAATTTCTGCTAATTCACATCACACTCATCCCTGGTAAAATGGTTATCAGGAATACTTTAATCTTATAGTACAAGGACTGCATAATTAAAGTATTTCTATCCCCTCCCATCGGCGTGTTGGGGAGAGTGTTGCGTCAATAAACTCTCTGATTTTCTGAACACAAAAATGTAAACATACCAGGTTGAAAGCTCAATTTTAGTCATCTTCAGAGGAATTTTTGTAACTTAAACAACATTTCGTATATTTGTTTTGTATCATACTGTTAAATGGTATGCTCACACGAAACAAAGAGAAGATTGGGATAACATTTTTACGTGAATCAAGTATCGATTTATTCCATGATATAAATTTCAACATTCTGTTGAGAGGGACATTCGAAGTATGTTCTATCAGTTTCACCCATCATGTAGACAACTGACGTCACTTGAAGAGTGATTATTGGATCCAAATATGAAATGGTAAATTCGCATAATAAAATTTGCTGAAGACAAACAAATCCATTTTAAAAACATATTGTATATGTTTTTAAACTCTTGGGTTTCCTTCCGTATATTAGATCTTCTCAAGTGCCATTGAAAGGTCTTAAAGTGCCATTGAAAGGTCTTAACCCTTTACCCAACGCAGACGATATCAAAATTTATTTTTTTAAATATCATTTTTTCAAATTTTTCAAAAAATTTCAACAAAACCATATCATGTGACCCCTCGTTGGAACGAGCTCGACGAGCTCGTTCCAACGAGGGGCTCACATGATATGGGTTTTTTTTAATTTTTTGAAAAATAATATTTTTTCAACTACTTAATTTGCATATTACGCGGGCGGATGCGGCCGATTCGTTGGGTAAAGGGTTAAGCAAAATTTCTTGCGTAGATATGAAGATTTAGGTAGACTTTGGTTATCTTAAATGGTTTGTTGGATTAACCTGTTTCTTCTAGAAAAAGCTTAACATCGGACGGATTTCATTAAGCCTTCAACTCACCATTTCTTTCAGAATAGATATCAAAGTTTCCTGGGAATTGTTGAAAATTGTGTTGCTGAAATTGTAATACTTCACCGCTTATTCTTTGTTCTTTCTTTTTTTCTTTTTATTCATTCTATCTGTAGACTTGTCATTCCAGTAATGGCGGTATTGGTTCTTCAGATTGGTTTCTATTGGTTTAAAACTCAGAAATGCTTATTTTTCATCTTTCGAACACAAACGAATGACATCAGCTGCAAACAAACATTGTAACTTTTATCACTTTACCAATGATCCTCCTTGAACAAACCTTCCACCCTTCTACCTACTGACTGCATGACTCAGTCCTGCTTGCGCACCAGCTAAAAGCTCATATATTTTCTTCTATTGTTTACAGAGTTCTGCAAACTTATGATGAATTGAATGTACGTTCCACGAGCAGATGTTACCCAATTCCTTGGAGATATAATTGTACTGTCGACGTGGAAGAAATATTTCGTCACGCCTGTTGACGTTTTTTGTACGGGACAATGTATTATATTCCCCTATTGAGTTCGACGGAAGTTTGCATTTACAATTATATCCATGAATATGCGACTATAATGACTGCTTATTCGTTTTCCACGTGTATTGTTTACATATCTAATTTAGTCGTGTTGCTATAGATACATGATGTTACCTTTGGATGTTTTGACAACACTATGTAGACTATTCAATCTACTTACATACCCGACCTAACTGTATAACGCTTCACCTTAAAGATATACAGGGCAGGATTTTGAAGTATGAATACATTTAAGAACATTGTTTTTACATCTTGAAATGGTGTCGGGTGTTTCAGTCGTCGGATGGAAAAACTGTTCGAACAACTGGAGTTCAGTCGTTCATATCCTTCTATGTGACATGCTGTTGGAAAAGGGCTCTAAGCGCCTTTCCAACTCTATGTCACATAACAATACTTTTGCCGAAACTACTGGCGCACTTAGCTTAAAGGTCATTTTCAAATGGTTCTTGGCACTGAAATCGATAAAATGGAAATTCGGGAAGCACATAATAGACTTTTTGAACTCGTTCTGTTAAAGATAAAATGTCAGGATCTTTATCGATTTAAATTTTTTTTTTCATCAGTTCTGTTACTTGCAAAGCGTCAAAAAAGTCATTTGGTGTGGGCATGTCCTGGAAGTGTCACTTCAAATTCATACAATGCATTATCGAATGAACCCAAAAACATTGTTGTTTACGAAACAGGTTTTTTTCTAAAAATGCTCACTATTTTGAAAAAAGAGGGGAGGGGACATATAATCGTAATCTTACTCACTACTTAAAGAAGAAAGAATCGTTTTTCTTTTTTCGGTTTATTTGGACTAATGTATAGATTGTTTCGGCAACACAATTCAGTTACAGTATTTTCCCACAATCTCTTGATGTTTGAACGCTCTCTTGAAAAGCTTTAATTGCACTTATGCAAACCACTAATGTCAGCCTAGTGGCGGGACAATAAGCATTTACGCAAAATTTAGAGACGAACAATTTTTGGCTACAACTAAGCAGTTTACCTACAGTTAAAACTAGAAGTCCTGTCATGAAATGCGCACAAATAGCACGTCGATCTGTGCGTTAACCTACGCGTTATGACCATAGTCAGGCTATCAAATTCTGTATATATGGCCTGTGCACAAGCAATGTTTCAGTCAAAGGACCTCAGGGTAACCCGGAGGTCCATTGTCAGAAACGTTGCCTGTGTTTGCTACGAGTAACCAGTAGAACCTGCCATGCTTTGGATGCCATTCGATATGGCAATTGCGTGCAATTCATGCGCGCAATTAAGCCTAGATAAGCGCACAGTTCGTGACAGGACTTCTAGTTTTAACTGTAGGTTTAACTAGGAATAAACTGAAATCTCGTGTTGCCCATCTGTATAAACAGTAGGTTTTTTGTTGTTGTTTTTTTTTTGTGGCAAAACATCTATACCAATTACTATTGTAGATGACCTAAATGTGTGTATTATGTACATATAAACACCAGCAATTCCTAATTTGTGTCTATTCGACATTATGCTTTGGTTGCGTCATCCTCCTACAAGACCTAATATTTCAAACTTCCAATACTTCAAGGGAATTTGACATAGGTCGGTAATGTTTACTGGCATCTGCATTTCATTTCTGAAGCGTTGCTACCATGCATAGACATTTTTAAAATGTGGATCCTCTCCAACTTTCGAAATTGGTCTAACCGGTGACTAAAATTGGGCCATTAACAGTGCAAATAAAAGTATTTACGTAACTCGGTCGTCAGCAGCATTGGATGTGGCCATGCTGATTGCAATGCCGACTGCATAATAAAGAACAATAAAGAACAGTAGTTATTAAATGAGAGATTTCCATTTAAACCCTTCAGCTCTGTGTGCATATGTAATTCATGACACATAGTTTTACACTGCTAGACCAAAACATCCCTTCAGTGTAACAAGGTGCCATCTGCAAAGTTTTAGCATTGCAGGTGATGCCTTCTTTCACTCAGTGGACGAAATAATGAACAACTAAATATTGCGAGTGATCAATATTAATTCCGCTCTACAGTCTTATAGGGATTTGAGATTAAGTTATTGCAGCACCCTCCCTACAACCTTTAGAAGCCTAATAAATGTTTTCTTCGTTGTACAGAAAATTTGTTATAGGGTGATACCATTCTTGAAGACACGTTTGAAAGAGTTAAGTTGTGTTCAGACTCATTTTAGATACATTTGGACCCATGTCGTCAGTAATGCGTTACCTTACATCACCGTAACAAGACTAAAACCGCAGAGTCTCTCTTACCGCATGCAGCGAAGTGACTTCGCAAATATACTAATGTTTTGCCATCCGGACCTAATATACGCTACATAAGTAGTTGGCTTAAGTCGTTGTAGATACCTTTAGTATTAACTCTTCCGGTGCCTAATTTTAGAGGTATCCACTTTAGGGAGATGTTTATGTACCTTACTTTTATCTTAATATTTTCTTGTTTGTGCTAGTATGGAGCGACTTTGTTAAAACGTAGCAGTGAGACAAACATACAATGCACCCAGAGACAGCATGGATAAGACGCTTCCAAGAGTACAAAGGAATTGCCACCTGCGCAATACGACGCTGTTGCTTTTCACTGAATAGATCAGAGAATTTGACGTGAAGATGTCTTGTTATATTGACGAAAATGGAATACAATGTCCGGAAACTTGTTCAAAATCCCGTCCACTTAAGTTTGCTTGGAGACAAAAATGTCGGTTATATTTCTACTTGGGCCTTTTCATTGTTTTACCGTACAGTCACACTGGACTGGTCGTAATCCATGCATGGGCAGTGATGTCCACGCATGCGTTTACCAGGTAATAAAATTTATCAGCAAAATTTTAGTTAATGGAGCACCGGGTTGTACCCGATGCTTCATTAACCCTTTACCTAACATGAAAAGCAGACGACACTTGCAAAAAAAATTCTTGAATAACTAATGTTTTCATTTTTTGTCTCAAAAACATAGGTTATGACCCCTCGTTGGAACGAGCTCGACGAGCTCGTTCCAACGAAGGGTCATAACCTATGTTTTTGAGACAAAAAATGAAAATATAACGAAAATTTATTGGCGATTTTTGAGAATAGCGCTGGCCGGTTTTGGCCGTTACGTTGGGTAAAGGGTTAATTAAATTTTCGATGATTATTCATATAATTAAAATTTGGAATATTATTATTGCGTCCGTGGAAATATTGCCCACCCGTGAAAAGTGATCAGTCCACGGCGGTCGTCCTGTAGCCTGAATATCCAGTCTGAACTGCTAACTATCAAGCAGATTATCGTCATTTACTCACGATTTACTTTCTGTAGCTGGCTCTAATTATTTTAGGAATCACAGCAGTACCCGGAAAATGTCAAAGCACTCCGTATGTGTTTGGCGTTTCAGAAAGGTTGCATCAGAATCGTTTTTATTGGCTCACTTCATGAACTGGACTGGCAAATCCAATGAGGTAGAGAAACTGAGGTGTACTGTGAAGAAAATGTGATTCGGCATAGGTCTGATTGAGCACAGGACCACGATTCGCGGTTGTTTGCTAATCAGACTAAACATTTCACATCAAATTGACCCTCGAATCGAACCGCATTGCCAATGGTTACGTCTGTGGTACTGATTATCGGGAGCTAACTCCTCCTATGTACCAGAGGGTATTTAATATAGGATGTGTGCACTAGACTTGTGTATCATCACATGTCCATGTGATGGCAACTCGTTTGTGCCACGTGGACATATGGCGGTAGGCAATTCCCTAGTACACATAGACTATACCAAATATAGTTATGACGTATGTAGAATGATCATGTATTTGTATTCTTTCATATTAATTCAGCGGATTGAAAATCGACTCGAATCGAATTGAAGCATTGAAATTATTTCAAATCGAATGTGGTCCTAAGCTTCACCAGAACGAAGATGATCTTCAAAACCTTCTCCTTATCTGTTTTGGAATAACACAGAGAGGAGAGTGAATTTAAGGACAAATCATGTAATTACGAAAAACACAGTAGCACTTTTATTGATAAATCGTCGTTACAGTGTTTTCCCCCAGAAATTATTAATTTAGTCACTGATTAGATCAAACTCGCCGAACTCGCATTACCCAATAGGCAAGCACCTAGAAGTCCTGTCATGAAATGCACACAAATAGCACGTCAATCTGCGCGTTAATCTACGCGTTATGACCATAGAAAGGCTATCAAATTCTGTACCTATGGCCTGTGCACAAGCAATGTTTCAGCTAATGGACCTCCGGGTAACCCGGAGGTCCATTGGCAGAAACATTGCCTGTGTTTGCTATGAGTAACAAGGAGAACCGGTCGTGCTTTGGATGCCATTCGATATGGCAATTGCGCGCAATTTCTACGCTCAGTTAAGCCTAGATAAGCGCACAGTTCGTGACAGGACTTTTAGTTTTAACTGTATACATTTTAAGCAATAAAAATTGATTTTTGGGGCAATATATAGTGGCTTTGAGTGATTTAACCCAAATGTATTATTTTATTTTTCAAGTTCTCTAATGCTTTACAAAAACTTACTTGATATTGCCAGCTCCCCTTGAAACAGCGCACTTAATCACCGAACCAATAGATTCATTCTATTTCCTGTCTTTCTCCAAATTGAATGTAATGGATGTTATCAAGAAACATATGACCTATCTGATTGTTTTGTGTCGTTGTATATACTGAGTGTTTAAACAATATATTTTCAACCTAACATTTCCATTTTCGTGTACCTCCTTATATGAAGTCCTGTCATAACAAAAAGCGGACATAGAATTTCACCCGGATCGCGACTGGGTCGCGATTCAGATGATCATCTCTGTCCGCTTTCCTCCTACACCACTAGAATTTCACTGGTCAAGAAAAGAAAGAAAGGCAGAGAACGTCCATTCTAATGCTCTATTTTTATCTATTTTCCTAGATTCCGCCTTGATTTCAAATTATTTCATATTTCTGAAATCTGAACCCACTGGTGAAGGTGTGCCGTGATTAGATTGCGATCCAATCGAGATAAACACCACTTTTATGATCACAGTACTCTAACTTGACCAGAAGTAGACACTTGCAAAAATTTTTTTGAATAACTCTCAAAGCATAGCTTATGTTCATCATTGGAACCAGATGGGCGAGCTCGCACCAATGAGAGGTCGTAAGGTTTATTTTGGAGGCAAATATTAGATATGAAAATTTGAATGGCGATTTTTGTGAATATCGTTGGTCAGTTTTGGTCGTTATATTAGGTGTAGAGTAACTCTAGATGTGTTCACATATCATCCAAAACTTACGCTGGCAACGGAAGAGTTAACCCTTTACCTAACGTAACGACCAAAACCGGCCAGCGCTATTCTCAAAAATCGCCAATTAATTTTCAAAATATTTTCATTTTTCGTCTCAAAAACATAGGTTATGACCCCTCGTTGGAACGAGCTCGTCGAGCTCGTTCCAACGAGGGGTCATAACCTATGTTTTTGAGACAAAAAATGAAAAAAATTAGTTATTCAAGAATTTTTTTTGCAAGTGTCGTCTGCTTTTCATGTTAGGTAAAGAGTTCATGTGAATGGTCAAAGATGAATTTATACTTTTTCATATCACGAGATGTCAAGCAAATAAATGAACAAGCCTATCTCCTAACTTCCATTTGTAAATTATTTTGTATTTATAATTTTAAAATTCATGTTAATTTATGTTGTCATTCTGAACAATGAAATAAAATGTCGACTGCGTTTGTTCAAAAAAGTTATCATTGTGAAAACGATTGTGTTGTTTCATAAAACATTTACCCAATTTATCTCCTTCTTTGTTGTTCTTTTTAGTTCACCTCACTGAAAGTCAGAGGGAGCTTAACCCTTTACCTAACATGAAAAGCAGCCGACACTTGCAAACAAAATTCTTGAATAACTAATTTTTAGAGCTCGTTTCAAAGAGGGGTCATAATTTTTGTTTTTGAGACAAAAATGAAAAAAATAATGAAAATTAATTTGCGATTTTTGTGAATAGCGCTCGCAGGTTTTGGACGTTACGTTGGGTAAAGGGTTAAGTGATCACTTCCTGTCTGTCGTCCGTCCGTCTGGCGTGAACTTTACATTCTCGACTTCTCATAAACCACTGGACTGAAATGAACCAAATTTGATTTGCATGTTTCTTATCATATGTCAATTCAAGTTTGTTTAAATAAAGTTGCCACGCCCACAGGGGACATCACAAGGGGCATTAGTATGATAGCACCCACAAATTGTTTTCCAAAATTAAAAAAAAATCATCTTCTCTAGAAACTTCATTTAGAATCTGTTGGTATTTGGTATATAACATTTCTATGGGGTCAGATTCAAGTTTGTTCAAGTCGAGTCCAGGGTTAATATTTGTGCTCCCAATGGGATCTCGAATTTTAACTTAGTGTAATATGAGGACATTTCTTTAAAAATCTTCTTCAGATCCACGAGTCAGAATCCTTTCATATTTGATATATAACATCTCTTGGGGGATCAGGTTCACTTTTGTTCAAATCGAGTCCTTGGGTTAATATTTCGGCTCCCCAGGGGAGCCCGAATTTGAACTTAGTGCAATATGGGGATAATTTCTTTAAAAATCTTCTTCTCCAGAACCATCTATTAGAATCTTTTGATATTTGGTATACAACATCTCTGGGGAGAGGGGGAGGGGGGGGGGGGGGGGGGGGGCTCAGTCAGATTCAAGTTTGTTCAAATCGAGTCCCTGGGTTAGTATTCGAGTTCCCTATGGGAGCCAGAATTTTAACTTAGTGCAATATGAGGAAATTTACTTTAAAATCTTCTTTAGATCCACCAGTCAGAATGCTTTCATATTTGGTATACAACAACTCTAGGGATGGAGCGGGGGACGGGACTGGGTGTGTTAGAGTTTGTTCAAATCGAGTTCCTGGTTTAATATTTGGGCTCTCTGTGGTGGGGGAGTGCAGTGACTGCGGTGACATAACAACCTTTGGATGTTTGGCAGTTTGGCAGTGCTTGTGTACAGCTGGTAGAATTGGAAGCAGTCAGGAATACCTATGATAATAATAATCTGGCGTGGACTCTAGAGTTATGAATAATTTCATGACTTCATTCCTCTGTAGTGTTGATGAACCATGACTAACTGAATGTGACACAAAATACTTATTTGAACCACTTTGTTAGGTAAGCGATTAAGGACCCTTGGCGCCTCTTGTTTCCAACGTAAACACCCTGTCGATTTGTCCCCATGGTAGAGTGTGCACGTTTCTATGCTTCGGGAAACCACAAAAAAAACGATTGCAAACTGCCTGTGGCACGAGTGATTTACCATATAAATAAGCATTTATTCAGCTAATAAGATCAATGTGCCGATTTTTCCTTCAATCCACACTGGGTCAAAACTTTGTACCACATTCGTTTAACACTGACAGTAGTTATTCCTTTTGTGTCTGTGACGTCTCTAAAGTCATTGCATATGCATAGAGACGTTAACCCTTTACCTAACATGAAAGGCAGACGACGCTTGCAAAAAAAATTCTTGAATAACTAATTGTTTTCATTTTTGGTCTCAAAAACATAGGTTATGACCCCTCATGGGAACGAGCTCGTCGAGCTCGTTCCAACGAGAGGTCTTAACCTATATTTTTGAGACTAAAAATGAAAAAAATAATGAAAATTAATTGGCGATTTTTGAGAATAGCGCTGGCCGGTTTTGGCCGTTACGTTGGGTAAAGGTTAAAACATAATGTTACTATTTCACCTTTAGTAAAAAACAATAATTATAAATGTTTAATGTTTTGAACCAGAGACAAAAGAAAAAATAAACATTATGAGACAGAGAGAATAACTATAGTTTCTCATAATAATTTTTTCATCCCATTGTAGCATAAATTATTCAACTGGGGATGAGAAATTTTAGCAAATTTGGCCAATTTCAAAGAATTCCTGCCTAAAATGCTGAAATTTTATTTTATTAGCTCACCTGACTGAAAGTCAGGGTGAGCTTTTCTTATCACTCTTCGTCCGTCGTCCGTCCGTCGTCCGTCGTCCTGCGTGAAGGTGGTGTTTGAGCCTCTTTCTCCTAAACCACTGGCCACATTTTAATTAAATTTCATGTATATGGTGGTTATATAGGGGCATTTTGATTTTTATCCAAATTAGGTTTCGGCTCATATTGAGCAGGAGCCAAATGGCCAAATTTTTTGAAAATCTTCTTCTAATGAACCACCAGTAGCAGAGACTTGATATGTGGTATACAGAGTCCTTTTGAGGTTTAGAATCAAATTTGTTCAAGAGAAGTTTGTCGGGCATTATTTGCCTTCGTTATGGGAGGGGCAAAAGTTTTGGCCACGCCTAAAATTTCTATTTTCAGAAGCGTGAGGTCGATTTGAACCAAATTTGATATGAGATGATAATGGGTCATAAGTAGTTGATTGATCCAAAAAAAAGTTTTCTCATTGCCCCGTGGGAACCTCGGGAGCTAAAAATAGGAAAAACCTTAAAACTGCCATATCTCCACAACTACACGGCACAGAGAATTCTTATTTTGTATAAAGCTTACTTTTATCCAGTAGAATAGAATGGTTAAAAAAATCCCTATCGGTTTGATCACAAGGTACTTTTTCAGGACTTTGAAAAAGTGCTGAGTCAGCACTTTTTAACACTGTTGGCAATGGGAAAAACATTAAAAAATCTTCTTCTCCAGATCCAGCAGGCAGAATCTTTTGATATTTGATATGCAACATTGTAGGGTGGATCTGATTCAAGTTTGTTCAAATCGGCCCCCTGGGTTCATATTTGGGCTCAGTATAGGAGCCCGATTTCGAACGTAGTGCATTTCAGGCAAATTTCTTAAAAAAACTTCTTCTCCAGATCCAGCAGGCAGAATCTTTTGATATTTGGTATGCAACATTGTAGGGTGGATCTGATTCAAGTTTGTTCAAATCGGCCCACTGGGTTCATATTTGGGCTCAGTATAGGAGCCCGATTTCGAACTTAGTGCATTTCAGGCAAATTTCTTAAAACATCTTCTTCTCCAGATCCAGCAGGCAGAATCTTTTGATATTTGGTGTGCAACATTGTGGGGTGGATCTGATTCAAGTTTGTTCAAATCGGCCCCCTGGATTCATATTTGGGCTCACTATAGAAGCTCGAATTCGAACTTAGTGCATTTCAGGCAAATTTCTTAAAAAATCTTTTTCTCCAGATCCAGCAGGCAGAATCTTTTCATATTTGGTAAGCAACATTGTGGGGTGGATCTGATTCAAGTTTGTTCAAATCGGCCCCCTGGGTTTATATTTGGGCTCAGTATAGGAGCCCAAATTTGAACTTGATGCATTTCAGGCAAATTTCTTAAAAAATCTTCTTCTCCAGATCCAGCACGTAGAATCTTTTGATATTTGGTATGCAACATTGTGGGATGGATCTGATGCACATTTGTTCAAATCGGCTCCCTAGATTCATATTTGGGCTCACTATAGAAGCTTGAATTCGAACTTAGTGCATTTCAGGCAAATTTCTTTAAAAATCTTCTTCTCCAGATCCAGCAGGCAGAATCTTTTGATATTTGGTATGCAACATTGTGGGGTGGATCTGATTCAAGTTTGTTCAAATCGGCTTCCTAAATTCATATTTGTGCTCACTATAGAAGCTCGAATTCGAACTTAGTGCATTTCAGGCAAATTTTTTAAAAAATCTTCTTCTCCAGATCCAGCAGGCAGAATCTTTTGATATTTGGTATGCAACATTGTGGGGTGGATCTGATTCAAATTTGTTCAAATCGGCTCCCTAGATTCATATTTGGGTTCACTATAGAAGCTTGAATTCGAACTTAGTGCATTTCAGGCAAATTTCTTTAAAAAATCTTCTTCTCAAGATCCAGCAGGCAGAATCTTCTGATATGATATTGGAGGGGGGCGGGGGGGGGGGCGGAGGGGGGTGGTGAGATTCAAGTTTGTTCAAGCCAAGTCCCTGTGTTAATATTTGGGCTCACTGTGGTAGCCCGAATTATAACTTAGTTCAAAATGAGGAATTTTCTTTAAAAATCTTCTTCTCCAGATCCAGCAGTCGGAATGTTTTGATATTTGGTGTGCAGCATCCTTAGGGGGGTGAGATTCAAGTTTGTTAAAGCCAAGTCCCTGGGTTCATATATGGGCAGCCTGAATTATAACTTAGTTCAATATGAGGAATATTCTTTAAAAATCTTCTTTTTTTTAGATCCACTGGTCAGAATCTTTTGGATATTTGGTATAAGCTTTTCTTAGGAGGAGCAGATGCAACTTGTTGAAATTAATTCTCTTGGTTGATATTTAGGCTACTATGTCAGGTGAGCGCCCTCAGACTCCTTGGGGCCTCTTGTTTATATAAATTTCAAAGAAAATATTCTTAAAAGACCATTTTCTTGCAAATTTATAGAAATAAATTATCTTCAACCAACAAGTTCACTCTGTTCTTTTAGTTTTGAAGAAAAATAAATTTCCCAAATATGTCTGAAAAAATGTGAGAATTTTAGTTAACTTTAGAAAATTTTGTTGCATGCCATTCTAATGTCAGTTCAACTCACTCACCAAAGTTCGAATCCTCTTAGTGGGAAGAAATTACAGTTATTCTAAATTTAACTCGTGAGCTGGGATAGTTATTTAAATAATTAATGATCTGAATGGGTTGAAAATATCATTTTGGAACACTGCATTTTTATTTATCTCCCAACAAACATATATATTCTCCAAATGAAGTAAAACCGTCTTGACAAAGTAGAAATCCATTTGGGCTTAGTAACGCTCCACGCACGTGCGAACTCACGAAGGGAGATTTTTGAACCTGCATTCAATTAAAAAAGTAATCAAATACTTCCATCTGTACCCATGTTAAGCTAAATGATTTAATATGCACACCATCATCAAAAATGTTCAGAAATCAATTATTTTAGTCTCAGATGAAAAGGAAACTCCATTGGGAAGGACATTATTTATAATCTGGCGAATCACTCATGAATAATGACATGTTTTGGTTCTTTGCAAACAACGAAACAGTTTTTGTTTAAATGACGAGTTTTAAGGGGGATATTGTGAGATATATTGGTTATTACCACCCAGGTTCTGAGATAGTGTATTGATGTCTCAACCTCACCCCTGTGCCATATGTCTGCATTTCCTTAGAACTCGTCGATGCATGCCCAGAGACGAGGTTTCGATTTCCGTGCGTCCCTGTACCCCTTCCCAGGATCACCTAATGTGGTAATAACCTATATTTCTTTATCCAATTGCAATTAGCTTCTTTTTTGCAATTTGGGTGCACTGTAGAGTCTGTAATCCTACGAAGACGGGAAGCTAATGAAAACATGTATATTCCAGTCACGAATTCGACGTGGAATATAGAACTACTGGTTATAATTCTACTGCCATGAACTGTTGCCTCGAAATTATAATACATTTTGTTGGTGAAGAATTAACTAGTGTTTTTTTAGCACACCTGACTGAATGTCATGGGCTTTTGCCATCATTTGGTAGCCATTGCCCGTCATCTCTCATCTGTCATTGATTGTCCATTAACTTTTGCATATTAGTCTTCTTCAGATTCACTGAACCAAACCCAAGCAAACTTTGTAAGTATTATCTTTGGGATATACCCTTCCGAGTTTGTTCAATAGACGTTTCTAAGCCCAGTAGGCTTGTGGCATTTCCCAAACGTTAAACCTTTAAACATCCTTTTATCATAAATCTCCCCACACAATGCTTTGAGATTTGGAATGCTACTTCCTTCAATGATGCAGATTCAGGGTTGCTTAAAGAAAGTTTCTCAGGTAATATTTGAGATCATGCTGAAAGGGGAAAATTTATGAACCTATCCTAAATTTCTATTCTCAGAACTGCTTGCCCAATGTGAATCAAACCTGGTACACAGAATTAGTTGATGGCATCTTCTTGGATTTATGTCCAAAATTCTTTTTCACTTCCCTGTGGAACACGAGAAGGGAAAATTTTTTTTTTTTAATTTTAAACAGCATGTTTCGTGAACTGCAAGAGTAAATAGAGAGTAGTCACTTGACTGGACTGGTTACGTGAAATAATTCATGAGAGGTGAGGTACGCTGCACAAACACGAGTGTTTTACAATATAGTCCCTCGCCTCGAATGAATTATTTCACATAACCAGTCCAGTCAAGCGATTATTTTGTTTATTACTTTTCATTATTACCGATAATTATATTATTTAACCCTTTACCTAACGTAACGGCCAGCGCTATTCTCAAAAATCGCCAATTAATTTTCATTTTTTTTTTCATTTTGTGTCTCTAAAACATAGGTTATGACCCCTCATTGGAACGAGCTCGTTCCAATGAGGGGTCATAACCTATGTTTTTGAGACAAAAAATGAAAATAATAGCTATTCAAGAATTTTTTTTGCAAGTGTCGTCTGCTTTTCATATTAGGTAAAGGGTTAAAAAAAACAAAAAACAATGAAATCCTCATTACACCCACGGCAATGCGTCTTCTTTTGCGCGCACGGATACATGACGCAACTGTTGATTGCATAATTCAATTGGGAAGTTATCGTTTATAATCAAACCCGGAAAACCCAGAAAAATACCACTTTGGAAAATAATAAATAATGGTATTTGGTATGAAACATCTTCGGTGTAGAAGAATCATTTAGGCTGAAGAACAATATTATTTTCTTTGGAGAGGGGGCTTCCAATTGAACACTGCTGGTAATTGGAAAATTCTGAATAATCTTCTTCCCATCAACTACTGGCCACAATGATTCCATACTTGGTAAGCAGCCCCCTTGATAGGAATTCGACGCTGTTATGGGCTATTTGTTTACCCAATTTGGCAAGTTTGTACGCAGACTACATTTCATTTATCGTGACGCCACTTTACTCACATTTACACATATTCCAATCAGTATGTATTTAATTTGCCTCGAAAACGCAGATGATATTTACACAAATTGTGGAACTTCGCGGCGTACTCATAAAACTACAGCCGCGTAAAATCTTTATTCACAAGTAATTAGTTTACAAATATGGCTAACAGTATCTTAATTTCATTAAAGATTCGGTCAAATTAGTTCCCGTTTTAGAAACATTTCGTGTGTTGATTCAAAGAAAATGAATTACTCCATGAGCTAGGCAGGCCTAAAGTGGCCATTTATTACCAAATTGTCGGATAAATAGTCAATGTGTTTTTTCGATAAGCACATTCCATAGGATCGCAATGATGCATGATAGCCCGCCTAGATCGGTAGCAGATCGGTAGCTCTGTGTGGAAAAATCAAGATGGCGTACAAGATGGCGTCCGGTTAGGTGTTTTCGAATAGTTATTCAAACGTAACTCGAAATTGTGGGGCGGAAAATAGTCTGTGGGCTGTGGAATCTTCCTCCCATCAGAAAATGAGAGAAACAAACTGAGCCAGAGAAAAAATCAAAATCATGAAAAATTGCAGAAAATTCCTACATAATTTGCTCCGACTGAACATAATCATGGTATCACAGCAATAGTTTTTAACGATCGCAACTGCCTCTGACATCATTGGATACATCTTTGCTTTGAGTAATTCATCAAAACTTTCACATGCAGGGTTCTCAAAGAGCAGAATTGTTTGCATTGGTGAGCTCGAGACAGCGGCGAATGTAAAGGGCATTCACAAATCCAGCAACAGGGGCTTGTAATATCGCGGTGTGAGAACCATAAGGTTCTATCTTCCACGGTCTTCCATAATGGTCTCATGCGACGACATGCTCCGCTGCCTCTACATCTACCCTCCCCTGTCATTACCCCTAGTATTACTACTATAAGAAAACTAGTGGTAATGTCAAGGAGGGTGGATGTAGAGCCAGAGGAGAGTGTTATAATGTTAGAGATTGGCAGTTCCTCTATGACAGTTTTTTAAACAAGTAGTTCAAAGTACGCAAGTTCACGTACCGGTGTAAAAGGAATGGAAGTCCGTAGGAACGTTAGTCCCTCTGGACTATTATTCCGCGGAATTATAGTCCAAGGTCTAACATTTCTAGGAATAGTAGTCCGGCGGACTACTATTCCTAGAAATGTTAGACCTAGGACTATAATTCCGCGGAATAATAGTCCAGAGGGACTAATTTTCCTACGGACTATCATTCCTGTCACACCGGTATCCAACTTCAGCTTGTCTGATAGACCATGGTGGATGCAAACGCTGCTTGACTTTAAACCATTCAAGGCCGAGCCAATTTTTTTTCGTTTACAAACGTCTCGATCCTGTCGTGTATCAGGCGGAAATTCTTTTTTTTTCCTTTATTTTTTTTCCCTTAATTTCAACTGTTTTAGCTCACCTTGACAAAGTCAAGCTGAGCTAATCTCATCGCTCTCCGTCCGTCGTCCGGTGTCCGTCGTCCGTCAACACCATGTTTCGGTCTTCTCCAAAACCACTAGGCCAATTCAAGTGAAAGTTTGTGTGAGTGATGGTCCCAAAGGGGCATTGCATTTTTGTTCAACTTAACATTCCCAGCCCCATAGGGAGGAGTTGGGGGAAATGCTCCAAAATATTTTTAAAATCATCTTCTCATGAACCAGTGGGTACAATGACTTGATATTTGTTATGGAGCTTCCTTTTGAGGTGTAGAATCAAGTTTGTTCAAACGAAGTTCGAGAAGCAATATTTGGCTTTGTAATGGGGATGGGGGGGGGGGGGGGGGTAAGATTTTTGGCCCGCCCAAAATTTCTATTTTCTGAACCAATGGTCCGATTTGAACCAACTTTGGTATGTGGTATTATTGGGTCATATGTACTTGATGCGTAAAAAAATTCCCGCATCTCCATGGGAAACTCAGGAGCTAAAAATATAAATATTTTCAAACGCCCATATTTCTCAAACCACACGGAACAGAGAGCTGTTATTTGGTATGAAGCATCCTTAGGACCAGTAGAATTGAATGGTTAAAAAATGTCATTGGTTATGTTAGGGTGTTCTATAGAGGGTATCGAAAAAATGCTAAGTCAGCATATTTGAAAAAAAATTTTTAGTTTAAAGATTTTTATCCAGAACCAATGGTCAGAATCTTTTGATATTCGATATACATTATTCACAGAGGGGTCAGATACACGTTTGTTAAAATGAAGCCCATTGGTTCATATTTGGGCTCAATACAGGAGCCCATTTTTAATTTAGGGCAATATGGGGAATATTCTTTAAAAATCTTCTTCAGAACCACCAGTCAGAATCTTTTAATGTTTGGTATACATCATTGTTATGAGGGTCAGATTCAAGATTGCTCAGACCAAGTCCCTAGGTTAATATTTGGGCTTCCTGTGGAAGCCCAAATTTTAACTCAGTTCAATACGGGGGATAATTTTTAAAAATTCTTCTTCATTCAGATCCATTAGTCAGAATGCTTTAATATTTGGTATACAACATCTCGGGGGGGGGGGGGGGGGGGGCAGATTCAAGTTTATTCAAATCGGGTCCCTAGGTATATATTTGGGCTCTCTATAGTAGCCCAGATTTTAACTTATTGCAATATGAGAAAATTTCTTTAAAAATCTTCTTCTTCAGATCCACCAGTCGGAATGCTTTCATATTTGGTATTTGGTGTACAACATCTCTAGGGGGCGGGGGGGGGGCAGATTCAAATTTGACCAATTCGAGTTCCTGGGCTAATATTTGGGCTCCATATGGGAACCTGAAATTTAACTTAGTACATACAATATGAGGTGATTTCTTCAAAAATCTTCTTCAGATTCACCTGTCAGAATCCTTTTATATTTGCTTTACAACATCTGTAGAGGAATTAGATTCAAGTTTGTTCAAATTGGTTCCCTTGGTTAATATTTGGGCTCCCTATAGTAGCCCAAATTTTTAACTTAGGGCAATATGGAGAATATTCTTTATAAATCTTCTTCTTCAGAACCACCAGTCAGAATCTTTTAATGTTTGGTATACGTCATTGTTATGAGGGTCAGATTCAAGATTGTTCAAACCAAGTCCCTATGTTAATATTTGGGCTTCCTATAGAAGCCCAAATTTTAACCTAGTTCAATATGGGGGATATTTTTAAAAATTCTTCTTCAGATCCTCTACTCAGAATGCTTTCATATTTGGTATACAACATCTCTAGGGAGGTCAGATTCAAGTTTGTTCAAATCGGGTCCGAAGATCAATATTTGGGTCCGCTATGGTAGCGAAAATTTTAAGTAATAATGAAGTAATTTCTTTAAATTTTTTCTTCTTTAGATCCAACAGTCAGAATGCTTTCGTATTTGGTATACAACATCTCTATGAAGGTCAGACTCAACTTTGTTCAAATGGAGAGCCTGTGTTAATATTTGTCGGAATTGGCCATCTAGCTGAAGAATTAGAAATTTTGTATTCAGTGCCCTCTAGAGATGTGTAACTAAGATTAATCCACATAGATTGTATAAAAAGGCTTCATAAGGGGAGCTCCACTTTTTACATTATGATCAACTGAAGAAAAGGCGTGATGCTTGGACTATTTTTGTCACCCCTGAGTGGCTCAAGGTTTGATAATGTATCCTATGGGGATGGATTGCTTAAAGTAGATTCATTCTTGTGGACTCTTGAGCTCTTCAGGCCCCGTGGGGCCTTTTGTTTATTTTAAAGTTTGGGTTATTCAATGCATGTTATTATAAATATTCTCATTCCATGTTTCTTTGCCCTTTTTTATTTCCTTTCTCTCCCTGTCAGGATCAGTGCCACTGTCTATTTTCTATTTGTTTTAGTCGCTTGTTTTTCGAAGTATTTTCCTTATGTAAGTGGTATCTGAGTCAGGAATCGTAAACTGGTCGATATTTTGTTCATTTTTTCATCTTTTATTTTATACTTTTACCTTTTCCTCTCATGTTTGTAAAACAATCGATGATATTCATTTGGCCCATAAATGCTTTCGATGTAAATCACTATTCTGATTAACCCTTTATCTAACACGAAAAGCAGACGACACTTGCAAAAAAATTTCTTGAATAACTAATATTTTTCATTTTTTGTCTCAAAAATATAGGTTATGACCCCTCATTGAACGAGCTCGACGAGGTCGTTCCAACGAGGGGTCATAATCTATGTTTATGAGACAAAAAATGAAAAAATAATTAAAATTAATTAGCGATTTTTTAGAATAGCGCTAGCCGGTTTTGGCCGTTACGTTGGGTAAAGGGTTAATGTTTGCAAAGAAATTTCAATGAAAAATTAAGTGAACCATTATCGCAGTAAACTGATTCATTCTAATTAAAAAAACGCAAGAATAATTTCTAGCGAGTCTGTCAACATCTCAAATGACCAATGCGAAAATTTTCTAGTCTTCTTCGTCTTCATAATCTGCGGAACTCTCATCGGCATTGTCGGTAACAGCCTGATTGTCACATGTACTCAATTTGCACATTACCGTGCACCGGAGTCCATTTCTATTGCAAGAACGGGTGTCCGATTTACAAAATCGACCATATTCACGTGACAAAAGTTCTAGAAACTCATTCGGAGCTGCCATGCCGTCCTTCCAGTTTCTTTGTAGTCTATCATCAGCACCGTCCGTCATCAGGGACCACCCATACCCTGTTGGGCTGGTTATTTCAGCAGCTGGATCAAGTGACTGCAGCCTGATAGTTTGCACGCTGTTAATGCTTCCAAAGACAGTCATTGCATGGTGGCAGCAACTGAGATGCCACATCCTTCTTCACACAGAATAAATCATATCTCAGATTGTTCACACGCAAATTTCTCAATTTCCAAGAACAGAGTTTCTGGCCAAGTTCATACAGATCCCAGCATCTTGAAAGTTGGGCACAATGTGAGTCTTTTTGCAAAAACTTCACAGCGTCGACCTTACCGCGACCATCAACTGTGCTAACTGGGTCACATCCGGCATAAGCATCCATTCCGGGTATGGCTTCGTGCCGACCACTCCCGAGAGCTGCCATTGCCGCATTTGTGTCCACGTACCTCGTTCTCATGCAAGTCTCGTTCTTCGTATATATTGGAATTTGGATGTCTCGCGAGAAATACAAACACAGTATGAACACATCCGTGTCATCTGATTAATTAACAATGGCTTCCAAATATTTATCATGAGATGCGGGGGCACGGTGACTCAGTAGGTAGAGGTGCAGGCTGCAATCCGAGAGGTCATCGGTTCGAATCCCACCTGTGGAAACCGCGTTGTGTCCTTGGGCAAGACACTTCACCCCATTGCCCACGTGGGGGCACGGTGGCGTTGTGTACTTAGGCGTATTGCACGTCGATGGTGCACTTGTCTTCAACCAATGCTAACCTGCTTGTGTGGGGTTAGTATGTTGGGGAGCTGACAGTTGCTCGCCGTTGCTCGGTGGTTCTCTCCGGGTACTCCTGCTTCCTCCAATCGTAAAACTGTCGTGGTTATGATTAGCCATTGTTCAGAAGTATGTGACCTTAAACACCAATAAATAAATAAATAATAAACATATCATGAGATGCTGCGTGGGAAGCATGCAAACGAAGCCTGGTATCTCATTCCTGCGACCTTGTCAGTTCGGGAACTTTCGTTTTACCTTCGGGAGTCAATTCAATGAATTCATCACCAACAGTCACAAATATTTGTAAATCGCCTTCTCATTTCTCTACAAAAATATGATAAGCGCTGTC
This sequence comes from Pictodentalium vernedei, assembly GCA_031216915.1. NCBI lineage: Eukaryota > Metazoa > Mollusca > Scaphopoda > Dentaliida > Dentaliidae > Pictodentalium > Pictodentalium vernedei. The sequence continues at coordinate 266,161,138 of CM062297.1, forward strand.
TTGTACTTTCCACGCAAGAATTTCAGCCCTTGTCCATCATGCTGACCTCTATAATTTCTTTTTAACTGACACCGACTGACGACCCTTGTTTCTCGCGTTCAATGTCCTCAATTCTCATTTTTTGCTCAACTTTGACGTATGCCATGGCCCGTTGTCCGTCTGTCTGTCAACAATTCAATACGGCTCGGGCTAGACACCGTATTTATGAACCGATCTTTACTAAACTTCTTGGGTACCTTTGTTATCAACGTTGGACGAGAACGAGTGTTTTGGGGTGCGGTCCGAAATTCAAGATGGCCACCAGCAGCCATTTTGTACCGAAATTAGTGCAATCAGTTTTTTGTACAGAACTTCTGATTTGAATAAATTTTTGTATAAATGTTTAGTAACATGGAATTCATTACATCTAATACAGGTTTTTTTTTTCTCGTGCAGAAATTATGCAAATTAGATAAACTTTGATTTATTCAGTGCAACTTATACACAGTAAGTACACATGTCACTACGGCTCGGGCTAGGGGCTGTATTTATGAACCGATCTTCACGAAACTTCCTGGGTACCTTTGTTATCACCTTGGGGCAAGAACGAGTGTTTCTGGGTGCGGTCTGAAATTCAAGATGGCTGCTGGTGGTCATTTTGTACCGAAATTAGGTACAATCAGTTTTTTGTACACAACTTCTATACGGCTCGTGCTAGAGGCCGTATTTATTAACCGATCTTTACGAAACTTCTTGGGTACCTTTGTTGTCACCGTAGGACGAGAACGAGTGTTTTGGGGTGCGGTCCAAAATTCAAAATGGCCGCCGGCAGCCATTTTGTACCGAAATTAGTGCAATCAGTTTTTTGTACAGAACTTCTGTATGAAAGTTCTGATTTGAATAAATTTTTGTATGAACGTTTAGTAACATGGAGTACATCACATATAATACGGGTTTTTTTCACGTGCAGAAATTATGCAAATTAGATCGACTTTGATTTATTCAGTGCTACTTATACACAGTAAGTGCACATGTCAATACGGATCTGGCTAGAGGCTGTATTGAACCAATCTTCACGAAACTTCTTGGGTACCTTTGTTATCACCTTGGGACGAGAACGAGTGTTTTGGGGTGCGGTCCGAAATTCAAGATGGCTACCGACGGCCATTTTATACTGAAATTAGGTGCAATCAGTTTTTTTGTACAGAGCTTCTAGGACTACGTTTGCTATCATCATGGGATGGTAACGAGTGCTTTGTGGCGCGGCCAAAAATTCAAAATGCCTGTTGGCAGTCATATTTACGGGAATTCTGTGTATTACATTTTTTGTACAGAACCTGTAAAGAAGATTTTTTATGTCAGTAATATTTGCTATAAATTTATTGGGTGCCTTTGTTATCACTATGCTATGAGAAAAAATATTTTGGGTTAAATCAGACCCACTTGTGGACTAAAAAAGGGAGATAATTAAAAATATTTTCCAAAAGCACCAGACAAAATAATGTTTCATGAATTCGGCATCCTTAGGATGTGTATATTCAAATGTGTTGAAGCCAAGTGCCTGTGTTAATATTTGGTGTTGTTTGGGAAGGGTAAACATTATTAGCACAATCCGATTTTCTATTTACAATGAGAAAAATAAAACCTCCTCACCCGTGGGATCCCAATGGGCTAAAGATTAAAAATTCAAATACCTATAGTTTAAGAAGGACTGGACAAATATTTATTAATTGGTATTCCCATATTCAGCTGCAAAGCTGCAACACACAAACAAACGACAACACATGTAGGTAGTTACACAGACGACACCAGATGCGTTTTGTTCATATACACATCCGCCACACTCCCAAGCGTTATATAAACAACAACCCTGATTACGCAAGTCATGTCACACCACGTATTCTGAGGCTCGTTAGCCTGAAGGTCTTGAGTTAAAACTCACTAGTCATAGGTACAAGATACCATTTTGTCCTGTCCGAGGCATGCAAGTTCAACAGCTACAAAACTTTATCATATCAAAATCAAGGAAAAAATTCTAAAAAATTCGTGGTCACAATTTGGCGTTCTCGTGCAGAATGAACGGTGAAAACCAATTACCCATAATACTCTGTCGTCATACCCCGATGCGTTGCAGCAATTCCACATCCAAGGGGAAATAAATTTCATACTAATTCACTCTGTTCAAACGTATGAAATGATATTTCCCCTACTCAGCTGCAAAGCTGCAACACACAAACAAACGACAACTCATACAGGTGGTTATACAGGCGACACCAGAAGCAGAACTGCAAAGAAAGACTACCAGGCACACCCCCTTTCCCCTCTTCATAGGCTGTGAAACTTTTTCGGTTAATTGAAGCCAAATCAATGAAGCGAAAAAGCCACAAAAAAATAATAATGTTAAGAGGAAACAATTACTTATATCCCCAAATTTAAAGACACAGAGAACCTATTTTCAGGCATATCCTTAACATATCCATCTTTCGAATTCTCCGACTTCCAACGGCCATGCCTCATAAATAACCTGTTCGCGATACCCGCATTAGCACAAGCCGTAGCGCCCCCAGAGCGTAGACTGTGTAAACTGAATTTGGAAATGTCTCCAACCACGTGATCAAATGCAGCTTTGAATAACTCCCGAAAACGCGAAATCGGCTTGTCAAGCTTACGTAACACATAAGCGGTCTTGTGTTTCGTCAAATTGCGAAAACAAAACCGGAAGACAAGCCGTCAACACCCGCCCACGATAAATAAAACTCTAAATTTTTAACCGGACATAATTTTGTTTCGGTGCGGGCCACGACCGACCAATGGCCGTCCCGGTAAACGTCAGTTTTGCTTTTCTCCACAAAAATTGACATGCTCGTGTCATGAAAAACAAGATCTGATCTGCGAATATTCAAAAGTTCCGAACTTCGGAAGAACCCCGCATAAGCCAGAAGACACGCACAAATCGTGCGTTCGTTCATAAGGTCAGGTGGTGTGAAAAGTTTGTCATACATTGCCTCCAAATGTGGCTCAGTAGGTAGAGATGCAGGCTGCAAGCCGAGAGGTCCTCGGTTCGAATCCCACCTGCGGCAACCGCGTTGTGTCCTTGGGCAAGACACTTCATCCCCATTGCCCGCATGGGGGCACGATGACGCCGTGTACTAAGGCGTACTGCACGTCGATGGTACGCATGTCTTCAACCAATCTAACCCTGTCTGTGCTGCAGTGCGGAGTTACGATGTTGGGGAGCTGGCAGCTGCTCGTCGTTTCTCGGTGGTTCTCTAAGGGTACTCCGGCTTCCTCCACCCGTAAAACTGTCACGGTCATGGTTAGCCATTGTGCATAAATATGTGACCTTAAACATCAATAAATAAATAAATAAATAAATTGCCTCCAAATGAACAGGCGAAATGGGTCCTTTTTTTAATCACAGCCCTAGCTAAACGTCGTTTCCCAGCTTCAAAAACATTTTTGACCAGTTTTGAATCCGTGGGAGAAACTTTTCCCACCAACGAACGAGCCCATTTGGCAGCATAAAAAGCTTGAATCAAAGAATTTGGAGAATTATTAGTCTGAATGAGACAGGATAAATAAAATGAAAAAGTCAAGTCTCTGGCTGGTAAAACGTCACATTCCAAACCTCCTTGAGATAAAGCCCACCTCCCCCAACACCGAAAACCATAACTATAACTCTTGGTAGTTGTCTCAGCCCTGCACTGCAAAAAAATAGAGGTTCTCTTTAGAACCAAAACTGGTTCTAATCTTGTCCCTGAGATGGAACCAGTTCTGTTTAAACAGTATTTATTTCAAATCAAATAAATTTACCAAGATTAGCATTCAATTTTAACAGAATATTACATGAACTAAAGTAGATTCAGCAGTAAACTTGGAGCTTATTCAACGCAGTCGCCAAACATTTTGAAACAAAGGAGATATGAACAGTCGGCATATCGAACCAGTTTTGGTTCTGAAGAGAACCAAAACTGGTTCGATATGCCAACTGTTCATATCTCCTTTGCTTAATAATGATTTGAGACAACCTCGTATAAGCTCTAAACTTACGGCTGAAACCCCCTCAATTTATGTTTAATTCTGTTAATATGTAATGTTAATCTTTATAAATTTATTTGATTTGAAATAAATACTGTTTAAACAGAACTGGTTCCATCTAGGGACAAGATTAGAACCAGTTTTGGTTCTAAAGAGAACCTATATTTCTTGCAGTGTGCAGTCAGCTGGTAAATCGGGAATACATGTAACACTTGAATGGAGTGAACTGGGAAGAGTGGAGATATCACCATATGCCTGGAAAAAGAGATGAAAACAAGAAAACAAAATAAACATGGTACCAAATCATTGTCTAAAATGTCGAAACTTGAACTGGTGACTGATTCCTAAAATCCACCCGCAAAGCTAACATTCCAACATTTAAATCTCTGTTTCCAAAAATACATGTAATCCATGACAAAATTTCCAAAATTCTTTCCACCAGGACATAAAATAGGCCGGCCCAAAAAGGACCCGATTTCCAAAATGGAACAACCAATGTTCCAAATGCGATACATTTTTCCATGTATTTTAAAACTCTGCAAATTAAGTAAAAGGGCGGAACAAACCAGTCATTAATCCCGGACCAGTTTGCTCTGAATGCATCCACTACCTCAGAAAAAACATTCCAAAACTTGGAATAAAACGGTTTAATTTTACAATTTGAATCACTGGCAAACCAATCAACCTGATGAGGGCCCAACTTTTGCTCGATTTCATGAAAAAGCCAGTTGGATAAACCCCATCCATCAAAATCAAAAAACTTACTTAAAAAGTTGGCTTTTTCATTATCTGAACGAGGAATCCATTCCATTTCAAGAGAAACGGAATTTTGCAAACTGATTTTGTAAATTTCCATAGCAATAAATTGTAAGTCAGATTTCATACTACCCTTTGAAACAATGGACACAACATTTTGATTATCTGAAAACCATTTAATACGTTTACCATGTAACATAGGTAGTGATTTTAAAACTCTCTCAACTGCCTTCAGTTCCCTCCAAGTCGTTCGGTCCAAGTTCCCAGCGCAACAGAATTAGAATGCTCCACACTGTAGACGGCATAACCGGACCCACTCGCATCCGAGTAAACACTTTTGTCTGGGGTCAAAATCTAATTGTCTGGCATTGACAAACCCTATATTATTGGACCAAAATGAAATTTGTTTCCTAGCAGCTGGAGAAAGCCGAATGTGTGAATTCCAAGAACGAACCGACAACATATCATTGGAAAGTGATCTGGTCATCAGTTGAGAAATACTTCCAATTACCTGACTCATCGATACAATTTGGCCAACAAGACTAGCAACCTTTTTGACATGAACGGTACGTTGTTCACCTAAATTACTTTGCAGTTCGGAAATTACCTGATTAACTTTGTTCAGTCGGTATACCGGGATGTACATGTAACCGTTATTTGCATCAATTGAATAACCCAACCATGCCAATAACTGAGTTTTTACGATCAATAAGAAATCCGCTACTAATGAAGTCCTCACAAACACTCTCCGATACCCTGGACGTAGAAGGAAAATCCACCCTGACACCAAACCCATCATCCAAATACATAACTACAAATTTACCCTCCCCACGCCATTTCTTGACCAGAGGTCGGGTAATTTTGATGTACAAATAATGATCAGAATTTAACCCAAACGGGAGAACAAGAAATTTGAAATATTGTGTTTCACCCCCAATTCTCCACGAAAAGCCAAGGAATCTGTATGTGGTGGGAAAATTTCAATGCGATGATATGCTGCATGTATATCAAACTTAAACATCCAGGACGACTTCTGAAGAAAAAAAATGCAGTTCTAAAATCTTCATATTTAACAGACTGCTTAACCAAGTGTCTGTTGACCTCCCGTAAATCTAAAATCAGTCGTTTCTTGTTAAAACTCTGAACGGAAACCGTTAGTGGATTAACAACAAACGGAAAATCCAAGCATTTAATAATCAAACCTGAACCAATAAATCAGAAAGAGCTTCAGCCACAAATGCCGAGTGATTCAAGGCGGAAGCATTATTTCTATGAACTTTGGAAGTCGGACAAGAAGAAAAAGGCATCTTATACCCCTCCCGAAGAATACACATAATGTTGTCAAACGTGTGGATCGATTCTCAAAAAGGAAGATTAACCCTCAGTCTGCCTTTGACAGAAAGAAGTAACTGGGGAGTCATTTCCCTCGATAAATTCGTACGAGTCCACGGGAAAATCAGTAATGTTATCATGGAATTCAGAATACTTATCTTTAACCCTTTACCCAACGTAACGGCCAAAACCGGCCAGCGCTATTCTCAAAAATCGCCAATTAATTTTCAAAATATTTTCATTTTTTGTCTCAAAAACATAGGTTATGACCCCTCGTTGGAACGAGCTCGTCGAGCTCGTTCCAACGAGGGGTCATAACCTATGTTTTTGAGACAAAAAATGAAAAAAATTAGTTATTCAAGAATTTTTTTTTGCAAGTGTCGTCTGCTTTTCATGTTAGGTAAAGGGTTAATAAAATCCGTATTCTCACACTGTACTACATTGCTTTGCGGATCCACTGTTGCTGATCTTGAGGAAAGGGCAGTCTCGCTTGTAGTGGGTGAAGTCTCCACACTGAAAACAGGAGCCTGTGCCGACTCCCGAGAAACGAAAGGGCTGTCGAAAATTCGGAACTCCTGAAATAACTTTATTTGGAGCACTATTGGACACTGATTCGCACACGTTAACACTCTCAATGCCACCTCTATGAGACACACTATTAGAACTAGGCCTAAACACCGTCTGTTTTCCTTTAAAATTCTGAAATTTCTTCTTACGAAGTGCCCTGTTTTCGGCTTTAATAAGTTTGTTTTCATCATCGGAATCACTCGCAAGTGGATTGGATTCATATTGACGAACAGGGACGTAGCTACAGGCCTTTTAATGGGGGGGGTAGACCCTTTGAAATTCTAACTGGGAATCCCGACACATGAGCACTGTAGGATGGTAGGCGCGAAACTGCGAGCGCCAAAGGCGCGAATCTTTAGCAGGAGATATGGGGTCCACCCCTAGAAAATTTTGAAAAATTGATGTGCTCAGATGCGTTTTCATGGGTTCTTGTAATAGTTATAAGGCTAATTTTCAGTTCCAAATTCAGTGATTTTTTTGCATGGAAACATTTTTAATTCGAGTTGGATATAAATTTTCAATATCTTGCTTTGCCCGAATTGTCCCCAGTGGCTCGTACGCCTCCTGTCTGACAGACAAATTTGAAACATCGCCTTTGGGAAAGTAAGAGTTTTGTGCTTCTAGAGCATTTCACAGGCACTTGACATGACAACAAGTACTTTTTTATTAACCCTTTGAACCCGTAAGACCGCTTTTCCGGTCCAGGATCATGACACACCATACATTTAAAAAGTAGAATGGCTGCTCAGTGAATTTGTAGGGTAGACCAATCGATATTTTCAACGTGCAGCCCAAAAGCTGCACGTTGAGAATATGGATTGGTCCACCTCAAATGGTGATTATGGACTCTTCTAATTGATGTCATTCAGACTGCAGGCCGCGTGGAGTCGGAATTCTTTGACCCGATTTTCACCCGAAAGTCTCGGTAGTCGGAATATTTCCTTATTATGGTCCTCCAGTCGGACAAATAGGTTTATTAGTGAATTATACCGTATATTCAGTAGTTTTTAAATTTCTAACTGTTGATATTTTTGCCCTCCGAATTTCCAACTATTGAGGTTTTGACAAATATTGGGGGGGATGAGACACCCCCCACACCCCCCTGTCGCGACGTGCCTGTTGACGAACAGTCTCCCAACCACCAGGTGCAGAATCGGCAATCTTGATAAGTTTATTTCGCACCTTGATCTTCTCTATGCTATCAGTCAGGGTGTCTTTGGTATAATCTAACTTATCATTGTCTACACTCTAAAATCGGTTGGGTTAAAAATCAACCCAAATCGACTGAGTTGAGTGAATATGAACCCAAATTGGGTTCATATTCACTCAACCCAGTCGATTTGGGTTGATTTTTAACCCAACCGATTTAGAGTCTATACTCCACAGAACTTGTTTAAGACTGTCACTTAAATCGGAATTGAACTGATACTGAATTTTATGACCAATTTGTTTCCAATAAAATTCAGACTCAGTTTTCAGTTTTTTTCACTTCTAAAGAGACAACTGAAGCTGAACCATGTATGTCGTTTTTTACCGTTTCTATTTTACTGTCAACCAGTTCTTCTAACTCGAGTTTTTGACTTTTAACAGCGTACAAACTATCGTGAAGAGAAGGCTCCGACATTGTAAAGAAAACAGACGATAAAGCGGGATGAATGGAAAGACATTCAATGCAACGGTCAAGCGAACACAAAAATTCGTGGTCACAACTTGGCGCCTCCGTGCCGAATGAACGGTGAAAACAAATTACCCATAATACTCTGTCGTCACACCCCGATGCGTTGCAGCAATTCCACATCCAAGGGGAAATAAATTTCATACTAATTTACTCTGTTTAAACGTATGAAATGATATTGAATCAACCTTAGAAGGGTTTGAATCAAACAGGCCAAAACAATTGCTAACATTTGGCTTATGGTGCGCCATGCAATGATCCCCATTGTAACATTAACCCCGTGAAGATTTCTTTTCTACTTTAGCATCTAACTGTCACCCACCTTTACAATACTTTACCTATACATTTGTTACGGGCTACGGTCAGTATTTATGTACAGACCTTTACAATACTTTACATGTACCCTTTTTATCAGGTCATTACCTAGATGTTGTCATTGCTGTGTCACATACTATACATGTACATGTCTTACACAAGCTGAGCTACAGTGTCATTGACACTTTCATTTGTAAACGTCAAAGACGGCATCAATCCTCATTCTGTCAGCAGATTCGCGAATCAGTGACTGGAATAAAAAGTAGCAATCTGACCAAACGTCTTTTAGTCCCCGGAGCTATTCATCTTCGCCATTCTATCAGTCACTCTCGTTTGTGATGACGTCAAAGTATGCCTTCATTTGCTCTTCACTTAGCTGCATGCATTGCCGCATGAGATCTGCATATGCCTGCTCATCACTGGGCAGTGCCTCTTTCAAATCATTCGCAACAGCTGTGGGAGTAATTCTGGCTGTTCATAGGCAAATTAGTTCATCGTGTCCGTCGAGAGGTTTGACCCAATTGTGAATGACCTCTGTGATGGAACGAGCTGTCTCTTCACCTTTTCGCTCTCTTTGTTGTTTGAATCATTGCTTGGAAAATCCAGCATATCTCGAAAGTGCGATGATAAGTACATCGATACTCCGCCTTCGGGTAGTAACGAGACACTGCACTTTCATGCGGATGCGAGGGATTACTTTGGGCGACTTTGTATCATGGTTCACAGTCACCTCTATTGTCTGATCCACGGGTATTCTGTCAAAAGGGTTACGTGCTCTAAGTTGAACAGAGAACCCGCCTTTCCAAAAATACTTCAGGATGAGTGTTGGGTAAGTCCACCATATCAGGAAAATAATCGGCTGAGTATCTTGCACAGTTGGTCCTATCATAAGCAAAACACAGTGGTGTCATTTTCCTCACCTCAAGGCGAGTAAGTGCAGCTGCAACCACCTTCTCGAGACCCTCTAAGCCCAGTAATATGTCCCCGCATATGTATAGGCAAGGGAGCCAAAAAGCTGAGAGCGGTCCATTAGAATGTCGAAGATAGGCCAGAAACTGGCAAAATTTGTAAGTGATTACTTTGAATCCGGTGCGTGAAGATTATTCTTCAAGTTCGATCCATTTGGTACCGTGTTCTTGTAAGGACTTGATTGCAGAACATATTTTATCAACTTGATTCAATTCATTAGGGTAATTAATCTTCAACCATAATAAATATTTCTCTCATATCAGACGCATCAGTTCCTCATACGCATATTCGACCGCTGCGGATGAGCCTTATTCCAATATTCCCGCTGCTATGCACAGATCGCGTTGACCAGAATCTTGAAAGCGCTTCCCGAACGTCCCCATGAAATTACATATCACATGGAAGGGGCCCATTCTCAAAATTATCTCTTGATATTGATCTTTCATCTTCCATAAAACTTCAGAAACCTTGGCAAAGAGAGCCTGATTTAGAACTACCACCTAACTATCCAAGTCCTAAGTATTTCCAGATAGTATTTTATTGACTAACGATCTCTGTGCACAATGACAGTTCGGTAGTGGGGTGGCTATTGTTGGCAGACAGACAATCGTGTCTTGCACCACGTGTAGTTTCTGGCTCAAGCAAATATTGAAACCCGTCCAACCCTGAAAACACTGGTTGTCGACGGGACTCTATCGGCAAAGCAACCCATGCGTGTTTTTTTCTGAAAGCGTCCGACGCTGCACTGACACCCTCCGGATCAGGTACAGTGTTCGCAACAGCAATTAAAAACCCCTAGGTTGAATAAAACTCTGCTCGGCTTCATAGCATGAAAGATGAATTATGCAGGTTTCTTTTTTATGCTTTTTGGCGACAGGTGTGCAAATGTTACCTTCATTAACATAAGCAGAAGTTTGTACGATTGCTTGGATTGTCTGGCCTGATTTGCTCTCGCCATATTTTTGGAGGAAACTGGTTTCCGTAGTTTTTCGGAACCGCCGGGGCTAGGGGGTCCTTGGCCCCAAGTTTTCATCATTTTTTAATTCATACTGGGACTGGGTTTTAATGCATGGGACCGTTTTGTTTATATTAAATTCTCTCGAAATACTAGGTTTGTTATAACGAAAACACCATGCAGCATCGAGTTTTTGAAGGTAATTGTCGTTTGCTCTGTTGTAAATAACGCCGACTTTTTTATGCTTTTTGGCGACAGGTGTGCAAATGTTACCTTCATTAACATAAGCAGAAGTTTGTACGATTGCTTGGATTGTCTGGCCTGATTTGCTCTCGCCATATTTTTGGAGGAAACTGGTTTCCGTAGTTTTTCGGAACCGCCGGGGCTAGGGGGTCCTTGGCCCCAAGTTTTCATCATTTTTTAATTCATACTGGGACTGGGTTTTAATGCATGGGACCGTTTTGTTTATATTAAATTCTCTCGAAATACTAGGTTTGTTATAACGAAAACACCATGCAGCATCGAGTTTTTGAAGGTAATTGTCGTTTGCTCTGTTGTAAATAACGCCGACCTTAACTCGAGATTTTTAGTTCTGAACGTCACGGATATAAAGATTCATTTCGCTGTTGAAAGTGTATTTAAGCCACATAAGCTACCGTTTTGAAAAGGCTATCATCCATTTTAATTAAGTAGGTCTTCAAACCGGCATATATTACAATTTGCCCAGCACTTTGGTAATGGACAGGTTACATGGTTCATGGTTTAAATGTCTGTGCACTTTTAGATTCAATCGTTGAAATAAATCCGTGGATGAGCCAAGCGAACCTTAGACAACGGACTATTTGACTGCTAGACATTAACAGTGTCGAAACTTTACATTATTTGACTGCAAATTCCTAGTGCACCAGTTTAATTCAGTTCAGAATTCGACGTCGTTATGGACTGTTTGTTAACCCACTTTTTGAGGAAATTTGCACGCAGACGATCGTTGGTGTAATGAGATGTGCATTTACTTACGGAGATATACAGGTATTCTTTCCTGTGTCCCAGTTATAGATATACCACGGATATATTTCAACGATTGAAACTATTGAATCATGTATTTCGGACATTCGCACATGGATGGTTTCAAACAAATTTATGACAAATGATGATAAGATTGAATTCCTAATAATTGGTTCACGACAACAACTCACTAAAGTTGACATCAATTCAGTGAAGGTAGGAGATTCCGACATCAGTGCAAGTAACAGTGTACGTAAACTGTCTATGGACAGACATGTTACAAATATGTTCAATAAGGCTTTCAGAGGTATCTACAAAGTTAAACAGATAAGACAGTTCCTCGCCAAAGACTCAACAAAAACCCTAGTTCATGCCTTTGTAACTCCATATTTGGATTATTGTAATGCCTTACTGTTCAACCTTCCACAATATCAGTACTCTCGCCTGCAGATGGTACTAAATGCATCAGCCCGAGTGGCATGTAGGGTATCACGATCTCAACACATCACTCCTGTTCTGAAGGATTTGCATTGGCTGCCAGTCAAGTACAGAATAATTTTCAAAACTTTATTATTAGTTTTTAAGACACAAAACAACATGTCACCAGCCAACTTAGAAGAACTCCTTAATACCAAGAATGTGTGTCAATACAACCTGAGGCCCGATGGTAAAATGCTGCTACATGTTCCAAAACATAGGTGTAATACATTTGGAGATAGGTCATTCTCATTTGTTGGCCCTCACTTGTGGAATAATTTACCAGAACGCCTAAAAAGACTGTCAAATGTCAACCTTTTCAAGAAAGATCTCAAAACATACCTGTTTCAAAAAGCATATAAGTGACGTTCTGGACTGTAAGATGCTGTATATATTCCGTTTGTATATTTGCACGAGCTCAGTAACATGTACAGCGCCTTAGAATATGGTTCTATATCTTCTGAACTATAATTGTGGCGCTATATAAATGTGTATATTATTATTATTATTATTATTATTATTATTATTATTATTATTATTATTATTATCCCAAACAATAAGTATTAAATTCCCCTTAACCCTTTACCTAACATGAAAAGCAGTCTTGAATAACTCGTTTTGTTCATTTTTTGTCTCAAAAACATAGGTTATGACTCCTCGTGGGAACGAGCTCGATGAGCTCGTCCTAACGAGGGGACATAACCTATGTTTTTGAGACAAAAAATGAAAAAAAATGAAAATCAATTGGACATTTTTGAGAATAGCGCTGGCCGGTTTGGGCCGTTACGTTGGGTCAAGGGTTAAAAACATCAAGATGTTAACATAATCTGTGGAACTGCCCAGTGTAATCGTAAAACTACGAATGTGGGGAGTCTTCATTTCTAATTGTTATGTCATCAAAATTTCAATCTTGATTGGGCAACTGTTACCGTCTCGTGGTCTAGGCTTAACAGCTATAGTTACAACCCAATAAACTTGTAAGGCACTGGTACAATATTATAGCTCTTTATATCATCTAAGTATTCAGCTCTTCCCACTAGACAATAACATATGATAGACCAGCCGATTAAAGTACTGCCTAACAGCCACCAACTTAAATGTTCGTCCACAACATTGAAAGTTTTCACACACTCTCTGGTAAGTCAGAAAACTGTCTATATATTATAATGTTCTCTCACTTTCTTCATGCTGTGCCTTATCAGTGGACCAGTATCAGAGGGCATATGGTGACATTCCAATCTGCCAGAATGACAAAATATTTCCGCCCAGTTATCAGAGAGTTCTATCTTCAAGTTAACCCTTTAACTGTTCAATAGTCACAGTGCCTTAGACTGTAACACCTCCACCCTTAAGAGACAACTTTATCGTATTTCATTGCAAATGAAACCGAGAAAGTTTCTCATTTAAAAATGCTGTATACTATCATATGTTATATGTCATCTTACATAAAATTATGTACATGATTCTACATATCTATATTTTGTTTTTACTACTAGGGATTATATAGTTAAACCAATAAGAGGAAATCCTACACTAAATGTAATAAATCCACAGAGTTAGGTGAAGACCACCCTCTGTTAGTGAAATTAATAAATCCACAGAGTTAGGTAAAAACCACCCTCTGTTAATGAACACAATTATTTCAATGCTTTTTCACTTTCTTAGTTAACCCTCGAATGGCCATCAGCATTCTTGTTATTAGCACCTTTTCTGTACTTGATTTGAAATTCATAGGGCTGTAACATCAAAGACCACCGTAATAGTCGCTGATTTTTGTTCTTCAGGCGATTTAGGAAAGCTAATGGATTATGATCAGTCTCAATAACAAATGACACTCCTGATAAGTAATATGAGAGTGATTCAACGCCCCACACTATTGCTAAACATTCCTTTTCAATTGTAGAATAGTGTCACTCTCGTGGAAGGAGCTTTCGGCTTAAATAAGCCATTGGATGTTCGCCAGTACCATTGTTTTGACTTAACACAACACCGATAGCTCTGTCACTTGCATCAGTTTGTAATGTAAATGGTTTAGTAAAATCGGCATTGGCCAAAACGGGAGCTTTAACCATTTCACGTTTCAGTTCTTTGAAAGCACTCACAGCTTCCTCTGTCCATTTCACCTTGGATGGTTGCATTTTCTTTGTCAGCTCTGTCAGTGGTTCAGCTATTTTAGCAAAATTCTTAATATACTTTCTGTAATAACCCGTCATTCCGAGATATGAGCGAACATCTTTCTTTGTTTGGGGTAACGGAAAATCAACCATAGCCTTGACCTTCCTGGGGTCGACTCTAACACAACCGTTGCCCACAATATGTCCCAGAAAATTAATTTCTTTGTTCCCTAGTGCACATTTTGTTGGTCGTACAGTTAGGTTCGCAGAACGTAGTCTTTCTAATGTGATTCTCAAATGCTGTAAATGGTCTTCCCATGACGAACTGAACACCACAATGTCATCGAAGTAGTGTATAACATTTTTCAGTTTATCCAATAAAGTGTCCATGAGACGAGCGAACGTCATTGGCGATGTTTTCATGCCAAATGGCATCACATTGAACTCGTGCAAGCCAAAGGGGGTAATGAAAGCAGATTTTTCTTTAACCTCTTCCGCCAAGGGTACTTGTAAATAACCCTTTGTCAGGTCTAATGAACTTATATATGTTGCTGCACTCCCCAATTTCTCAAACAGTTCGTCCATTCGCGGTACAGGGTATGCATCAAAAACAGTCATTTCATTTAACTTTCTATAGTCCACGCATAGACGGGTACTTCTATCAGGTTTGGGAACCAGCACGACGGGTGATGCCCATGGGCTCTTGGATGGTCGAATTAAGCCCTGCCTCAACATGTCGTCTATAATACGCTTCACCTCAGGTTGTTTAGCATGGGGAATTCTATACGGATGTTGTGATATAGGCGTCTCTGACACAGTTTTTATACTATGAGTAACAATGTTAGTAAACTCTGGCACTGAAGTCAATACATCTTTATATTCTTCACACAGTGCCTTCACTTGATCTCTCTGGCCTTTTTGTAAGTTCTGTCCAAGTTTCACATCTTTCCAACATTCAACAGAATCAACTGGTAAACAAGAGCAAACTTCACAGTCACTAGGCGTGTTGTTAGTTACAAGCATGACACGTCTATTGTATTTACGAAGCAAATTAATGTGATAAGTGACAATGCCTCGTCTCCCACCAACATTTATCTTATAGTTCACATCATTCAGTCTCTTGACCACTCGATATGGACCTTTCCACTGTGCCGCGAGTTTACAAGTATCTGAAGGCATCAGAATTAGAACCTCATCTCCTGGATGCAACACACGTTTTGTGGCATTTTTATCGTACCACGCTTTAATTTTAGCTCGTCTGTTTGACAGGTTTTCTTGTACAATTTCAGTTACAGTTTCTAGACGCTCTCGAAGTTTAGTCACATGCTCAATTAGCGTTTGACCGGATTCACATTCTCCAGTCATCATTTGGCGTAGAACAGTTGTTGGACCTCGTACTGGCCAACCATATAATAGCTCAAATGGAGAAAATCCTGTTTCCTCGTGTGGAACTTCTCGATATGCAAACAGTGTATATGGAAGCAGTTCATCCCATTCTTGCTTATAAACAGCACACAGTTTCTTAAGCATTGATTTGAGTGTACCGTTGAAACGCTCAACCCTACCATTCGCCATTGGATGATAAGGAGTTGTTGTTATCCCTTGAACATCAAATTTCTCATACAACTGTTGTAAGAGTTCACTAGTAAAATTTGTGCCCTGGTCCGTTAAAATTGTAGATGGCACACCAGTTCTACTAAACAAATCAATTAAACAGTCCGCAATGCGTGAAGCTTCAACACTTGGTAACGCATATGCCTCTGGGTACCTTGTTGCTTCATCCACAATTGTCAAAATATATTTATTCCCCTTTTTTGTTCGTTCCAGTGGACCAACAATATCCATGGATATTTTCCGAAAAGGCTCCTTAACTGTTGGTACAGAAATCAGTTGTCCTTTATCTTTAGTTTTTCGCTTAGCAGTTGTTTGACACACGTCACAAACCTGACAGTATTTTGCAATGTCTTTAAACATTCCAGGCCAGTAAAAAGACTGTAAAATTCGTTGTTTCGTTTTCTCACATGCCAAATGTCCTGCCAATGGCCTATCATGTGCCAAATGTATTAAATCGTTGCGCAATTTCTCTGGTAATACAACCTGTGTTCCACTCTTCGCATTTTTGACAGACTTCCATTTTCTGTAGAGTATGTTGTTGTCCCAGTAGAAAGCATTAGTCTCATCTTCAACTTCACCTTCACATTGACCAGCTTTTTCACAAATTTCTTTCAAGCTTGGGTCTTCCTTCTGAAGTTTACCCACGCTTCAGCATTTACACTTGTCAAAGCTACAATGCCTTGATCCTCTTGTGCCTTCACTAAATCATCAGCACTATCTTCTGATATCTCTTCAATCTCAGTCTCGTGCTCATTTATATCATCAATAGATCGACATTGCACATCACATCGAGCCATGCTTTCTGTAGCTTCTTTTTCAAGTCTTTGATTCCGTGCTGACTTAGCACGTGTAACAGCGAGTGCAGGTACCTTGTTTAGTACATCCATACCAAGCAAACCTTCAGCGGCCAGAGCAGGTACAAGCCCAACTGTCATTAACCCTTTGTAATATGGTGTATCCAAATTCACAATGCCAACTTTAGCACTAAATGGCTGTCCTATAGCCGTAAATAACTCCATGTATTGTCCTTCAATAATGCATCTATTGTCAACTAAATCTTCCCGAATGAGAGTAACATCTGCACCTGTGTCTTTTACAAAGTTAACCTCCTGACTGTTGACAAAACCAGGAATATAAATCAGTCTTTGTCCCACAGATGGCTTGACAAAATACGTAGCTTGATTTACAGAATTAGTCTTGTTTTTATTTTTCAATGGGCAATGAATAGCAATATGCCCCTTATTTTTGCATCGAAAACATTCTATTTCACTCTTAGCTTGCTGAAAATTACTTCGTTTGTGTTGTTGAAAGTTCGGTTGTTGCCTCGTTTGAAAATGTTTGTTAAAATTGTTTGGTTTAAATGTAATATCTGGCATTATATAATCCTCAGCTGCTTCCACAACTGACTCTCCCTTGTTTCTCCTAACCCACTGTGCTTGATGTGCCGGCAATGCACGTAGAAAGAATTCATCAGAAAATACTTCCAGAATATCTCTTTCTTCCACAAATCTTTTCAAATATAAATTGATTCTTGATTTCAGTCCTCTATAAGTTTCGTTGTTCTGTCTTTGTAGAGATAAAAGCATTTTAAAATATTCTGCGGGCTTCTTACCAAATCTGTCGATCAAAGCTTTCCGAAGCTCGGTGAAACTTGCCGATGAACTTTGAATAATGTCTCTAGCCTCACCTTTAACTAATGTTCTTAGCTGTAAGATTTTCACATCATCTGTCCAGCTCAACTGTCCTGCAATAGTTTCAAATTCAGACAAATAACTTAAAATATCATCAGTTGATTGATCAAATGGTTGAATTTTTAATTTTCTTGGCACTTGAGTATTTGCTTTTGACACTGTTGTTGTTGTTGTTGTTGTTTTGCTTAACAGTTCTATCTCTAGCTCTTTCATTTTAACTTGATGCTCCATTTCTTTGATTCTCAGTTCATTTGCCAGCTTCAGTTTTTGCATTTCGATTTCAATTTCTAAATCTCTTTTTGTTGCTCTTTTCTTTTTCGGTTTTTCTTTCTCCACCTCTACCTCTATGTCAGTTTCTGACCCCATGTTAAAATCGTCCTTTGATGTTCCTTGCACAACTATCCTTTCCTCGGTGTCTTTCATTTTATTTCTGTAATTTCTGTATACGTAGCACGTAACAATTGGCACAATACAGTTCACAATTTCGTTCACAATACACTTCAGCTTGTAGACCTCCGACTTTTCTTTATCACACAAATCAGCATGTATGATATAGTTCACTGCACACATCAGCATGTACAGTTTGGCTGTCATTTCTTCAGTTTTATCTGCAAAACTTGAATCTTCACCTCTGCCACCACTTAATTATGTTACCGTCTCGTGGTCTAGGGTTAACAGCTATAGTTACAACCCAATAAACTTGTAAGGCACTGGTACAATATTATAGCTCTTTATATGATCTAAGTATTCAGCTCTTCCCACCAGACAATAACATATGATAGACCAGCCGATTAAAGTACTGCCTAACAGCCACCAACTTAAATGTTCGTCCACAACATTGAAAGTTTTCACACACTCTCTGGTAAGTCAGAAAACTGTCTATATATTATAATGTTCTCTCACTTTCTTCATGCTGTGCCTTATCAGTGGACCAGTATCAGAGGGCATATGGTGACATTCCAATCTGCCAGAATGACAAAATATTTCCGCCCAGTTATCAGAGAGTTCTATCTTCAAGTTAACCCTTTAACTGTTCAATAGTCACAGTGCCTTAGACTGTAACAGCAACATTTCCATCTTTGATTCACAGAAAATGAACCTTTATGAAATTTTTCAAAATCAATCGGATGGAATGTATTAGTTGGTCGGAAAAGCGGACCACAGGGTTTCTTTTCCAACCAGCTGAATTATTCCAGACGAGTGAATCTACAAGTAGGCGATCGCCTATATGGAGGCTAGGCTGGTCCCAGGCCACAAGAGCGTTGAATTTATTACAGAATTTTAGA
Organism: Pictodentalium vernedei; assembly: GCA_031216915.1. Classification (NCBI taxonomy): domain Eukaryota; kingdom Metazoa; phylum Mollusca; class Scaphopoda; order Dentaliida; family Dentaliidae; genus Pictodentalium; species Pictodentalium vernedei. Next base: position 266,179,911 of record CM062297.1, read on the forward strand.
TTGGTGACCAGAGAGAACTTGTATTTGACTAGGCTAGGTGAATTGACTTGCATCGATGGGTCTGAAAACGTAACAATATCATACTTCTGAATCTCTGGGAACGATAGCGTTTGTTGACTCTAACGAGCTTTGGTCCTCGGAATATTTGAATATAAAACACAGTTTTGCAGTTCTATGGAGCCCCAGTGAATTTCGACGGAAACTAATTCAATGTCACGGCGGCTGTTTCCTAGAATCAAGAGTAATTTTTTTCTTTTTTTTATTTTTGTCCGAGTCCGGGAGACAAGAGGTGTCAGGACAAGATGTCTTTGTTTGTGGAAATTTCTTGAGATTAATGGTTATATATTCTCATGTCTTAAACGAAAAAGGGCATAAAGTAGCCAATATTGTGAAGTTTATAAACGACAAGATACGTGAAGTAAGCGTCCCTCACTGGTTTACGTCGTGAGTCCATATAGTGCGAACTGTAATTGTGTGTAAATTATTTATATTCTCGGACTTATGAAATTGTAAGTAAAATGTACTATAAATTCCTCTTTTCATGTAAATAAATTATCTTTTCAGGGCTTTATCGTCAATCACCTTTAAATATTTAAAATCAGTGACCTCTTCGGGAGCACGAACAGTTCCAAACAGATAGGACGTTGATAATGTGGCGAGACATACATTCGAACCGGGGTCCAGACAGGAGCCTCAGGGTGTCAATTATTCCTCTAGCGAAAACGTAGACTTGGTCGCGATCCGGTAAAAAGTCTCTCTCCGCATCCCTCATTGTAACACTGCTTTAACTTACCCATTGGAAATGAAAAGCGACAACATTGAATCTCGGATGTTATTTTCAGGGTTTTTTTTTTCTTGATTCGGTCTCGATTTCGAACTATTTTTTATGGAATGTCGACCCACTGAGGAATGGAATGTGCCGCGATCCTAACGAGAAAGCGACAGCTTTTGCGATCAGAGTACAGTATAAGTACACAGGTCAGTATAAGTGCACAGTATAGTATAAGTACACAGTACAGCATAAGTACACAGTACAGTGTAAGTACACAATACAGTATAAGTACACAGTACTGTAAAAGTACACAGTACCGTATAAGAGTGATGGAAGGTTTTGGAGAAACTTGTTTGGTAAGCGCAGCCTTACTCTCTCCAAACAGGCATATATTTGGGTGTTTGTTCCCTACGGGTTCTTTCTTTTCATCTGTTAACAACAATGGCTGTGCCTTCTTGAACCTCGCACTGAAATCGACAATCCAACGCAGATAATACTTGCTAATTATGACCCATCAAACTAAAATTAGCTGCCGACCATACTTGCCTGAGGATCGGCACCACTCAGAATCGCACCATCAATATCGACGGCCTGAACCAGACTTTTCGTACGCATGGTGGCTCAGCAATTTATTTATTTATTTATTTATTTATTTATTTATTTATTTATTTTGGGTTTAACGACACTTTCGACAGTCAGGGTCACCTTGTGTCGGACGTTGGAGTACTTTGAGAGAACCATTGAGCAGCGGCGAGCAACTGTCAGACTTCCAACGTACTGACTCCGTGCAAACATGAGAGCATCGGTTGAAGGGAAGTGACCCATCGACATGCAGTACGCCTTAGTACACAGGGCCACCGCCCACGACGTGGGAAATCAAGTGCCTTACCCAAAGACACAACTCAGTTACGCTGGTCTAGATCGAATCGAAGATCTTGGGGTTTGAAATTCAATGTTCTAACCCCTGAGCCCGCTTTCCCTCAACAATTCATAAGCCTCCTTGCTTGTGATATTATGATCGTAAACATTATTGACGATTCATTTTATATTGTTGCCAACCAACAATACGATAAATTGTGAAGTTGCCAGTTTACTGCTGACTTCTAATAACTGTTTGTATCTGGACCGTGTGCAACAAGTCAGCTTTCCACGGGTATTCTGTTCGACTGCCGGAAACTTAAAGTTGCACTGTAACCTTATGTGCATGAACAGAATGACCAGACTGACCGCAAATTAAAACTGAAGGACATTTTCACGGGCTAACTTAAAGACAAGCTGGGGGGGGGGGGGGGTTAAATAAAAATACCCCAGTCTTAAATACACGTGTATAAATAAATAATATCGGCTGGGCCTTCATGCTTGCAGCTGAGAAGGTCTACAACAAGGTTATAGATCTACATCGTCCATCCATACAACCGAACAGCGGTATATACTATGATACAGAGGGCATGTACACCACTAAAAGCCAATATGAACACCTAGGCCGAATATTCATTCAGGAAATTAACACTGAAATGCATCACATAAGAGCTCTGGCAAATGTCCTGCGAGCTCTTGTAAATGGGAGACGAAACCACTTCTACTGCTACGATCTGGATCAACGAAAGGATTTGAATAGGCCGGCAACACGCTGGATGAAGCGAAAACACACGTTTCATGTCGGCTCCATGCAAAACTCCGGCAAAGTTACCTACTGCTCAGACCTTTTTTATATAAATTCAAAAAGATAAACCGTCCATCTGAGCATTATTTAAGCAGGATATCATAAAATGGTTAGGTCAAGTTCTTGATTTTGAAACATTTCCCAATTTCGAAACGAAACATGTTCCAATTTCGAAACATGATTTCATTTTATATAATTATATCAGCCCGTCTCTCAAGCCTGGTTTAGTTTAACCCTTTACCTAATATGAAAAGCAGACGACGACAAAATTCTTTAATAACTATTTATTTATTTTTCTCATTTTTTGTCTCAAAAATATAGGTTATGACCCCTCTTTGCAACGATCTCGTTCCAAAGAGGGGCCATAACCTATGTTTTTGAGACAAAATAATGAAAATTAATTGGCGATTTTTGTGAATTGCGTTGGCCGGTTTTGGCCGTTACGTTAGGTAAAGGGTTAATAGATGTACTAGACCAGAGGAATAAGAATTTTTTCAAAGATACCGAGGTATGCGTGTGCATATAATAATAAAACAACTTGACGATCACACGTGTAATTGTGAATAAAACGCCAGTGTAAACCAAGACAGACGGGGCGCACCAAGGTGAATAAGTGCTACTTTACTTTCCATGTTCTGCATCTTCACACAGCATTGCTTCCGTTTCAATGTTGTCTCGCTACTTTCGAATATAGTCATAACCATTTTCTTATTCTCCCCAGGAGCCACTTTGTCTATGTAATTCCGTACCTGGCAAGCCTCTTACAGCTATTCTGAAATCGAGGACAGAATTTACAAGCAGTGACAGGTGGGTCTAATGTAAAGAGCAACATGGCGGTCATTTGATTCAGGCTTTATTCTGAAGAAATTGTTGCCGCGTCGGTAGATACTATAAAATAACATGCGTTTTGTTGATTCGTCAGATCTTGTAACATATACACCTGGAACTTAATTAAACTCTCCTGTGTTTTTCGCAGTGCTGCTAATACTTTCATTACTTTCATGCTATCTTTAAGATGGCCAAAAGTGATTGTTTGCGGTGCGGAAAGAATGAACTATTGACAAATGAAAGACAACACAATGATGAAAGTATGCAGTGTATTAATGGCGCTAATTACACATATCTGTCACTAATGTTTTTGATGGAAAATGTTCTCTTGACAAGTATGGTCCTGGAACGGTTCATGATGAAACAATGCCGGTAATTACTGGAAAAAATGTAACTTGTGATCTCCTGAGCACAATAGCAGTGTTTGACGTCAGTACCGAGTGTACAACACACACTCTTCCGACAGCCATTTTGACTAGGGGCGCCGCCATCTTGGTTGTTAGGGTAGCGCGTGGTTGCAATGGAGCCCAATGGCCTCCTTGTTGGTAATGCCGTGTTTTGAGGGTGTGTTCGATTCTCTGGGAGTATGCCCTGGAAATTCTGGGATACCTCCAGTAGAGCAGAATAACCTGATTTGAAGGCTTTTCGGGTGCTTCCAGCCCATTTCCTTATACCACACGGTAGGACGTGGTTACTGTGGTGCAGAATACCTTCTTGTTGGGCAGGGATGTATTCTGAGGCTGTGTTCGATTCAGCAGGAGTACATCGAATCACCACAAACAACCCAACAACGACCCTAACCTACTCCAACAGACCTTTTATTGGACCGAAGCCCAATCGAAACTTACCCAAACAGATCTTTGTGAGGGGTGTGAGGTGAGGCCTCTGTTATGAGGTAGAGGCGGTAGTAGCAGGGGGTGGCTCCCTGGGGATGTATAGTTTGAGAGATCTCGTGGGGAGGCACACGTAAGCCTGCTGGGGGCCAGGAGGGTAGCTGGTCGACCAAAGTAAAAAAAAGCGCAGCGGATGCCATTGGCAGGGCCAGTGGACGCAGATCAGACCACTCAGGCTTGGTTATCACCGGTGGTACACGAGTGGACCCCTACGAGACACCTGAAACGATAATTATGGAAGTTCTAAGAGATTCAAATCGGGGCCTTTCAGTGCCCGCTGAAGTGTAGTATTCAAGATAATTAGAGATAACCCCTACGAGACACCTGAAACGATAGAACCCCCGGGGCCACCCGCTGCACTACTGCCAATACCTCATAACTGAGGCCTCAGCTCACACCCTCTTATCCTCATACGGGGAGAATGATGACTAGTGATCACCACAGGCGCTAGCTAGTGATCACTACAGGCGATCACTAGTAATCACCTGAACCGAGATGTGGATAAGGGGTGTGAGGTGAGGCCTCTTATCCTCATACGGGGAGAATGATCACTAGTGACCACCACAGGCGATCACTAGTGAGGTGATCCAACAGGACGAACGAGAGAGACACAGTCGACCTTCTTCCAGAAGCCCTTGCCTTCCACATTTGACCCAACATCTCACCACACCTTCCAGAGAAGACCTGACCTGAGACACTACTCTCACATCCCGACCACGAGCGACACAGTTCCCCGGCGACCCAAACTCAGCGGAGAAACTTCAACCAGAAAACTCCCCCTACGCGACCCACCACCCCATCCATTTGTGACCTGGGGACCCCACCCCAGTGATTCTATCCCTAGCTTCCCCTGTCATTCATGGGGGACCTGTCTTCGGGACCACTCCAAATGACCCTGCACTGGCTTAGAGTGACACAATCGGCCCTCTCCTTCCAGAAAGCCCACCCAGTGACCCGGGCCTCACCTCACACTCCTCGTATCCTCATACGGGGAGATGATCACTAGTGACCACAGGCGATCACTAATGGTTACCATATGTGATCACTCGAACCGAGATTAGGATAAGAGGGTGTGAGGTGAGGCCTCACTGAGGTTTCACCTCATAGGCCTCTTATCGTCATACGGGAGATGTTCACTAGAGGTCTATGAGGGTAAGATGAGGCCATGAGGTGAGGGCTATGAGTCAGGGAAGGTTATGAGGTTGGGGTAATGCGTTACGTTATTGAGGACTCTCCCCATAGGCATCTTATGCTCGTGTCGGGCGAAACTCACAAAGGTCCGTTTCGGTGGGAATTCGGTCCAATAAAAGGTCCGTTGGGGCAGGTTTAGGTCGTTGTTGGGTTGTTTGTGGTTATTCAATGCAGTCCCGATGAATCGAGCAAACTCTCAGAACACGCCCCTGTCCAACAAGAAGGCCATTGGGCCCCATAGCAACCACATGCTATTCCTAACAACCAAGATGGCGGCGCCCATATTCAAAATGTCTCGTGGAAGAGTGCGTCACCTTAGAAACACGCGTTTCGCATGTGTAGTGGGATCACGTGTCAACAGGAGAATGACGTCACAAGATGGCCGCCCACGCGTGCTATCACGGCTACCTCACACAAACCAATTCCGGTCACGTGACTAATGACGTCAGATGAGAGCCTGCGTGAGAACCTGCTAAAGGGGCAAGAAGTCAATATCACACACTACTAAGGTCCAAGGCTCAAGGAGTTGGAATCTCCTATATTGGCACCGATAGGCAGGTGCCATTTCAGATATACGCGTGTGTATGCGCACGTTGCACTATATATCATCACAAGATGCCGCAAGATGACGGTTTACTATATCACCCAATAAAAAGCAAGGATGTGGCATTACTACTGAACATGCGGGACAATAGTTTGGTTTGATAATTATTTTTGGGTTGTTGGTGTTTTATGACATTTTAATAGCTGAGGTCATATTGTGTCGAAGTTAGCTGAGGTCATATTGTGTCGAAGTGGAAAAAGTCGGAGTACCCGGAGAGTACCACCGAGCAGCTGCGAGTATCTCTCAACTCTCCAACGTACTAATCCCACAGGAGCAGGGTTAGAATTGGTTGTATGCATGTGTGCTATCAACGTGCGATACGCCTCAGCACATGGCGCAACCGTGCGCCCAAGCCGACAATTGTGATTAAGAGGGCCTTGCCCAAGAATACAACGCAAGTTACCCCGGCCAGGCATCAAACTCACAACCTTCCGATCTCAAGACCAACGCTCTAACCACTGAGCAACCGTGCTCCCGATAATCATGACTGAAAGTCACGTCTCGCATTATTTGCAGATTACTACTTCATTTTTCACACTGACAAAAATTGTAACAATAATGGGCGATTGTTGTACCAAAAGTGGTGGGCGAGTTTTTTTGTTACAAAAAATGGACGCTGGTTGTAACAAAAGTGGTGACCTCATTTTGTAACAAAAGTGGTTGATTTTGTAACAAAAGTGGTGAGCTGTAACAAAAGTGGTTGTTGCAACAAAAGTGGTTGCTACAAACGTTTCTCCTTTGCCGCGTTACCTAAGAATACTTTAATGGTATTTTGTTCTCAAAACTAGATATTTTACAAGATGATTTTAAAGAGGACAAGGTAGATAAGAGGTGCCAATGATTGTGAGATTATAATCGTTATACTAGGATCATGCGAATCTCAGATTTCCGGTCGAATCGAATCCCGAATCGAATAGGGCAGAGACTTTCGCATCGAACTGAACCGAATCTAATCGAATCTCACCGCTCTACACGTTGTAAATATTGTCAGTCTCCTCTGAAGTGTAGTATTCAACCACAACGCGTCTGTTTAGTCGAGTCAATAAAAAACGGAATATTTCAGAACGGAAACGAAGGAGATTCGGAAGCGGAACTTCCTTGAACTCCTCTACCATAAGGTCACCTGATGATATAAAACGAGTTCAAAAGGAGACACTAGGCGGGATTTTGAGAACAGCTCGACGATTCGAAAACTTCCGAATCAGCTCGGCTCGAAATTGAATCTAATCATCGACACAATCTCGAATCGAATCGAATCCAAGTCGAGGCTTTGCAGGGTCCAACCAATAATGTTTGTCTATTGAACTTGTGACAACGCGAGAGCCTTTTAAAATTGTGAAAACGGGATGACTAAAGCTTCGCCATCAGGAAATTCAGTTCGTCTTTTTGAGGGACTGGAATCTTCCATTCGCCGGCTCGTTATAACGGTTAGAGACAATGGTGGAGAACGTGTTAAAAATCACATTCTGTTAGTTAGTCAGAACGGGTGAACAATTACAGTATCAATCTCAGGGGCGTACATTCTGGTGGAGGGTCGGGAAATGACACATCCCAAAAATCTCCCGATAATCAGTTTCCTCGGGCAGAGGTTGGTCAAACAATTATGAAATACCAAGTTGGGAAGACGGCCTTGCTTGTCCGACGAATATATACACACGCTTGGAGTTCTCAGTTGGACAAAATCTCTTACTACCCCGACAAAAGTATAAACACAGATTAGAAAGTACAATAATTGCCCGACTCAATATATCGGTAAACAAACATGACAAACTCCTATATTGCAATTTTCATTCCAAAGTTCCTTCTTCAAACGCAAGTGTCATATATCTTGAAAAACTGACTGATTATGTGCACTCTAAAATCAGTTGGGTTAAAAATTAACCGAAATCATCTGGGTTGAGTGAATATGAACCCAATTGGGTTCATATTCACTCAACCCAGTTGATTTTGGTTGAATTTTAGCCCAACTGATTTCAGAGTGTAAGAGAGTGCGATACTTTATATATTATTTCACAGGTATGTTCTATATAGTTGAGCGATATGACTGAGCCATCGGACATCTACATCCTGCATACCCCCCTCCCCCTCCCCCCCAAAAAAGAAAAGAATTTGTTAGATACGGCCCTTATCAATCTGTAGTTTCTTTTTTCTTCTGAAATAAATGTTTCAACAAAAATAAGCTGTTGTTGTCTTATTTAAGGTATACACTAAACCATATTCCACATTTTCGTTCCTGGTCATAACCATTTGTGTGGATGAGTTTATCATGAAATTACGTGTTCGAAAAATATTGTTCTGTTTCAAACTCTCACGATTTTAGCTTAAAGTTTCGATTTTCTTGTTTAAAAGTGTACATATTTTTGATAAGCTGTCTCATTCGGGCTAAATGTAAAGCATAAAGATAGGTACATGACGGGCCCCGAAAACCGATTTGTCACTTAAACAGACCAGCAATAATTCAAGCGCTGCTAATTAAGCATGAAATTTTATGTCCATTACCGCATTTCTGTTTAACGCCATAACGGGCGGTCTGATAAGAGATTAAAAGATAGAGAGACCAGATACATCACACTTGTTCTGGACACACACCCATATTACGCATCTAGCCTGTCACCGAATGTCAGGATATACCGAAATGCGATTCCTTCAAAGGAACTTTAAAGCGAATATTAAATTAAGATAGATCTAAGCGGCCAAGTTCAAGAGAAGCAATTAAACTGAGAATTGATGTTCTGGCTATCGTAATAAAAATTGGGGGTTTCTCGAAAAATTCTTTCCAGTCTGAAGGCGGGTAAGACTGTGGATCGTAAAAGCTGGGTTGTCCATGCTATAGGTTAGAGGAGGTGCCACATCAGTGCGAGAGTAAAGGCACGTTGTAGTGTAGAGGAGCCACAGAGCTCATATTTAGAATAAGCCATATGTAGGCAGAGTAGGCTTTGCCTGTCTGAACATTATTCGGAGATAATTGGAGGGGAGCGTTTAACCCCATTGGTGGCGACTGCTTTAGTGAAAAGCGTCTAGTATAGTGCTAATAAGCTAGTGGCCGTGCGACGGCAGTATTGGGGTGACATCCCGTCACTCGTTAGAGGGAAGTCGATATAGTAAAGTAACAATACGTTAGTGGCTGGTAATGGCAGAGGTAGCGTGACATTCCGTCACATGTTAGAGCAAAGGCGACCGGTAAAGTGACAATACGTTAGTGGCCGTGAGTAGGTAGAAAAGGCTGATTCTGGACCACTTTGTACATGTACGTACACGTACACGTACATGGTGCGTTTACCATCGTAGGATTCAGAGTTAAATCGCGTGCACGTTCACAAAAATGTCGTTTTTTTATGGTGGTCCAGAATCCGCTATTGTTTTTGAGGCTCACAGATAGCACTTTTAACGTTGAAACACCCGTTGGCGAACGTGTCGAATGTACACGTTTCTCAAAAAGTGAAAAATGTACGAAATTGTACATAAAAATTTTCTTAAAAGTTTTTGTCGACCTTCCCATCGTGGATTAGACCTTCAATCTATCTTTGGTGAACGCGAGCAAAAAACGCTTTGCGGATTCTGGACCAGCATCAAAAAACGGTTTGCGGATTCTGGACCAGTGGTACAGAATCCGCTATTGTTTTTGAGGCTCTTCAAAAAATTGAGTTTTAGAAAATTAGAAAAATCGATGAGAAAATCGTTTGTTTACGTTTTGTCACTGCGAATTTTGTGAAATAAATCTTAATAAAAACACTTTGTAGAATTTGTTTCATTCAAATAAAAAAAATAGTAAGGAACAAAAAAGTGATTGATATATATATAGGAGAGAAACAAAAATATAAATAAATAGTTATTTAAAAAAATAAATATATAAAATCGAATAGATAATAAAAAAATACGTAAATCATGAACGCTTCCCAGACTATTAGAGCAAGGTTTCTTTTAAAAATGCTGATGAGAGCCTATGCATTCTGTGTGAACGAACAACTAGGTCGCCTCTTGTTAGAACGATGCGTCGGATGTCGGGATCACCTACACTTCGATCATGAGAATCATTCGTGTCTGACGATGGAAAGGGAAGATATGGTCGTCAAGTATTTCGAACCGGTGTTCGAACGCGTTCGAATCGATGAAGTGATCGAGTTTTGGAAGAGATTACTCTTCTGTAAGGATCGAGACACGCCCACAGTTTGGGAAGAACTGAAATTGGCGCGTAGAAGTCTGACTTTAGGAGACAAGGGATGCATCATGAATTTATTGTTCAATGAAGCATACGTCTAAGTTTTCTCGTTGATATAAAATAAGGGAGAATAGAAAATAAAAATAAATACACACATAATTTTTTTATCTAATATTAGAAAGAAAAAAAAACATAAAAATGAGAACCAGAAATAAATTGTATCCTACGTTAGATGACGACGAGGATGAGAAGCCGAACGGCGTTTTGCCGACGGCACCGTCGCTAGAAGAAAAAGAAAGAGGAGAGAGGTATCACATCGATCAAATCAGTAGAATCCAAGCGTATCTAACTCAAGAGAGAGATTCTCATCATTCTCTCAAGAAGAAGTATTCGCGTTTCGTGAAATTCATCAATGCGATTGACACGACACTCATCACGATTTCCATGGGTTTACACGCAGCCGGCATCGGATTGTTGAAGACTGCGGTCGGTATTCCAATCGTGTTAACCATAGAAGGAGTGGCTCTCGCAGCCGGATTGTTTAGCACGCTCGGAAACTTTTTGAGTAGGAAATTATATCTGAAGGCGAGGAAACACGACAAGATTCGCGTCTTGGCCGACTCCAAGATCGACACGATATCCGAAATGATCTCGATGGCGTTGAAAGATGGTAGGATATCGGACGGAGAATACTTCACGATATTGGGCGAGAAAACGAAATATGAAGCCATGAAAGAAGCTGTGAGAATCAAGACTCGTCAGATCATTAAGGAAGAGATGAAGGATTCTCTCGTGGAAAAGGGGAGGAAAGAGGCCAGGGAGGAATTCAGTAAGATGATAGAACTCAAGAGCAGCGATTGAAAAAAAAATATATATAATAAGAACAGAATTTTTAAAAAAGAAATATTAAATTTATATATAAAATAAAAACGAAATTAATTTAAATAACTCTCAAAAAATGTATTGTGTAAAGTGTAAGAGAGTTACCGAGACGAGTAATTCTCAAGAAGTACGAACTAAAAACGACAGACAGATGCTTCGCGGAATTTGCGACGTGTGTGGTTCTATCAGGACTCGATCCGTCAAAAAAAAGAACGCGAGCAAAGGTAAAGGCATCGTGAATAAAATGATCAATAATCTACCTTTCGAAATGCATCTGCCTTGTCACAGTATCACGGGACCTCGAACGAAATTGAACAAGAGACTCAACGTCAATCTGACTCCTAAATCTTGGAGCAAACCTGTGAATTGGGTGGACGCGGCCGAGTATGATCACGATCTATGCTACACCGGACGGCCCGACACCAAGACTCGCAACGATGTCTGCGATAAAAACATTTTCGCGAAATTGAGAGGTATATTGAATCCGACCAGGAGAGAGAAGATAGAACGTTAGCTGGTCAGCAATTTGATTGGTGCGAAACGTCGATTCGGATGGGGCGTTCAAAAAAAAGCGCATCTGAAAAGAAGAAGAAACGATTATTGACCAGCGAATTGGCCGAGGAGTTACACAAACCCATCGTGCGTAAATTTCGAAAGAGAAAGGTGTTCGTGAAGGGTTTGGATGATATTTGGTCTGCCGACTTGGTCGACATGAGATCGTTTTCGAGGTGGAACGAGGGTGTCAATTATCTATTGACGGTCATCGACGTGTTTTACAAATACGGTTGGATCAGAGCTTTGAAGAATAAATCGGGACCTTGCGTCGCCGAGGCCCTGAAGAGTGTGTTCGACTCATCTTCTCGAAAACCGAATAAATTGTGGGTGGATAAGGGGAAGGAATTCTACAACAAGCACGTTCATCGATTAGTTGACCTCTACTCGATCGAAAACGAAGAGAAAGCCAGTGTGGTGGAACGTTGGAATCGAACAATGATGGAAAAGATGCATAGATATTTCACGGCGAATTCGACCAAGAAATACATATACGCTCTGAACGGTCTGGTCAATGATTACAACAACACGCGACACAGATCGATCAAGATGACTCCCATGGAAGTTAGCGCTCCTCGAAACGAAAAACGGGTCTACGTGAATCTATATCCTGAGAGATCTGAGATCAGGAAGAAGTCTAGAACGCCGAAATTTGCGGTTGGTGATCGAGTGAGAATCTACGCTTATAAGAAGCACTTCGAAAAGGGTTATACTCCTCGATGGACCTCGGAAATCTTCGTGATAATTAAAATATTTCACACTGATCCGGTGACTTACGAAATCGAAGCTTTGGATGGAGAAGAGATCATCGGAAAGTTTTACGAACAACAATTACAGAAGTCAAAGTTTTGATAAAGAAAACATTTTTTTTTTATTTACTCTCTTTAACATTTTCTTGTTTACACATATATATATATAGGAGAGAAAAATAAAAATAAAAAATAATTAAAACTATTTTTCGATAAAAAAAGCAAGCTAATTAATAAACAAAAAACAAAAAACCCTTTAAAAATGGCAAATATACTAGATATAGCACAAAGCATAGTGAAAGATGAAAGTTTTCAAGAATATAAGGTTCACGAATATGAACAGGTAACCGGAACGAGTTTGAACAATGCGGGAGAGATAAGAATCAACATCGAAACTCAAGATCTATTCGTCCATCCTAGCAAGAGTTACATAGTGGTGCAGGGACGTCTCACCAAGGAAGATGGGACTGACTACGCCGACGACGACACGGTTACTCTAGCCAATAACGGCATCATGCATCTATTCAGTAATATAAAATACATGCTATCCGGACAAGAGATAGAATCTGTGTTTCATCCCGGTCAGGCCACCACGATGTTCGGACTCTTGACGTATCCGGATGATTTTTCGAAATCCAGAGCACTTAATCAGTTGTGGGTGAAAGACACCATCGGCCCTGTTAACGCTGGCGCCGCCGCGATATTCGACTACGTCGTCAAGACATCCAGACCTAAAGGAACGTTTTCAGGATACCTCTGAAACACATCTTTGGATTCGCGGACGATTACAACAAGATCATGTACAGATTCAAACACAATCTGACGTTGATTCGAAAAGGAAACGAAGACGCAATAGTGAGACTCCCTGCGACCGATGCAGGTAAGTTAACTCTACACAAGATATCGTGGTTCGTTCCGCACGTGGAGCCTTCGATCATGGAAAAAGCGCGTCTCTACAAGATCATAGAATCCAAGAGTAAATTACCTGTGTGATTTAGAATGAGACAGTGCGACACAGCTAGCATTCCACTCACCACGAATCACTTCAATTGGAGATTGACAGTGAAATCCGCTTCTGAGAGACTGCGTTTCATCGTGGTTGCATTTCAGACCTATAGGGACGGGTCTCAGGAAAAGAATGCATCGCTGTTTGATCACTGCCATTTGAGAAACATGCAAGTGTTTCTGAACTCCCTGAGATATCCAGCAATCGATTACAATGCGTTGTTCGACAAGAACGATTTCTGCAGACTGTACGGTGACGCCACTGATTTTAGAAAAAAGTATCACGGTCTAGACGAATTGATGAGCAACCCTAATATATTTCCTGGCGAATACAAGTCGATGTATCTCATGTTCGTATTCGACGTCTCTAAACAGAGTGAACGACTAAAGAGTAGCGTCTTAGACATTCAGATCAAGATGCAATTCAATAGGAACGTGCCGAGAAAAACCAAAGCCTTCGCGCTGGTCCTGTCGGACAGCTAATTACAATTCGAATTGGATGGAAATAAGATGCCGATCATTCGATGAGAGACGTGTGTGAAAAAAAATAAAAAACAAAATAAAAAAAAGTAATGAGTAATTATTAAAAACAAAAAAAGACAACAAAAAAAATAAATAAAGTAATGAGATCTAGAGAGATTGAACATCTTCCTAAATCTCATTACTTTTTTTTTGTTTTTAATAATCACACATTATTTTTTTTAATTAATTATTTCCATGCATTCACTGTTTGTTCAAAGGATCTAGTTCGATCAGTAGACTCACCACGGAAGTGGCGGCTTCGGGATTATTGGTTTTCATAACGAAATTAATCCTGTCTCCGGCGTTCACTTTGAGAGGTGTGCCGAACGTGCTAACATTCGCGTGTTGATTCTCAGTCTTTTCAACACTGTATCTCTTATCGCTCTCTACTCCATTCACCACGAGATTGACGACCGTTCTGTTATTCAAATCCGAGGAAGCCAGAGTCATTAGAATGATTTCACCTCCCAACGGCATGGGATATCCCACCTGACCATGTTTTGATCCACTACCTCCATTTCCGAAAGACCACTCGGTTTTTCCCTCCTCTAACATGCCGGCCTCCTCAGCCCACACGGTGATCAATTGTCTAGCATATTTGACTTTCTCCACCACCGAAATCAGGGTGCAGGCATCCGTCATGTTTATGGGATCCGGTAGATTTGTGAGCGCGTGTCCGCCCATGTCTAGTTTACCTTCCATGATGTCACCCTTTCTCCAGACCGAGTTGTCATCTACATACTTCCTGCTGACTGTGCTGGAATCGAATTCGGGATCGTGATTGAGACCGAATAAATTCTCAATGTTCATGTTGATACCACCCTCCATGGTTCCGCCAGATTGTTTGTTCAGGTAGAGATCATCCACTTGTGATTCTATGTATTCTTGTGATCGTATCACGGCAGAATCTACATAGCCCTTGTTGACTGCGGTTGAGTCCGCATCCATGTCGTCGACCTTCGACAGATTCAATATCTTGTTGAATCCCGCATTCAGATCCGATTTAATTTCTCGTCCATCAGACTTTCTCTGTTCCAGATCTACGTAGTATTTGGTCGCCATGTCCTTGGGATTCGTGGGAGTGGCCACGTTCGTTATCTTGTTAGAATTGGCATTCAGTTCCGAGTGCATCGTTTTCTGAACGTATCTATTTCTCAGATGTTCACTGAATCTCGCATGAGAGTCGTTCGCGTATTTCTTGGTCGTGGCATCGGTGGAATCTATGGGATTCGCAACGTTCACCAAACGTTTAGATTTCAGATCGAGATCGTCAGTCATGGCTTTATCCACGTAATTATCTATCATGATTCGTTCGAAATCCGTGTTCCCCCTGTCAACGTATTTTTTAGTCAGAGCATCTGTGAGATCTATCGGCTCGGGAAGATTGTAGAGCTTCTTATCGTTCATGTTTAAAGGTTCCTCTCGAGGTTCGTATCTCCGAACGTAATGTTCATCCAAGTTGGCAACGTCGTAACCATCGCCGACTTCGAGCATCTTCCTCTTCTTTTTAGGTTGACTTTTGTCGTCACTTCTACCAAATTTATCGACTGGCATGTTGTTTTGAGATTTTTGTTTTAAAAAATATATTTCAAACGCAGTTTATTAAAAATGAATTATTTTACTTATTTTATTTTTCGTTTTTATTCGATTAAAATTTTTTGAATAATTTTTTTACCTTTATATACTATAAAAAAAAAATCTCTCTCTAATGTAAATCATTGAGAATGTTTTGAAACCGATCTCCTTCAGACCATCTTTTGAGAATGTAAAGACACAGGTGACCGCAAAACACTTGATCTGGTGATTGAACTCGTTCTGTGTTGTAATGAACCATCGATTTGTTGAAATAGTTCTTTATTTCCTTTGGCGACGAGATTCAGTAGCTGTCGAAATAATAATTCTTCTTCTTCCCGTTCTTGAACCACGCCACCCAGTGAGTGCCTTCACCCGATAAATCATCTAGATTTAAAATTCCGCATTCCGATTGTCGAGGTCTTCTCTTCGGCAAGGCATCTCTGGAAAACACACCTAGAAAATCTTTGATTTTCAAATTTTTCACCACATTCAACAGATCGATGTTGGATAGGGGTTCATTAGGTAAGATGACACCTTCTACAGATATCTCTATTTTCTTATTCATAAATGCGTATATTTTTTTTTTTATTTATTTATTTTATTATAATTCACTAAAATGACGTTATTTTTATTTTTATTTTTTTTTTTCTTTTTCTTTTTAAACTAACTCTATCGACTTGCATAATCTTGAATCCGTCTAATTCCTCGACTTCCATAATCTTGAATCTATTTAATTCCTCTTGATTTTCTGCAATCCTATCATCCTTAATCATATCTGGGATCTTATCATCCACAATCATATCTGAATCGTCTAAAATTAGATCCAAAGTCCAATGTCCGAGTGCCAAAGTGCTTATTTTATTATCTAACATGAATCTCTTATCGTCATCAGCCGTCAGCGAAATCTTGTTGACTATTTCGGTATACAAGTCATGATTTTCACTTCGAATCGATTTCATAGTCTTATACACCGGACCGCTTCCTAACAGACAATCTTTATACTCTTGGAAAGAGATGTTTTTCTTCACCACGCATGCTTTAACCCCTTTGCACTTCTTGATCTCTTCATCTTCTAGACGATAAGCATACAGTTTAGGTCTCAAGCCCACGAATTCGAGGATTTGTTTACCGCCGCTCTCGTCCTTAAATTTACGCAACACCTTCTTGTTGTCGTTCGATTGAATGTTGGACGGGTGATCAATGGGATAATTGCTCATGTCAAACCACGCGGCCACGTCCGGAGATATATCTTGGTAGACATTTTTCGTCTCTATCTTGTAAACTAAACTGTCCATGTCGGTGAACAGTAATTTGGCTTTATCACCAAATTTTCGTTTGACGTAATCGTAGTGAAACTTGTACATCAGTCGCTTGCTGATATCTAAGATGATCGGCCCGAGATAATACAGTTTGTCGAACTTCAGGTGCGTCTTTTGCATGTGAATGGCCACTAGATTTTCGTTGAATATGGTTCGGTGTTTGTAATTGGGTTTCGCAACTAATTTCTCAGCTTTTTTCTCACACATGACGAGTCGAACGTCGGTTCTCTTCCTGATGTTTTCCATTGATTTACCGTACACGCAGTTGTTCATGAGTTTGAAGAAATCTTTTTCAAAATCGATCTCGGCTCGAATTCTGAGATTCGTGTTGAGATTGATGTATTTTTTCATCCAAGGCTCTTCGTTGAATCAAATGATGCGATGTATGTTGACTATTTCATCCCGTAATCGACGTATTGTTTCAAATTCTCACTGTAGATGACGTAGTTATGTTTGTTAAATAAATTGGGAATGAGTTTTTCCTCATCTCCTTCATTCGGTTCCATTCGTTCGGGAGCCAGCAGATAATCATTGTGTAGATCGTGTAATTCTTCTGGATAGTTCAAATTGACTTCTAAAATGCAAGGATAGTCTCTCCATTTTTGTATCTCTTCCGGTTCCGTTAGCCATTCGAAATTTCCGATCGGTAATGGATGACTCATAGCCCAACCATACAGATTATTAGCGTCCCAATACTGTATGTATTTATTCGACCGTTTCGAATCAAAACCTTCTTTCATGTAGGGATTGTTAGCTTCAGAATATCTGTGGGAGATCATCGAGACGCCACCTCTTGTAGCTCTTTCGAACATGAGCAACATGTCCACATCGGATAATAATTCCAATTGGACTTTGGTGGTCTTCAACAGAGCATCCCACGCCAGACCGAGTGCGGTGAAATACCAAGTCGGATCCAGATCGTAATTTCGACGACAGACATCTCGAAAATTTTTGAACACGTCTGCCAAGAGCAGAACGTCAGTCTTCAGATAGAGATCGTGATAATCTCTCATGGTTTTCATATTGAATGATTTCCACACGTTTTTAGAGTGTTCGTAATTCTCGTCGGAAATGTCGGATTCATATAATTTTGAATAAAAATCTTCTTTTGAAGGTAGTGCGATGTCATCAAATCTCTTTAGATCGTTCATGTAATCGTAAGGATAGACTCCTTTCCTCAACATAATGTCTACTTCGTTCTCCGAAATGTTCGCTCGTGATTTTAAATTTATCCTTGCTCATGTTATCGACTAATTTTTCCAGAGCAGTTGACATGAATTTAAAACTGTCGATGAAACGTATGCCTCTACGAATGAATTTTGTTTTTTCTTTCAATGTCTCTTTGTCGATTACTCTTTTCTTCTCCATGAGCTTCCATTTCGTGAAGGAAATGTATCTTTCTTCACTGTTTGCAATGCAATTTAATTCTTCGTGGGACGTGCCGAGATTTTTCACGAACAGATGACTGTCATAACCCAAGAGATTGTGAAATATCACTGGATAGAAAACGGCATCTCGATATTTTAAATTACACTTGCTGTGAGCCAGACGTCGATACAGACTCGTAAAATGATCATGGTCTCTGACCTTCTTATTTTCCTCCGAATTCTCGTTGAATGATTGTCTGCATATGTGACATTCGGTGGCTCTGTTATTTTCGTCCTGCTGCTCTCGCGTGATGATCATTTTCACCGGAGTTTTGAATTTATCGTATAACATTCGAATTTTCGATTCTAACTCTTCCACGAAACTTTGAGCTACGTCGTCATCTTCGCACTGTTTCGTGTAGGTGAAGGGACCCATGTCGTGTTGCGAGTCGAAAGCGCATTTCACATAAATGCAATAACCCAAAGGCATGTGTTTTTGATATCTTTCGACGTAACTTCGAAGAGCGTTGGGTTGGCAGGAACTCATTTTCATGGTGAAGCATTCGAAATCGACGTACATGACGAATGGTACTTTTAACCTTCTATTGTGATTTTCAAACTTCATGATGGTGTTGGGTTTGGGCATTTCCATGGTGACACGTTGATTTTCATTGCAATATTCCTGATGTTTCGCTAACGATTTTTCGCTCTGAAACATTTTCATGCAGTTGCAACATAAACATATCTTTCCTTTATGTTTATTATTTTGTCTCGACAGTAATCGGCTCGGATTTTTAACCCAACAATAATGACGATTGTCACCATTTCGAAATCAATAATAAAATAATCGTCTTTTCTCTTTCGAAATACAAAGTCTGTCTGAGAGGATAGATCATTCGTTTTTCATTGTCGTATCCCAAGACGTTCACCGCTATGGTGGGATTTTGAGCCTCGAAACGTTTGATGTGTTTTAACTGCGTTGGAAATGTCACTCCGGTCCAATCAAGATTTTTAGAAGTCTCCTCGTAACGAGAAACTCTATCGGAGTGCATTTTGACAGGGTATAAAGTGGAGGTGACTGCCCATTCAAAACACTGATCATCTTTATTTCTCACGTTGACCACAGAGTGTTTTTGTTTTTCAGCTAAGAAATACGGTAATTCCACGTAGGAAGACCCTTTCAACGAATCGTTTTTAGTTATATGAATTTCGAGTTTCAACACATCATCGAACGTCCAATTACTACCTTCATGTTGATAATTCGCTAGAGATGTCAACATCTTGTCTTTCATCTTTTCAAAATCGTCCGATAAATCTGAACCTCGAAATATGGGTGCGACGTTAGATCTGAAATATACATTTTTCACGATGCTCTTGGCATACTTCACGTCGATTTTATTCATCACGCAATGGAGTATCATCTTAATTTTTTGTCCCACGTTCATGTGTTTGCAAAACAAATCCAATACTTTTTTCTTCACCCATTCCATGAACAATTTTGGATTGATTTTCTTGAACGAGGGAACCACGTTGAAAGTTTTAAAAATGCCTTTGATTGCACTCTCCCGTTCTACAGGATTCGATTGGAATAGTTCTGTGACGAGTCGAGCTACATATTCTTCTCCTTTCCCTTCGTTGATTGCTTGTCGAATTTCGCTCAATATATCTCATTTGTCTAGAATCTGAAGTGCATCACTCGTTTTCGTTTTAGGGTTTTTTTTCTTTTCTTTTGAAACTTGAAGTTCTTCAACGGCTTTTCGTTTAGTCGTCTTCTTATTTTTCACAATCAATGCATTTTTTGACTGTTTAAGTTTATCCACTTCCGATCTTTCGATTTTTTTCTTTTCATCGTTTCACAAATAATATTCCTGTATGACTTCAATTTTTTTTTATTTGGTTCTATGATTTCTGAAATGTGGAATTTTGAATATTTTACAAATCTCGTTTAACTGTTGTACGGTTTTCTTATTTAAATTTTCCATTTTTTTATTTGTTTGCTCCATTTGTAAGAATTTTTTTTTTTTTCGAATTTTGTATTCAAATAATTTGTTAAAAAAGTTTGTTTTTTTTACTCTTTATATATAAAAAAAAAGTTTTTTTTTAATTTTAATTTTCTTTAATGTGAAATTTTTTTTTTTGATGAAATTAATCTTTTTTTATGTTCCTTAACATGAAAAAAAATTGAATTAATACGAGAAAAAAGGATGTTAAAATTTAACTTTTTATTTATATATATAAAGAGAAAAAACTTTTACAAAAAAAATTTTACATTAAAGAAAATTAAAAATTAAAAAAAAACTTTTTTTATAAATATAAAGAGAAAAAAAAAAAAAAAAACTTTTTTAACAAATTATTAAATACAAAATTTAAAATATACATTATTTGCAAGAATTCATAAAACAAAAAAACAAATAATCGATCATGACAACAACAACACCTAAAAGATGCGAATTGAAATTGAAATGAGTCGAAACGTGTAAGAAATTCGGTTTTAAAATCTATAGATTACAACGACACGATTCCTTTGAATTGAATGAGGTCGAGATGAAGGACTTAGAGCATAAATATGACAAATATAAGATGTCTTTGAAATTGGATGAAGCCATGCTCGATTTGTTTTACGAGTTCCAAAGCGATCTACAGAAAATCGTTATCGCTAAAGATAGAGAATTCGACAAGGACGATTTGTCGTTGTTCTATGGAAGTTACATAAAAATCTCACTCGAACTCGTGGACAAATCGGGTGGTAAGAGCACGTTCACCAATGTAAAAAAACTCAAAAAAGTAAAGATAAACATTCAACACATTTTCGAAAAAGGAGAATACACGAGTGTCAACATGCTAATAACGGACTTGGAAATATAAACAATAGAGAGATTGATTTTTTAGCGAAGAAGAAGGAAAAAAAAGTAATGAGATCATCTCTAGATCTCATTACTTTTTTTTTGTTTTTTTTTTTGTTTTTGTTTTCCTTCTTCACTATCGCCCATATATTATAATAACGTTTCCTTTTTTTTCAAATTTCAGCGTCGATTCTTCTTTTCTGTTTTTTTTGTGATATGTTATGTTTTTTTTATAAGAACACATTTGTTTATCCGAATCATAATTATGAACGAATGTTGTGCATCTCTCGATAACACTCGCATCATTACCATTCTCTTCAGAAGGTAGTGGTGACGGTGGAAAACGTCGCATTCTTTTAAATTTCAACCATCTATCCCGATCTTTATTTAACTCTTTTATCAGTTCTTTCCTAAGATATCCATCATTAGCGTCTAATCGTTTTTCCACATCTTTTTCACACTCTATCTTGCGATATTCATCATTATCGGCTAATTGTTTTTCCACCTTTTTATCCATTTTGTATTATTTTTATACTTTCTATGATTTATATTTTATATAATTATATAATTTTTACATTATAATAACATACTCAAAATCGGTATATTCTTAAATGGTGAATTCTCACCAAACAACAAACACTTGCCGAGTCGCTCAACGTTCCGTCCACTTGAGATCCGTTTGGCCGATAGTTCCCAGCATTCCTTTTCACTATTCGAATTCGATTTTCCGTGACATTGGGTAAACAAGTTTCTTTTAGGATTTTTTTTCGTCACATCACGGAGGGATTATACACGGAGATTATGATGGACATATGATCTTCTAAATTATGTGCTGCAACTGGTTTTTGACCACTTGTAAGTTTCCATAGACCGGACAGGTGATAACCACGTGGCCGTTCGCTTTCTGCTTGACAACAAAGCAGACGAAAGTTGTATTTCAGCTGTCGGAAGGTAGTGGCTGCCCCGCTGGGGCAGCCACTACGTTCCCACAACTGACCTGACGATTGGTATTCATATAATGTTGTAAGAGAGTGGTGGCCGAGTGGATAAGTGCGCTGCCCTCTCATGCCAGAGGTTCCGGGATAGATTCTCGATCGGATAAAGTTCTCGACGCGTCTGAACACTCTCTGTCTGCATCAATTGTGGGATTGATGCTGTCACAGCGTACAGTCCTATAGGGTGGGGGCGTAAAATGGCTGTGCTCTGTGCGGAGAGAGACACACTCAGTGCAGGCTAAAGACCTCTTCGTAGTATTCGAGAAGAGCGAGGCCACGAAGTCGCCGCTAGGAAGGTCATCCATCACACCTACATGTACGCCATTGGGCCAAGGAGAGGCGTTAATATAAGTTGCATCACTTGTTCGCCAATCCTTGTAAAACAAATAAGATTAATAAATATAATGCTGTATCATCCAATTTCCACTGCACAGTTCCATTTCAGGTCAATTTCAGTTATTTACTTCTTTTACTGGTAGCAGTTGTAATAACAGTAATAACAATAATAACATGACTTTGTCGGGCATTGCGGTTTATAAGTGGTCAGTGATTCACAGCTCTTCATTTTATTAGCGGCCATCAACTGCCTGTCTCGGGCCGCTGTCTCATTCGGGCTAAATGTAAAGCATAAAGATAGGTATATGACGGACCCCGAAAACCGATTTGTCACTTAATCATTTATGTTAGATTGTTAATCATTTATGTTAGGCGGTTAATAAACCGCAGTGCCCTCCAAATTCATGTCATTGTTATATTAATATGTACAGATGGGGCTAAAATTGTAACAGTTCTCAATATCTGTAATTTAAAAAAATACAAAAAAAACAATATTGAGTTAATAACGTTGCAATAGGTTAAGATACGAACTCATTCGGAGAAATCTGTTGGTAAGTCGCTAAATTTTGTTTCACCTGAGAATAATTAAATTCATGCCGGGAAAATTAGAGGAAACCGATAAAGAAAATTTAGTACAGCTGGGAAAGTAGGCCGTTACACCGTCTTCATATTACAATGTCGTCATTTCTTCATTTTTTCGTGATTGTGGGAGGTTACATCATCTTTATATTACCGTATCATCATATCTTTTTTTCGATACACATCTCCACAGAACAGCAGCCCACGGGCAGCATGTTCTGAGAGCAGCATTTGGATTCAATAAACCCTTTTTCTAATGGAAAGGACTGACCACTGTTTGGATGGTTTAATATTTTTTCAGAACACACGAAGATTCACTGTTTGGTGCTGAAAACAACACGCCACACCTGATTCATAATGCTTCGAGAATTCTTTTCTATGGAAAGGTTCGTAGAGTTGTGTACTAAAATCTTGTGAGGAAACATAAGTAAAGTTTCGGCTTATGAACCCCACGGGTTGATGACGTTTTTAAACAAAATTGAAGCTGTCTGGTTCGAAACGACAGTCTGCAGGTATTTTCACATTAACCC
This sequence comes from Pictodentalium vernedei, assembly GCA_031216915.1. NCBI lineage: Eukaryota > Metazoa > Mollusca > Scaphopoda > Dentaliida > Dentaliidae > Pictodentalium > Pictodentalium vernedei. Next base: position 266,203,275 of record CM062297.1, read on the forward strand.
TTCACCCAACGTAACGGACAAAACCGGCCAGCGCGATTCTCAAAAATCGCCAATTAATTTTCAATATTTTTTTTTTCATTTTTTGTCCCAAAACATAAGTGTCGTCTGCTTTTCATGTTAGGTAAAGGGTTAAATAAATCTATCTGCAAGGATGCCGGGAGGAGGCAGTGGTATCAAAAATGGAGCTTGCAACGAATTATTCGCGACAGCGACACATTCAATCAAACTGAAATGTAAAGTGAACGCAAACTCCAATTAAACTGATATGATGTATTGTCAAAAATACCCAGAAGCTTGTACATTATATATAGCAATTGATATCACTCAAAAAATGTCACATCAAAGTTCTTTCATCAAAGTAAACTTTCAAAATAGGCCTATCAATTTCACACTGCTCGGTGGAGCACGGTGGCTCAGTGGTTACAGCATTGGACTTCAAACTAAAATGTCCACGATTCGATCCCCGCCAGGGGTAGCTGCGTCGTGTCCTTGAGGAAGGCAAACGAAATACTGAAACTGTAACACAAGCCAATTTTTTAAACTAAAAGTCCTTCCGGGGAGTCCATGATATATACCTATGGCGTGATGTTATATGTACATAGCAGTATGGAGGGCAAGCAACATTCCCTAATAGTTTGGATGTACCCCATTTCCTGCTTCTTTTTGTGTTCGACTGTATTTGGTATGCACGCATGCAGGTAACTGTCAATTTCGCAGTGTTTCCGCCTGATTGTAGGACCACGCGACCCACAACAAACTCGGCCCATAACCAAGTCGGTCCATAGCCAAGTCGGTCCATTAAAAAGTCGGCCGATAGAATTTTTTATTCTACTGGAATTACGTTTTAGACACGTACCTATAGTCTGAAATATATTATAAACAATCAAAACCATATTTTTTGTTGTCTCTTTTCAAATAAGTCAGTTCAATTCAACCAGCAACTGTTACAAAAATACTAGATGCAAAGTGATGGGGGGCCATCACTGTAAGCCCCTCATTTGAAATGGTTTGCAATTTGAACAGAATACAGTACAGTAAAACCTTCCATGAGAGACAACATGTCTTGCGAGGCCAGTGAACTGAAGTCCCATAATTCTAGAACTACAAATCTGAGAATTGTCAAAAAATGAAAGGGAGCTCCGTTTTATCAATCCCAGTAGTGTGTATATAAATTATGAGAATTGGTAAAAACAAACTTGAGTAATGATATGACATGTGAAAAATTGTTATTTTTTACGATGAAGGTCCCATAACTCCAGAATGACAAACCTGAAAATCGTAAAATTTGAAAGGGGTGTTGCCCTTACTGATTGTAATATTGCTACAAAATTTCAAGAGATTCGGTGAAAGCATTAATTGAGTTATCATACGACATATAAAAAATTGCCATTTTTGGAACATTCAAGTCTAATAACTCTAGAAAAAAAGAAAACTGTCAAAAACGAAAGGGAGCTTCGTTTGATCAATTTCAATATTGCTTATAAATATTATGAGATTTGGTCAAAGGAAACTTGAGTTATCCTACGACATAGGAATATGCTGGCTGACTGACGCATTTTTACGATTTAAGTCCCATAACTTCAAAATGACAAACCGGAAAATCGTAAAAATTGAAAGGAGTGTTGCCTTTACTGATTGTAACATTGCTATAAAATTTCAAGAGATTCGGTGAAATCATTATTGAGTTATTAAACGACATGTAAAAAAAATGCCATTTTTTTAAGATAAAATTCACGTCCCATAACTCTGGAAAGAAAAAACAGAAAACCGTCAAAAAGGAAAATGGGCTTCGATTGATCAATTTCAGTATTGTGTATAAATATTATGAGAATTGGTCAAAGGAACCTTGAGTTATCGTACTTACTATAGGGCTTCCGCCGAAAGTCGTCGGGGCCCTAATAAGTTGGTTGGATAAACGAGAACCAAAACCATAGCGTTTATACAGTATGAGCTATATCATTAACATTCACTACTAACTTTGTTATCTCTCTCAGCAAATCGTCGCCTGTGTGCTAGAATGTTCTATGTCCCATAGGGGACATAGAACATTCTAGCACCCAGGCGACGATATGTCGATGGGTTCTTTTTAACCAAAGCATCCAGCATTTCTTAATGATTTGTATGATGATCAAAAATCAAAAGTTTTGGATGATTAATGTGAGTGCAAACTACGCAGCTGGCGAGACAACCGCATCACATATACTGAGGGGACGTGGTAGAACTTATGGCCCAGCTGATGACTAAATCATGCATATATTGGGAAATGGTGGGTATACCAAGTATAACATATGGTACATAGGTGGTACCTCTAAACCAAACGACCTGGAAGAGCTTGCAATCCCTGCATGCTGATGGATAACGGGGTCGTGTAATGCCCCAGCACTAGAAGCAATCAGGGCGAGGTTGGGTGGATGAGGAGCAAGGACGGGATGGACTTAATGAAACTCTGTTATCGTAACTATTTGATAAATCACCCCGATAGCCGATGGTGTAAACTAATGTTACAGAATATTTGGAATTCAAATACAAAGACAGTGTGGATGGTCCAAACGAGGGAGTTTATAGAGAACTACTCACTGGAGATCTCGGACTTAGAAGTAGGGACAACCCAAGGTAAAACAGTCGTCAGAGAAAGAGTCGTGAAGCCTGGTACCCTTAACTGGCGAGAGGGGGGGGGGGGTCAAATCAAAGAGGTCTTTGGGTGATTCGCGTGATAAAGAGAAGACAGGTGTTGAAGAGTACTTTTATAGCACGTTGGGGGCGTCACTTTTGTTCACTCTGGGGTCGCGGTCCCTGGAGCTTAGAGCAATATTTGTGACAAACAGTGAAAAGGAATGCCCAATGTGTAATTTGGGCGTGGTGGAGACCCTGGAACACTATCTACTAGACTGTCCAAAATACCAATCTAACAGAATAAGATTCACTGGGAGTATAATGGGGAACTCGGATAGAAGAATGAAGATGAAGGACATGTGGTTAATGGGTGACACAAAGGAGAGGGTTAGTATGCTTATGGGAGAGATTGGGAAGAATGGGACACGGGATGTCATCCCACAGTTCGTCTCCGAGTGTTGGGAGAAGCAAAGATGCGTTGGAATATGGAGGCAGCTTGGAGCAGAGGGGAAACCCATGCCTTTTCACTTGAGAACCGCAACAAATCAGTTGCCGACCAAAGTGTTATTATTATTATCCGTTCAATTCAATTCAGTTTATTTCACAGCATACAAATACAAATATGAGGTGAAAAATACAAAGTTACAAAACCATAGACAGATGTATACTGTGGGGACTGACATAGTCGTACGACTGTCGTCCTGTCATTCCCTGGACAATCTAATAATGTGAATTAAAAGAACATAATGGCAAATGTCAAATGTAAAAGTTAACTAAAATATATCTGGTTGTTACTTTTGTGTTGAGATTGATTTGATTGGAACTGTTTATTATTTTTTCATCATGGCTCACACTCCCAAATGTTCGATTATTAGTTATTTTGAATTGGCCCATCGAATGAGTAATCGAATAATGGGTTAATCGATTGATCAGTCAATTGGCCAATTCAGAAATCAACTAATTAATCAGTTAATCAATTAATTAATTGACCGTGTTTCCGAATAAATGAAATAATAATAATAATATCTTTTTACGAGTAGACCAATAAGGTAATGGGGTGATGTATAATCGGAAAACCGTAAATGACAGGGCAACATATTCCTGCGCTCGCGAGGAGAAAAAGAAGGCGATAACGATCTCTCGGAAACAGGGGCTTTGTCGCTACTGGGGGAAATATATTCACGCCGCGTATTCAGCCAAACTCAAGGAGTGTCGCCTGAATCCGTGCGTGAACGTGTGTATCACCGTGACGAAAACGCCCGTTTCACTTTTGTTGGGGTGGTTCATATCCTGAAGGGGTTAATAACTTTTCCTCGAAAAGCATAAATCAACAGGGGGGGGGGGGGGGGTCACTGAAAACAACAATTTTAATACATATACTTATAAATAAATATGGTAATTTGTGACTTACATGGAATCCAATGAATATGATAAACAAAACGTCATTCACCCCCTTCCCACAAAGTTTTTGAGTCTCTTGCGGGCCCGCATTCTCTGTTGTCACTGGTTTTCCTCCTTCTCGCTGGTGTTTGTTCTTTGGTCGTCTCTTCACTTCACGCTCACTGCCGTCGCAAGGCCACTAACGTATTGTCACTTTATGGGACGCCTTTCCTCTAACAAGTGACGGAATGTCCCTTTACCGCTGGCGTCGCACGGCCACTACCTTATTGTCTCTTTACTGGACGCTTTTCACTCAAGCAGTCGCCACCAAATGCCCCCCTACGTTCAGCTCAAAATAATGTTCATACAGACAAAGCCTACTCTGCCTACGTATGGCTTGCCTTCTAAAACAGGTAATGCCGTTTACCTAAATACGAATAGTTCCCTCTGCTCGTACTTCGTGTTTCTGATCCTATTCTCATATATGGCCACCGACTTGGCCCGCGACTGCTCCTTTTCTAAATATGAGCTCTGTGGCTCTCCTACATCACAGCGTGCCTCTTCTGTCGCACCGATACGGCACCTCCTTCAACCTTTTGCATGGGGCATCCCCATCTACTCGCAAAAACCCACAGCTTTACACGCCTTCAGACTGGAATGAACTTTTCGAGAAACCCCCCGATTTTTATTTCCATAGCCAGAACATTAATTCTCAGTTTAATCGCTTCCCTTGAACTTGGCTGCTCAGATCTATTTTAATTTAATACTCGCTTATAGTTCCTTTGAAAGACTTGAATTTCTATATTTCCTGACATTCGTGACAGGCTAGATGCGTAATATGGGTGTGTGTCCAGAACATGCGCATGAACTGGCCATAATTACCCAGATAATGACAGTTGGAGAACACAGGTCTCTCTCGCTCTTTCAGTCTTTATCGGATAGCCCAGGTGGTGTTCGATAAATGCGCAATAATGGACATTAAACTTCATGCTTAATTTAGCAGCGCTGGAATTATTGCTGGTCTGTTTAAATGACAAATCGGTTTTCGGGATCCGTCATATACCGATCTTTATGCTCTACATTTAGCCCGAACGAGAAATATTCTCAAAGATATACACTTATATACAACAAAGTCGAAAATCCGAACTTTCACCTTGACAACCCCCAATCAAGGAACATACTCTCAGTTGTTCCAAATAAACCAAGGGGATAGCTTTCTCGTGCATCCACTCTTATACTTCTCTCTTAGAGCTATCTCACAATCTCGTTCTATTGTTACACCAATATAATCGTAATTTTCACACTCACAGTCACACGCATGCGCACACTGATGCACACTACAAATAACTCACCAGTATTTCGACTCGTTTCACCATTGGGACTCATGAGTCTATCCACATCCCATATAAACTCTCGCGCTCACTTCCACTGACGCACAATAGGAGGTGGTCGTTGGTACACAGGCAGCCAACAGGTCCCCCATACACTCCCTCTCCCTCTCAACATCGCAAAATGTAATACTACTCTATCATACACACATCTGTATCGATATACACTCACGTAACACCTTCGTAAAAATATTAGCAAGGGGTATCCACTCTCACCCAAGCAGCCTATGGACTCCTTGCACCAATTCCTGTCATCTCACTAACTTGCCCTCATCCTCGAATAGGGTGCCCCACCCGGCTCATGCCCGCCAGCGGGTTACCTGCCCTATTAGGCACTAACTTTAAATAGTCCCATGTATGGTGGCATCCTCACTATTTCCTAGAGAGCCTCTCTTACAGACGACTCAGGTAATCAGCAACCACGTTTTCACTGGCTTTGATTGCCTCTATCCTGAAGCGGTAATTCTCCAGCAGGAGGGACCACCTCATAATCGTCCTACTGCTTTCTACTTTACACTTCTGGATGTATGAAAGCGACCTATGATCTATGTGTAAAATAAACTCCCCCCCCCCCCCCCCCCCCGTATAAGAAGTTCGGGGAGTAGCTTTTTCCTGGTATATGCCACATGGAAACGTCCCTCATCGTATTCCTGTAGCAACACTGAACTGACGTCCGTGTCGGATGCGTCCGTTCGCCCCAGGAACATTTTAGAAAAGTCGGGCAGGCGGAGGATGGCGGAGGATGGGTGCCCTGCTCAACAGATCCTTCAATATCCTGAATGCCCGGTCCTGGTACGGTCCCCATATCGTTTTGTTGGGCTGTCCCTTCTTCGTGAGGTCCATCGGTGGTGTCGCTATTTCGGCAAAATTGGGGACAAATTTCTGGTAGTACCCGGCCATCTCCAAGAAGGACCTAACGTTGCGGATCCTCCCGAGTTTCTCGTTGTCCATCGCAACCTTTCCTTCGCCAACCATGTGACCGAGGAACTCGATAGTCCTAAACTCTACCTGGCACTTTGAGGGTTTTACTGTGAGCCCTGCCTCCTTGAGCCTTCGAAATAGCTCCCTGAGAGCTGTCAGGTGCCCCGTCCATGTCATTGTCTTGCAGAGGATATCGTCCACGTAGTGGGCGATATCCCGGAAATTGACCAACAGCTTCCGCATCATTCTATTAAAGGTGGCACCCGCGTTTACCATCCCAAATGGGAGCTTACGAAACTGGCAACAGCCGTCCGGTTTCGTAAATGCCGTCATATGTCTCTCTTAGGATCTGCAAGTAGCCTTTACTCAAATCTACCTTACTGAAAAATTCGACCTCGTGCAGTCCTGTCAGTAGGCCATACATATTTTCCATGGGCTCATTGTCAAAGCTTGTTATGCCGTTAAGTCGCCAATAGTCGATACAAAATCGTACCCTATTGTCCTTCCTAACAAAAACAACGGGAGAATTGTAAGGGGAATTCGAATGTTCTATGCACCCCGCGTCCAACATCACTTCCTCCCTCATTTCCACTCTCTTAGCATATGGGATGGTTTAACCCGCACCGGCTCGTCAGCAGTGAACTTGATTTTATGTTCTTCGAGGTCCGTGGTCCCTAGACTCTCAGAAAACACATCGCTGAATTCCTTCAGCAAACCCCGGACTTGATGACGCTGCTTCTCTGATAGGTGATCACTGATCACGACGTCCCTATATGTCTCTGTCCCGCTAAGGTCCCCTAGCTCTAATAGGCTATTATCATCCACAACCCCCGTGTCGCCTGCCTCATCGGGCTCTATGATGGCAATACATGCCGCCACCTCCTCTGTACCCCCTGGATCGGAGTTGTCTTGCCCTGCCGTTCGCGCGAGTTCGACTTCCTGCCTTTCCTGGTACAGCCTCAGTAGGTTGGCGTGGTATACTTTTGCCTTCCCGTTTACGTCCACTCGGTAATCCATTTTTTTTTCCAGTTCTTCCATTATAGGATAAGGCCCCTTCCATTGCAAAAGTAATTTATTGTGATCTGTGGGCAACCTTCTGACCTACCTCAAACTTCCTCTGCCTAGTTCTGCGGTCATAGTGGTGTTTATACCTTCCCTGGGCCTTACGGAGTCTCTCCTGTGCCAGCTGGCATGTTTTCTCCAGCTGGTTTCAACACATATTGTTACGTGTTACGTAGTGGAGATGCTTCCTCCTCTGTCCATAGGTCCTTGAGCACTTGCATTGGGCCTCTCACTGTCCGGCCGTAGAGTAGCTCGAACGGAGAGAACCCTGTGCTAGCTTGGAGCACCTCTTTGTAAGCGATTAGCACCGCTGGTAGAAGCAGGTCCCAGTCCTTGGTCCTCTCCTGACACATCTTTCTTAGCATCCCCTTCAGAATCCCATTTATCTTCTCGCACAGTCCATTGCATTTGGGATTGTAGGGGGTGGTGAATAGTTGTTTCACCGCAACCAACCGGCTCACCTCCTACAGCATCCGCGAGGTGAATTGAGACCCCTGATCTGACAGAATCTCCAACAGGGAAACTTAACCTGCTGAACACCTCTAGCAAGGCCTCAGCGACGCGCTCCATCTCAATTTTGGGAAGAGCAATTGCCTCGGAATACCTTGTGGCATATTCCACCACGGTCAGGGTATATCTATTCTCCCTTTCCGACACCGGTTTGATCGGACCGATCAAGTCCACTCCTATCCTGTCAAACGGTTCATTCATCAGAGGCATTTCCCCTAGCGGAACCCTGGGGAGCCTACCTTTGGGCACAGTCTTTTGGCATATGTCGCACGACTGACAAAATCTCGTGACGTCCTCTATGATGCCAGGCCAATGGAAACTGGTCGTGATCCGGTCGAGCGTCTTCCTCGATCCCCAAGTGCCCTCCCACTAGCGATTCATGCGCTAGTGTCATCACCTGCTTCCGATACTTTTGCGGAACCATGATTTGCTTCACCTCGCTATTCGATCCAGCCTTGTGGTCTTCATACACCCGGTGAAGCACTCGCTTGTCCACTCTCTGGTGTATCGGCCCTTAACCCTAGTAGCTATTGTATCACTACTCTTGGCTGATTCCCAAGCCTTCTTCAACGCGGGGTCCTCCTTTTGGGCTTCGATGCGGTTTTTCACGTGGACCGCTTCAACTGCTTCCCCAGATACTTTGAGGGGCTTTACTGGCCGCTTTTTCCTCTCGGCTTGTGCTCGAGTGACTACCGCTGAAGCCTCCTTATGTGAGTTCATTCCCGACCATGCCTCGTCGGGTTCTGTACTTGCGTCGGGTATGTTGCCTACTACCAGATCATAGATGGGCGCCTCCATACACATGGCATCCACTTCGCCAATAAAGAAGGGGGTGTGCACCCTTACCCTCGCAAGGGGGAATCTCCTCACCGTCTCATCTATGAACAACCACATGTGATCATGACCCTTCATTTGTTCGACACCGACAAGTGCCCGTTTGACAGCCACGCTACTACACCCTGTGTCTCGTAGCACACGGACTGCCTCTCGCCCCCATATAACCCGAATATACAGGCATCTCTCCTTTTTCTTTATCAGATGGGCGCTTCTCGCACATCCCACTAATTATAGGGATCGTTCCTCCTCCTTCCAACCTAAGCTGCCCCACTATGCACCTCTGCAGTGGGCTATCTTCGGGCCCGATTGTTTGACACAATGCATCCGTCTGTCTCTTCCTGGAGGACTTACTGGCAGTATTGCCATTCCTCCAGTTTTTCAGGGACGGGTCCCTCCTTCCATTCCTTGCTGAGCCCCCGTTTGGTCTCCCCGACATAGCCTTCCGCCAGCAGCCCCGGGCCAGGAGTCCATTCTTGTCACAAACGTAACAAGTTAACTCCCTGACTCCCGACCCTGTGGGGGTGACCCGGTCGTTGCCCGAGCCTGAGTGTTGGTTCTTCCGGTTGCCTTTGCAACTCCGTTACCCACATTCCTGCCCGACCTACCTTGGGTCAAACCTCCACCATGAGCCTCCAAATACTGCTCGGCCACCCGAGTCATTTCCTCCACGCTACTTGGCTTCCTCTCTTTAACAAACAATGCCACCTCAGGGGCACACGATGACATAAACTACTCCCTGATAAGTAAGTCTTTCAGGGAGGGAAATGACTCTTCAATGACTCGACCCCTATGTCGAAATATCTTGTGGCCCTTGACACAAACTGGTACACACTTTCACCCTTCTCAACCTTACATTCTCAGAATTTCGTCCTGAAACCCTCCTCTGTGAGCTGGTACCTCTTGAATATAGCCCTTTTCAGCTCTTCGTAGTCATTAGCTTGGTCAGGAGGCATGCTCACATATACTTGTAGCGACTTGCTCGCCAGCAGTGGACTAAGACTGACCCCCAGGCGTCATCGGACCAACCCTGACTCGAAGCAAACCTTTTAAATCTCTGTAAGTAGGCGCCAATGTCGTCAGTCTGTTCATTGAACTTGGGTAACTGGGGATAAGGTGCCCTCACATTTCCCACAGGACTTTCTCCACCCTGTCTACCATTAGTTCCGGGTAACTGCGCCCTAGCCCTTAAAATTTCCATTTCCCTCTCATGTTGCCTTTCAGCCTCTTCACGCGCCCTTTCAGCCTCTTCACGCGCCCTTTCAGCTTCCTCGCGCGCCCTTTCACGCTCTAACTCTTCAGCCCTTTCAGCTCTTTCTCGCTCTAATGCGGACCCTCTCGCAGCTCTTTCGCGCTCAACCTCACTTCAATGTAATTTGACGCTCTAACTCCGCAGCCATTTCTTTCGCCACACGCATTTGGTCATCTCACACAAAATTTTGCAATTTACTTCCCGCGAAGCCCAACCGCTCTCCCATACTAATCACTCTATTATTAAAATTTATCACTAAAAATTCCACACAAAAATTTCTTTTTTCACTTCAAGGGTTAATTATTGCCTATCCCACACTGCGTCCTATTAGTGAGCGAGAATTTCCTCCACCGTTATTTTAAATTCGCCGATCGAATTTAAGAGCTAATTTAACCAGTCTTGAACTCCTACACAACTTATGAAAACTATTAAAATTTCAATGCGGCAACCTTTATGAACATTAAAACTGAAGCATGTATTACAATTGTCATTGAGTGAGCCTGTTGATTTTGTACGTTTCAATTGTTACCTTTTAGGAAGATCCTGGTGTCAGCCTCGTCCGATGTCGGAAATCGGAGCTTTGTCGCGATTCACGCCGCGTATTCAGCCAAACTCAAGGAGTGTCGCCTGAATCCGTGCGTGAACGTATGTCTCACACAGTTCTTGAGTCACTTAGGGTGCGCGGTGGCTCAGTTGGTAGAGGTGCAGGCTACAAGCCGAGAGATCCTCGGTTCGAATTCCACCTGCGGCAACCGCGTTGTGTCCTTGAGCAAGACACTTCACCCCCATTGCCCACGTGGGGGCACGGTGACGTTGTGTACTAAGGCGAACTGCACGTCGATGGTGCACCTGTCTTCAACCAATGCTAACCCTGCTTGTGTGGAGTTGGTATGCTGGGGAGCTGACAGTTGCTCGCCGTTTCTCGGTGGTCCTCTCCGGGTATTCCGGCTTCCTCCACCCGTAAAACTGTCACGGCCCATGGTTAGCCATTGTGCAGAAATGTGTGACCTTAAACACCAATAAATAAATAAATAACTTGAGTCACTTGCGGGCCCGCATTCTCTGTTGTCAATGGTTTTCCTCCTTCTCGCTGGTGTTTGTTCTTTGGTCGCCACTTCACTTCACTAACAAGTGACGGAATGTCACTCTACCGCTGCCGTCGCACGGCTACTACCTTATTGTCTCTTTACTGGGCGCTTTTCACTCAAGCAGTCGCCCCCAATGGGGTTAAACCCTTCCCTACGTTCAGCTCAAAATAATGTTCATACAGGCAAATCCTGCTCTGCCTACGTATGGCTTGCCTTATAAAACAGGTAATGCCGTTTACCTAAATGTGAATAGCTCCCTGAGCTCGTAATTCGTGTTTCTGATCCTATTCTCATGTATGGCCACCGACTTGGCCCGTGACTGCTCCTATTCTAAATATGAGCTCTGTGGCCTCCCTACATCACAACGTGCCTATACTTTCGCACCGATGCGGCACCTCCTGTAACCTTTTGCATGGGACATCCCCACCTACTCGCTGCCCTACACACCTTCAGACTGGAATGAATTTTTTTAGAAACCCTCCGATTTTTATTTCGAGAGCCAGAATATTAATTCTCAGTTTAATCGTTTCTCTTGAACTTGGCCGCTCAGATCTATCTTAATTTAATACTCGCTTTAAAGTTCCTTTGAAAGACTCGAATTTAGATATGTCCTGACATTCATGACAGGCTAGATGCGTAGTATGGGTGTGTGTCCAGAACATGCGCGATGAACTGGTTTCAGCACAATTATCCATTAACTGGCCATAATTACACAGATAATGACAGTTGGAGAACACTGGTCTCTCTCGCTCTTCCAGTCTTTATCAAATAGCCCATGTGGCGTTCGACAAATGCGCAATAATGGACATTAAACTTCATGCTTAATTTAACAGCGCCGGAATTATTGCTGGTCTGTTTAAATGACAAATCGGTTTTCGGGGTCCGTCATATACCTATCCTTACGCTCTACATTTAGCCCGAACGATAAAAATCATCAAAGATATATACACTTATATACAACAAAATCGAAAATCCAAATCCAAACAAATCACCTTGACACGATCCGAGAGTCTTATTATTAAACGGTAGTTGGTCAATTAGGCAAGCAATTGGTCAAGCAATTAATCAATTATTTAATAATTGACTGTGTTTCTGAATAAATGAAATAATAATATATTTTTGCTGAGAAGACCAGTAAGGTAATGGGGTGATATATAATCGAAAAACCGTAAATGGCAGGGTAACATGTTCCTGAGCTCGCGGGGAGAAAAAAAAGGCGATAACAAACCAGAAGACTAAATATTAGTCGGCCGACAATCGGAACATCTCGGGTAAGAACAGCTAATATGGGAGCACGGTGGCTCAGTGGTAGAGTGTTGGACTTCTATGCTGGAGGTCCGGAGTTCGATCGATAGCCGTCCGGGACGACCCGCGCTGTGTCCTTGGGCAAGGCACTTTAACCCGGTTGCCTACATGGAGGGGGGGGGGAGGGGGGGGGGGGGGGGGGTACGATGACATCGTGTACTAGGGCGTACTGCACGTCGATGGTGCAAGTGTCTTTAACCGCTGTAACCCTGCTTGAGTTAGAATGTTGAGGAGCTGACAGTTGCTCGATAGTTCTCTCCTGGTACTCCGGCTTCCCCCACCCGTAAAACTGTCACGGTCTTGATTAGCCATTATGCATAAGTATGTGACCTTAAACCCCAATAAATAAATATATAACAGCTAATATCGGCGTTATATGTGTCTAGAAATTGATCGATTAATGTTTTTTTGAATAACCTGCGGTTGGAGGTTCTTATCGTTGTATCAAGGTCGTTCCACATTTTAGGAATAGAAAAATATGGAAGAGCGGCTGAGAACTGGGTGCGGGGTTTATGTGTGTTTAGATTTCCACATTGCCTTGTATTCATGCCTGAGGGGTTTGAGTACACTTGGAATGTATTTTTAAAACTGACAGGGAGGCTGTGTTCTAACCAGTCGTGTATGAATAGGAGTGAGTGTAGCTTATACAAATCGTTAAATTTGAGAATTTTCAAACGTTTGAGAAGGGGGTCCGTGTTTGAGTTGTACGTTTTGTTCGCTATAATACGAACAGCCTTTTTCTGCAAGTTCAAAATTTGTTTACTTGCTGGTGTATTACCCCATATTTGGATCCCATAAATTAAATGGCTTTGAATTAGGATGAAATAAAGTGAACGTAATGTCTCGAGCGGCAAAAAGTGTTTGGCTCTTCTCAGAATATAAACTGCCCTGGATAGCTTTGTACAGAGAGCAGATATATGCTGATCAAATTTAAGAATCTCGTCCAGGTTAAATCCCAGAAATTTTATGAATTTGTCATGACTATTATTACCTGCAAATAGTATGTCTGAGTTGTTCAATGAAATTTTGGGCGGTGCGTTGGTGTATTTTTCTTGTCGTTTTGAGGGTGAAGAAGTATGACTTTTATTTTGTTAGCATTTAACGATAACTTATTTGCTAAACACCAATTGTTGATATTTGATAATTCATTGTTGGCCATCTCCATCAGGAGATTGATGTCGTTCCAGATAGGATGCCCATGTCAGTAGACTCACAAATGTCATTAATAAATAGTACAAAAAAGAGGGCCAGGTACAGAACCCTGCGGTACCCCTGTAGTAATATTTAGTAGATCAGAGGATTCACTCGTGAATCGCACATATTGGAATCTCCCAGAGAGATAGTTCTGAAACTAAGAATTAGCTATACCTCTAATGCCGTAATGTTCGAGTTTCCTGACGAGTATTTCGTGGTCAATGGTATCAAATGCTTTAGAAAAATCTAAAAACATGGATAGTGTGCAATCTTTAGTTGCTTTGTTATTCAGTATGGAAACGCGGTTGATTAGTTGCATTATTGGATGAAATGTTGAATGTCCCTTTCTGAATCTGAACTGGTAGTTTATGCATTAATTTCTCCAGGATTTTTGAAAACGAGGGAAGAATACTTCTTGGACGGTAGTTGTCGAATGACTGTTTATCACCGGATTTAAAAATTGGTATTACTTTTGCGATTTTCATTTTGGATGGGACAATTCCAGTTGAAAATGAAGTATTTAAAATATTGGTTAAAGGAACGACTATTTCATGTATTATTTCTTTAAGCTGTTTAGGAGAAATATTGTCCTGGCCAGCCGAAGTTTTTGCGGAAAAGCTTCTTATGGAGGATACGACTTCTTCTGTTTATATCAGTGTTAACTCTTTTCCTAATCTTAAAAAGCAGACATCACTTACCAAACATTTGTCGTGTTTGTTTTTGCTTCAAAAACATAGCTTATGACAGCTTATTAGAGTCATAAGCTATGTTTTTGAAACAAAACAAAAAACGAAAATACAACAAAATATAAATGAGGATTTCATAATCTTGCCAAACATTTTATTGTACAACTAAAACTTTGCATTTTTGCTTTAAAAAATAGCTTATGACACCCTCATTGAAACGAGCTCTGCATACAGTGCTGGGTGATTGTTTAGTTGTTACACTGGGTAAAGGGTTGATTAATTAAGATGAGATTACTTTTAAACAGTTGTATATTATTTGTTTATATTATACATAATAGTTGTATATATATTGTATATGTTCCTTTCATTTGTTAAAATATATTTTTTAAGACGCAGTTATGAATAAAATAAACATTTTTTAAACTTTCCTTCGTCTCCGAGCTTTTCTTTTAAATATCCAATCTAACGATTTTCGAGCGGAATTTTCAAGCGAAGTTCGGAATCCCAATAATGCATCACTACTCTCTCTCGGAAATCTCATAATGTTGTCTCGTTACTCCATTTCCACTAGAATCCCGTCATCCCCCACTCCATATCCATATCATTATTTTCCTTGTGAGATCGTAAAATTTTCAACAGAAACCAGCCGCGAACAAAATGCATCGCTATTTCCTCTTGAAATTTTTAAAGTCTCTGTATCTATTCCCATGGGCCGAGTTTGTTACGTAACATCTGACGTCACACTCGTACTTCATTCCGAAAATCCTCGGTCGTAATTTTCAGCCAAATACTGATTATTACACCTGTTCTGAACATCTGGATGGGAATTACAACCGAGTTAGTTTCAATAGCAAATTTCGTCATCTCATTGACTTTTAACGAGGTAAGTCGACAGATCAAAGTGTCAACAATTTAAACAATGAGCGGTTTAGCACAAAGTGCATACGGAATTTAATCAAACGATGATCCTAGACCAGTGTATACTGAAACTGCTGGATAAGCCAGGCGGGAATTGGCGAAATCCCGCATTCACCCTCAGAATACTTTTCAAAGCTTCCTTCACTTCCAAACACTTCAGTGAATCAGGTCTGAATAATCGTCTCAATTCTACTTCGTGTGTCGGTACTCTGTCGTAATCTTCTTAGAAACTGCAGACTTTACATGTGGCGTATTTGTCTTATAACTCTGTTTTATGTATCCGCACATGACTTACATCATTCTTTCTAGCATGTTATGGGTTTATTTTGACATGAACGGTTGTGACTTTCGTTTTTTTCCGAAAACCGACACCGAGTTGATTTTTCGATTATTCGCACAGCTCTAGTATACCGTGTATTGGAAACTACAGCGGATAAACGAAAAATACAGAAACCGGTAGTTGGAACTCGCGAGGCGGATAATATTTTGATCGATCGAACTTTTCGAGCGTAGAATTTCATATCAACCGCAACTCCACAATTTTTTCGTCGTATTACAGACTTCCCTTCTACTGACATTGTAAGTACAGAATATTGTGGTCGCCCCACATTGCCCGCGACCCAAAGTATGAGTTTTATCAGACAAAAACCATGCCAAAATACTTGCGCTTCAAAGTTATCGCACCATTTTACATTTATCAAATGACCACAAAGCGTCCATCGGTAGGCGGGCACATCCTCGCGCATAGTCATGTAGCTAACCGTTGACTGATTGCTAAATTAACAAACACACTGATTTCTTTGACATCACACTCTCCTCAATAACTGTCCGCCTAGTTGTGTCCACACACGATTCTCAGTTGCAAAATCTGACAGAACTGCCATGCAATCAAACTGTTTTTCTTTGTTCTTGCTAATCTATTAAACAGACATTGAATGCAAATCAGAGCCTTGTGGGGGAGAGGGGTTGTCATGGTAGTCCGTATGATCGCCCATCTTGTGTGACATAATTACCATGGTAACATCTGGTCCCATCTCGCAGCGTCTGTTTTTAGGTGGCGTATACTTCCGCCGTTCATATCACAACAATTTCATTGTTTACCTAAACCATATGTCATGACCTTTATTAGAATGAGGTTGCTTGTTTAGCTCCTTCCAATAGATGTGTTTGTATGTTGGGGGGGGGGGGGGGGCATAAACTATTGTTAGGAAGAAAAAAATATCAAAATTTGAATATTGATTTTTTTTAATTTTATGTGAGGAGATTTCTCTAATTCGTTAAGTAAAGGTTTAACAGGTAATAAAGATCAAGCCGTCACTTGCATGAAGTTCAGGTGAGGAACCTGTCTCACATACATGTATATATATTGTATCATCTCATTTTTTTTGCATGTAATATTTTGGATTACCCGGTATACATGTGTCATGAATTGTTCTGGAAGAATATGACACAGGTCTGGAAAAGTCCTGGAATTTTGTCTATTCAAAGTGTACGAAGCCCGACGATATGATGTTCAGGCCAGAATAATTAGAATAGACAGCTACCGTTACTTTGCTGGAAAATTAATTGTGCAGCTTGTCTGTCCATTGTTATCTTGGCCCTTTTGTAACAGATTCTGCTTCATTTGGGATACCATGTAGCAATAAAATAGAGCTGCCAAATTCTAATTATCTGTGATAATGATCTATGGCCTTAGTTGTGGAAAGTGACTCTAAACCCTAGTCAAACAAGCCATCTAAACCACAGCTTATGACATCCTCATTGGAACGGGCTCAACAAGCTCCTTCTAACACTCAGTTTCGACGAAAGTTTCAGCTTTTTGGAAAACAATTTGGAAGTGTCGTCTCTGCTTACAAACATTTAACTCTTTACATGCGATTGGTGGATTTTCCCGCGCAGGATAGAATTTCATTTGTCACTTAAATAAGGATAATTTGGGCAATTGTAGTCAAAATGTCCTCTGGTAAACTGAATGGATTTATTCACCAACGATTTCTCGAGTTAAATTTGGATGAATTTCATCAAATCTCGTCATGGATGCTTTACAACAGGCAGCTATGACTAGATTTGATGACAAATGTCTGAAAAACAGGGGGACGAAACACCCATTCACATTAAATTTTAAGGCCTGTTCTGTACCTTCAGTCTTTGATGTGACCACAAATTAATTTATCTCTTTTGTAATTTCTATTGGGTCATTGACTTCCTAAACATTTAAAGTGAGAGTCAAAATAAGTTTTAGAATAACTGCTAACAATATTCATTGAGTTGAAATAAATTTTAACATTTATCATGAGTCAGTTTTCTGTAAGTACTTACAGGACTCAAGACACCAGTCAAATACTTCCGGGAACAGTAAACCATTATATATATAATTTATGTTATGGGTACAGTGTCAAGTAGTGTTTGCAGAACTTGAGACCTGAATGTTACTTCCTGTTTTGTTTGAACCCATTCCTGCACTTGCTGATTGCCCCTCCAATGGCCAAGTCCCTATCCCACTCTCCGAACACAGATCTGGTGATTAGTTGAGAGGACATAGAAATGGTGGTTGGTTGAGAGATCATAGAAATGGTGGTTGGTTGGGAGAACACAGAATTGGTCATGGGTTGACTATATACAGTATAGTCGCCGTGGAGTGGTCGTAATCCGCGCATGGGCATTAATGTCCACGCAGTCGTTTACCATTTAATTAAAATCATTATCAGCAAGATTTTAATTAATGAAGCACCGGGTTGTACCTCATGCTTCATTAATTACATTTTTGATGATCAGTCCTATAATTAGTGTTTGGAACCTAATATTATTGCGTCCGTGGAAACACTGCCCATCCATGGAAAGTGACCAATCCACGGCGGCCTTACTGTAACTGGTCACTGGTTGAGAGAACACAGAACTGGTCAATGTGCTGGTGAATGAATGATGATTGGTTGAGAGAACACAGAACTGGTCACTGGTTGAGAGAACACAGAACTGGTCAATGTGCTGGTGAATGAATGATGATTGGTTGAGAGAACACAGAACTGGTCAATGCGCTGGTGAATGAATGGTGATTGATTAAAGAAATGGTGATGATAATTGTTTAAGATGTAGATGGCAGAGATTCCTATCCATCTTATCCGCCCTTACCTACCTCTTGGGTTTAGAGGGGTTGTGGCTCCTATCCCTCCCTCCAGGTGTTTTTGGTGGGCCTTGCGTAAATTGGATGTTTAGAGGAGGTACAGGTGTTTTTGCTGATTCAGCATTTTTAAAACTGTGTGTAATGGGAAAGTTGGATTCTCATTATTGAAAAACTAGTCAGTTCAATTCAGAAAAATTGTATACACATATTAGTGGGTGTTAGCCTTTCAATTTTGTTCACTTAAAATGTCTCATCACCAGTAGGAAGAGGATGAAGGAGAAGTGACCCAAATTTAAAAAACATTTTCTCATGATCCAATTGATGTAGTGATTCCATTTTTGTTATACAGCTTCTTTTTGAGACCTAGATCTAAGTTTGTTCAAATGAAGTAAGTTTGTGGGGCAATTTTTGTAATCGTCCTGGGAGAGGCAAGTTTTTGGGATCAAAAATGAAATATGTGGGTCAATATTTGTAGTTAGTCTGGAAGGGGAAGGATTTTTGTCACCGCCCAATTTTTCACTATTCAGAATTCTTAATCTGACTTTAACAAAATTTGATATGCTTTATAAGTGGGTACTGAGCAACGGGTATATTTGATTTAAGATGAAAAAAAATTAACTCAAGTTATTATGGGACTCAAAATGTGCTCATACTAGAAACATAATTTCAAAATCTGTTCTTAAGTACCCTCTAGAGGTGTGTAACGAAGATTATTCTCCCCCATTTCCTGTGTGAGATATGCGTGTCCCATGTGAGAAGGCCATGTGAGGTAGATATCTATCTCACATGACCAGCTTATTAGCATATTTAATGAGCTCAAGACTATTCAATCATCACACGTTCTTCTGTAAACAAGCAACATGGTGTCACATTTCGGAAATATTAGCAGATGAACATTTGTCGGAAGAAAACAGAAATAAAAACACAGACCGCAAAACCAAAGAACACTTGACTCTTTTATATGAATTTTGGGGTGAGCGCCATTATGAGTGGAGTGAGGGGCACGAAATTCCCGTCGAGAAGTCATGCGACTACTTTTCAAAATTCATAATATGACGTCATCAGAATGTGTCAATGTTCATTTCGCTACAAATATTTAACCACTGCCTTGCCGGCATGGGGAATTAATTTTGTGGTATATAACTGTGGTATAAACAGAACTTATGAGCACTTTTTCCGATAGGCAAATGATTTTTAGCTCAGAAATGGACAACAAAATTGTTCGATATAGCTGCACGTACCCCTAAATTATCTTTGATGACCTGAGGGTGTTTTCGTGGAGGGAGAAAAATTATCCCTGATGGGGATGGGTGCGAGGTTGGGAAATCTCACCCTTGGGACTAGATATTGGTCCAGAGACTCCAGTCCACACGGGAAGCCTCGTGTCTGGCCCAAATATCTTTCCCTCGGGTGAGATTTCCCACATCTCACACCCTCACCCATCAGGGAAAATAATAATCCCCCATACGGTGTATCAAGGAGCTCCATAGGGGAGTTCCACTTTTTACCTTATGATTAACTGGAAACAAAGCCTCAATGCTTGGGACTATTTTGAGGGCTCCTGAGGGGCTCAAAGACACTGACAATGGATCGTATGGAGATTGATTGCTTAACTGGTTGAGTGCAAAAAACCACTATCAGGACTTTCAAAAAATTAGGGTACCAGAGCAAAAGACAACATTTTTCTTGCTCATATTTCATATTCAGTCAAATGCAAATAATATTTGTTTATATAAATTTGTTTTATCACAGATTATTGAAGAGTGCCTGTGGGCACTCTTCAATAATTTGTAATAAAACAAATTTTGATAAACAGATTAGACCACCAAAAATAATGTAGCCTTCAAACAGTTAATTCATTGTAGCCTCTTTTATATGTCATTCTGTTTAAGGAGAGCTTTTCAGTCCCATGGGGCCCTCTTGTATTCTTATAGTTCCCCTATATCCTATATGTAGTGATGAATTGAGTTCCAGCGAGCCACCCCCGTGCTTGAAATCCTGACCCAATCCATGACAAGTTACATAAGCACTAACATTTTAAATTTTACTGTTTGTAAATGTATGCTAGGTCCCTGCAAAGCTACAAGATTCAATTCGGTTTTGAATTGGCCATCAGATTCGATTCAAATCACATTTTTTGCAATTCGACAAATTTCGAATCGGTTCATTGCAACTTAAGTCTAATGATATTGAATGTTTCCCTGTGGCATTCGCCATTATGCAGCTACTTCAAGGGTACCGCTCATGTTATGCTGAAGTGTGGGCATGTCCTTTTATACAAAAAGACAAATACATTTCATTATTGACTTTTAATATGTCAATTTGTCAAATAATATTCAACATTTTAATGCTTGGAACTTGTTGAATATCAAAGCAAAATCAGTGAGATATCTTCATTTTATGGTGTTATAAGGAGAAAGTTTGTTCACCTGACTTTGGTGTTACATTCAGTCGGTGTGATCCTTGTTGAGTTGAAGATCCCATGCTGAACACGGAACACACTCGGGAGTCTCATTTTCGGTTGTATTTGTTATGTTTCGCTGTGTCCGAGAGCTTGTGGTCAGCTATGAAAACTCAAAACAATATTTTAATATATATATACATACTACTCAAAGTTTGCTAAGCAGCAAGTATATCCAACACCCTGTTTTACGTTTTAGTTGAAATATTGTGTTTATTAAATTATATCTTTAATGATTTAAGTACAGAAATTAAGATTTTGTTTGTGTTTGATATTATTTTTTAGCTTTTGAATACGATAACCGTGGAAAATAGATATTACTGGTAAAAGATGAAATTTTTCAAATTTGCCAAAAAGTTGACGGAGCGAACTGGTATGGGTTCAATATCGAGTATGGGACCCATTATTGTTAATTGCAGCTTGACAATGCCTTCTCGTGTCCCCAAATCAGGTTCCTGATGGTCCTTTGTGGGTTGTTGTTCCATTCTTGGACCAGCATGGCACCAAACTCCTGGACACCTCTTGGTTGGACTGGACGGGCTAAAATTGCAAGCTGCAACTCATTCCAGGCATGTTCCATTGGACTGAGGTCAGATGATCTTGCTGGCCAGTCCATAGGCTCAATCCCTTCCATCTGTCGGTACTCCCGGACAGCATGGGCAACATGAGGACAAGCCATGTCGTCCATCAGAATGAATCTATCACCCACTGCACCTGCATACAATCTGACGTGGGCATCCAGGATCTCATCAATATACCACTGTGCAGTCAATGTACCACGGCCAGGGACACAGGGCTCTGTACGTCCATCCCAGCTGATGCCGCCCCAGACCATTATTGACCCTAGCGGTCATGCTCAGCTATGTTGGCTGCATGGAATCGCTCTCCTGGTCTTCTCTACACCTTAGACCGCTTATCTATGTAGTCTTGGCAGTACCTTGGCTCATCTGTAAAAAGGACAGGTTACCAATCTTTTCTGGTCCATCCAACGTGGTCCATGGCCCATTCATATCGTGCCTGGCGGTGGTTCTGGAACAGCTGAATGCGAATACATGGTCTTCTCGATCGGAGACCACCTTCGTGCAACCTTGCCCTGATAGTCTGCGTCGAAACATTTACCCCGGATGAATTCTGAAGGTCACTGCGAAGCTGGGTTGCTGTAGCAAAGCGGTTCCTATGGGCCTGAATGGTCTAAAACAGGTCTTCAGCTGCAGATGTTGCCCTGTCTCTGCCACCACCATGCCGTCTGACTGATGTGCCATACTGCTGAAATCTTGCACAGGCTCTGGTGATCACCGTAGTATGGTGCACACCAAGGACTTCACCAACCTGGAGATGGGTAGCCCCTTGCTCCACCATCCCTACAGTCCGCCACATTTCTGCTTCAGACAAATGTCTTCTTACATTTGCATTCGCCATATTCAATCGTTAAATCACAAGGGTTTGTGTTGAAATGAAGACTGAATACCCTACACATATCATGTAAATGTAGACAGTGCACGAAAACATCATGAAAATTAAGGGGTAAATGCTTTCCACGACTGTCACGAAAAGTCTGCCTGTCAAGAGAGCTAATGTAAACGCTCGGGACCATCTCAATCCATTCCTCAATCAGATCCACTAAAAATATCGCAAATGTGTCACAAGAAAAGTTCACAATTATGTGTCAAATATGTGGTGCTTAGCAAACTTTGAATAGATATAAGTTCATAATCATATCACCAAATACTACCAGAATAATTAAATTTGGTATTAAACTGTAAGCACATACTTCTTAACTGAAGGAGCACAATAAAAAGCATGGTCCCCAGTCAGATTTGGACTGACACCTTCTCAGCACATTCATGCCAAGTTGCACTAATCAGTATGCTATGGAGACAGAGCAGACCTTTATTCTAATGGTATCTATACTGAGAAAATGACCAATGCCAATGTACTTCGGACAAAAGAGACCAATTACTCTTCTTGAAAAAACAGGATGCTTTGATAAAAATGACAAATTGCCTTTGAGTGATCAAATTTTGGAATGGCCCCATCTTTGGTGTATTTTTCCCCATTTATTTCTCGAAAATCTGACAGGTCAAAATGTTTTCAGCAGAGGACATTAACAGGATTTGGCTGCCATTATTTATATCCATCATATAAATATTATATTATATCCATCTGCTCGCCTAATCAGTAAATCTTTTTCACCCAATCGACCATCAGGGTACATTTACCTCTGTGTGAGACTAAAATTAAGAAAAGAAAAGTTTTCGAGCACATATAGATTTCTATTTTAAGGTAATTATGGGAGGCTAAATTCACATTTATGATCTTTTAGTATTTGAATTTTTATTAATAGCAGTTTTTAACTTTCAACAATGGTAAATTCTGACAAATCCGAATTATAAAACCACATTAAACATATATGTGAAAACAACTGAATTCTAGGAACAGGACAAAAATCTTCTATTTAAATTCAGTGGCTTGAGATTGAGCCACCATCTCATTTCTGCCTTAGCCATAAATTTATTTATTGGGTTTTAATGACACTTTCAACAGACAATGTAACCTCGTGTCAGACAGTTTTACTGGTGGAGGAAGCCACAGTATTTTGGAGAGAATATCTATTTATTTATTTATTTATTGGTGTTTAAGGTCACATACTTATACACAATGGCTAATCGTGGCAGTTTTATGGGTGGAGGAAGCCGGAGTACCGGGAGAGAACCACCGAGCAACGACGAGCAGCTGCCAGCTCCCCGACATCGTAACTCCGCACTGCAGCACAGGCATGTTTAGATTGGTTGAAGACATGCGCACCATCGACGTGCAGTACGCCTTAGTACACGGCATCATCGTACCCCCATGTTGACAATCAGGGTTAAGTGCCTTGCCCAAGGACACAACGCGGGAGTCCGAATCGTTCGCTCAGACGGTCACCCATCCGAGGACTAACCGGGCTCGACGTTGCTTAACTTCGATGATCTGACGAGAACCTTTTGGGGAGAACATCCGATCAGTGGCGAATAACTGTCAAACTCTCCAACTTATAACATTAACACCATCACAAGCAGAGTTAGTAGTGGTTGAACTTGAAGGTGTAAGTACCATCAACTCGCTATATAGCACACCGACTCTACCATTGTAATCCTACTATTTATTTATTTATTTATTCATTTATTTATTTATTTATTTATTTATTTATTTATTTATTTATTTATTTATTTATTATTTATTGGTGTTTTAAGGTCACATACTTATGCACAATGGCTAATCATGGCCGTGACAGTTTTACGGGTGGAGGAAGCCGGAGTACTCGGAGAGAATCACCGAGCATTGACGAGCAACTGTCAGCTCCACAACATTCTAACTCTGTTCAAACTCCGCTTAAGTAGGGTTACACTGGTTGAAGACATGTACACCATCGACGTGCAGTACGCCTTAGTACACGGCATCATCGTGCCCTCCACGTAGGCAGCCGTGATATAGTGCCTTGCCCAAGGACACAGAGCGGGTGGTCCCGGACGGGGATCGAACTTGGGATATCTAGCATAGAAATCCAACAGTCTACCACTGAGCCACCGTGCTCCCTTGTGATCCTATTCAAGCAAGGGCGGATCTGACGCGCCTTACTGAAGTTACTCAAGGACACAATTCGAGCGATTTTACTAGCATTGGGGACAGGGAGAGGGTGGGGACTAGGAGTCCGCTCAGTCCAGCCTCCAGAATTCTTGGGTCAGGCCTGGACCTCCAAAGTTCTGACTTCTGTGCCAAGCCTCCCCCTCCCTCTTTTGCGTCACATTTTCGCAATATTGTTATAGTGAAAATCTGTATTTATGAACAGCTATGATATTTTTCACTGTGTGATACTTATAGTTATACTTTGGTACGGCCGTCATCATATGGCCGATGTTTACGTTTTGAGGGCATCGAAAAAATGAAATACTGTTGAAAAATAAAATTTAAATGTAAATATCAATACTTTGTACCGATCGAAGCTCAAGCTTAAATCTTTGCTTCTATTGAACCTCGCCGCAAAGTACAACCGATTACAACACATGTGTCGGGCATTTTTATCACATTTGTTTTGTGTGACTACGGCCATTAACTGCAAATGCAGCTGACGCTTTTTGCCCTGACGAGCGATGGCGGACGAAAGCGCACGTAATGTCACGTGACAGCCGATCTATCTATCCGATATATATGAGCCCAGTGGCCTCCTTGTGGGCGGGATGTCTTCTAATGGTATGTTCTATTGAGCGAAAGTATGTTCTGTAACAGAACAAGAACGGCGTATGACGACAGTAGAGGAGAGTACCCCGATTTGAAGGCTTTCCGAAGGTTTCAGCCCGTTTCATCGTCTACAGGCTGATGACACTCATGTGGAAGATTACTTGTTTCTTCTTTTTTTTTTCTTTTTTTGTGCTGGAAAACACTCGGCTATTACATCTTGACAATGAAATCACATTTTTTCACTATTTTGAGTGAGAATCAATTTGGTCACAGTCTGTTTGCAACTACTACACACCCTTCCAGGGGTGACAGGTAGACGGCCAATCTGGCTATGCCCCTCCCCCCTACAGTATACTGTTCACTAAACTTATGACTTATGTGTATTTGTAACCATTTTTGTATTTGTAACCATCTATGTATACTGTGAATAAATTATCTGAATCTGACGGGCAGATCACATAATCTAGGCTATGTTCCATTTCACGGGAGTACTCAGTAGAGCAGCCAAGCCTATCATTTGCAACAGTTTATGCCCGTTTGTAGTCTTTAGACCCTTCTTCCCTCTGATAGGCTCTGTTCTACCTTGTCGACTCGAAGGGCCTGGGCCAAGGAGCCATGGAGCAATCCCTCGAGGAGGGATCCTCGAACAATTCTTTCAAATGAGACATAGAGGAGGAGCAGCTACTCGAAAAACTTGATGCTATCGAGCAAATGAGTAATCGAGGAGCTGCTCCCCGACAGTGACTCATCGAACGACTATTCTAGTAGCTTAGAGCAGCTCCTCGAACAACTCTTCGACTCATCTAGGTTCCAATGATCACTAGTGATCGCCACTAGCAATCACTGCTGATCGCGACAGGCGATCAAAAGAACTGGAACCGAAGTGAGGTTATAGAATGGTGATTCTACCTAATAAAACACAGCCTCCCCCACTTGACCAAGGAGCTGACAATCCAGATGTTCACGTTTCCCTGCTCCATATAGCTTGGCCAAGCGGCCCTAACCTGCTCTGACCCACCACCCCCATCAGTAACCCGGAGGCTTATTCTAGAAGCCCAAGCGTCCTCTACTCGCGCCAGTGACCCAGCGACACATATTTTCCCTTCCTCTTCTTCCATAAGCCCTATCCTCCTCAAGCTCAGAGAGTCGTTCGACAGGTTAGTCGTTGATGATTGGTGAGAGTCATTGAAGATCACTGATCATTAGGTGACAGGTCATTTGTGATCAGTGATTACGGGACGCCCAGTGATCATTTAATGATCACTAAAAACCCAGATGAGTAGAAGAGTTATTTGAGGAGTCAGTCGCTGGGAGCAGCTCCTCGATTACTCATTTGCTCGATCGTTTCGAGTCGTTCGAGGAGCTGTTCCTCGATGATCAGTTGTAAGAGTCGTTCGATGAGTCCCTCTGTCCCATGGTTTCTTGGCTCGAGCCTTTCGAGACAACAGAGTAGGACAGAGTCGATCAGGGAGAAGGGTCGAAAGCCAACAAATCTGAAGTGCCGCAGTGTTTTAGTCGCAATCCTAAGTTTCGCTCTTTCAAATTGTGTTGAAAAAGCAGGAATATTCAGGACCCAATACTTAATTGTAAATGTACAGAGAAAATAATTCGTCTGGATATTTTTACTGTAGTTACTCGGAATATGCCATTCTCTGTGCAGCTCGATTGTTCTGGATTTGTTTGCTGTGAATGCCGTGTGTTCGTTTACCCCGTCATCATGCAGTCGCTTTGCGTTGCTTTAGGGGCGTGCACCAGAGAGATTTTACCTTTGCCTGAAATTCTAACATGGAAGAATTAAGGCATGTAACTATTTAAAGCTTTCAACACCGAATCCCTCAGTGGAATCGTAACATAAACACATACACTGTACAAATGGACTGGTGCAAATGTGGTGTGTGTGGTAGATCAGCTATACATTCGTCTTTCAGCCATTGGGCTGTAAGATGAATGTATAGCTGATCTACACGAAGGGGCTTGTTTTTCGGGTGCACAATAAATGGACACTTCATTATTTTCGTAACATTATCCTATGGCAAGATGGTGGCAAATTGAAACTTCGGACATTCGCGGCATTTTGCTTTTCAATCGAGTTGAAATGAAATGTTGTGCAATCGATGTGTACTGTTCAAAATTTCGATTTGGTATGGGTTTTCAAGCCCATAGGACGTACGAGTGCCCCGGATGCACGCTTTGTCGAAAATCTATTGAAACATGTTGCGTCACACGTGGTCATGGTTCACTGAATTTTAACCAAAGACTCTTCGGGCAGTATGTGTCAAATTTTACTACATTTGGTCTACGGATGAAAAAATTATATTACCAAAACTGAACTTGCATTTCTTTTTTCCATCAGTATATAATATATCCCGTCATCCTTCATTATTAATTTGTTTACTCGTATCCAAGTGTTGACAGCTAATTTGCTAACTGCTCCTTTGACATTTACTTGGAGAAATACTGACAATGTTTCGTTTTCTGTCACCCAACCATCTGTTACCACACAATTACGAAAAAACAACAACTCTATTGAGTTAGAATCAGCCATGCGTGTGCTCAGTTGAGTTTAATGACAATTGGAAGAAAAGCTTGTGTGTCGCTGATAAGAAATTGTTTACAACATTTACATTTGTAGCATGTGCAAGGAAAACTGAATATTCCCGCAATAACAAAACAGAGATAAAAGTGCAATTAGCCCCTAAAACTCTGGAAAAAGCATAGGATATTCTTCAAAGAAATATCTGTATAACCCTCAAGATTAACTTCTGCATAATGTGTCCAATGTTCCATGTAACACGCACACAGAAACAATGTTATAGGAAATTCACTTCGGGGAGAAAAATGTAAAACGTTTGGGCAGACCTATACAAACATATTTACATATACAGATATACGAACATTATACAAGTAAGTAGGTCTATACATGCATGCACAATCGTATATGTATACATAAGCATCTAGAAACAAAAATTCACTTGACTTCCGAGCTGCGAAGGTAGAAATGACACGCATTTGTCATTGTCAATGCAAAATTCACGCTGCCCGTATCCAATGAAAAATCATGATTACCCCTCAAACTCCCACTGATTGACCCAATCACACAATAATCAATACGGACAGCACCACACAGAACAGTACTGCGAAAAACACAAATATAACATGTCAACAATGGAGTTGGCCCATAATACATTATTTTCTTGATATACGCTCCGAAACGAAAGAAAATACACCTATTCTGTCACCCAACCATCTGTTACCACACAATTACAAACATAACAACTCTACTGAGTTGGAATCTGTCATGCGTGCGCTAGAACTGAAAAGAACGGGCAGAAAAAGTATGCCCAAATTATAAACCCAGTGATTTCGAGTCGTCTCGCAAAAGAATCAGTTACAGTACGTGGAGAGTGGATTGTAACAAAATCACCCGCGGAGTGAAGTTATCACCCAAAGTATTACTTTCAAATTCTGTAGATATGGACAAACAACACAAGCACTGTTTCAGCCAATGGACCTCCGGGTTTAACCCGGAGGTCCATTGGCTGAAACTTTGCTTGTGCTTGTTACGCTTTTCAACAAATTTGCAATTATTGCTTGGGTGGAATCTCCACTCCGCGGGTGGTTTAGTGATAATACACTCTACACGTACTGTACATAACCATATTTCGCTCGATCGCTCTTGCAGCGACCAGACCGCTTCAGACAACGAGCATTAGCGGCAGCAGTGGCCCCACTATCCAGCATTGAATGGAGCCCTAAGTTTAATTTTTTTGATTACTCAGCAGTGGTCATGTGATCGATATATTTGGTTAAAAGGTTATCATCAAAGGTTAACTCAAGGTTTGCCAAATGACAATATTTTTGTAAAAAGTTAATTCAACAGGCAACTGTAAGCCCTTTACTAATAAGAACTGAGTTTCCCATTCGATATTGATCCGTTTTGCTTTTACGAATCACAATTTCAAAATGTTCATCATGAAAAAGCGTATCTTTGCAACGAAGACTGGCGAGATCGGCAAAACGAAGAAAACATACAACATTAATAAAAATCATGTCCAAATCTCGGCCGACCACTAAATCATTACTAGAGTCATACCTACCACATAGATTTATAAGCAAATCACTGGTGACAACGTCCTTCTTTTTGCGTGGGTCAGTAGATTGGCTTCTGGCAGGGTCTAGTAAATTCCGAATAAAACCATTGTCCGTGGGGTCAGGAAAACCATTAATCAACGAAGCCCATAAATCGCACTCTGAATCACACTAGCAGAACACATATTGTCCAACAAAAGGGTTAAGTATAACTCAAAATGTATAGGTTGAGCAGGAAGAGAGGTTTGTCCCAACTGAGTCGCGAAACGTTTCCACCGTTGAAAAGCATTATAATAGTTTCTTATCGCATTGTCACTTTTGGGTTGAAGGAGATATCTGGTCATATGTTTTGCTAAGTCCTTATTACGCTTACTACGAACCGAAAACAAACCACTTCTCCGCGTCTCATTCTGTGCACGCCGTTCCAAGCCTAAAATTAAAATATTAGCATGAGACCCTGAAAGCGACTATTTGATACAAATGCTTATCACTTTTACACATACCATTTCACCCTCTTCCTGTCCTTACAAATTTTGAAGAAATAAGAGGAAACATTTTTATCAGTAATACAGTTCTGAAATTGGGTTGTTTGTAATGCCGGACAAAAAGCGGCTGACTGCCACAAAGCTACTACCAAAGTTCCAAATGATTTGTCAGTGACAAGTTTGTCAATTGTACATAAAGCCGATGAAGGATGAGGAACCAACAAGTTGTTTTTACTCATCCTGTCCTGAGCGAAAAGGTCAAGTTCACAAGTAGTTGGACATCATCACCTTGAGTTAAAATTAGCACATTTACAATTATAATTTGTGACAAATCTGTCGAATGCCTGTGGTCCCCATAACTTTACCAAGAACTGAAAAATCTCATTCTCAACCTCCCAACCATCAGAATCACAAGTTTTGCTCAAAATGTCTGTTTGAGAGTTACTACTCATGGGAATCCATTTTGGACACCAAATGAGTTTAGACTGACTGCAGATGGTATTTATTTTCATTGCCAAATCTTGCAACGGAACCTTTCAGCAACCTTTATTGATAACCCGCACAACGTGCTGGCTGTCAGTAAACCATCTTACCGCATGCCCTTAAGACAATACTCAAGCGATGTTATCACTCGAAAAACCGCTTCTAGCTGTTTCCAAGTGGACCGGCAAGACATTTCCATATCATTCCAGGTACCAAAAACCTATACGTCGTTCAAATTCACGACAGGATCATTGAACCCCCTCTCTGAGGAGTCCGAAAAAATTCAAACGACAAAAAGTTTGCTTGATCAATAAATACATATTTTCCTTCCAGAAAGTCAGTTCACTGATAGCAGTTCCATTCATCAAGACACTCGCTCTCCAGCTTGCTCTGGTACAAAGAACATTATACATACCCTGGTATGATGCTAGACTACCGTCCCATAGCACACTGCATTGGAATGATGTGCCAAATAACACATGCTCACTCCTTTGCTGAAATTGACGATTTACTCACCTGAACTTTAACCCTTTACCTAACATGAAAAGCAGACGACACTTGCAAAAAAAAATCTTGAATAACTAATTTTTTTCATTTTTTGTCTCAAAAACATAGGTTATGACCCCTCGTTGGAACGAGCTCGACGAGCTCGTTCCAACGAGGGGTCATAACCTATGTTTTTGAGACAAAAATTGAAAAAATAATAAAAATTCATTGGCGATTTTTGAGAATCGCGCTGGTCGGTTTTGGCCGTTACGTTGGGTAAAGGGTTAACCAGCCTTTTTCCATTACCATTATTAGTATTCCAGTTAATTCCAAGTCAAGTCACCATTTGACTGCGTCCCCAGTAACCATTCTCAGTTGCAATTAAAAAAACAAGCTTTTTCCCCATAATCTGATTGCACAGTGTTAGCCAATTGTTTGGCCTTACTCGATGAACCTGTGGACACATTCCATCATGAAGATACAGTACAGTTGCCCCGAACTGGTCGTAATCTACGCGTGGGCCGTGCTGTCCACGCATGCGTTTACCAGGTAATAAAAATCATCATCAGAAAAACTTAATTAATATATTTTTTAATTAGTTTTTTTGTGATTACTCGTATAATTAGTTTTTGGAATCTAATATCATTGCGTCCGTGAAAGTACTGAGCACCCGTGGAAAGTGAACATCCCACGGCGGCCGTACTGTATAAAAGAACCTTATGACTAAGTCCTTCCAATTAGATATAAGACATTTCAACAATTTTGTCAACAAATAACTTGCAATTGAAATACCAAATGGTACAACATTAACTACAAAGTGTTTTACTGTATTCCAGCTAAAGCCTAAATACATTTGATGTGGTTCATAGATAGACACATGGTGATAAGCGCTTTGCAAATCACAGGTGAAAAGGAAATCTCCTTTAAAAAACATTGGTCGTGCTTCATCAGCATCCTCAAATTTGAATGCAAATTTCAATAAATGTGCATTAACATGGGTACAAACCAAGACTCATATCTCAGTCTGTTGCCAGTGTCCGGAACCGAAACTGGTTAACTACCAAAAAAGGTGTAGGTACTTCTGTGATGTTTCTATGTCTATTTCAACCTTTCACCATAGATTT
This sequence comes from Pictodentalium vernedei, assembly GCA_031216915.1. Classification (NCBI taxonomy): domain Eukaryota; kingdom Metazoa; phylum Mollusca; class Scaphopoda; order Dentaliida; family Dentaliidae; genus Pictodentalium; species Pictodentalium vernedei. Next base: position 266,234,893 of record CM062297.1, read on the forward strand.
GGTAATGAGGTTACAAAATACAAGTGAAAAAATGGATATATACACATGTCAGTGGTGTGCTTCAACAACCACTTGATACAACCCTTTTGTGTCAAAGAAATTATCTCCCTGATAACAAATGTCTCGTGCTCCAAAACAAAATCTATTGTTTGGTAAACATACTTTACTTGGAAGTGTGAATAACGGTAATGTATAACCATTCATGTCAAATCACTTATCGTGCTGGAAGCCCCAATTGATCTCCAGAAATTAATATTGTGTTTCAGTCTTCCAACCAGTGAAGTCAATTCGATTGTATCAACTTTTACATCTTCAGCGTGGCAATTGAAATCAGAAGGTTAAGCTTCATGTCGATCGAGAAATAAAATGAAATGATCGTGCAAAACAGAGCTAAGAGAAATCTTTTTCCGATTCAGAGTAAAGCAAATGATTACAAATGATACCAATACTTGTTTTATTCAAAGATGAATCTTTCGATCCGATACAGGATATTCCGCCCACATTGGAAACAAACACGAGGCCAATACTATAAACTTTTTACAGTTGTATTTTTTCAGTATCATATTTTCTTTTTTGGAAATAACGACTGGAAATGAACCATTAGTATTTTCAATATGTGGCAATTTGCCAGTTGGCAAGTTGCCATATCTTTTAAAATGCTGATGATTCATTTCTGTCATTTATATTCACCTGTAGAAGATACAATTTGGGAAAATACAATTGTAAAATTTCTACAGTATTGGCCCCTGGTGGAATTTTCTTTGCGGATGTCTGTCTGATACAGTAGAAAACGTTTTCCAACTTCGGATTTTTTACTTCTTAAAACCCTTTACCCAACGCAGGCGATATCAAAATGTATTATTTTAAATATCATTTTTGAATTTTTTTAAAAAAATTTCAATAAAACCATATCACGAGACCCCTCTTTGGAACGAGCTCGTTCCAAAGAGGGGTCACATGATATGGGATTCAGCTTTATTGATTCGATTTTCATCACCGGAATTCACCGCAAAAGAATGGGTTTCATATTCAGCAATTGTGGCCTACCCGCATTTTGACGAGTAAGCTCATTTTATCAACTTTTGAAGTTCGATGCATTCGGGAATTTTATCCTGAGATAAATACTTGGTTTCATCACTGTCCTCTATCAATAAATAACTAGCGTCTTTGATTTTGCAAATACTTTTTTGTTTGTCTTGAATTGTTCCTCATTAGCTTTTTTATTGAATGTGTAAGGTCAATCGGCCAAATCCTTAATTTTTTATCCCAGTACATCGCCTTATTAGTTAGTTAGAAAAGACTGATGTGGGTAACTTCAAAGTTCAAAAGCTGCACTTAAATCCTGATGAGACAATTTGGACGATCAATATATTTGATTAAGGCAAAAATTAATTTTTTTTGTTCTGTAAACATATTTCGGATATGTTATTGTTTTAATGGTTCCATTTAACTTTGAAGAGTGGAATTTTTCTATCTTTGTGACCTTGCGACAGATAATACCCCTCCTCCCCTAGTGTCAATCAGCTTGGGTAATTTCTAACATTAGAGGTGTTTATTTTTACAGTGGCGACAAAGTGTGTGATGCTTACAGTTTGGAGCAATAAGATGAATATGGAATGAAAATGTCCGCTACTAGCGGTAAATCATTTGGTGTGGATGTTGTTTTATTAACAATTACTCAACAATATCATGTTTTTAATTGTAGTAAATCTCTAGCACCCCGGCTCCTCCCCCCCCCCCCCCCCCCATCGGACGTTAGAAGCATTATTCGTTTAAACGGGATTCATTTAAAATCAACATACATAACGCATGAGCCATGGCAGGGTGGTCACTCATCGGTCATGGTTATTCACGTCCAATCATGCACATCTTTTACACCTCATCATGGAATTATCTGATGAAATACAAGATACACTGCTAAGATTGAAGACTGCCCTTGTTACCACCTAGAACATCCAAGTGCTCAAGGGAATAATTCACTTTTTTCACAGTGGATTTTGATAGGACAGAACCATAGTCCTTGGAGATGTGTAGTACCTTTCGTGGGAGATCTCCTCCCACACTGGTCACACTCCAAGTGACTCGGAAAAGCTGGAAAGGGACTCTCTGCCAGACGACGTTATGCCCGCCGAATGACAGGGTTCTTGGAGAAGAAGAAGGTAGAGAAGAAAGAAGAGAGGAAATGAAATGAAATGAATTGAAATTTATTCAACAATATACCATCTCACAAACAAACAACATAAAAAATTAACGATAACAAAATGAACAGTCGAAAATTGTGAAAGTGAGCATATAGAGGTGCAATTTATTACATTACTCATAATGTATGTGAGTAGGCACATTGTTTGGAGACATCATCGCCTTGTGGCTGTCTTCCTGACATCTCCATATTACTTACAATAACACTTTATTGGAGCAGGCTTTTTTCTGTCTGCAGGATGTCACAGTCCCTGTTTCAGCTTACAGATATAATTAGTACCCAAATTCTGTTGATGACATAATAAGTTAATGTGCGAAGGGTCATGATGGATGAGATACTAGAATTCGATTAGGATGATGCTCCCTTGTCAGGGCCACGTTTTCAAATCTTTGCACTCATGGTGCGACAGTGTAACAAATTATTCCCTTGTCCTCGTATAGTATAGTTCCGGTGCCTAAGATCACATTGACCCCCCCCCCCCCCCCCCCACACACACACACACACAAACACAAAAAAAAAAATACGTTAAAAGGAAATGTGACTGTAACGCTCACTGCGTGCAAAATCGGGAGAACTAACAATTAAATTTGAATGGGTTGCGAACTTTTCATTGCAGCATTGGATCAACCGGATCACTTACATCACTTCATCAGTTAAAAACCGCCCCAACCCCTGCTTCATCTGCCCTTCGTTTACGAGGTTATTGCCTAATGCTCTACAAATATATTTCTTATATTTTTCTACAATCCTTGAAGAATCTATTATTACAAGTCGCAATAAGAGTATAGTTTTCTACCATATTTTTTGTAATAGTGTATCTGAACAAGGATCTGGGAGTTAGTATTCTGACGTTGTTTGCCAATCCATTCCAGATTTTGGGAAAATTATGTTTGGGGAGATTTTTGTTCTTGACTTTTGCTCTCGTATCTGTTCTGATTGTCTTGTGTACGTGCTATGAGTGGTAAAAGTATTAAACATGTTATCAAAAGATTGCGGTAATCGTTTGTGCCCAAGCCAGCAGATTTCTATAAAACGTTTGACTTTTTTCTGCAACTTCATCAGTTGAAGATGGACGAGCTCACTGAGAACCCATGCTCAAGTTGTAATAAAGAGGTACGGTGGCGACAAGATGCCCTAGAGTGTGACTCTTGCAGTAAATGGAGACACAGGATTTGTGGCACTGGTATGTCCAGAGATGAATATAGAAGGATGGCGAAACAGCAGCGCGATGGTACCATAATAGCATGGGTCTTCCCAGAATGTCTAAAGTCAAGTCAAGTATCAGATGAATCAGAAATAGAAATAGATTCAACATCGCAAGAGAGGTCATTCGACGTGATTCATCCCGTGGATGATCCACTACCGGCGATAGAAAAGTCACTTGTGTCTTTTTAAAAAATATTTTTGCTGCTTAGTTTGTAACGTTTGTTGAAGTTTTTATTCTGTTCGTTTTCTACTTTTGTAACTGTAACTGTGCTACCAAGTGCTTTAATAAAATATAAGAGTTGAATGAAAAAGAATGGTGTTTCTTATCTTTATTCTCCCCCCGCCCCGCCACACACCCCTTAGTCTTATCTTCAATAAGGAATTTTGCCCAAGTAGTCCAAACTTGGACCCAAAGTCTGCAATATAATTTTTTTGGTGTGGTACATCCCACAGGACGTACCGCACCAAAAGTTATTTTACAGACTTTGGGTTCAAGTTTGGACTACCATCTCAGCAGATTGATAATGTGTCTAATGGCTAGGGACACACAGGCGTAACAGTTTATTACAGCTGATTCCTGTAAAATTAAATTTGGTAATGATTTTTGTAGATATAGAATACAAAAAACGTTATCAAATGTCATTTTTCATGCCGAGTACCCGTGTTTATGAATGGTGCAAATCGACTCTACTATGGTGCAAATCGACCGAACCAATGGTGCAAACTCACCGAACCAATGGTGCAAATTGACCGAACCAATGGTGCAAATCGACTTTTCCGATGGTGCAAATCGACTTTTCCGATGGTGCAAATCGACTTTTTCGATGGTGCAAATCGACCGCCTGGTGGTGCAAATCGACCGTGGTGCAAATCGACCGTTCCCCTGCCAATCATACATGAGTAATAAAACATTCGATTTGTAAATATCATTAAATTTCAATATTCCATTCTTCCTACATAGAGGGTCTGTGAACTATTGAATCTCATTAGCTTAATTACACGCAAAGCTCGCTTCTGTAGTAGAAATATTTTATTGGTAGCAGGTGAGTGACCCCAAAGCTGGATGGCATATAATAAGTGACTATGAACGAGGGCGTAATATAGTGATTTTAGGGCATCTCTTGGAAGAAAGTTTTTAACTTTGTTGATGCAGTATATTACACAAGACACTTTGGAGCAGACACTCGATACGTGAGTTTTAAATGTTAGGTTTTCATTGAGATGCACTCCTAGAAATTTAACCGATTTATCAGATTTGGTATTTCCCACGACCGTCAGTTCTTTATTATTGAGAAAGAGTGTTAATTAGTTAATTTTGTGTGTGTTATTTTGTGGGTGCAGTAAAATGAATTTAGATTGTTTTACATTTATTTGTAGCTTGTTACAGCAACACCAGTCAAATACCTTGGCCATCCCTGCATTTACCTTAGTTTATAGCAAGTCCATATCATGGATAGATGTGTACAGGGTTGTGTCATCTGCAAATGATAGTAGGTTTAATGATGTCCAGTGACAAATGTCGTTTACATAAATAAGGAATAAAATTGGACCAATTACAGATCCTTGAGGCATGCCACAGGTTATATTTAACGGATGGGACATGTGCGAACCGTATTCTACATATTGACTTCGGTCAGACAGGTAGCTGCAAAACCAATTGTTACAAATTCCCCGGACCCCGTAAAATTGAATTTTCCTAAGTAAGGTTTCGTGACTAATCGTATCGAAAGCCATTGACAAGTCAATGAAGAGAGCTGAGGTAGAGGCTTTTGAAGGCATGCCATTGCATTCGGCAACGTGATTAAGAAGATGAACAACTGGGTGTATCGTTGAATGTCCTTTACGAAAGCCGTATTGCTGCTTATAGAGAACATCAAACTCACTCAGAAAGCTTGTTAGCCTCGCACACATGATCGTCCAAGTACCTTGGAGAATGCGGGCAAGATACTGATTGGTCTGTAATTTCCCATTTCTTGCGCTTCACCACCTTTAAAGATAGGCACAACTTTGGCTAATTTCATTTTATGAGGAACTATACCATCGGAGAACGATTGGTTAAATATGTGACATAGATGCTGTGCGACCTCAGATATTATTTCTTTCATAACCTGGCTAGAGGTCAGGTTAAAGTCAGAGCTAGTTTTCCCTGCAATTTTACTAGTGGTTAGGATAATTTCCCGTTCGGTAGTAGGAGCAACAAAAAAGTTATTTGGATAATTCCCTTTTAGGAATGTTGTGAAATCAGTATCGGTATGTGGTACACCGTCACTGACTGTTTTACCTATCTTTGTGAAATATGTGTTAAGTTCGGACGCAATTTGGCCAGGGTCTGATATCTCTTCTCCGTTGGAGATGAATGTCTTTGATAATGGTTGTGAGGTTGGAGGTTTATTAATTACCTTACATAATATTTGCCAGGTCCTCTTCAAATCTTGTTGGTTCTTCCTCAAAATATCATTATAGTACATGGCTTTACTTTGTCGCTTGGCTTTATTGAAAATTACATTGAAGGCTTTATATTCCCCTACATTATATTCTGATGGATTTTTTATCTTGTTTATGTACAGGTTGTTTTTATGAAGAGATGATTGCAGAAGCCCAAATGTCATCCACGGGTTGCGTTTGATGAATTTTTTGTGTTTGTTTTTTACTCTTTTCAAGGGAAGTGCTGAAAGGTCAATACTTGACATCCCCTGTCCGATACACGTCTAACGCGGTACCCCCTCCACATGGGCTGGACGAGGGGACACCGGATCGCTCGGAGACCGACCCATTTTTAGCTCATCTCCACCCTTATTCGAGGAGGAGATGGAGGAGGGCGATCAATCTATGGTACAGGAGGTTGACTCGGACGGCGATCCATCCGAACCTCTCTCCCCGTTTCTTCTCTGGCCTCTTCGGATCAGAACCTCGTTCAAGAGGTAGACACCACGGAGTCCGTGGGGGTGTTCCTGGGAGTAGAAGTCGAAGACAAAGACCTGTCATCACATCTGTAGGGAATGTACGACCTCTGCCTGAAGGCCAAGGTACCTGATGATACAATGAGGACACTTCAACTTCGAAGGTTAGCATCACACACACCATCGGCAACCTCGGCAGAAACACCAACAGCGGCTAGGACAAGGCCATACCAACCTTGCCAGTCCTCTAGCCCGCCACCATCAACACCACCTAAAGGGACGTTACATCACAGCCACCTTCTCCTAAGAAGAACAGACGAAACACAAACGCCACTGAGTACCGCAACCTCTTTGCTCCTTTGCCACGCCCAGACATAAAGAAAAACAACATATTGTAAGTCATATTGAGGGGGTCGAAAGGGGCTAGCCCCACGATATCCCAGAGCGCCTTCGGCGCGGAAAAAAAATTAAATCACAAGAGCAGTTACTTCGGCCTCATAGAGAAATTGACTGGAAAAAAAATATCTGAAGGAGAACAACTTCCTGGACATGAACGCACAATTTCAAGGCGATTAGGGTTGGACACAACTTATAAAGATGAAAGACTTTTGTCCAGAAAGAAGGAAAAAAAACGTGAGTTACTTGCTAATTCAAAATTTTATTAATTTGTGAACTTCACATTTTTCTCTATTTTGTTCCCACATAATAGTATATATTACGATATAATATTACATAGGAACAAAATAGAAAAAACACATCTAATCTGAAGATAAAAAAATGTTAACAGGGAACTATTATGTGGACGGTTTGCTTCCGTACTGGAATATTCCGCTTTTTTGATTGACTTGCGTAGACAGACGAGTTGCCATTGAATACAATACTTAAGTGGAGACTGGAATATTTACAGTTGAAAGAAAGAAAGCTTAGTATTGTCAACTCGTAGAGATGTGCGATGCGATTCGAGATGCGATTCCATTCGAAATCCTATGCTTGATTCGAGTATGGATCCGATTCGTAGGGCTCTAATGTATAACCATATGGAAAGAGTACAGTCGCCGTGGACTGGTCATAATCCACGCCTGGGCAGTGAAGTCCACGCATGCGTCTACCAGATAATAAAAATAACCATATGGAAAGAGTACAGTCGCCGTGCACTGGTCATAATCCACGCCTGGGCAGTGAAGTCCACGCATGCGTCTACTAGATAATAAAAATAATCATCATCACAATTTTAATTGAGGCACCGGGTTACACGCGGTGCTTCATTAATTAAATGTTTGATGATTATTTCTATAATTAGTGTTTGGAATCTAATATTATTGGGTCCGTGGAAAGACTGCCCATCCGTGGAAAGTGACCAGTCCAAGACGACCGTCCAATTCGGTTTCAGTTTGAAAACAGAAATCTTATATATTGGAAGAGGGGGCGCGGTGGCTCAGTAGGTAGAGTTGAAGGCTGCAAGCCGAGAGGTCCTCGGTTCGAATCCCACCTGCGGTAACCGCGTTGTGTCCTTGGGCAAGACACTTCATCCCCATTGCCCATGTGCGGGCACGGTGACGTCGTGTACTAAGGCGCACTGCACGTTGATGGTGCACATGTCTTCAACCAATGCTAACTCTGCTTGTGTAGAGTTAGTATGTTGGGGAGCTGACAGTTGCTCGCCGTTGCTCGGTGGTTCTCTCCGGGTACTCCGGCTTCCTCCAGCTGTCATGGTCATGATTAGCCATTGTGCAGAAATATGTTACCTTAAACACCAATAAATAAATAAATAAATAAATAAATACATACATACATAGTGGAAGGCCCGTGAGAATGCGCACGTCCGAATTTGATTCTGAATCATCCATATCGAGTACTTAATCATTTTATTCCACCAGGCGCACACTCTTATCGATACGGGCTTGTAAATAGAGGACGTCGACTAAATGGCGATTTCATTTGAAATTTCTGTACCGAACTCACTAAAATCGATCTGAGCCGAGTTTATCTCGGCTGAGATCGATTTCAGTGAGCGAGGTTCCGAAATACCATGTCAAATCGTGACGAATTTGATATTCTTTTTCTCACATAATGTGTAGTTTAATCTTTCAATTAATGTAGACTAAAGCTGGTCAGTGCTGTTCACAAAATCGCCATCCAAATTTTATTATGTTTTGTTCAATTTTTGCCTCCAAAACATTCTATAGTTTAGTTTAGTTTAATAGTTTAATACATTACACCATAATGGCAGTTGCACAATACAAACATAACAAATAAGAAGAATTAGTAAACATGATGTATAATATAAAGTACTAATGACTTTTTCTTTAACAAGGTGATCTCGCTTACAGAAGAATGACCAGATCATGTTAGAAATAATATTAATCGATTTACTATCACAGTTTTTCAATATATAATAGTATTTCTCCGAATCACTTAATTGTTCAAATTCTTTGTTTTCTTTTATAATTTCTTCGAACCCCGTTTCCCTAATTTCGGCATATGCCTCACAATACATAACATAATGTTTTTCGCTCTCTATTTCACCGGTATCGCACCCCTGACATCTCCTATCATTTAGAAGCGTTGGGGGTTGTTTATGTCTACCCTTTTCTATTTCTAAATTATGGTTACTAACCCTAAGTCTAATAAACAGTCCATGGGCCTGTCGAAATCTGGAATTTTCAGATAAGGATCAAGCTTGTATTCATTTTTAACTAATCGATACGTTCGTAACTTATTACTGCCTTTCATTTTGTCATCATTAAACATATCTTTAGTAAATCTTTCTCTATGCTGAGATTCTAGTACATCTTTCAGGCATTTTCCATTACTATTGGTTAACGTATTAGCATCGGAAACTTTGATATTGTAACGAGATAACTGAGTTATCCAAGTTTTCGGAAGTTTACATTTGAGTGACTCCTTGAATGAGTTGGAGAGTATGTTATCGCCAGCAATTTTGGATAATTTATCGACATATTTATGGAGATGTAAAAGAGCATCGTTCACAACAGGGTATCTACCCAACTCTCCCCGTGTTGCGTGATTAGATGCTTTTCTATTCAACTTTAATATTTGTTTACAAAATTTCAAGTGGGCTTGTTTATCAAAAAGTTTACATTTCACATCAAAAGTTAAGTCAAGTGACTTTCTGAGAGAATTTGTAAGGAAAAACATTGCTTTCGATCCTTTCGTACTTAAATTCTCTTGAACTTGTTTTGTGTTTCCATTGTATGTGAATTCAAGACCTAAGTATTTATATTGATCTACGATATCTAATTTCGCTGTTCCAATACAAAACGTAGGATCTTTCTGTTTTTGAAAAGCATGCATTTTGTTTTATTAATATTGACACTAAGTTTGTTTTTATCCGTATAGTGTTCTAACATTCTGAACACATTTATTCAATCCGGCTGGAGACTCTGATAACATTACCAGGTCATCGGCAAAATGTAGGTGATTGAGTCGTTGTTTATTCACATTAACTGGTGAACAGGATTCATCAAATATCCCACATATGTTATCAATAAAAAATTTGAAATGAGTGGGGGATATAAAACATCCTTGTCTAACACCCACGGTTGAGAGTAAAGGTATGCGCAATCCTACAGAAGTATTTATAGAATAGTAACTGGACTCAGAGAGCTAGGAATTCTGAGAACTTTCCCACCGACACGCAATGACTTCATTTTCTCAAAAAGTAACGACCTATCGTCCGAATCAGATACTTTCTTAAAATCAACAAAAGCCGCGTACATTGGTTTCTTCTCTTCTTTATATTTATTTGCCAACGTGCGCAAAATGAACGCATTGTCAATTGTTCCACGATACTTTCTGAATCCAAATTGGTTATCGCTTATTAAATCGTTGAGTTCCAAATACTCATTCAGCATCGCGTTTATTACTTTATTAAATAATTTTCCGAAATAGCTACTCAGCGCAATCGGTCTGTAATTGTTAGGATCATGGTGATCGCCTTTCTTATAGAAAGTTTTTATTATAGACTCACTCCAACATACAGGGTAATGACCTGATAATAATATTTAATTAAATATCTTGACATCATCTTTAATAATTGGAACAATAAGTTTTAATAATTCATTCGGAATGTTATCTACAGCCGATGACTTTTTTGTTTTTGAGCTGCCTTACAGCGTCTAATATTTCTCTAGCGATTATGTGGTCATTGTTTAATTTGATATCTGGCTCCTTAATTATCGCCGGAAGATGACGTTTTTCAGACTCAGATCTTTTCGGACAAAGTAATGTTTTAAAGAATTCTACAGTTTCATCTGGGTGTAAATAATTGTGCGCTACTTTCTCAGCACGAAATGTGTTAATAATACTCCAGTACCCGATAATTTATCAGAGATACATTCATAAAATTCTCTGCGCTTACGTTTTGTCTCCCGCTTATAATGCTTTTTTATACAGTGAAATTTAACCAGTAATGTCTTATCATAAGGCCTCTTCTTCATCTCATTTACGACATTTGTCATATCTTTTTTAACTGTTTACAGAGTCTATCAAACCAGTGACGTTTACGTTTTTGTTTATACCTAAAATTTATCACTTTCGATGAAGCTTTATTAATAAACAATATGATTTCATTCAGATCTTGGGTGGCCATTTCGGTTCCAATGGGGGTCGCGTAATGCTCACTTAAACTGAACTTCATTAATCTTTTTCGAACATATGGATCATAAAAGGTAGAAATGGCTTTATTTCCGCTCTCTTTACACCATTTTGTAACTAAATTATGTTTTCGGTGGGTATTTTGAAGCTTAGTACTTTCTACTTCAATTACCCTAAAATCGAAATGAACGGTCAGTTGACTATGATCTGAAAATTCAGTCGGAGTTTTAACACAAAAATAGCTAACATTTTATATGACCCCCACACTGGAACAAGCTCATGGAGGGGTCATAAGCTATGCTTCAATAAGGGATCATAAGCTATGTTTTCGAGACCAAAAATAAAAACATTTAGCTACACAGGAAATGTTTTCTGCAAAATGTCGTCTACTATTTGTATTAGGTTCGCAGTTAACGAAAAATAAGAGAAGATTAATTCCATTCTACTTCCAATACCAACTCGCTCACAATGTTATCACGTCGACGTTGACTTCTGATATCATTCCTGTATTAGACGTGTTGTCAACGATATTTTCCGTAATGAGCTATTTGATAGGTGATTATGTGATACATGCACGGACGTGGCGATAGGGGGGTGTGTGGAGTCCCCCACCCCCTCCCGCCAATCCTGGTCAAAATTTCCTATAGTTGGAAATTCGAAAGGCAAGTCATGAGTAGTTGGAAATTCCATCTATCCGGATTTTAGAGCTTCTTTGGTGATGCTGATGTCTCCTTCACTTCCCAGAATTCCTACTCGGTTTCAAATCGGCAAAAATTCCAACTGTTACTATTTACAACTACAGTGTACGCAATATTGAGCTTCATAAGTATGCATGATGTCAATCGGTACGAGATTTCTATAATGCGTTTACTTATCGTAATAAAAAAAATCCTCGAAATGCACTTCAAGAAAATAACATCATGTAAAATCGTTATCCTGTGTTAATTCCACCATTCACAGTTACAAAATGATGAAACATCGAAAATTGATCATTCCTGCATAAGATTGGATTTAATGTTAGAACAGTGTGAATTGCTCAAAGTTCTAAGCTTGAACATTTGTTTAGCACATATTCAATTCCAAGAATAATACCAAATAATAATAATAACCTAATAATTCTATCATAAATGTTTTGGCATTTCAGTTACTAGAATCAATTTTATGCCCCCTTTCAGGGCTTTATTTTTAAAATGTTTCTCGGTAGTGAATTTCCAACTTGGTGGGATCGGGAGGGGGTTTCTACTTCCCGGCCCCTCCCCAGTTGGAAATTCACTACCCTACACCTCCAATCGGAAACCTCTAGCCACATCCCTGGATACAGGAATAAACTTTGACGTTTTGAAAAACTAGCATCGATGGATTCGAACCCGAGACTACAATACCCGTCACCAAGACCTGAATGTTTCTACCACATCTCCATTCCTAGCTAACCAATAAACAAAGCTTCCGACTCATTTCCATGAAAACATAACATATGAGAATAATTGAAGTTTGAATGACAGTTTTTATACAGAACTCTGACGGTTGTGGTCATTACATTAGGCAAAAGGCTGACTAAGACATTATTGTCAATTGCTGAGCAGACCCTCTTTCAAATATTAACTCGATTCTCACCCAGCAACGGGTACCAGAGAGTGAGCGCGTGATGGCATTCAAATACGTCAATGTTGACCAGTAGTTAGTTTGCAATCTTACCACCGAAATACTGAGCATGAAGGAGCAAAGAAAACTCTGAATGTTAGCAACATTGCAATGGGACTGTATTCCATTCATCCATACACTTATCTAATATCGTGGGTCAAATTGAATCAGCGCTTTATTTTGTCTTTGGGTATAGATTGCGGATTTGTGTAGAGTAAATATATGTGCCAAATATTTTGCTGCATCTCATGAGTGTGATTAATTATTCAACCCAATGATTTGCTGTTCGATAACGCTGTTAACCCGTTGTGCATAAGCTTCTGCTTAAAGAAAGTAACAGCCAATAGCAGCGCCAGAAAATTTTGCACGTGGAGATTTGGAGGATGCAGGGAAGAGGTTCCCCATGATGGGGGTTGGGCAAATCTGCAGGTGGCCTTTCAGGATTATAGCAGCACAGCATTGTTCTCAGACACCGCAGACATCTGCGCGAGTTTCCAAGGCCAGAGCGACCATAGGATGTTTGTTAGATGTTGTTTTTGTTTGGTGGGAAGTGGGGGAGGGGGTTCTCCCAGAAAAAAATGAATTGTGCTTTCAAATGAAGCCATCTAGTGGCTTTTAACTCGAAAGCCACCAAAAGGCATCATTTGAAAACACAATTCAAACTGATGAGAGGAAATGTAGGCTGTCATAATGCGAAAAACATAACCCACATTTTGGAAACAAGGTACATGAACTACATGGCTCATAATTATCTATTTCGGAGCTTGTAAATCATTACTTCATTACGTTCCTCTACTGGGTGTGTGTGGGAATAAAGAAAAGAGAGACAGTGTAAAGGTGTGTGTGAGGGCGGATGGGTCTGCATGTGGTGGCGGGGGGAGGGGGACCTTTAGATCAGTCTAATTTGGGCACAACGGCAAATATGGATGTGCCTTCATGGTTGGCGAAAAAGCACCGGTACTTCCTTCTTGGCGTCTGTTTTAGGTTTTCGGTCCCCTTCTTAAAACAATAGTTTAAAAACCCCTTGTTATAGGTCTTCACCATTATTACTGGTTCCCACCACCCCTTGACGTAAGTTTACTCGACTAACTCGAAGAGGCTTCTTAGTATCTCAGTGTCGAGCCAAAGGCCTATTGGAATGTAAGCTAAATTACGCATGGTGTTAACTGAGAACTACCACAAACATGAATGCAATTGAATCTCAAGCTTTCAGTTCATGATCATTTCGAATTCGCCACGGAAAAGCAATCGCCGTCGACAGTGTCGTATACGACACTGTCGACGGCGATTGCTTTTCTGTTTATACGACACTGTCGACGGCGATTGCTTTTCTGTTTATACGACACTGTCGACGGCGATTGCTTTTCTGTTTATACGACACTGTCGACGGCGATTGCTTTTCTGTGGGGAACTCTGTGGGTATTTTAAAGTTATTTATGTGTTGTGTTGTTTGATTCGAAGGTAAACTCTAAGCTATATTACAAGCATCGGGGAAACCTGGCCAAACTATATGTTGCCGAAACACTGCAAAACTTTGGAAAAAGTTTCAAACTCCTCATAATTTGGGCGCAATTATCTTATTGGGGCACAGCGTTTACCGTCGTTAGTTGGGAAGAATTTAAAGGCCTGGGGAGGGGGTCAAACGCCTTAGTTCAGGGAGTCAAATCCCCCATAGCACCGCCACTGGTACCAGTATTCGACGAAACAATAACAAAATACACAACAGATTGGTAAGGAGGTTCATCAAATTTTAATCCAACAGTCCTAGAGGGCCGTAGGATTAAATTATAACTGAACCTACCCATCAATACAAAGCCAACCCCCCACTCAGCTGTAAATATTAGCGAGCGAGTAAATGATAGCGAGTTGTCTGACGAGTCGTTTGCGATGTGAGCACTTATGGTATAGAAGTTGGTCTTTCAGAAAGTTGGTCTTTCTATGAAATCGCACAGTAAGCCTTGTGAAAAAAGCATCGTTCTTCTGACCGCCATTTTCAAACATACAATATTTTGATTCGCGCCAACAAAATAAAATCTTGAACTTTTTTGTAATCTGATTGCTCAATTAACTTCGTATCATTCATTTATGATCATAAAAAATGTGGTTACGGGTTGACGCAAAGAGTACAAGGAAATCAAAAAAAAAACGTGTGTTCAATTGTCTTTCGTGCTGTTTGTAATCTGACGGGATAAAACTGACGCTCTTTGCTATTTTCATCAAGCTTTGTCACACTAACGAACCTTTGAGCGCTACATTTCGGGTTGAAATATCTTTAGCGAATTTTGAACGGTGAACAACTGATGGAAATTTATCGCCGTTTGTCTTTAATATTCAGATTTCCAACACAAAATCTTCGACAGGTAAAAAAAGAACATAAATGCGAAAATTGATACCACACGTCCAGCTTCGACAGAAAATGATTCGCAGTTCTATACAGACAAAAGAAGTAGGAGAGCGATGAAACGGCCCTTATCAGGGGGATCTCATATGTGATGTCATAGTCACGTGACCCAGTGGGCGCCATGTTGTATTGTCATGGTAACCCTTCTTGTGACGTCATCCCCATAGTGATACGTGATGTGAGTGCGCAGGCGCAGCGCGTGTTGTTAGGCTGTTGTTAACATCGTCCCTTTGTATACTGGCGGCCGCCATCTTGGTTTCTATCGTAGCACGTGGTTGCTTGGTGACCCAATGGCTTACAACAAGACTGGGGTATGTTCGGAGTGTATGTTCCTTTGTACGGGAGTAATTTCCCGATTCGTATAATTACCCAAATAAACCCGATAAGTTTTATTATTTCGAATTCTTTCAGAATTCTCTGCTTCTATCTATCTGTGCAATAGTTTTCGTCTACCCGACCTTGTTCCTTTGCACTGGAGTTTACTCTAGTAGAGTAGAACAGCCTATCAACTGGAACAGCTTTGCTTATTATTATTATATTTAGCTTTTCTGGTCTGTTTTTGTATTCCGAGTACTCTTGTTGCTTCATTTATCTAGATCACCCATTCAGTTCACTTTCCTGGCGCTAACTAACCAATCAGATTGCTTCATCCCCCGTAATCTTTATGCAGAGTTATCTTCCTTTATTACAACGAAGTCCTATCCGATTCTCATCACCTCTATATCCAATGGCCACGTCTAGTCCGGCCGCCGAGGCACTGAACCTGGTTTTGTTGTATTAAGTCTTTTCTCGGCGGATTATTATTCTATAGGGTCTCCTTGATGAGATTTTTCTTAATGGACAGCTGACAGTGTTGAGCAACTTTTTTATTCGACAAAATCCAAGATGGCCGCCAAGGTGGCCGCTATAAAAAAATACAATATCACCATATAACTTGGATCGGAAGTTTTGGTAAGATAATATGCAATTTTGAAGATGTTTCTTCTTGATTCATCGTACACATATATAATTGTTACTTATTGACCAAAATAAGATTACCAAAATCCAATATGGCGGCCAAGATGGCCGCCAATGTGTCACACTTTTCTCATTTTTTTGAGATTTCACCACGTATCCTTCATATTGTTGCTAAGATGTTGACAAATGTGCATGCTTATATAATTCTTTTTACCAGAGGGGGGGGGGGGGGGCATTTCTGCACACACTGGTACTTTAATGTCCACCAGAAGTGGATTGTTGCTCACTGTTTCACGTTATTTATAAACGCCGGAATAACCTAGTCAATCCGAAAAAAGTTGCGAATTATGTTATGTCCGTCGGAATTAACCGATATTATATGTATAAACAATGTATGGTATATACACATATCGGCACATTTTCAGGAACCTACTGTTACTCTCATGTGTCATATGAAATATATTCTCTCAAAACCCAAGATGGTGTCCAAAACGGCCGCAAATATGGCAAAAAAAAATCATCATTTCTTACAAATATAGGCGGCAATTAGGCGCTATTATTTTGGAATGTCCAACTATGATTGCCGATATGAATTAGCCATATGGGGTGATGCTCTTTTATAATATATGATCAAAGGAATTGTTTGAGAAACCCAATATGGCGTCCAAAATGCCCCCAAAATTGGAAAGATAACAGAGCAATTACAGTCTACACTCATCTGCACATAGTCCAGTCGCCAATACACTTAACCTTTTTTTCTCGGTGTATTATCGTATCACTATATCGTATAACTATATGGTTTCATCGTGCGATTCCTTTTACTGAGCAGCTGACAGGGTTGATCAATTTCCTTATAACCGCCAAAACCTAAGATGGCCCCAAATTCAAGTTTCCGCAGATACCACTGAAAATATTGAAATTGAAGGTAAAAAATCTTTACTAAATAATTCAGTACAGCACGCCATTTCCAACTGATTGTGTTGGTCACAAAGCTTATCCCCAGATTTTCCAGAAAAAATCAAAATGGCTACCAAAATTAGTAACTTTTTGCTATTTCAGCAGTAGTGTTAAAGACTCCAAAAGAGAGGTGGGAACTGAAATGTACGAGAAATTGTAACAAGAGAGATGTTTGCAAATAGCATTGGTGAAGTACTTTATAAGGACCACACAAGATGCAGTGAATGTCAAGTTGAATGACTGTGTAGTTCCTTAGATCGACTCATCACTACGCATTACTGCCAGCGATGTCTGTTCATTGCAGCAGTCCTCTGAAACACTGCACGCACAGAAAATGGTACAGGTACACGCCATGTTTGCTGCATTACACTTACACCTCGAATATTTGCATGGCGTTGTTTCTCGAACACGTGCACCTAATCATCTTCAGTATTTCATCAGGTGCTAGCTTGACGTTGGACGCGACTGTCACAGGGTTCAAAGATTTTGTATTCACGTCTTTCTCGAATCCAAATACAGTTGGGTCCATCTGCGATGGGTTAGGTTGAGGGGCATGCTTCCAAATACAAGTTTGCAAGTGGGCCCGTTTGACATTCTCAGTAAAAGTCTCTGTTGTGGGTGGTAGGCTGCGCAATTTAGGAACAGATGTTGCAGTCGGATTCCCAATTCGTGTTCTCTATATGCACAAACAAGCATCGGACATTGATGTTGATTTAGGAGATCTATAGCATAATGCTAAGAACTTGGTGGTTTGTTCTAGAACATCCGATATCTCCACGTTATTCTCACCAAGTGATTCCAGTGCCCCACCTGTTTGCAGAACCTTCAGTACACGCCCTTTGCCGATACCAAAGTATCCCCCTACAGTATCGCACCCGGAAAGTGCGTGAGCAGCGAGCAATTGAGGAACAATTTTCTTGTGTGTATCAACTACTGCAGGTATATCTATCACCACCCGTTCATGGACTGGTGACTCTATAGTCATTGCAACCGTCAAGTGTCGCTCAAGGTAGTGATGCAGCAACAACAAATAGACGTCAGTGTCGTCAGCAACAACCACAACGTTATTACATTCCGCTGCAGCAAACAATATTGCCTGTTGAACGATAATGTTGTCAGCTTTCTCGTGACTATTTGCCATATCTACTCTATCTGTCACCGATCCACAACTAACCTCACCCGGAACATCATGTTGGCCAGTAATTACAAGTTTGTGAGTTCGTGTGTTTTGCTCAGCAAAACTTTTGTCCGTGGTGAGTTGATCACATATAATGGAGATCAGTTGCTTTTTGTTCTCCACTACGGTCAGCACATGGTTTTGTGGTGGTAGCAGGGAGGTGGGTACAAGTAGAAACACCCGGCAGCTATCGGCCTTTCTGTGTTCCCTTGTCACGCACTTGGTGCTGTAGTCAACATATCTGTCAAATACCAAATACACATCACTTGATCGCAACTTCTGTCTGATGTTGCCTTTAAACGTTGTAATGAAGTCTAGAACAGTTGCTGGTCTGGTTTTGGTAGACACGGGCCAATGAGGTATCCAGAGCAGTGCACATCCATCGATGACAACTGCAGATTTCTTATCCACACCAGACATTCTTTTTGGTTTCTCAACAACTGTTTTATTTTTCAATACTGATTTTGATGTGCACACGCGCATATCCCCGGATTCATCAAATATGGCGGTTGGAAGTGGTGACAGTTCAAAGGAAAGGATATGTTTGATATCTAATTCACGTGAACTACATGAACGTCCGATAACTCTGGAATAAATGAGATTAGTGTCATATATTTTGACCTCCCCAACCTTCAGCGACTCTTTCAAGATCGTCATAGTTTGTACTGGTTTCGAAATTGACTCATAAAATCCACTCGGGAAGGTCTCTTCAAATTCCGTGATTTTCAGACCTTCGAGGCTGACAATCTTATCGACATTGACAGACGTTGGACCTATCCTACCAGTTGCGATGTTAATTATGGTCTCGGGGTGTCCATTTGGATCCAATGGGTCGATACACATTCCTAGTTTAGTTCTCAGACCCATACGGTTGACAGCATCACTTACAATTCTAGATTTGGACTCTTCCTTATGTGCGATCTGTAATTTGTCGCTATCTCGATCTTCTCGCAAATTTGATATACCGGTAGCTAACTTCCCACATGCATGCACACTCAATGCCCAGGTTTTTAATGTTTCTGGCTTTAATGTGATCCCTATTATACCGGATTTGCCATGGCCATATCGCATGAAGGTAGTTTCGATATACATATCGCTCCATATGCCATTCCATAGACAGGTATGTGTCTCATCACATGTTCACTCTTCAAGAAATGAGATAAAATATCCGGTGGCATATTTTGCATCTGCCGCAGATAGTAAAGCTCATATCTTGGGTAATTTGCATGACCAGAAGCAAAGAAATAAGGAAGCATTTTTTTCACAGCTTCGATGCGCAAAAGCCAGTCACCTTCTCTCTCCGCTCGTACGTACAACATCATGAGGAAGCATGGTTTCAAAAAAGCATTAACCCACATTTTTGTCGTGCGACTTTCGCACTCGTTCTCTTCTAGCAATGCAAATAAATCTTCTGCACATTGCAAATCATTATTCTCGAAAGCTGTTCGCAAAAGTTCTTCTGATAACAAACGCATGGCTCTCATATTCATTGGAAACTTTTTCCCAGTCAACATCTTTTCAACCCCACCGAATACTGACTCAAGTATATCTGAAAGTCCAGTATTGGCCATGAGCGTTCCAACTGAACCAATGAAACTCTGAGCAAATGCATACCACCCAATCGAGGAACAAATGCCGCGAATTTGTCTGGATAAGACCATAACACCTGAACTGCTATCTTGTATAACTGCTGATCGGCAGTAAATATAGTGAACGACTGTCCTGCATCTGACGATAGTTGCTCTGCCTTTTCCATAGCTGTCATGATAGTGTCTGGATCAGCAGGTGTCATGTCTGTTAGAGGGAGGTATGTTGCGTTCGTTTTTGGGTTCGTTGCTTGACCCGAGTCTCTCCTCATACTGGTATTATACCCATTGAACTTCGGACAGTTCTGGTCACTGACCATATCTTTCAAAAATGCGAAGTCAAGTTCTATCGCTCTGCGTAACGACATTGCACTGCGACACAATGTTGAAAGAAGAGGAACAGTATTTCGTTCATGTGATGCGGGCATGTCGGGTCGTTTGGGTCCATTGAAACTCACAACATCCGATTCGTACTCTGTTGGTTTTGTCATATCTGCCTTTTTCACTCTTGGGGTCGTCTGAGACTCAACGGAATCATTATTGTCCTTTTGAGCCATCACGATTGCCAATGGATGGGTGCTTAGCTTCCCATTTTGCGAAGCAATTTCAGCATCAAAGTTGTCAACAACCAATTGTATGAGGCCATTCTTGGCATCCGAAATCGGTGTATCATTTGCATTCTTTGCAGCCAGATCTGCCGCAGATTTTTTGAATCTCAATAGCTCGTCATATCAGCATGTAAAACCAAAACCATGCATGGTTTTTACCAACTCTTTAGAATCTCTTAACAGCGTTGCCAACGAAACTTGAAGCGGTGTGTATTTTCCACACAACGCTGATTTCACTATGTTTCCTATCATCAGAGCAGGTAATGTGTGGTCCAACTGTGGAGCTAAACGACTTAGTAATGTGAGAAGTGTATCACTTACAAACGAGGATACGCTCCCGCTGTTAACATCAGTGGCGTAGTTATCTTTGTCATGATCCATATCTTTGATTTCTTTGCCAATTGCTTTACTGAGAATCTTTCTGGAACTGTCAATATTGTCATCATCCGAGTCTTTAACGTACCTAAGTAAGGTGCCAGCTCTGGATTTGTCTGCCACAACGGTGGTGATTCCCGGGGAAGACAACACCAAAATGTCACCTCCGCAGCTATCGACTAGATCAGACACACATGATCGACGGGAATTGTAAGTCCCACCAGATTGCAGATAAAGATCAAATAATTCGACAGAACT
Source organism: Pictodentalium vernedei (assembly GCA_031216915.1). NCBI lineage: Eukaryota > Metazoa > Mollusca > Scaphopoda > Dentaliida > Dentaliidae > Pictodentalium > Pictodentalium vernedei. The sequence continues at coordinate 266,255,776 of CM062297.1, forward strand.
CCACGTGGGGGATGTGTCATTTTTCATGTAAGATATGACAGATTGTATGGCCTGACTATGTGGTGACGAAAGATCAATTTTCTGTTTTGCAGCTGATTCTACCGATTTTGGATTCGTAAATTTCGACCTACATTCAACATGGTACCGATCATCGGCAGCATGTAAGTCGCTAACAGCACCACACACTCTACGCTTTACTTCTTCGGACCATTTATCGTTCCTACGACAACAAATGCCAATTATTTCATCACTAACTGACATATGCGGTGTATGTGTACCTATTTGGCGAAACAGGTAGGCGGGCCTCAATCTTGAAGGATTCTTCGTATCCCGGTCAACTTTGCAGTCATCACCACAAAATAGGCAATGACGCCTGAAAGAAAATTCGTCATGTGAACGTTTGGGTCGTTTTTCGGGCGGAGCATCAGAATCTAGGGATGTGCTATGAGCAATGCTTGCTTGCTTCACATTCTCCGGGTGCAAATACTTCTCAACACAGTATTTGTGGCAACTCAGAGTCAAATCTGGGTCTGCATCGTACCCATGTTGCAAAGCTATATGTAATTCATCGTTATAAATCCTACTACACCTGAGTATATTCTCAATTCGCTTTGCTTTCACGTTCATTAGAACATCTTTGCGCCTCGATTCAGAACAACCGAACGTTGTCGAGAAAAAACAAGCATCTGACATGACGGAGTTAGTCTATGTCGTTTCAAAGCAAAGGTCGCCCGAACCTGATGCTATATCGAGTGAAGTTGAAGAAATAGAAACGCTAGTGATAAAAGGCGAGGCAAAATTGTAAGTTTATGAGGTGTGTAGTGAGACACAATTGCGCAGTTGCAATAATACGTCCTCGCTCTAAGAAATCAAAGAGAAAGAACAGTTATATGACGTAATCTCCAAACGTGTTCACATATTAAGAGCGTTGTTAGATATAAATAGCGTTGATAGATATAAATAGCGGTGTAATATCCGTTCAATTTCTACCAAATACCCAATGCGGATGTAGTTACTATATTGAAACACAATTACATAACGTTTTGTGCTTATATAGTGAGTTAAGATGAAATAATCATTCGGATCTGTAATTTCCACATTAATTTTCGACCCCTTCAACAGTACCTCACTTTAAGGCCCAATTAAAAAAAATGCTCAATGCTGTCAGCTGTCCAGTAAGAAAAATTAGTAAGAGGGGTGTCTGAACTAATAAAAACCGTTGAGAAAAAAACTTAATACAACAAAACATGGTTTGGTGAAAAAATGGCGTTTGGCGGCCGGACTAGTCCCATGGAATCCCCTTTCGTGAAACGTCTCTGGTTATGGAATCCCTTTTTAGTCGTATGAGACAACGGAGGCCATAAGAAAGCCCTCAATGAGGCCTCATTTGCTATCCCTCTTAGCCTCATTTCTTTTGAGGGCATGAGTGCCATAAAAAATCCCTCAATGAGGTATAATTTACTATACCTCTTAACTTGATCTCGGTATTTAACAACCATATCCCATGGAATCACATTTTTTTGGAAAACGCCTGTTGCTATGGAATCCTTTTTTTTTTGTCGCATGAGGCCATGAGGGCCATGAGAAAGCCCTCAATGAGGCCTCAGTTACTATCCTTCTTAGCCTCATTTCTTTTTAAGGCCACGAGGGTCATGAGAAAGCCCTCAATGAGGCCTCATTTACTATCCCTCTTAGCCTCATTTTCTTTTGAGAGTACGAGGGCCATGAAAACATCCCTCAATGAGGTCTTATTTACTATCCCTCTTAACCTCATTTCGATTGAGGCCATGAGGGCCATGAAAAAATCGCTCAATGAGGTATAATTTACTATCCCTCTTAGCCTCATCTCGGTATTTAACAACCATATCCCATGGAATCCCTTTGTTGGAAAACACCTGTGGCTATGGAATCCCTTTTTTGTAGTATGAGGCCATGAGGGCCATGAGAAAGCCCTCAATGAGGCCTCAGTTACTATCCCTCTTAGCCTCATTTATTTTTTAGGTCAAGAGGAGCCCCTCAATGAGGCATCATTTACTATCCCTCTTAGCCTCATTTTCTTTTGAGGTCATGAGGGCCATGAACAATTCCCTCAATGAGGCCTCATTTACTATCCCTCTTAGTCCCGTTTCGGTATTTGAGGATACCTATGGTCTGGTATTGTATTATTTGAGGATACCTATCCAGGATACAATACCAGGCCGTAGGTATCCTCAAATACCGAAATGAGGCTAAGAGGGATAGTAAATGAGGCCTCATTGAGGAAATTTGCCCTCATGACCTAAAATGAAAATGAGGCTAACAGGAATAGTAAATGAGGCCTCATTGAGGGCTTTCTTATCGCCCTCATGACCTCAAAAGAAAATGAGGCTAAGAGGGATAGTAAATGAGGCCTCATTGAGGGCTTTCCCATGGCCCTCAATGCCTCATACGACAAAACGGGATTCCATAGCCACAGGCGTCCCCCCCCCCCCCCCAAAAAAATGGAATTCCATGGGATATGGTTGTTAAATACCGAGATGAGTCTAAGAGGGATAGTAAATTAGACCTCATTGAGTGATTTTTAAATGGCCCTCATGGCTTCAAAGGAAAATGAGGCTAAGAGGGATAGTAAATGAGGCCTCATGGCCCTCATGGCCTCATACGACTAAAAATGGATTCCATAACCAGAGTCGTTTCACAAAAAGGGATTCCATGAGACGTGGCCATTGGATATAGAGGTGATGAGAATCGAATAGGACTTAGTTGTAATAAAGGGAGATAACTATGCATAAAGATTACGGGGGATGGAGCAATCCGATTGGTTAGCTAGCGCCAGGAAAGTGAACTGATTGAGTGATCTAGATTAATGAAACAACAAGAGTACTCGGAATAGGGTAAGAACTAACAAGAACAGACCAGAAAAGCTAAATATAGTAATAATGAGCAAAGTTGTCCCAGTTGATAAGCTCTTCTACTCTACTGGAGTATACTCCAGGGCAAAGAAACGTGGTCGGGTAGACGAAAACTATTGCACAGATAGATAGAAGCAGAGAATTCTGAAAGAATTCGAAATAGTAAAACTTGTCGGGTTTATTTGGGTAATTTTGCGAATCGGGAAATTACTCTTGTACAAAGGACCATACCCTCGGAACATACCCCGTCTTATTGTAAGCCATTGGGTCATTTGACAACCACGTGCTACCATAGAAACCAAGATGGCGGCCTACAGTATACAAAATGGACGTCGAAAACTCGTATCACTCTAACAACACGCGCTGCGCTTGCGCACTCACACCACGTATCACTATGGGGATGACGTCACAAGATGGCCGCTCACACGGGTTACCATGACAACACAACATGGCGCCACTGGGAGACGTGACTATGACGTCACATGTGAGATCCCGCATGAGATCCCCCTGATAGGGGCCGTTTCATTGCTCTCCTACTACTGACATTGCCTCCCTTGATGTGTTTGTACATCGAGATTACTTCAACATCCATGTTATTATAGAATAAAAGGGAATTACAATAATGATAATACTTCACCCACCCGCTAACAGGGAATGCATTCAAGGCCTTTTCATTTCAGATGAAAAAGGCCTTGAATGCGTTCCCTGCTAGCGATGATTGAAAAACTTTAAATTAATTTGTTTTCGAAATCTGCGTCCGCATTTTCTTTGTCAACCGTGCAAATTCACGAAGCAATAATCTTCGTTATCATTTCAAGTCTTATTGCGATCATGGACCGAAAAAGCGATCTTTCGGGTCCAGCGGGTTAAGTAATACATACAGAAACAAAGTACGAGAAAAGCCATAACAGTGCAGACCATCAATACAGTGTTGTGTGTTCCAGGTGATGAATACAAAGGACCAACCCATTTTAATGTTCCCACCCATTGTTCATTGCAATTATTATTCAATTTCTGATTGTGGTAGGGGAGATGGAACAGACTGAGTCGTTTCCTTTGATCTGGGCTACTGTTAATGCTTCTATACATTGGGATAAATGTTATTTATTTATTTATTTATTTATTTATTTATTTATTTATTTATTTATTTATTTATTTATTTATTGGTGTTTAAGGTCACATACTTATGCACAATGGCTAATCATGACCGCGGCAGTTTTACGGGTGGACGAAGCCGGAGTACCCGTAGAGAACGCCTTAGTACACGGCGTCATCGTGCCCTCATATGGACAATCGGGGTTACAAATTTAATATTTAGTGCTTGCTAATGCTGGCTGGTATTTCAAGTCAGTGTTCTAACCTTTATTAGACAGTTTTCCAGACAGTAGTTTGTGATGTGCATCAGATAGTGCCAGATTTTATTTTATTTTATTGTAATGTTACGTGCTGCTCACCTGTGTCACATGTAGTTTTAAAAATAGAACCCTTTCATAATAGCTTCACTTGAAATGTCGAATAGAAGTCTGGCGAAGCCAATGGCTGCAGTCCTTTATTGTGGGTGTTAACCCTTAAATCACGTTAATTTTTACGATAATGACCATTATGTACGGGAGTGGGGTGGCCCAGTGGACTTCAAACCGAAAGGTTCAATCCCCATCAGTGGCAACCGCGCAGTGTCCTTGGGCAAGGCACTTAATCATGATTTCCCACATGAGGGCATGGTGGTGATATGTACTAAGGTGTACTGCACGTCGATGGTGTACTTGTCTTCGACCAATGCTAACCCTGTGTCAAGGTGATAGCTTGGATTTTCTATTTTGTTGTTTAAAAGTGTATATATTTTCGATAATCTTTCTCACTCGGGCTAAATGTAAAGCGTAAATGTATATACGGACCCCAAAAACAGATTTGTCATTTAAACAGACCAGCAATAATTCAAGCGCTGCTAATTGAGCGTGAAATTCAATGTCCATTATGGCGCACTTGTTGAACGTCACGTGGACTCTCTGATAACTGATTAAAAGAGCAAGAGAGATAGTGTTCTCCCGTTGTCATTATCTGTGTAATGTGGCCAGTTAATAGGTGACTGTTGTAAAAACAGTATATCGCATATGTTCTGGACGCAAACCCATATTACGCAGCTAGCCTGTCACGGAATATCAAAAGATACCAAAATGTGAGTATTTCAAAGGAACTTTAAAGAGAATATTAAATTAAAAGATCTAACCGGTTAAGTTCAAGAGAAGCGATTAAACTGAGAATTAATGTTCTGGCTATGGAAATAAAAATCGGGGGGTTTCTCGAAAAATTCATTCCAGTCTGAAAGTGTGTAAGACTGTGGGTCGTTGCTAGTAGATGGGGATGTCCCATGCTACAGGTTAGAGGAGGTGCCGCATCGGTGCGAAAGTATAGGCACGTTGTGATGTAGGGGAGACAAAGACCTCATATTTCCAATAGGAGCAGTGGCGGGCCAAGTCGCTGCCATATATGAGAATAGGCTCAGAAACACGAAGTACGAGCTCATGGAGCTATCTGCATTTAGGTAAACGGCATTACCTGTTTTAGAAGGCAACCATACGTAGGCAGAGTGGGCTTTGCCTCTATGAACATTATACTGAGATAAATGTAGGGGAGAGTTTAACCCCATTGATGGCGACTGCTTGAGTTGAAAGCGTCCAGTAATGTGACAATAAGTTAGTGGCCGTACGACGGTAGTGGAAGAGTGGCATTCCGTCACTTGTTAGGGGGAATGCGACATAGTAAATTGATAATACGTTAGCGGCCGTGCGACGGCAGTCGTAGAATGACATTCCGTCACATGTTGAGTAAAAACGTCCGCTAAAATGACAATAAGTTAGTGGCCGTGCGACGGCAGTGAGAGAGTGAAATGAAGAGGCGACCAAAGAACAAACACCAGCGAGAAGGAGGAAATAACAGCGACAACAGAGAAAGCGGGCCCTTAAGTGACTCAAAAACTGTGTGGGAAGGGGGTGATTGACGTTTTGTTATTCATATTCATTGGATTCCATGTAAGTCATAAATTGTCATATTTATTTATATGCATTAAAATTGTTGATTTATGCTTTTCAAGGAAAAGCCATTAACCCCTTCAGGATAAGAAACACCCCAACAAAGTGAAACGGCGGGTTCGTTACGGCGAGACATACGTTCATGCACGGATTCAGGCTACACCCCTTTGAGTTTTAGCTGAATACGCGGCGTGAATCTATTTCCCCCACCAGCGGCAAAGACCGGCTTCCGACATCTGACGAGGCTGCAGCTTCCTAAAAGGTAACAATTGGAAAACTCAAAATTAACAGGATCACTCAATGACAATTTTAATACATGCTTCAGTTAAAATGTTCATGCAGGTTGCCTCATTGAAATTTTAATGGTTTTCATAAGTGGTGTAGGGGTTAACCATTGGTTAAATTAGCTGTTAAATTCGATCGGTGAATTTAAAATAACGGTGGTGGAAATTGTCACGTAATAATAGGACGCAGTGTAGGATAGGGGATAATTAAACCTTTAACTCGAAAAAAATATATTTTGTGTGAATTTTTTAGTGATAAGTTTCAATACTCCAATCTTGGAACAGTTGATTAGTTTGGGTGAGCGGTTGGGCTTTACGGGTAATGAACTGCAAAAAATTGGGAAGGATGAGCAAAAGCGTGTTGTAAAAGAAATGACCGCAGAGCTAGAGTGTCAGGTTACGTTGAAGCGCGAGGAGGCTGCTTTACGGGCAGCCGAACGGGAGAAATAATCTGCGTTAGAGAGTGAAAGGGGGGAGAGAGAGGCAGCACTAAGAGCTGCAGAATGAGAGAAGGCAATTCAGGCTGAGAGAGAAAGAGCTGACAGGAAGGCTGCATTAGCGCGAGAAAGGGCTGAAAGAGAAGCCGCGTTAGAGCAAGAAAACGCTGCATTAGAACGAGAAAGAGCTGAAAGGGAAGCTGCGTTAGAGCGTGAAAGGGCGCGTGGGGAGGCTGAAAGGGCACGTGGGGAGGCAGAAAGGACGCGTGAGGAGGCTGAAAGGCAACATGAGAGGGAAATGGAAATGTTAAGGGCTAGGGCACAGTTACTCGGAACTAATGGTAGACAGGGTGGAGAAAGTCCCGTGGGAAACGTGAGGGCACCTTATCCCCAGTTACCCAAGTTCAATGAACAGACTGACACATTGACGCCAACTTACCGAGATTTGAAAGGTTTGCTTCGAATCAGGGTTGGCCCGATGACGCCTGGGGGGGGGGGGCAGTTTTAATCTGCTGCTTGCGGGCAAGTCGCTACAAGTATATGTGAACATGTCCCCTGACCAAGCTAATGACTACGGTGAGCTGAAAAAGGCTATACTTAAGAGGTACCAGCTCACCGGGGAGGGTTTCAGGACAAAATTCCGAGATTGTAAGGCTGAGAAGGGTGAAAGTGTGTACCACAAGATATTTCGATAGATGGGTCGAATTATCTGAATTTGAAGAGTCATTTCCCTCCCTGAAAGACTTACTTATCATGGAGCAGTTTATGTCATCGTGTGCCCCCGAGATGGCATTGTTTGTTAAGGAGAGGAAGCCAAGTAGCGTGGAGGAAATGACTCTGGTGGCCGAGCAGTATTAGGAGGTGGAGGGTTGACCCAAGGCAGGTCGGCCAGGAATGTGGGTAACGGGCACCCGTAAGAACCCAACACTCGGGCTTGGGTAACGACCGGGTCAACCCCGCCGGTTCGGAAGTCAGGGAGTTAACTTGTTACGTTTGAGACAAGAAAGGGCACCTGGCCCGGGACTGCTGGCGGAAGTCTATGTCGGAGAGACCAAACGGGGGCCCAGCAAAGAATGGAAGGAGGGACCCATCCCCGAAAAACTGGAGGAATGGCAATAATGGCAATCAGTCTTCCGGGAAGAGACAGACGGCCGCATTGTGTCAAACAATCGGGCCTGAAGATAGCCCACTGCGGCGGTGCATAGACGGGGGGGGGGGGGTAGCTTAGGTTGGAAGGTGCAGTCGAAGAGGTCCACGTGAAAGACCTCACGGAAGCCCAAAAGGAGGACCCCACGTTGAAGAAGGCTTGAGAATTAGCCAAGAGTAGTAATTCAATATCTGCGAGAAGTAAGGGCCGATATACCATGAGGGTGGACAAGTGAGTGCTTCACCGGGTGTATGAAGACCACAAGGCTGGATCGAATAGCGAGGTGAAGCAAATCATGGTTCCCCAAAAGTATCGGAAGTAGGTAACGACACTAGCGCATGAGTCTCTAGTGGGAGGGCACTTGGGGTCAAGGAAGACGCTCGATCGGATCACGACCAGTTTCCATTCGCCTGGCATCATTGGGGACGTCACGAGATATTTTCAGTCGCCCGACATATGCAAGAAGACTGTGCCCAAAGGTAGTATCTCCAGTGTTCCGTTAGGGGAAATGCCTCTGATGAATGAACCATTTGACAGGGTAGGAGTAGTCCGATCAAACCGGTGTCGGAAAGGGGAAACAGATATATCCTGACAGTGGTGGATTATGCCACAAGGTACCCCGAGGCAATTGCTCTCCCCCAAATTAAAGGAGCACGCGGCTGAAGCCTTGCTAGAGATGTTCAGCAGGTTAGGTTTCCTGAAGGAGATTCTGTCAGATCAGGGGTCTCAATTCACCTCGGGATTCTGGAGGAGGTTCGCCGGTTGGTTGCGATGAAACAACTATTCACAACCCTCTATAACCCCAAATGCAATGGACTGTGCGAGAGGATAAATGGGGTTCTAAAGGGGATGCTAAGAAAGATGTGTCAGGAGAGGCCAGCAGTCCCGGCCAGTGAGAGGCCCAATGCAAGTGCTCAAGGACCTACATGTATGGACAGAGGAGGAAGCATCTCCAGTACGTAACACGTCCCAATATGTGTTGGACCTTCGAAAGAAACTTCCCAGCTGGCACGGGGGAGTCTCCGTAAGACACAGGGAAGGTATAAACACCATTATGACCGTTGGACGAGACAGCGGAAGTTAATGGTAGGCCAAAAGGTAACCGTACTGTTACCCACCGACCACAACAAATGTTTTTTGTAATGGAAGGGGACTTACATCATAATGGAAGTACTGGGAAAAAAGGATTTCGGAGTGGACGGAAACGGGAAGGCAAAAGTATACCACTCCAACCTACTGAGGTTGTACCAGGAAAGGGAGGAAGTCGAACTCGCACGAACGGCAGAGCAAGGCAACCCCAGTCCAGGGGTGCAGAGAAGGTGGCGGCAGGTTTTGCCATCATAGAGTCCAATGAGGCGGGTGACGCGGGGGTCGTGGATGATAATAGCCTATTAGAGCTAAGGGAGCTTAGCGGGACAGAGACGTATAGGGATGTCTTGATCAGTTATGACCAATACAAGAAGCAGCATCATCAAGTCCGGGGTTTTCTGGAGGAATTCCGCGAAGTGTTTTCTGAGAGTCCAGGGACCATGGACCTCAAGGGACTCAAAATCGAGCTCACTGTTGTCGAGCCGGTGCGGGTTAAACCTTATCCCATCCCCTATGTTAAGAGAGTGAAAATGAGAGAGGAAGTGGAAAAGATGTTGGCCGCGGGGGGTCATCGAACATTTGAATTCACCTTTAAATTCTACCGTTGTTTTAGTTAGGAAGAAGAGCAATGGTGTACGATTTTGTATCGACTACAGGCGACTTAACGGCATAACAAAATTTGACAATGAGCCTATGGGAAATATGGATGAACTACTGACTGGACTACAGGGGTCCGAATTTTTCAGTAAGATGGATTTGAGTAAAGGCTACTGGCAAATCCCCGTTAAGGCAGACGACATACATATGACGGCATTTACGACACCGGACGGGTGTTACCAGTTTCGCAAGCTCCAAATTGGGATGGTAAACTCGGATGCCACCTTCAATAGAATGATGCAGAAGCTGTTGATCAGCTTCCGGGATATCTCCCACTACGTGGACGATATCCTCTGCAAGACAATGACATGGACGGGACACCTGACAGCTCACGGGGAGCTATTTCGAAGGCTCGAGGAGGCGAGGCTCACAATAAAACCCTTAAAGTGCCAGATAAGGTTTAGGACAATCGAGTTTCTCGGTCACAAGGTTGGCGAAGGAAAGGTTAAGATGGACAACGAGAAACTTTGGAGGATCCGCATCGCGAACCCCCCTATACAAAGCGACAAGTTAGGTCCTTGTTGGGGCTGGCCGGGTACTACCGGTAATTTGTCACCAGTTTTGCCGAAATAGTGACACCACTGACGGACCTCACGAAGAAAGGACAGCCCAACAAAGTGACATGGGGACCGCAACAGGACCAGGTATTCGCGGTATTGAAGGACCAGCCGAGCAGGGCACCCATCCTCCGCTCGCCCAACTTTTCTAAAACGTTCCTGGAGCAAACGGACGCATATGGCACGGGCGTAAGTGTAGAATTGCTACTGGAATACGGTGATGGACGTTTCCCTGTGGCATATGCCAGTAAGAAGCTACTCCCCAGGGAGACGAACTACCCAGTAATAGAGAGGGAGAGACAAGCTATCGTTTCGCCGTTAAAAAGTTCCAGAACTTCTTGTACGGGCGGGAGTTTATTTTACACACGGACCATAGGTCGCTTTCATACATCCAGAAGTTGAAAGTGGAAAGCAGTAGGATTATGAGGTGTCCCTCCTGTTGCAGAATTACCGCTTCAGGATAGAGGCAATCAAAGGCAGTGAAAACGTGGTTGCTGATTACCTGAGTCGTCAGTACGAGGGACTCTCTAGGGAATAGTACGGGTCCCACCACACATGGAAGTATTTAAAGGTAGTGCCTAATAGGGCACGTGACCCGCTGACGGGCATAAGCCGGGCGGGGTATCCTATCCAAGGATGGGGGCAAGTTAGTGAGGTGATAGGAGTTGGGACAAGGGGCCCATCTACTGGCTTGGGTCAGGGTGGATACCCTTTGCTAATATTTTTTAAGCATGTGTTGCGTGAGTGTAAATATGAGGGAGATAGAGTAGTGTTATATTTTGCAATGTAGAGAGGGAGAGAGAGTTATAGGGGGATCTGCTGGCTGCATGTGTACCAACGGACCACCTCCTATTGAGCGCGCGAGTTTATATGGGATGTGGATAGACTCATGCGTTCCAATGGGGAACCGAGTCAAAGTACTGGGAGTTATTTGTGGTGCGCGGCAGGGAGCACGTGCGTGTGACTGTGTGTGTGTGAATTATAAGTATATTGGTGTAATAATAGATAGAGATTGTGCGATACGCTCTAAGAGAGACGTGTGAGAGAGGATGCACGAGAAAGCTATGCCCTTGGTTTATTTGGAACAACTGAGAGTATGTTCCTTGGTAGGGGGTTGTCAAGGTGGTAGCTTGGATTTTCTATTTTGTTGTTTAAACGTGTATATATTTTCGATAATCTTTCTCACTCGAGCTAAATGTAAAGCGTAAAGATAGGTATATGACGGACCCCGAAAACCGATTTTTCATTTAAAGAGACCAGCAATAATTCAAGCGCTACTAATTGAGCATGAAATTTAATTTCCGTTATGGCGCACTTGTTGAACGCAACGCCACATGTGCTATCTGATAACCGGGGGTACGGTGGCGTCGCGGTAACCGGTTTTCGTCAGACCTCCGAAGTTAAGCAACGTCGCGCGCGGCTTCTAGTTGGATGGGTGACCATTTCATCGACTGATTTGCGCTCCCGCGTTTTGTCCATGGGCAAGGCACTTAACCCCGATTGCCTACATGGGGGCAAGATGACGCTGTCTACTGAGGCGTACTGCACGTCGATGGAGCGCATGTCCTCAACCAATCTAACCCTGCCTGCGCCGCGGTGCAGAGTTCAGAGTTACGATGTTGAAGACCTGACAGCTGCTCGTCGTTGCTCGGTAGTACTCCGGCTTTCTCCACCCGTAAAAAAACTGTCACCGACATGATATGACCCTGACTGTTAAAGTGTCGTTAAACCCTAATAAATAAATAAATAAATCGGATAACTGCGTAAAAGGAGTAAGAGAGATAGTATTCTCCTGTAGTCATCATCTGTGTAATTATGGCCAGTTAATAGGTGATTGTTGTTAAAACACTACATCGCATATGTTCTGGACACACACCCATATTACGCAGCTAGCTTGTCACGGAGTGTCAAAAGATACCAAAATGTAAGTATTTCAAAGGAACTTTAAAGCGAATATTAAATTAAGGTAGATCTAAGCGGCCACGTTCAAGAGAAGGGATTAAACTGAGAATTAATGGTCTGGCTATAGAAATAAAAATCGGGGGTTTCTCGAAAAAAAATTCATTCCAGTCTGAAAGTGTGTAAGACTGTGGGCCGTTGCGAGTATATGTGGATGTCCCATGCTACAGGTTAGAGGTGCCGCAGCGGTGCAACAATATAGGCTCATTGTGATGTAGGGGAGCCACAGATCTCATATTTAGAATAGGAGCAGTCGCGGGCCACCTCGATGGCCATATATGAGAATAGGCTCAAGAACACGAAGTACGAGCTCAAGGAGCTATTTGCATTTAGGTAACGGCATTACCTGTTTTAGAAGACAAGCCATACGTAGGCAGGGTAGGCTTTGCTTGTCTGGACATTATACTGAGATAAATGTAGGGGAGAGTTTAACCCCATTGGTGGCGATTGCTTGAGTGAAAAGCGTCCAGTAAAGTGACAATAAGCTAGTGGCCTTGCGACGGCAGTGGAAGAGTGACATTCCGTCACTTGTTAGAGGAAAGGCGACATAGTAAATTGACAATACGTTAGCGGCCGTGCGACGGCAGTCGTGGAGTGACATTCCGTCACATGTTGAGTAAAAACGTCCGGTAAAATGTCAATAAGTTAGTGGCCGTGCGACGGCAGTGAGAGAGTGAAGTGAAGAGGCGACCAAAGAACAAACACCAGCGAGGAGGAGGAAATACCAGAGACAACAGAGAAAGCGGGCCCGCAAGTGACTCAAAAGCTGTGTGGGTAAGGGGTGATTGACGTTTTGTTTATCATGTTCATTGGGTTCCATTAAGGCACAAATTACCATATTTATTTACATGTATATGCATGAAAATTGTTGTTTTCAGTGAACCCCTGTTGATTTATGCTTTTCGAGGAAAAGTCATTGACCCCTTCAGGATAAGAACCACCCCAACAAAGTAGAACGGGCTGGTTCGTTATGGCGAGAAATACGTTTGACGGGCCTGAATTCTGCCTCGCCCGTTTCGTCAGGCAACGATTTTAAATCTCAGCGCTCTCGAACGATTTGTATCGCTTGGTGAAGCAACTGGCAATTGTTCAGCAAGAAGCGATGGAGTCAAAATCACGGCAACGCGTGTGCGCGTACAAGCAATTTACGATCCCTGTTCCAAACCGCTGGCCATGTGACTACTCAAAAGTACATGGATGGAGATCGATTCAATGCAGTTTGGAACCTTTTCTTGATAATCCTGCGTCACAGGCGTCGGCGTATCCATTCTGATAGTAGATTCAAGTGGGAGCGAAAGTGAATTCCACGGAGGCAGAGTCAGAGATTGTATCATAACCTGATTAGAGAACTTGGGTTGGAAAACAGCGTCTGCTATCACGACTTCATCAGCCTGAACAATAACCATAATAGGCCCATCATTAGTTCACCCTGGACAAGAGACTGGCACATTGTTATTCGAGGTCCCGTGCCGTCATATTGTAATATCACATGATAATCTAACTTGTGCTGATTGGTCAAACAAAAAACATTGCTCCACGAGAGATTGGTAGCTGCCGCACACACAGCGCTTGGCGTACGATTTAAGAGCGGGAAAATTGTTTGATATTTGGCAACTCGTCGTCAGTGACAATTTCGATATCCGTTGCCGTCGCAATGCCGATCACACGGGTGATGTTTGTTTTTCTAATAATTCGGAGGGAATTAAAAATTGCTTACAACTCTTCAAAAATATGGCCAGTGTGCGCTAGGCTTTACGAAAACAACCCACTGAAATAATAAACTACAAAGCCTTCGAGACATATACCAAAAGTATATTTATTACATGCCTGTTCTGTGTAATCCCAATCTATAGCAACACTAAACCATGCGGAAAATGAAAATCTGTTCCACACATATGTGCGAAATGGAAATCGTTGGCGGACTATTTTTAAAATGAAGGGAACTTTCGCTGGAGTTTTCGACAAGTCGTTCAACGTGTCAGAGCAAAGCCAGCCTAAATATAGGGGCAAGGGGCCTCATATATAAAGATATTGTATTCCGCATCAAGGCGAAAAACCTACGTGAATTTCACTTCTCTGTGAAGCTGGGCATGGAAAAAACACACGTGGTGTATATCCAGCTTCAGGGCAGGGACTCAGGGGGGAAACGGTATGTTAGATAAGGTCTAATCTCATTTAAGTTATACAGTAGTCGCGAGTCTTACGAGGCGTAATCGGTTGGTGGTAGGATATCGTCACGGCCAATTGAGAAACGAGATTCTAAAAGATAGAAATGTCTGTCGTGTGGTCACCTGATCATTAGTATAGCAATGAGTGTCAGGAGCGAATCGGTTCTCTCGACAAGTGAAATCACCATTAAGTCACGCGCGAGATGACTTGTATTGATTCTGCCTCGATATACGTCATCTCCCACCGTTTTGGCAGATGGACAGATGAGCGTCTGTCCACCTGACAGTTTAGGGTAAAAAGTATATATACCTTGAAGAGCAGATCATTAGACGCACACTTGGGGTCACACACACGTTGGTGAAGTCCAGGGCAGGCGGACTCTGTTTCCTGGCATAGGGGTACCTTCGATCACAGGACCCTGAAGCGGCTTGAATCGCCAGACAGGGCATTCCACGACTGACTTAGCTTAAGGTTGATAGGCGGCTACGGTGCCAAATTCGTTGAGAAGGAAAACCCAAGGTGAAACGTTAAAGTTTAGATTGTCGAGTAGCAGGTATCAGCCTGCAATAGTCAGAAGTGTAGGTTAATTGTATTGTGCGTATTAACCCTTTGAAGCGTCAGACTGATTGCGTTCTGAGTAGTTTGTTTTGCTGTCGAAGAATCGTAATACCGACTGGAGATCGGTGTGAGTGACATCTCGCCCTAGCACAAAAAGGGGCATTTGTGAATCGTGAATTCAACCAGGAACAGTGAACATTTCAATAGGACTTTCACGGAGGACTTTAAAAAGGCACATAAGGTATGAGTAGACAATATCTGACCCAAATCAGAAGTACGGTGGCTTTATAGATGACAAACATTGCTGGTCGGAACCCTCCGACAGCCAGAGGTACAGTTACGGGCAGACGTTGACATTTGAGCCTAAGCGGGTGAAGCTCTTATGGCGAGCTCACGGTAATAACATTTCAGATTTGTGAAGCTCTTATGGCGAGCTCTCCGTAATATAATTTCAGATTTGTGAAGCTCTTATGGCGAGCTCACGGTAGTAACATTTCCAGTGTGTAGACTATAGTGCCAGTACAGGGCTATAGAATGACTATATAATTGTTGAGAATTATTTCACCCTAGCAACCCATTTTCGGTGAAAAGAATCGAATTGTTGATTGTTGAAATATTGAAACGGCTTTATTTTTATGTGTAAATAAAAGAATCGTTGTTACTTTAAATCATTCTTTCCATTACACAGCCTGAAGTGATTAGGAATCACACCTAACGGAAATCGAACCTATCTTAGGCCAATATGGCAGAGGAGAAACGAAATCACAGCGCCGGTCGAACTCAGCTCGCGGCACTAGGATTCCGACTCTCCACGTCGGTCTAATTTTCCCGCAATGTCATCAGCGCGACTAAATAACCCACGTCAGCCCAAGCCTTACGGGTCCTCAGGTGTCCTGACACAACGCAATTACAATTTGGATCGATAGCGATAGATGAAAATTGCTCCCGGAATTCCAGTGTGTTCTATGTGCCTACTGGCACATAGAACACAATGTAACTCAGGGGACGGAATAGTATCATGGGTTCCCTTCGCAAATTTGGTTCGAGACTGAATTGCTGAGTGTCCTTCTAATAATTTTTTTATAGACGTGAAGGCGTGTAATAAACATAGAACGACACACGCGTGGGAATGGGTTAATCGATATTGCACTTGTGCCATAATGGAAGGATAAAATTCGAGGCCTTCAGCCTCTCGTTTTATCTTTCCTCGCTGGCACTCGTGCCATATCGATTATCCCATTCATTTGTCGTTCTGTGTATTTTTGGTGTATTTTTGGTGTTACATTTTTGTGCTAGGTGCTGTATTGTTGGTGCCAAATGAATTATTTTAGTGCAGTTGGCACCACTGGCACCCGACAGTGTGAACATTGTTTACATCCATCCCCAATCTGTCATTTCTGTGATGGCTGTGGGAGGGATACATAAAATGTAAACAGTTAAAATCTAAATTAAATTAAAACTGAATTTTGTTGAATCTTAACTGACTCAGATTACTTTGCCATGTGATGCACAAAATAATTCCATTTGTCATGACGACCCCGAACATAGTACTCATAGTTCGGTACTTTAACAAATCCACTTCATGGTGTTTTGTTACGAGTAACATCACATGTAGCAGTAATGGTACAATTTTATGAACTGATGGAAAATATTACGATATGGATGAACTAAAATACCTTAATGGACTAGCAGGTGTCGTCGATGTTAACATACATAGATAAAGTAGAAGCTACAACAGATGGTAAATAATACTAAACATGTACACGAATACCGTGTATATAATTCAAAGTTTCATTGATTAATAATTAATCACGAGCCTTAAATGCCGAAGAATTTCACATCGCATAATTTATATTTCTGATAATATTTAATAAAATTCTTGATTAAAAAGCGATGGCATAATTTCAGGAAACCGCGTAGCCATATTGGAGTAGATGGATTCTTGTTGGTTATTATCGTATCCTATAAAGGATGGAAGAGTCAACATGGGAGGAAGAATGGAGCACGTGTTCTTCCAATTTCACACACTCGCATCCAGCTTTTCTATCACCTTATCATCTATAGTGGTTGTCATATTGTCATTCATCTTTTGTGGTGGCAAGCAGGTTGGGCATTTAATTAAAATGACGTTTTTGAAGAACAAAGCCGTAAAAAGTATTATTATTAGCCTGTGCACGAGAGGCGAGTGGTTACTGGTAAGTCATTCTCGACTCTGTCTGCTTTCTCCGAGCACTCGTCCAAAAGACTTGATTCAAGACAACACGAAATTACCACCATACACATCGAATTAACTGCCATATAAGCGTGCGTGATTAAACACTATTACATTTTGGCTATATCGTACTTTCGGACTATGTAAGCAACTTGAAATACCTGGTAGAACACTTTTACCTTTTTCGATGAGCAAGACTCTTTCTATGATATACCCACAATCGGTCAGTTATAATCCGCTTTGGAGAAAATGCTGACCAGCCCTTTTATCAATTTTCAACATGACCAGCGTTTGCGAAACTTGAGATTTTCTCAGATCGGTTTGGATGTTTCTGAAATCAATACATCCGACGAAGTAGTCGATCATGGACTGGTCTTTCCACCGACCTGGTAATTCTGCATGTTTCCATGCGTTCTATTAAGAGTCTAGGCAGCCGTAGAGGTTTTTTCCGATTCTGTTTGTCTTCAGTGGGTTCCCAGCATTGAAAGGTGCGCTCAGATTCACAATGCAATGTCTAAAATCACAAACCTTATACATGTTACAATTGAACAGTATGTTGATATGCGTACCGCCCAAACCAAGAGGGATTATTCAGACACTGAGTATTCGTGAGTGGTTTGACGTTCACGAACCTTTTGATTTAAATGAGAATTTTTTATGGTGACATTCTATTGGGCTGGTTGCCGGAGACAAAGACCAAATAAATTGTCATGAAAACGGGTCTGTGAGCCATCGTATTCATAAAATTCTTGATTTGTCCGAACTTCTTAAAAACGTCAATCAAACAAAGCATGCAAGTCAAAGCAATGGCTCATCTGAATCATTGTGTTAAGATCGACAACCAGACATTTTTAATAAATCCGACGATCCTGTTTTAACCCTTTACCCAACGTAACGGCCAAAACCGGCCAGCGCTATTCTCAAAAATCGCCAATTAATTTTTACTATTTTTTTCATTTTTTGTCTCAAAAACATAGGTTATGACCCCTCGTTGGAACGAGCTCGTTGAGCTCGTTCCAACGAGGGGTCATAACCTATGTTTTTGAGACAAAAAATGAAAAACATTAGTTATTCAAGAATTTTTTTTGCAAGTGTCGTCTGCTTTTCTCGTTAGGTAAAGGGTTAACGCTTGTTCTCCATCGCTCAGAGGGACGAGAATATGGTACAGTTTTCTTTAATATGAGCTCACAGCAATCCCAACGTCTTTATTTAAGGATGAAGCAGTTCAAAAACGTGCGAACGCTCAACTAGCAAATGTATTGACCAATTCAGCAGATGCCTCGGGCCCTCCATATAACTCCTGTCCACGATGGTGATGGTCTTCGCCACATGGTGAAGTTGGTGAAGAAAGGTTCATACTAAGATGTGATTCGCCATTATCCCCCGAATGTTAGATCGAGATATGGGAAGTATTATGTAGTCTTTGATATCGAAGAAAATCTGGGAAAACTTTCGCCGAAATACGACTCGCAAAATACTGAACTTGTCCCTGTGTTGACGGATACAGAAGCAACCCCAAGTTCCCTTCAGAATTTTGTGCATTGCAAGTGTAAGAGGTAAAACAGAATTGCATGTGGAACAAATACTTGTTCCTGCCACATGCATTGTCTGAGGTGTTTGACAGCTCGTGGGGAAAGTAGGGTCCTGAATGATGTTGATTTCTCAAACTTGGCTATCCTTCAAACACAAGCCATTTTGGCGACCATTTCCGGACTTTTTCGGAATTGATATCGCAGCTGAATGCCATATTTCTTCTGAAAAAAATATATAATTTAGTTGGATATCTTCACGGTGTTTGAGTCTATACCGATTTTTCACGGTTTTCCTAGAAGCGGCCGCCATTTTGGAGGCCATCAACCGAGTCGTTTCATGACTTCAAATGTGTCTTGGCGAACCTCAGTTGTACTTTTGACATACATCTAGTTCGAAAGTCCCGCAGAGGTTGACAAAACTTTGAAATTATAAGACTGTTTTCCATTTTTCCTCGATTTTGCGGTCATCTTAAACGTCAACATGTCTAAAAGAAATTCCCCCATAGCGAATTTTAGAGGAATTTGTAAATGTTAAGGGAATGTCTCGCTTTCGAATGATGCCATCCAGGCCTACTGCTACTTTTTTCTGGGTCGAAAACTGTATCGACTGCACTAAAACGACGTGATTTGAATATACCTCTGGTCCACTGACAGTGTACCTAAGCCCCAGAGTTTTGTTGAACAAAGGACAGGGTGTAAGTTAATTAACAATCTCACTGCAAGGTATTGCGTGAATCTGAACAACTCGTCTCGTGCTGTAACAGTTCGCCGTTACGTGGTTCGCTGTGACCCATCGCACGTGACAGGTTGTTCAATTTCACGAAATGTCTTCAGCTCGATAACTATTACAATCACAGAATATGATTTGTAGCGAGTCTGTAATTCTGCGCAAAAGCGAGAAGCGTATCAGCAAAGTTTAAGTTAATACTTTTTCCACCATGCCACATACTCCATGCCGTACTTCAAACCAAGCAATATAATTTGGGATTTAATATTGCTCACCCCTTTATTTTCATAATAGAATTACCTTTCATGTACATGTACCTTTCATGTAAAAGACTGTATATTAGGATCATTCCAAAGCTGTAGCGGGGAAAGAATTAATCGACCTCCAGGTTCATACTTGATACCCATTATCTGGAACATAGTTTCTGCGCCTTAATTTTTTCACATATCCAGTCTGTACTTTCGTTTGTGGTAATCTAATAATAGAACTCAAAATAGATTAAAAGACGTAACTAAGTATAGGGAATAAGGAAATAAACAATATGAGATTAAAAAATGAGACCCTCTTGATTGTTATGTCATAAAGTTAGCATTTTAGTTAATAGATATGCTATCCCACTTACGCATCCAGTGATCTTCAAACACTTCCTGTTCGACAGACCTGTATTAAATGGGCGCTACGCAGGCCTGTCGTGTTGAGTCGAGCGATCGCCCGCATCCTCTTTTGCCCATCTGATTTGAAAATAGGGAGAATGGCAAAAGCCCACCCCGTAAATTTTTATAAACTAAAGAATTCTAAAATTCGTATCGCACAAAGAATCCAATGGAAACATACCGAGTCTCTTGTAATCGCCAAGGGTCTGAGGGATTTCTCAGATTTGTTGTACACCACACTAGCGACTTCGCAGTGGTTTCTGGCCAAGTCTTGGCAGCCTCAGGAGATAATCAAAACCCACCGCCAGGGTAAATTGACTATTGTTTGCAGTGCCTCTACTTGTTTGTATTTTAAAGTACATGTTCTCAGCGAAGTTTTTCAAGGCGGACATTAGACTTTGGTGGTTAACAGCCCTCAACAGCAGTGCTGAGACAAGTGTCTCCATTGCCCTACTATACGGGTACAAGCTTGATCAGCACCATTATGAGTCACTGTTGCAGCAGAAAGAGTTTGTGCCTCTCACAGATCCCACTGTACAGATGTGCTTAACGTGTTTACATTGTTACCCTTTCCAACAAACATATTCGTTGGCAGATGTTCCAATGTCAGTCTTTTTCAACACGCTTCCCGGGATTGGCGAATTAGATTATACTTTTGGATATATTGGACACAAATACAGATATTAATGTTTGTTCAGATCTGGTTTTCGCTTTCCGTTTCACTTACGCCTACGTGTTAGAATTGCAGGCACAACCTATTTAACAGAAGCGAAGGACTGGTTATTTCGGTTTTCCGGTTCGGTGCGGTTTTTGCAGAAAAACGGAAACCCGAACCGCAAGGCCCAGCAAAATCCGACCAAACGTTTTCACCGTGTTTGTGTATAACCTAATCAAACTACTTTACTGGGAGGGAACTGGAGTAGTGACCCCCGTAGACTCCCGTCACTTAGTCTATCCGGAAAGGGGCGAATGCGTCTTCTTCTCATTGCCACATTTTCTTCCTTATTGACTCGTCCTATGGACGAGTCAGTAAGGGAGAAAGTGTGACACTGAGAACACAATATCCAATAGATAAACCTTATTCATTTGCTTCCATAATTTATGTTGGATTTTTCTATCTCAGTTGGCTTAGGAACTAATCTCCTAGAAACCCTAAGAATGATTAAAGGGAAGTTAGAAAAAACCCAATGGAGATATTTACGGACGGGGCTCTTGTGGTGACTGAAGTGTTGTTTATCGAATGTTGATGTTCTTTACACACACAAAAAACTGAACCGAAACCGTTTTATTTCTTTCAGAAACCGAACCGAAACCGAGACCGAATTCGAAACATCAAAACTTCCCAGCTCTGAAGGAGTGCAGATCAAAACGTTCCCGGCCTCACATATCTAAACGTTCTCGTCCTCACATAGATGGGGCTGCCATATCAAAAGGCTTTTCACACCACTTGATAATATACATATGTATATAATATATATAAATCTCTCTCTTCAGAATGTTTTCGTTTTGATCCCTGTAAAAAGCCTCCCCAGTATCAATAACCTCATTATCAAAGGCAAAAACTGGTTTGATTTGAGAGTTTGGAATAGACAGAGGTCAGGAGGGGTAAGATAAAGAGAGTAAAGGGGGATGAGGGAGTATTTCAAAACCATATACTGCTTCTCCATCAGCTGCCACCTGTGATGAATGTTATTGTCCTGAAGCAGAAGTATCCCAGGTCGTAGACTTTCACACCGTGTTCTTTGATAACGTCTCTCAATTGGCATTCTTCTGTTGCAAAATGTTGTCCGTTTACGGTGTTATTCAGATAGTCAATCATGATTACATGTTTGCTTCCTAGAACCACAACGTCATCAACTTGCCATTAGTACACTTTCTCAGATTTGCTTTGTGATGGTTAACCAGGGTGCTGCCAATGTTTGCTTTCCAGTTTTGACCCTCTTTCAAAGTTTTGGACCCAAGTCTCACACTGAGCTGTAACTCATCCGATTAAGTTCCGTGAAACCGTATTAAAAGGTCGCCAGAAATGTTCAGTCTCCTCAGTTGTCAACACTCTAGAGACTCACCTTACACAGGTCTTGTAAAACTTCTACAGAGAGGGGATTACTAAGGGTAGCTTCAGTGGAATAGGTGTATTAAAAATCGGGGAGGTTATGTTAAAAAGTAGTGTGAAAATCATTTTTATCCAGCAGGATCATCTATGAGAGGCGTTTGACTGATCCACCATCCTACAAGGCCTTGCTGCCAGAGGAGGACAGGCTGCAGGTACCCCAACCCCCTCATTGAATTATCTGGCCGTGACACGCACTTCTCGTGTCATCGATAAATCCCACAGAGACCAGGATTTCGCGTCTTTTCGATCTTGAAAGTCAAAATTTTCTCATTCCGGGCCCCAGCCATGGTCGACCACCTGGCGAGCACGCATGGGTTCCGCACTATTTAAATTTTCGTTATAATTCTTCATTATAACATTACTCGGGGCGCCCCCAAATGCCCCCGGTGCAAGGATTAGCAAGGTCCCGAAAATCAAATTTTTCACAGTCGAGGCCCAACCCTATATATATAAGGTTTGCACCATCAAATTTCTCTCGTTTTGCATACTGCTCAGGTCCTTGATTAATGCCTCAGATACGAGGTTTTGGCGTCTTTTAGGTCTCGAAAGTCAAGAGTGGAGTGTCACCCGCAGGGTTTAATGCCAGCATGTTGTAAAATAATTGAATTTTTCATGATATAACGAACAATAAAACGTATTATTTTTACAATTTTTTGAACAACTTATTTTTATTATTCAAAATTACGGAAAGCCGAAATGACAATAAAGCAGTTTAGTCACGCCCAGTAACAAAAGTTGACTTGAAATTCGAGAAGATTCGAACAATATCAAATTCCCTTTTATGTATAAGAACTGCCTCTTTTTTATAGAACGATTGCCATGCGTATACAACTTTAAGTGATGCAAAACTCACATTAGGAAATATGTTTATACACCACGCAGGGAATCTGAATTACGCGTACTAACGTCACGTAAGAACACATCTGATTGGACGTCATGTGTCTGAGTCTCGTCATGGCGTAAATGGAATGCTTTGACACGAAACAATGTCAAGCAAGAAAGTTATCAGACCTCGGATGGCGATATTTTTCTTTAGAAATGTCAACTTTATTCACTTCATTAAAGTTTAAGCGTGGTATAAATACAGAAAACATCTCGGATAGAGTACGGGAGACAGGAATCAGAGATCCTTGGAGGAGTTTTTCCTGTATTTCACGCGCGTCTTCCGCGCTCATGAAATACAGCAAAAACTCCACCTCGGTTCGTTGATTTCTGAAGCCCACCCCCACCCCGTACTCCCCGCTCGTTGCGTGTTGGCATAGTACACAGAAGGCGATTTTTTATTTGTAATGCTGAACATGCACCCAGACGCCCTTGGGGCCCAATGGATCGTATAAAAAGAGCCTATGGTATATGAGTTCTAATCATGGTGAAATGACTCTCATACTCTGTGGGTAGTCGCTCCCTGAACCTTTTCTAAGAGGGCGTCGTCAGTCACACTCCTGTGATTTACAAAACGACAGGCCTGGTTCCCCATTACTCACCTTCTTTTTCCTTAAGTGAAAGTCTAAAAAGTTCACATGACGTGTACGGCATGTGTAAAAAAAATCAAAACAACATTGATCATGTATGTACTTGTCACACGATTTGAACTTTTTTCGGACCTTTAAACGCATAATTTAAAGCGGCAAACCACGATCTTTTAAAAACATTCCGGAAGTAGTACCAGAACTGGCACAGTGCGTGTTGTTATGATAACATGTGTTTCCGTTGTTCCGTACATTTTGTTTGGTGGAGGCTGCATCTTCCTTCTCGTGTGGGCAGATGTTAGATTAAACATAGTCTATTTGCATATCAAAAACAGCATACAGGATTGAGGAAAAGTACTACACACTTACAATACCCACCCCACCGTTCTCTTCTTCTCGTTACATCAGTGTTCAAAATTGTGATAAGATGACGAGAAAGAAAAATAGAACATATAATTAGAGCTAAAACGGTTAAGGGGTTTTCTTGATCGATTAATCACGTGGATGAACCTTGGTTAACCGATTAATCACTTGCCCAAATAGATATCAGAATAATTGCCATACCGTTGATATTTATTTATTTATTTATTTATTTGGTCGCTGAAATGGTCACCCATCCAACAACTAACCGCGCTCGACGTTGCTTAACTTCGGTGATCTGACGAGAACCGGTTACCGCGACGCCACCGCGCCCCCGCCATACCGTTGATGATTTACAACATGAACCCTTTACCCAACGTAACAAACAAAACCGACTAGGGCTATATACAAAAATCTCCATTCAAATTTATTGTTTTCAATTTTTGTCTCAAAAACATAGATTCTGATCCCTCATTGAAACGAGCTCGTTGAGCTCGTTCCAATGGGGGGTCATAAGCTAGGTTTTTGAGACAAACATTGAAATTTTTTAGTAATTCATGAATTTATTTTGCAAGTATCGTCTATTACCCGCAGCAATGGTTAAAGGGTTAAGAATGACCATTTCCAGCTACTGATACAGTATGAGGATCATGCAAGTAAACAAGTATGTCAGCAAGTAATTTGCATGCTTTACTCTGTCTCATATAATTGATGTGAGTCAGTGTGACAATGTCTGCGTGTTTTGAAGCAAGTTTGTTCCTTTGTTAACCCATAGAATACAGTAGTACAAAAGTAACGTTTAATCGATCAATTACTTTTTGGAGCGATCAAGATGTTGATCATTGATTAACCGATTAACCGTTTCAGCTCTACATATAATACAAAAGGACAGACAAAACTGCTGCGATGAAGATGCGAAGAAAGAGATAAGCTCATATGTTGTGTAGACAGGAAGTGATTCTTTCTCTGACATAATTTATGTTGAGTCATATATTAATCAACCCATCGGTTGATCGTATGTCAGACAGCCAGCTGTCAGGTAGTGTTATTGCATATGAAGGTTTGTTCGATTATTTTGTTGAGAGTGTTTTGTTAAAAGCGGGATGGTTCTTTGGTATTATTTTGTGCTGCAAGGAAGGTGCTTTTGTTGTTTACGTTTGAGAGCTCTGAAATACGAAATATTAGTTGGTCAGATAATATTATGTTCAGATCGTGGAGTGCACAGATCATATCGACTCGGATTGTGCAACAAAAGTTACATTCAAAGAAAATATGTTCCGTGCTCTCCAGAAAATCAACAGAACGGTGAATCACCGATAAACTCCCTAAATTGGTTGTCGCAGAGTATTTTTAACACATTTTGGGAAGTGTGTTCTTTGCGTTCGTCTGATGAGTACTTGATACGCTGGTAGGAAAGGGGATCTTCCATTCGTTCTGCCTGTGCTCTGTATATAACAAGATCGTATGCGTTTCGACGGTTGTATAGAGAATGGCGGGATTGCTTTGATGGGAGAAGGTCAGTCAAGGATGTTGGCGAACTATCGTTTATGATTTTATGAAAGGTCTACATATTGAGCATGTGTCATCTCTCAGCAAAACATTTCATTAATCAAGAACTGTTTCTTTGATACAGACCATGCAAGTTCGTTGTCAATACGAGCAGCATCACAGTGCAAGTCTTCCAACCGTATTAGAAAAATAAAGGACCAATACATCTTTTCAAGGCTCTTCTTACTTAAAGTCAAGTTTTCTCAATCGAGATAAACGTACCAAGCACATTTACACATGCAATCGATCTGTGAAGTCCACGAGAGGCCAGTCTATAAATAAACCTGAATGTTTTCGTGCATCGACGTATTTTAATCGATCCCCCGAAAACTGTATTCGTAGATGAGTTCGTCTTTGCGCAAGATGAACATCATCCATTTGTTTTTGTTTTCGATTCTTTTCTTCTTTTTTCCTTATTAAATGTTAATGTTACAAGCCACTGGCCCGCCCACTGCGATTGTTTCTGTAAGTCCCGATTTAATACCACTGCCGTCTCGTCTGAGTCGTCGCCACTGTCAAGGTGATAGCTTAAAGTTGCGATTTTTTGTTTAAAAGTGTAAATATTTTCGGTAATCTTTCTGACTGGGTTAAACATAAAACGAAAAGATAGGATTCTGGCGAAACCCGAAAACCGATTTGTCACTTGAACAGACCATCAATAATGCATGCGCTGCTAATTAAGCATGAAACTGTAATGGCCATAAAGTGCGCGTTTACTGTACACCATATGAGCTATCTGATAAGGATTAAAAGCAAGAGAGACCAGTGTTCTCTTGCAGTCATTATCTGTGTAATTATGGCTAGATAATAGGTACTTGTAAAACAGTACATCGCACATGTTCTGGACACACACCCATATTACGCATCTAGCTTATCACCGAATGTCAGGATACACCGAAATGTAAGACTTTCAAAGGAACTTAAAAGCGAGTATTAAATTAAGATAGATCTAAGCGGCAAGTTCAAGAGAAGCGATTAAACTGAGAATTGATGTTCTGGCTATCGAAATAAAAGTCGAGGGATTTTCTCGAGAAATTGATTCCAGTCCGAAGGCCTGTAAGACTGTGGATCGTTGGCCGTAAGGGCTGGGGATGTCCCGTGCTATAGATTAGAGGAGGTGCCACATCGATGCGAAAGTATAGGCAC
Source organism: Pictodentalium vernedei (assembly GCA_031216915.1). Taxonomy (NCBI): domain Eukaryota; kingdom Metazoa; phylum Mollusca; class Scaphopoda; order Dentaliida; family Dentaliidae; genus Pictodentalium; species Pictodentalium vernedei. The sequence goes on from CM062297.1 coordinate 266,282,313, forward strand.
GTTGTAGTGTGTGGGAGCCGCAGAGCTCATATTTAGAATAGAGGCAGTCGCGGGCCAAGTCGGTGGCCATATCTGAGTGTAGGATCAGAAATATAAAGTGTGTAGTATT